>CM033395.1:13900568-15100568 GCA_019426215.1 Buddleja alternifolia | reverse complement strand
ACAAAACCCTCAACATCTTTCATCTGAGTGAGAAATTTTGTTGATTCTACAAGCATCATTTCTGTGTGAGAGAAGCTTGTTGAAGAAGATATTCATTAGAGTTGAAGTCTGTGTGATCAAGGAGCTCAAAGATCGTCTTCCCTTTCATCTATTTTGTAGAAGTCTCTGTGTGACTCTTCGATAATCAATCTAGTGAATTCCTCAGAGTGCAAAGGAGAAGAAGGACGTAGCTGGGATTACATCACCCAGTGAAACTTACAATATCTTGTGTTACTTACTTTTTTTATTGCTTTATTTTACATTTGCATATTATATCTTGAAAAAGCATTCAAAATAGTTAAGTGACTAATTCAAGTTCAAAAGAACGCTAAGCCATAAAATCATTTTCGATGTGCTAACCCTGATTAAGCGATTGAAACATTACCCTACTTTGGTAATTGTTGAAATCACTAAGTCTAAGTTATCCATTTCTAAGTGCCTGACCTAGCACTAAACTTTCCAAGCAATCAAATTCTTCAAAGTAATACGAAATCTTTTTAAAGTCGAAAAAGACTTCAGGGTCTATTCAACCCCCTCCCCCCCCATTCTAGACCCTTTCGTATGCCACTTGGGACCATCAAGTGGTATCAGAGTGGTTGAAGTAGAAACCTAAGCGTTTCCGAGCGTAACTGCTTGTTGAGATCCATTTTTTTTAAAACTTAGTCGTTTTATTTCTTTTAATCTCATATCATGGCTTTTAACAAGATGCCTAGGTTGGTTGAGTCAAACTATGATTCATGGAAACTTAGAGCATTTGCATATTTATGTTCTTGTGATAATGAGATGTGTGATGTAATTACAGATGGCCCCATTCAGATCATGAAAGTTATAACTCGAGCGCTTGGAGCGACTGAAGCGACCCAAGGACAAACGCTGAATGAACCCAAGGACAATGGTAAGAGGCCAAATGAGAAGATCAATACCAACTCAAGCAAAAAGGAGAAGACGAAAGTAAATGATTCACAAAAGAAGGTTCAACCAAACGCTCAAAAGGCTAAGGATAAACGATCTACAAGTGAATCAAACGCTAAGCGTCAATCGCTAAAAGTGACTCCTAAGCCAGTGCTAAGGAAATACCCCCGCCAATATCCTCAAAGATCTAGATCATATTATCAATACTATGATGATTATGATTATGATTACGACTATGATTACTATTATAATCGAGGATATTACTATACACCTAAAAAGCACACACAACACAAACCAAAACCAAAGAAGGCTAAGCCTCCCATAATGAAGACAGGGCAAATATGGGTTCAGAAAGTTTTAATTCAAATTAAAGTTACTAACGTTGAAGGACCCAAGACAAAATGGGTACCTAAGAAGAATTAGAACTGCCCTTTAAATGCAGGTACCTAGAGTCAACACCGATACTTCAGTTTGGTACATTGATAGTGGGTCGTCAAGGTATACGACTGGCTCGAAGGATCTCTTAGTCAACTATCGTGCAACTAACGGTCCTCAAGTTGTTTTCGGTGATAACTCCAAAGGTAAAACCAAAGGTATAGGTATCATGCATAGGGGGGACATCATGATAAGTGATGTATATTATGTGGAGGGTCTTAAGCAAAATTTATTGAGCATAAGTCACTTTTGTGATAAAGGCTTTGAAGTCAACTTCTCAAGTGACTGTTGCTATGTTAACGATGCTAAGACTAAGTCTACTAAATTAAGAGGAAAAAGAACAAACAATGTGTATTTGGTAGATTAGGGTTCAACAATAGATAACAACCCTACATGCTTTGTTGCTAAAAGTCAAAATGAATTGTGTTGGTTATGGCACAGAAAAATGAATCACCTCAACTTTAAGGCAATCTCTCAGTTAATATCGCTAAATCTAGTAGGTGGATTACCTATGGGTTTGTTTAAGAAAAATCACTTATGTGATGCATGCCAAATGGGAAACAAGTCAAATTTTAAGAAGAAACCTCATCTATCTACATCTAGAATTCTTGAACTACTGTATTTGGATTTGTTTGGTCCTATTCAAATCATGAGTGTTAGTGGTAAAAAGTACTCGATAGTAATAGTTGATGATTTCTCTCACTATAAATGGGTAGAATTTCTAGCAACCAAAGATGAAACTAGTGTCAAGCTCACAGCGCTAATTCGTCAATTACAAACCTCGAAAGATTTAAAGGTGACAAGAATTAGAAGCGATAGAGGTACTGAATTTACTAACCATATTGTTGAGAAATTTTGTACAAATATTGGAATACTTTATGAGTATTCTGCACCTAGAACACCTCAACAAAATGGAGTTGCTGAGCGACGGAACAGAACGCTTAAAGAAGCCGCTAGGACGATGCTAGCAGAATCCAAGCTGCAATCAATACTGCTTGCTATACTCAGAACCGATGTATGATCAACAAGAAACATGATAAGACTCCATATGAATTGTGGAAGGGACGTAAGCCAAACGTTTTATATTTTCATGTATTTGGTTCAAAATGTTTCATTCATAACAATGGACCCCACAATCTAAAGACATTTGATCCGAAAGCGGATGAGGGAATCTTTCTAGTCTATGCCAAAAATGGAAAGAGTTTTTGCATCCTAAATAAGATCAAATCAAAAGTTGAAGAATTCATTCATGTTGTGTTTGATGATGCTAACCAAGAACCGAGTAAGGTTAATACTGATGATGTAGGAATTGAAGATCTTGCCCAACAAGCATCACAAATCAACCTTGGTGATGATAGTGATGATTATGAGGATGATGAGATCTTTGTGCCCAATCTTAAGGTTACTCGTGCGGTTACTAATGATGATATTATTAGAAATACTGATGATCATGAAGAGCATGATCATGAAGAGCAAATTGGAACTGTGAATGACATAGCGACAGCGCAAGAGACACATGAAGGTCAAGCGATTGAAAATCAAGAGTCTCTCAACTTGTTCCAACCAGATCGTAAATGGCTTACAGATCATCCACCAGAGCTAGTTATTGGAGATATTGGAGCACCTGTTAGGACTAGGGATGCTACAATCAATGAGGCCAAGTTCGCAAGTTTCCTATCTCAAATGGAACCAAAGAAAGTGGATGAAGCGCTCAGTGATTCAAGTTGGATAAAAGCGATGCAAGAAGAGCTTAACAAATTTGAGAGAAGTAAGATTTGGACGCTAGTACCAAAACCAACTCACTAAGGAGTTATTGGGACTAAATGGGTTTTTAGGAACAGGGTGGATGAAGATGGCATTGTTATAAGAAACAAAGCCAGACTAGTCGCTCAGGGATATTGCCAAGAAGAGGATATTGATTTTGATGTAACTTATGCCCCAGTAGCCCGTCTAGAAGCGATTTGGATGTTCCTAGCGTTTGCCGCATTCAACAAGTTCACATTGTACCAAATGGACGTGAAGAGTGCTTTTCTGAATGGTAAACTCGAAGAAGAAATATACGTGGAGCAATCCCCATGATTCATCAACAACCATGGCAAAATTATGGTTTACAAATTGGATAAGGCACTTTATTGTTGGGTTTTGTACATAAAAACGCAGCTGAAATAAAATACCCACGGTAGATTCATCTTTGATTTCACATATTCAAATCATGTTAAGAAATATGTACCTTTTTGCGTAATTAAAATTTCTGAACCAGCTTCTTGATTTTTTTTGGAGCAGCAATAATGTCACTGCCTCTAAATCATCGCACCCGAGCCGAAAGCAAAATTCCCTTCTTTCTTCTCCTCTTGGACGGCTAGAGAGATGAGAGAGAGATGGAGAGTTTTTCTTGGAGAGAAAGTCACAAGTGAGGCTTAGGTTTAATTATTCACTAAGTAATATATTTATACTACAACTAGAATAATTAACCTAGTTAACTAAAGATATGGACGCCCAACTTGGGCGTTTTTAATGCCTTCCGGGCTTAGTCCATTTTGTCTATTTATTTAATTAATTATTTAATTAATATAATTTGTCCAATAAATATATCAATTAAATAACTAACTAACACATGTTAATTCCAAAATTAATTTCACAAGTAAATTAATTATCACATTAACTTAATTAATAAGATCATCTAATGACCAATTAATTAATTACGATATCAAATATCAAAAGATCTCTCTAAAGTTTTATTCCATGATTTTTCCTTTACAATTCCTTTAAGCGTGGCTCTTTAGGTTCATCTCAAAAGGCAATTGGGAGGAAACCAAAATGATACCACCTAGTCAGTCCTGTGGTCCACATCGTAGCCCAATTGGGAACGAATGTATAGAATCATTACAACCTTTCACGCTGTGAATACCGTATGAGTCATGGTTTAGTCAAACTCACTAGACTTAACTATATGCTCAGCTCATAATGAATCAAGGTCACTGACTATACTTTCATGTCTAACATAAGTATCTCTAATGCTTTGGCCAAAGTCTTTGTTCTCACTCATTCATAACGGCATAGGATATTTAGCTCATTCATTTATGAGAAAATAAATCCCATATTGCTAATCAGTTAAAATTGCTACTTGCCCATCAAGCCGCACTTCGAGGTCGACCCCACCAACGGGTGAATTGGATCTAACTACTCTAATGAAAGATTTTGATGTCACAAGCACATTTTCAACGTGATTACTCAGGTCTAAGGTTCACGTGTACCTATCACAACTTATCAGTTTTGTCATTGACTATCATTGAGTGAAAACTCATGTTGACATAACTGATGCGAGCCGCGTTCGAACAGACTAGTCTAACTGATGTGTCTATGATACAAGTTCCCAATAACATACTCATAGTGTTCGACTAGCACTTCCCTGTCAAAACTTATATCATACAAGTCTATGTCTAGTAATGATGTCCAGTCAATACTCTCTTCGACTTGCGAACCAATTTAGATATTAAGGATCAAACACTTCTAGTGCCATTCTCTCTAACCCCATATGGAGTAAAATGTTCGCCTTAATATCAAGGACTAATTGTTGTTTATTTAAACCTTACAAATGCCTATAAGAAACAACATCAAAAGCCTTTTATTAAAACAAGCATGTTTAGATGCAAACTAATGCCCTATAATTCTATCCTCTTATGGCATTTGAGAGCATAACTTTAACAATCTCCCACTTGCACTCAATGCCATTTGCTATGGTATTTGATACCCATCTTTTCAAGATGTTTATCTAGCACTGCCTGTGCTAATGGCTTGGTCAATGGGTCAGCGATGTTGTCTATTGAGGCTATTTTCTGAACAGATATGTCCCCTCTGGAAATGATCTCTCTTATGATATGATATATTCTCTCAATATGTTTGGACTTGTTGTGAGAACTCGGTTCATTTGCCTGCGCTATTGCTCCATTGTTGTCTGATAAGAGGTGTTTTTACGTGTTTTTAAGACCGTAATTCTTATGATTTGGATTCACTTATTGCTTAAATCATGTCACATTTGCATTTAATAGGTGTGTTAAGTGAATACAGGTAATAAATGACAATACATGAAGAAAAGGGAAGAAAAACGATGTACAAAACAAGTTCAAGCATGTTTTTCAACACCTAGGCGGTTTATGCATCTCTTACCACATTCGAGCGATAATTCCGTACATTTCGAGACCGACTTAGACAAAGTTTCCTTCTATAAAGTTTTAGATGAATGTCTTAGCTTCAAATGGGAACTTGAAACATCCAAATCGGAGGTCTATAGAGATAATTGTGAAGGAAATACGATTGCTGCGCCGAACAGAGAAGTACATGTGCCAGGATACGCCCCAGCGCCCTCCTAGTTATGCCTAGGCATGGATAGTCCGAATGTTACTCCTTTTTTAGCCTAAATTCCAGCATTATATGATGGGTAAGAATCACTTTTGGCCATAATTCAGCACATGTGTTGAGGGGTTGTCATAAGTGTGTTTCTTGGTAGATTTACTTTATGGGCGCCAAATCAGAAATAACCTCCATGTTGAAACGTAATTTAGGTATACTTAGAGACCGAATTGGACAAAATGTCCTTCTGGAACGTTGTAGAGCTATGTTTTATCTGAACATGGGGACTTGAATCATCCAATTTGGAGATCTGTGGAGAGGTTTATGAGGAAAATACTAAGACTGCGCTGGAAAGCAAGAAAATGGCAGCATGCATGTGTTTTGTTGAAGTTTTCACATGGTTATGTTTGGTGGAATTCTTAATGGCCGAAAGTTCAACATTTTTTAGCTGGTTGGAATCTTAAATGCCAAACTTTAAGCATCACCTTAGGTGGAATTCTCATTGGGGAACTTTAATGGGAATTCTTAATGCATACTTTAGTGGAATTTTTGGCTATAAAAGGAGGGGGAACCCATACTCTTCATCATTCACTATCAATTTCAGATTCTTGGAGGAGAGGAGGAGGAGGAATCGGTCCTCAAGCTTCATTCATCACCATTCTTCATCATTCTAAGAGGAGAAAGCTAGGAATTGAAGCTCCAATCAAGGGGCCATCATCTATCACATTAGAGGGAGTTTTTATAGCCTTTTCATTTCATTCATGTCTATGAACATGTGTATTTATTCATTATTGTTTTTCATAATATCTATCATGAACTAAATTCATAAGACTAAGGCCATGTAACGTCAAATTGTGATATATGCTTATAATAGATGATTGTTGAGGTTATACTTATATTGTTATGTGATGTGAATTTGTGCTTTTACCTATCTTGCATATATTTGATCACTATATGTTAGAATCTTATGCCTAGGTTGATATTTCAGGAGAAAATTAACTTAGGGTGCAAGAAATTCACATCATGACCCGCAACTAATGAGGAATTGCCCTAGACATAGGTAAAGATTCCCGGGTGAAGTTGTTCGATTCTAATCGAGTGAACTCTAGTACGTTAATGCATGTTTAGTGGTTAGATTTCCGGATAGGAATATTTGGGAAATCACGATCTAAGCATAGGAGTTTATACGCGAGACATCGGCTATTCTCTACCCTCGGAGCTCTCACCATAACAATATAAGTGTAATCCTTCAACAAGAACCTTTATAAGTATATTTGATCAATTTGTACCTAGCATGTGCCTTAGTCTCCCTTTATAATTGGTTTTAAATCACTTGCTCATCTTTGTTCTTGTTCTTTACAAATTTTATTTGAATTTATTCTTACTTTGTTTATTCACTTCATTACAAATCTTAAACTAGAATTCAAGTCCTTGAGGTTCGACAATCCGGACTTACAATCCATTTATTACTACACACGACTAGTGCACTTGCTATCATAGCACGTTAGCTTTTAGCGTGTCAAGTTTTTGGCGCCGTTGCCGGGGACTTGTTCATTTTAGTTTTTGATTTTTCGTTTAAATTTTCATAATTCTTAGTTCTTCGTTTATTTCTAACCTTTCTTTTAATTTATTATTCTAATTTTGTTTTTTGTGTTTAATTGTTAGGTGTAATTTGTGGTGCATGACCCGCTCTTCTAACGAGCCTCTATACAATTTTGAGCCGGAGATAGAGCGTGTTCTTCGATCTAGTAGACGCACTCGAGAAATGGCCGACAATCTAAATCCAAATGGGAATTTTCCCGACATAAATCTCCCGGAAAATAGGGAATGGTTGCAAAATCTATTCCAAGTTATGCAACCGGCACCTCCTCAAAGACTTCCATCGGTCCGGGAAAGTCTACCTCCAAGGGTCCACACTATACCGGGGCCCGTAGTCTTTCCAAATTTCTTTGCACCAAATTATCACATTCCGTCACACATCTTTAGCATGGTGCAAAGCGAACCCTTCTATGGAGAGCCCCATGAATCACCTCATGAGCATTTGGAGACTTTAGACGATACTCTCATGACTACCCAATTTCATCCACGGGATCTCGATGCAATTCGTCTAAGAGTCTTCCACTTCTCATTAAAGGAAAGGGCGACCATGTGGTACAAATCTCTACCACCCCAATCCATCACAACATGGGGACAATTGGTCGATGCCTTTTTGAGCAAATTCTTTCCACCCTCCAAAATCAATGAGCTAAGGAGCAACATTAAGGAGTTTAAGCAGGGGAATCATGAGTCCTTAGCTGAGGCATGGGCTAGATATAAAAACATGCTCCGAAAATGTCCGGATCACAACCTAAGATTGAGCGAGCAAGTATTACGATTCCATGATGGAGTCCGTTCGCGCATCCGAAATAGGCTCAATTCCGGCGCCGGTGGTGATCTCCTTGGGCTCGATTGCCAAAGTATGTGGGACAAGATTGAGCAATTAGCCCGGGAAGATGAACTCTATCCCGATGATGAAGAAATCACACCCACTAAAAAGATTGCTTGTGTTCAAGAGTTGGGCGAAGAAGTTGCTTTGGAAACAATGGTTGGCAATGTAAACTATGTTGGAAATGCCAATCGACCTCAATTGAACTTCCATGTGCCCGAAAATTTTCCAAGGAGGCCCAATCCGGCACAAAATGCCCATCCCGGCGTCTATCAAGCACCAAGGCCCCCATTCAACAATAACCAAGCTCAAAGGCAAGGTAATCCTCATGTACAAAGGCAAATTAGGCCTCCTACAACCGATGAACGTCTTGATGAGGAAATAAAGAAATCGGATTCAGCAATCAACGAACTCCGTACTATGATGAAGGATTTAATGATGGATATGAAGGATTTGAAGACACAAATGGGTCAAATGGCAAAGACAATCAGCGAGAGAGCCCCGGGAACTTTACCAAGTGACACGGAAAAGAACCCGAAAGAGCAATGCTATGCAATTACCTTGAGAAGTGGTGAACAGGTAAAAGGTGATAATGTTCGCACTGATGCGCCCGAGCGCCCATCCATCCACGCCCAGGCGCCCTTGTCGCTGCGCCAAGGCGCCGATTGTCACGCCCAAGCGCCACATTCTGTATCCTCCACAGCTGGCCCTTCAACTCCAACGCATCATCCCATCGAGGTTCGTCTTCCATTTCCAAATGCACAAAAAACGAAAAAGAAGGATATGGATCCGATTTTCTGTAGGATTGTGGCGACTCTTTGTGAGGACCCGGGGAGGCTCACCATTCCGTGCACCATTGGCCCTCTTACTTTTGAAAAGGTTATTTGCGATACGGGAGCAATTATCAATCTCCTCCCGTATTCTCTCTTCAAGAAGTTGGGCCTTGGAAATCCCAAACCGACATCAATGAGCCTCCAACTCGCCGATGGATCAATTAAGAGACCAAAGGGGATAATAGAAGATGTTATTGTACAAGTTGACAAATTCTTTTTCCGGGTTGACTTTGTGGTCCTTGATATGGAGGAAGATGTTGAGATGCCTTTGATTCTAGGAAGACCTTTCCTAGTCACTAGCAATGCCAAGATCGACATGGGAAAAGGTAAGTTATCATTGAGGGTAAGAGATGTAAAAGTGATATTTGATGCTTCAAATAACAGGAAACCATCTATGGATGATCTCACTTGTTCCAATATCGATGTTATTAACCCTTCTCTTGATGAGAAATGTGCAAATGGCAAGGCTAAGGGCACACTCGAGTTGGAGGATGAGATTCCCTATGATAAACACAACAAAGAGGGATAAGAAGATTTATGCATGAAATACATTCCACCCCATCGCCGTGCTCGTAAGATTGAAAAGACTCATCCAATACAAAGGGCTTATTGCAAAATCCCGCAATATGAGTGGAAGCAAGTAGACCATGGAGCTAAAAGGAGGCATGACAAGGATTTGGTCGTGTTAAATGGACCACCTATTTGAACCTCAAAGAGCACAAAGTCGAGCTACCGACTCTAAACTAGCGCTTCTTGGGAGGCAACCCAAGTTTGTAAGTTTGTTTTTCTTTTTGATTTTGATTTTGTTTTGTTTAGTTTGTTTCTTTATGTTGTGTTCAAACATGCACTTTTGGCATGTATGTTTTCTTATGCTTGATGGTTTGAAAAGTTGAAGTGTTAGATATGATGCAAATTTGGACCATGCTCATTTTACTCGAGAGGAGGAGAAGCTATAGGATTATGTATTGGAAGTTTAAGGATGTTCTTCAATATCCTTGGTTGTAAGTGTTCTTTTACCTTTGTGTATGCATGTTGTAACAACATTGGGGACAATGTTGGATTTAAGTTTGGGGGTAGAAGAGTATCTATTTTGAATATTGAAAATGCAATCCTAATTTTTAACTTGAATTTGGGGAAAGTGTGTTCGATATCATGTTTATATGCTTCTTTGTTGAGAAAATCAAGCATGAAAATTTTTTAGTCCTTCCAATTGATGCATTGAAATTGATTGACTTGGAAAAATGGCATGAATTCTTGAAATAATCTGAATTTAATGGAATATATATATCTTTGAAATTGCTCGTGGAGACCTTAGACTAGAATTGATTCTTTAGATGATTCACAATGCACTTAAATCGAAGGTAAAGGAGTTGAGAGGATAACCATCTTGAAACACTTAAGGAATTATTCCCAGAAATATTAACTTAGATTTCTCATAAGGTTATAAGTTGAGTAGTAATTTTATATGCTAACAATGAATTGAAAAGGTTGAATTTTGGTATGACCAAAAGTGGTCAGGCTAATACGTACCGGAGGTGAAAAGTTTCATGCGTATATACTGTACTATTATGCTAATTTGAGCTATGCTCAAGCCAAAAGAAGTGAATTGTTTAAAAGATCTAGTTTTATTTCGTGGCCTTTGATATTCAAGTGATTAAATCCTTAGGAGTGTCTCTACACTTAATGCCCTAAAACTATCTAGTTTGGGAGTCATTGGTCTAAAACTTGTTACATGGGTGTCATAGAAAGCCTAATGGAATAAAACATTGCACATGATCTAGCCTTAATGAAGTTTAATGGAAATTCCATATGAATTGAATGTTGAATATTTGAGATAATGAAATTTAAATGGCTATGAGATTTTCTATAATTCTTGTGCCTTGTGTTTGATCAAAAGTTGATAGATATGAGATTAATGTCCAAAATTTGGTAAGGATGCCTCTCGACTATAATACCCTAGATTTATTTTTCACTATACCCTAGGGAGTCGTTTAAAGTATTGGTGTCACATGAGCAAAAGTAGTTGATATGTATATATATATATATTTGTGAACTTTAAAAGGTTGATTTTATGCCATTCATTCTTGTTGATCATATTGAGATGTGTTGATTCGGTTGGGATTGAAAATTTGCTAGATTTTGTGGGTATATTTTATGCAAACCCTCACGAGACTATAACTCGTCCTTTGAGGTAACTCAAAGGTTTAAAGGCTTGTTGCACCCGCTAAGTGCAATCGTTTACTCCACGAAAGTGAGTGAGTTAGTTGTTTTGTTTTCTCCCATTGAATGATGTTGGTCTTGCCTTATAGCTCGTATTGCTCGAGGTCGAGCAATTGATAAGTTTGGGGGTGTTGATAAGAGGTGTTTTTACGTGTTTTTAAGACCGTAATTCTTATGATTTGGATTCACTTATTGATTAAATCATGTCACATTTGCATTTAATAGGTGTGTTAAGTGAATACAGGTAATAAATGAGAATACATGAAGAAAAGGGAAGAAAAACGATGTACAAAACAAGTTCAAGCATATTTTTCAACACCTAGGCGGTTTATGCATCTCCTACCACATTCGAGCGATAATTCCGTACATTTCGAGACCGACTTAGACAAAGTTTCCTTCTACAAAGTTTTAGATGAATGTCTTAGCTTCAAATGGGAACTTGAAACATCCAAATCGGAGGTCTATAGAGATAATTGTGAAGGAAATACGATTGCTGCGCCGAACAGAGAAGTACATGTGCCAGGATACGCCCCAGCGCCCTCCTAGTCATGCCTAGGCATGGATAGTCCGAATGTTACTCCTTTTTCAGCCTAAATTCCAACATTATATGATGGGTAAGAATCACTTTTGGCCATAATTCAGCACATGTGTTGAGGGGTTGTCATAAGTGTGTTTCTTGGTAGATTTACTTTATGGGCGCCAAATCAGAAATAACCTCCATGTTGAAACGTAATTTAGGTATACTTAGAGACCGAATTGGACAAAATGTACTTCTGGAAAGTTGTAGATCTATGTTTTATCTGAACATGGAGACTTGAATCATCCAATTTGGAGATCTGTGGAGAGGGTTATGAGGAAACTACTAAGACTGCGCTGGAAAGCAAGAAAATGGCAGCATGCATGTGTTTTGTTGAAGTGTTCACATGGTTATGCTTGGTGGAATTCTTAATGGCCGAAAGTTCAACATTTTTTAGCTGGTTGGAATCTTAAAAGCCAAACTTTAAGCATCACCTTAGGTGGAATTCTCATTGGGGAACTTTAATGGGAATTCTTAATGCATACTTTAGTGGAATTTTTGGCTATAAAAGGAGGGGGAACCCATACTCTTCATCATTCACTATCAATTTCAGATTCTTGGAGGAGAGGAGGAGGAGGAATCGGTCCTCAAGCTTCATTCATCACCATTCTTCATTATTCTAAGAGGAGAAAGCTAGGAATTGAAGCTCCAATCAAGGGGCCATCATCTATCACATTAGAGGGAGTTTTTATAGCCTTTTCATTTCATTCATGTCTATGAACATGTGTATTTATTCATTATTGTTTTTCATAATATCTATCATGAACTAAATTCATAAGACTAAGGCCATGTAACGTCAAATTGTGATATATGCTTATAATAGATGATTGTTGAGGTTATACTTATATTGTTATGTGATGTGAATTTGTGCTTTTACCTATCTTGCATATACTTGATCACTATATGTTAGAATTTTATGCCTAGGTTGATATTTCAGGAGAAAATTAACTTAGGGTTCAAGAAATTCACATCATGACCCGCAACTAATGAGGAATTGGCCTAGACATAGGTAAAGATTCCCGGGTGAAGTTGTTCGATTCTAATCGAGTGAACTCTAGTACGTTAATGCATGTTTAGTGGTTAGATTTTCGGATAGGAATATTTGGGAAATCACGATCTAAGCATAGGAGTTTATACGCGAGACATCGGCTATTCTCTACCCTCGGAGCTCTCACCATAACAATATAAGTGTAATCCTTCAACAAGAACCTTTATAAGTATATTTGATCAATTTGTACCTAGCATGTGCCTTAGTCTCCCTTTATAATTGGTTTTAAATCACTTGCTCATCTTTGTTCTTGTTCTTTACAAATTTTATTTGAATTTATTCTTACTTTGTTTATTCACTTCATTACAAATCTTAAACTAGAATTCAAGTCCTTGAGGTTCGACAATCCGGACTTACAATCCATTTATTACTACACACGACTAGTGCACTTGCTATCATAGCACGTTAGCTTTTAGCGTGTCATTGTCACAATAAAGTGGCAACGGGAGCTCCACGCTTGGAACCATTTGAAGTTCGCTACGAAACTTCTTTAGCCAAACAGCCTCTTTTGTTGCCTCAAAGGTAGCCACGTATTTAGCCTTTGTGGTGGAATCTGCGGTTGTGCTTTGCTTAGAACTTTTTCAAAACACCGCTCCACCGGTGAGGGTGAATATGAACCCGATGTGGATTTTCGATCATCGACATCTGATTGGAAACCTGAGTCGGTATATCCATCCACTCTTAGGTCACCACTCCCATAGATGAGAATCATATCCTTAGTTCTTTTCAGATACTTTAGGATATTTTTCATAGCTGTCCAGTGTTCTTTGCCTGGGTTTGTTTGAAATCGACTAACAACGCTTACTGCATAAACAATGTCAGGTTGTGTACACAACATTGCATACATCAGGCTACCCACTACTGATGCATAGGGAATAATGCTCATCTTTTTTCTATTTTCCTCACTTTAAGGACACATAGTTTTCGAGAGTTTTATTTCGTGACTCATTGGCAGGAACCCTTTCATAGAATCTTCCATCCTAAATCTCCTTAGGACCTTTTCTAAGTAAAGGGCTTGAGAGAGCCCTATCATTCTGTTTGTTTGATGTCTATAGATTCAAATCCCTAGAATGTATGTAGCTTCTCCCAAGTCTTTCATGGAGAAAGTATTCGAAAGCCACTTCTTAATGGTGGTGACCTTTCCTATATCATTTCCTATCAGTAATATGTCGTCTATATATAGCACAAGGAATGATATCTTGCTCCCACTAACCTTCTTATAAACACATGGCTCATCTTCGTTTTTGATGAAGTCAAATCCTTTGACTGCTTCATCGAAACTTAGATTCCAGCTACGAGATGCTTGTTTGAGTCCATAAATGGACTTTTCAAGTTTGCACACCTTATGGATACCATCATTGGATACAAAACCTTTAGGTTGTTCCATATAGATATCCTCTTATAAGAATCCATTCAGAAAAGCAGTTTTGAAATCCATTTGCCATATCTCATAATCAAGGTGAGCTGCTATTGCAAGTAGAATTCTTATAGACTTGATCATAGCTATTGGCGAAAAGGTTTCTTGATAGTCAATTCTTTCCTTTTGACTATACCCTTTTGCCACTAGCCTGGCTTTATAGGTGTCAACCTTGCCATCAACACCAATCTTTCTCTTGTAAATCCATTTACACCCAATTGGTACAATACCATTAGGCCGATCTACAAGTGTCGAGACTTGGTTTGAGTGCATTGAGTCTATTTTTGTTTGCTTAACTTTACGCCATCTCGCGGCATCCACATCCACCATCGCTTGATCATATGTGGAAGGATCATCTCCTTGACCCTCCTCTAATACAGAAAAGAGGTTTATCTCTCTCTCTGCAGTAGATCTCCTTACCTTTCAGGTGCTTGAGGTACCCTACTTGATCTTCGCGGTTGTGGTTGTGATACAGAAGGTCCAGTTCTTACTTCTTGTGTAGATGTATCCCTCGGAGTTTCGTCTTGTTCTTCAAGAACAATTCTTCTACCTGCTCCACCTTCCTGAATGAACTCATCTTCAAGAAAGTGGGCTTGTAAAGCTACAATGATCCTTTGGTCATGGTGTAGGTAAAATAGGTATCCCATGGAATCCTCAGGATAACCAACGAAATGCCCTTTTAAGGATCTTGTTAGGAAATTTCATGTTAGATGTTTTGATGATGACAAGATAGGATTCATTGTTAGACCCCAAATAAAATGTAAGTTTATATTTTCTTTAGATCATTGTTTAAGCGTTTGAAAGTTTGTAATTTTGTTTAGGCTTGTAATTTTTATTTTTGTAGATTTTAGACTAAGTCTTAGTAACTGAATCGCTAGTAGAATTCTAAGTGAGTTTATTAGAGAAGAAGTTGAAGACCAGCGTCTGAAGTCAACCAGAGATGAAGATTTGTCCCTTAGTGTCCGTCAAACGCTAAAGGAACCCAGTTCAGGATATATGGATCAAGTGCTCAATTTGTCTCAAGCGATGGATGAAAGATTCACCTGAAATAAATCCTCAAGTCATGAAGGACTTAAATGCAATCATTCAAACGGACATTTATTTCCAACGGGAAATAAATTCAAATGCATTAAATGCCTGATAAGAGCATTAAATGTGATAAGCTACTGTGACTTGTGGACAAGCCACCTTTTGACCAGACTGTCAGAAATTTCAGAGTTTTAGCTGCTCCCGTCCAATCGGATTCAGCGAATTTTCAGGAATGTCAGAGTTTAGGTATGATCACGCGCCACGTGAAAGGCACGCTTCTACATATGTCCAACGGACAGATCCCAAGAAATTGCCTATAAATACCTTGCTCCAGAAAACCAAAAAAAAAGAGAGACAACAACAAGAATATACGAGAAAATTATTGCCAAAAATCTTACGTACATTCTTTCTGAAAAAGCTTAGAAACCCCATAGCCAAAACCTTTCAAGCTTTTATCTACATTCCAGACAGTCACAAATATCTCAAACATCTTCCAAAGAAGAAATTCAAATTCCAATTGAGATATTCCAAGTTGTTTGATCTTCTCTAAAAACAAACAAACCCTAGTGATAAACCTCAACCTTTCATCTGAGTGAGAAAAGTTGTTGAAACCTTTCAGGCAGTATTTCTGAGTGAGAGAAGCTTGAAGAAGATGATCTTCATTGGTGCTGAAGTCTGTGTAATCAAGGAGCCCAAGACCATTTTCATCCATTACTATTTTGTAGAAGTTTCTGTGTGATTCTTTAATAATCATCATAGTAAATTCCTCCAAGTGAAAAAGGAGAAGAAGGACGTAGCTGGGATTACATCACCCAGTGAACCTTACAAATTATTGTGTTATTTATATTTTATTGTCTTATATTCATCACATTACATTCTTCTGAAAAAGACAAATAAAATTGCAAAGCGATTAAACTATTTAAAAGAACGCTAAAAATCATTTCCGCTGTGCTAACCCTGATTAAGCGATCTAAGCGTTGCCCTACTTTGGTAAACTGCTGAAATCACTAAGTCTAAGTTAACTACGCTGAAGCGTCTGACCCAAGCGCTCAACTTTCCAAGCGTTCAAATTTCTAAAATGATACGAAAATTTGTAAAGTCGAAAAAGACTTCAGGGTCTATTCAACCCCCCCCCCCTTCTAGACCCTTTCGTATGCCACTTGGGACCACCAAGTGGTATCAGAGCGGTTGAATTAGCAACCTAAGCGTTTCCGAGCATAACTGCTTGTTTAGATCCATTTTTTTACCTAATCGCTTTAATCTTTCTCTCCAAAAATATCTCATTATGGCTTTTAACAAAATGCCTAAGTTGGTAGAGTCAAATTATGATTCTTGGAAACTTAGAGCATTCGCTTACTTGTGCTCATGCGATAGTGAAATGTGTGATGTAATTACAGGTGGTCCCATTCAGATTATGAAAGTTGTAACTCGAGCCCCTGAAGCAACCGAGGCTACTCCAGATGGGTATGTCGAGAAACCTAAGTTAGAATGGACGCCTGAGGATCGAAAAAGAGCAAATCTAGATAATGTTGGATGAAGTGCACTTTACTCAGCATTAGGAGACAACGATGCATTGTTCAACAAGATCAAGCAATGTAAGACTTCCAAAGAAATATGGGATAAGTTGGCTATAGTGTGTGAAGGATCAGCACAAATGAAGGAGAATAAGCTTTCCATAGCCATGCAAAGATTTGAGCATTTCAAGATGCAGCCCAATGAGACGCTAGAACAATTGGACGCAAGGTTTACTTTGCTCGTTACAGAGTTAGCGTCATTAGACAAGGAATTGACCAACAAGGAAATGGTCAACAAAATTTTCAGAAGTCTTCCAAGCAAATATCTAATCAAGACTGTTGCTATGAGAGAGTCACAGACATTGGAGACTCTTACTCCAGAGCATGTCTTTTCAGAATTAAAGGCATTTGAGTTCGAATTGGGGGAAGTCAGCGACACATCGACTTCAGCGACTGAATCAGAAGCTTTGATCGCTACAACCAAAAGCAATGGTAAAGTAGTCAGTGAGGTTAAATCCTCGGAATCAAATGAAGAAAAGGAAATGGCTTTATTGGTCAAGAAATTTAAAAAAATTCTAAGATATGAAAAGAGAAATCCTATCGGACAAACGTCATTTCAAACTCCTCCCCCTGCTCCAGCGCCTCAGTATCAAGCGCCAGTATACTCTGCACCTCAACCAGTAGCACCAGTTCCATACCAAGCGCCTCCGTCTCCTACTCAAAATCTCTCGGCGCCAGTAGTCTCAAAGCGATTATCCACTGAACAGAAAATGAAAACTAATTTGTGTTATAATTGCAGAAAACCAAGGCACTACCAGGTGAATTGCCCTTATCCAAATGTGTCAAAGCCCTCAAGGCAAGACCATGAGGATAGAAACCAATTCAGGAGCAACCATCGCCAACAGGGATTGCTAGCGGAATCTGAACCATTCTTCGCACCTGAAGAGGACTTGGAATCATCAGATGAAAGTAGTGATGATGAGCCTACTAGCGACTCAGCGTTGATTTGTCTTATGGCAAGAGATAATGAAGCGGCTGACGATTCGCTACCAGAGGTAACCAATAAATTATCAATTCCTTTTTTTTATGATGAATTACTTGACAAAGTCAATGAATACTACAATGAATGTCAAGAAGCTACCAAAATATATCAAAATGATCTCGATATTATCTCCTCACTCACAAGAGATAAAGTAACGCTCAGAGCAGAGTTGCGAATTCAGCAACAGTGCATTGAAAAGAACCAATCACTTGAGAGTGAAGTTATTCAATTGAAAAATGATCTTGATATAATAGTCAAAAGAGAAGATGATCTGATCGCTAGACTTGCCAAATCAGTGCAGCTCATCTCATCATTATCAAAATCTTCTAGAAACTTGGATAATGTGACTGAGGTAACTAGATTATTTGGTGAAAAGACCGGTTTAGGATGCAATAAATACGGTAAACAGCTAAATAAACTTAATGTTACGGCAAACAACAAAGGAAAGGGTGTTCACTTTGTTGAAGAAAGTTCACCAAGTCAAACGCTGAATGAACCAAGCGACAAAGGTACGAGGCCAAATGAGAAAGCCAAAGCTAACTCAGGCAAGGGAAAGACAAAGGCAAATGATTCACAAAGGAAGATTCATCCAAACGCTCAAAAGGCTAAGGAAAAATCTAATCACTGTGAATCAAGCGCTAAGCGTCCAGCACCAAAAGTGCAACCCAAACCAGCGCCAAGGAAATACTAGCGTCAATATCCGAGACGGTCAAGGTCATATTATCAATACTATGATGATTATGACTATGACTATGACTATGATTATGACTACTATTATAATCGAGGGTATTATTACACACCCAAAAAGCACACACAACATGATGTGAAACCCAAAAAGGCCAGTATTCCCACAGTGAAAACTAGGCAAATATGGGTTCCTAAAGTTTTAATTCAAACCAAAGTTACTAACACTGAAGGACCCAAAACAACATGGGTACCTAAGAAGAATTAGAACTATCCTTTAAATGCAGGTACCTAGAGCCAGCACCGATACTTCAGTTTGGTACATTGATAGTGGATCGTCAAGACACATGACTGGTTCCAAAAATCTTCTAGTCAACTATCAAGCTACCAACGGTCCTCAAGTTATATTCGGTGATAACTCCAAAGGTAAAACCAAAGGTATAGGTATCATGCATAGGGGGAACATCCTGATCAGTGATGTATATTACGTTGAGGGTCTTAAGCATAACCTGTTAAGCATTAGTCAATTTTGTGATAAAGGCTTTGAAGTAAAATTCTCAAGCGACTTCTGCTATGTTAACGACGCTAAGACTAAGTCTACTAAATTAAGAGGAAAAAGAACAAACAATGTGTATTTAGTGGATTGGGATTCTACTTTTGATAACAGCCCCACATGCTTGGTTGCTAAAAGTCAAAATGAATTGGGTTGGTTATGGCATAGAAAAATGAATCATCTCAATTTAAGGCAATCTCTCAGTTAATATCGCTAAATCTTGTGGAAGGATTACCTAAAGGTTCCCTTCAAAAGAATCGCTAATGTCACGCTTGTCAAATGGGTAAACAAGTCAAGTCATCTTTCAAAAAGAAACCGTGTTTATCTACTTCTAGAGTTCTTGAACTATTGCATTTAGATTTGTTTGGACCTATTCAAATCATGAGTGTTAGTGGCAAAAAGTACTCACTAGTAATAGTTGATGATTTCTCTCGCTATACATGGGTAGAATTTCTAGCGACCAAAGATGAAACTAGTGTCAAGCTCACAGCGCTAATCCGTCAACTGCAAAATTCAAAAGATCTAACGATGACGAGAATTAGAAGCGACAGAGGAACTGAATTTTCTAACCAATTTGTTGAGAAGTTTTGTACAGATTTTGGAATACTCCATGAGTACTCTGCACCTAGAACACCTCAACAAAATGGAGTTGCTGAGCGACAGAACAGAACGCTTAAAGAAGTCGCTAGGACGATGCTAGCAGAATCCAAGCTGCCTCAAAGGTTTTGGGCCGAAGCCATCAACACCGCTTGCTACACTCAGAACCGGTGTATGATCAACAAGCAACATGAGAAGACTCCATATGAGTTGTGGAAGGGACGTAAGCCTAACGTTTCATATTTTCATGTTTTTGGTTCAAAATGTTTCATTCATAACAATGGATCCCACAGCCTAAAGACTTTTGATATTAAAGCGGATGAGGGAATCTTTCTAGGCTATGCCAAGAATGGAAAGAGTTTTCGCATCTTAAATAACATTAAATCGAAGGTTGAAGAATCCATTCATGTTGTGTTTGATGATGCTAACCAAGAACCGAGTAAGGTTATTCCTGATGATGTAGGAATTGAAGATCTTGCCCAACAAGCGTCACAAATTAATCTTGAAGATGATAGTGAGAATGAGGATGATGAGATATTTGTGCCTTTTCCTAAGGTTACTCGTGAGGTTACAAATAATGATGAAGTCAGAATCGCTAATGATCATGAAGAGAATGATCATCAAGAGCAAATTGGAACTGTGAATGATGAAGCGACTGCGCAAGAGACAAATGAGAATCAAGCGATTGCTAATCAAGAGTCTCTCAACCCGTTCCAACCAGACCGAAAATGGCTTACAGATCATCCATCAGATCTAGTAATTAGAGATATTGGAGCACCTGTTAGAACTAGGTCCGCTACAATTAATGAGGCCATGTTTGCAAGCTTTCTATCTCAAATGGAAACAAAGAAAGTGGATGAAGCGCTTAGTGATTCAAGTTGGGTAGAAGCGATGCAAGAAGAACTTAACCAATTTGAGAGAAGCAAGGTTTGGACGCTAGTACCAAGACCAACTCACCAAGGAGTCATTGGAACTAGATGGGTTTTTAGGAACAAAATGGACGAAGATGGCATTGTTATAAGAAGCAAAGCTAGATTAGTCGCTCAGGGTTATTGTCAAGAAGAGGGTATTGACTTTGATGAGACTTATGCCCCAGTAGCCCGTCTTGAAGCGATTAGAATGTTCCTAGCGTTTGCCACATTCAACAAGTTCACAGTATATCAAATGGACGTGAAGAGTGCATTCTTGAATGGTAGACTCCAAGAAGAAGTCTATGTGGAGCAACCTCCAGGATTCATCAACAACCATTGCAAAAGTATGGTCTACAAACTGGATAAGGCACTCTATGGCCTTAAACAAGCACCAAGAGCATGGTATGACACTCTCTCTATCTTCCTTATCGGTAAAGGCTTTTCAAAAGGCAGCGTTGACACAACGTTATTTAAAATTACCCATAATGAAGATATTCTCTTAGTCCAAATCTATGTTGATGATATTATATTTGGTTCTACTAATAAGCGATTGTGTGAGAAATTTTCGAAAATGATGCAAGAACAGTTTGAAATGAGAATGATGGGTGAATTAACTTTTTTCTTAGGATTACAAGTTAAACAACTCCCTAATGGAATATTTATAAACCAAGCTAAGTATACTAGAGATATGATAAAGAAATTTGGTATGGAAAATGCATCATCTTCAAAAATTCCAATGAGCCAAACGCTTAAGTTAGATAAAGATGAAAGTGGGAAGAAAATTGATATCACTAACTATAGGGGTATTATTGGATCACTTCTTTATCTTACCGCTAGTAGACCTGATATTATGTTTTCGGTATGCATGTGTGCACGTTTTCAATCTGACCCTAGAGAATCACACTTAAGTGCTACCAAGAAAATCCTTAAGTACCTAAAAGGCACACAAAATGTGGGCTTATGGTATCCACAGGATTCTCCTTTTGAACTAATTGGTTATTCAGACGCAGATTTTGCAGGATGCAAAATAGATAGAAAAAGTACTAGTGGTACATGTCAATTTCTAGGTGATAGACTAGTTTCGTGGCATAGTAAGAAACAACAATCTATAGCGACTTCTACCGCTGAGGCAGAATATGTAGCTGTTGGAAGCTGTTGTGCACAAATCCTTTGGATGAGGCAACAACTTAGAGATTATGGAACAATCCTAGGTCCTACCCCAATCCATTGTGATAACCAAAGCGCTTTAGCTATGACCCAAAATCCTGTCCTTCATTCTAGAACCAAACACATTGACATTAGATACCGTTTCTTGCGTGACCATGTTCAAAAGAAAGATATTTCCATGCATTTCATTGGAACTGACAAACAACTGGCAGATATCTTCACCAAAGCACTCAACGAACAACACTTTCTCACTTTAAGAAGTGAATTAGGTATGATTGATTTAAACGCTTAAATCATAAAGCATCATATTTAATAGGCATATAATTTAGGGGGAATCCACTTTATGATTATGTCTAAACTATATTTCCAAAAATGAAATGAGTTATCGATGTTAGGGGGAACTTTAAAATTGTATTCACTTCATTAAGTAAGCGACTATGATCAAAATGACTTTATCAAACCTTATGCATCGATTATTAGCATTTACTTGTACTCATTACAATCTGATCGCTTATAAAAAGAAAGGTTTAAAAATCCAACAAGCGATTGATATGTATCAAATTAAATTTATTTTATCAAAGAATCTTCAGCATTGAAAGAATTCCCACTTCAACGCTAAAGGAACTTTATTTCACAAAAAATTCATGCATAGTTTTCATCGCCACAAAGTAGCGTGTGGATGAGTCCAAAATTCTAGATTTGTTAACTACCCACACGTGCCTATCAAATCAAACTGACGGTTATGATTCCTATCTAAACCTAGGCCGTTCAGTAAAATGCATGAATCTGAGTATGTGTCAATGTACTATCAGGCGCGTGTAACTCACGCTGAAAATTTCAAATTTTTTCAAACGTTTTCAAAAAGTAACTGCGGATCCGAAAAATGTTATAGTATCCTACTTTACCGCACTTTTTGACATCTGAAGTTATGTGTACACGGTTCAGATTTCCTTCTCATTAACTTCTGTACACGTGTCATTTATCTACCATATGAGGAGTTACTTTTATCTTCTATTTAAACCCCTCAAAACTTTTACAGAAAACCTTTATTGTACAGCAAGCCGAAAATTCTTTCGATTACTAACAGAAAATCCTACCCAATCAAATCTCTAAAAATTACTCAGTCTACTCATAAAATTCGGAATTGAACTAACAGAAATAAGTAAAATTAAACTAACAGAAATAAGAAAAGAAAAAAAAAAGATTTAGTCCAAATAATTGCACTCGAATTCATGGCACTCGAATTCATTCTGTTAATGGCACTCTTATACAGAATGAATTCTGTTAATGGCATTCGATTATGTTAATGGCACTCGAATTCATTCTGGTCGCGACATTGTGTTTGCATATCTAGCAGTACCATCACAGTTTCTGCAAACCCTTCGCATTGATTCGATTTATGATCGCCTTGGGGGTCACGAATTCCGTCGAGAATTTGATGATGAACTAATTAATTTGATTACTTGGAAGGAGTAATTAAAAATGGAAGAAGAATATTTTATTGCGTAAAATAAGGGATTTGATTTGGCTCCTGCATGTTATTTGCATAGGTTTGTTAGACCTATTGACCAAAATGCCCCCATCATCATTAAATTAAATATAAAATCCGAAATAATGGCTTTAAATATGGACCTTGGGATCAAATGGTTTAAATGGTCTAGATTGAGTCTTATATCTTACCTACTTTAGGTAAGATATAAGACTCAATCTAGACCATTTAAACCATTTGATCCCAAGGTCCATAATTAAAGCCATTATTTCGGTTTTAATCTTTAATTTAATGATGATGGGGGCATTTTAGTCAATAGGTCTAACAAACCCAATCAAATAACATGCAGGATCAAAATCAAATCCCTTATTATACGCAATAACAGATTCCTCTTCCCTTTTTAATTATTCCTTCATAAAATTATATACATAAACAGGGATTTCAAATTATCATCAAAATCCCAAACCAGGTAAAGTTTGCTGCCAACGTGACACACTTTCAAGAATTTCTCGACAGAATGAAACGCCCTCTTCAATTTCGTCAAGCAAACAATGGCGGCATCAGGAATCTCGTCCACTCGACGTCTCTAATCTCCTGCAGAAGTGGCAAAAAGAGCTTCAATCTCCAAAGAAGATTAAGGCACTCTTTCCTTTGAGTCCTCCGAAATTCTCCAATGGCTTTCACAGATTCAATAATGGGGATGATATCATCTACGACATTTTTTATATTCATTTTTGGTGCACATCACTGTATAATGAAGTGTTATTCACTGTATAATGAAGTGTTAGTTACTGTATAACATTTGTTTTATGTACTGTATATGATTAATTCCTCTTGCAAGTAGTGAATTGTATATATTAGACCGTAAATTATTCATCATTATACAATAGCTAATAAACAAATATACAGGAAATACAACGGTGATATACGGTGTGTGATTAATGACATACAATTAGTGATTTCAAATCATTATACAGTATGTTATAGCACATTATACAATATCTTATAACTCATTATACAGTGTGTGTTTATACATCATATAATTACAATCCTATAAATCATTATACAGTATCTTATAACTCAATATACAGTATCATATAACCCATTATACAGTGAATACAATAGGTAATAAACATTATACAATAGCTAATTAATCCATTATACAATAGATATATATTTTATATACTTTTTTCCTTTTCTCCCACGAAAATCGCATCTGCGTAATAACTGATACAAGTTAAATTCTATTGATATACAGATTGTGTAGGACTCTTTTTTCATCTCAATTGTCGTTTTTCACCTAATCCTTCTCTGACATGCAATTTGACTACATCTCTGAAGCAATTCAACACAGTAGCTAATGAAATTGGATTGACAGAAGAAATGTTATAATAATTAGTGTATCAGGTCAGTGGAGATCGTCGGCTATTTTTTTTTTCCAGTTGTTTTTCAATGCATTCGTGATTTTCTGCCTCCCTCTGTTATAATTCTTCTATAATTTGATTACGTTAATTTTGGCGACAAGTTGAGAGATTGTAGGAGAGATTTTTTGCGTTTCAATTTGAGAGATTTTTAGGGAGATTCTGTGCCGTTATTTTTGGTAGGTAGATGCTGTATAATAAAATCATTTGACTATTATACCCCTGATCCAATTGGAATCAATTTTTCCACCTGTTTTTTGCTTCCTTTTTGGACTGTTGGATTTAATGGGTCCAATGGTGTAGATTGGATCTTATATCTTATCTAATATAGGGTATGTATTAGATCTTGACCCCATATATATATATATGAATTACTCTCATGCAAAATAGAAAACAAAAGGAAAAGATGACACTTAGTATAAAAGAGGAATTACAAACCTTAGTTAAAAGTTATGCAACAGTTTGTCAGGTTGTTGAATACTACTAAACTTATTCAATTGTTGCAAATCTACTTTTGTGATTCTTTTGTTACTGTTATTTTATCTTTGACTTTGATACCTGAACATGCCATGGTAATCTAGAATATATTAAAGGATAGTATACCTGATTTTTTGTCATGACTATAATTGATATTCCTAGGTGAATTTGCAACCAGTGTTGAAATGGAGAATATTATTTGAATGTCTGAAAATTATTCCTGTCATTATATTATGATCTGAATTTTATTATGATGATTCTCAATAATTGTATATAAGTTACATTTCAACGGCTAATTGGCATTAAGATTTATAATGAATGATAATTGCATTCTATTATTAACTTTTATCTCATATTGTGGAAGTTACATATCGTTATGACAAGAATATCATGAAGTATAAAGATTTATGTTGTTTTACACAATTGAGGCTGACTACTTAGTAATAATATATATTAAGATCTAATTAATAATTTGTTATTATAATCACGTGATGCAACATTCGAGTATGTGTGTATGTACTTACTTCATTTGCTATTCACATAATATCATGTAATCAGTTAAAAGAAAAAAAAATATATGCACATTGACTTGGTGGAATTGAAATGCTCTTTGTGGAGAAAACGTTATGGCAAGACAATAATTCATCAATATGTTACTATATATTGAAAAAAAAAAAAAACGAAGTAAAATTAGTTCTTCAACGGCTAGTGTAGTATAAAAGGGTTGCAATTAAACTGTTGACATACAATTATTACTTATTTGCTCTGGAGGTTACTTTGAATTGTGCATATTTATTTGTGGCAATTATATATATAAAGCGATTATTCAAGTGCTATTGAAATGTGATAGTGTTAAACTTTGGAGTGAGCTATGAAAAAAAAATACATTTTCATTTAAGCCACAAAAATTTTCAGTTCTATAAATTAACTTATATACAATATTATGTCTTGTTGGTATCTAATTGCATGTGTTACAGTAATACATTGTGAAATGCGGATAATTTACTTAATATAGAAATGAAACATATATAAGCTGTGTTCTTATGGCGATTATTTTCTTAATATAATTTTTGTCGTTCGAGTGACCACTTAATAGCCCACAAGTGCGTATTTAAAGAGTACATGGTGAATATTCTCACCAATAATTTTCATAAGAAATGTTTGTTTGGAATTTAATTACCATATCCATAATTTATATATTATATATGTATATATTTCTAATGCTGCACATTCAAAATTTACCTTGAGAACATTTGAGTGTAGGTAATATGTTAGGCTCAATTTTGACTTGCGTGTTCCAGTTTGATTTTTGTGCACCTCACCCAGAAAATAATTTAGTTTTAATTGGATAATAGTCTAAATCAAGTGGAAGGTGATGCTGTCTTTACGGAAATTTGTTGCTGTGTTAACTGCAATTAATTAAAATAATAATAATAGTAGTAGTAAAATAAAAATAAAAATCTCGGGATGACTAATTATGCTATAAAATATATTTTAAGATGAGATGCTAACAAATAACTTATTTCTTGCAACGGCAATGTGGGTTGATTTTAATTGTCACTATAAGATTTGAAAATTGATCATGAGACACAGTCGTATTGAATTGTTAGTGTGTGCATTAATTTTAGCATATAAGCACAAACAATAGTTAGGAAAGAGGATTAAAAGCATTTGGAAAGACAATTGGTAATTAAATTTCTGTGTTGTAATATTTAATTTTGTAAATTTTAAAAGTCAATTTGTGTAAGAAAAGTATGAAGTGCAAGGGAAGTTGAAATATTATGATACTTGTAAATTCTAAAATACTAGTACATTATATCTTTGAAGCATTAATAAAAGAAAAAAGATATATGCAAAGAAATAGGGAAAATTCGAAAACTCGGTAATATTTCTGGGTCGATAGCTTTATTGGATGATTTTGTGAATTGAGATTTAAATTTATTTCAACATGAATCGTTTTAGTAATTAATTGTGAATTGACTAAATTTTCTAATATAATGTAATTAATCACATTTATTCTCTTATGAGTTGTCTTGAGAGACTTGACATCCATTAGATCATCTTGAAGTTTACTTTGGGCAAAGTTTAACAAGATATTTATCTTGAAATTCGAGGTATGTGTTCTCAAACTTTTGAGTTATGTGTTTCTACAATACATAAGAATATGATAAAAGCCCCCAAATATAATGAAAAGAGATTCTTGGTTCGATTCAGGAGACTATGTTGAAAATGAGTCAAGTGATTATCTTAATTTTGTTATAATGGCTAAAGTATGTGTTGCTAAAGCAATACATTCTCCTTATAAATATAATAATTGTTCTGAAACTATATATTATTCTGATTTTGAATAAAGTGATTTTAGATTAAAAATGATTTTCTTTATAGTTGACAATTAAAAAAAAAATTATGACAGTAATGATTAATTTTTTTTTATTATTAAAGTTGTAAAAATTTATTTATCTTTATATTAATTTCAGTTTTTTTATAGTCAAAATTCAGTTTTTTAACTTAAAGCAAATTAATTTTTGAAACCTCCACATTGACCTATTAAAATTGTCATTACTTTGTGTTTTAATTATAAGAGTTACACGTTGTATTCTAGCACTATAAATAGGTGTTCTAACAAAGGAGATGTTTTTCCTCATACAATTTTGCACTTAAAAATGTTAGTTTCATATATACTATTATTTTGAGGCAATGCGATAAGGCCTCGTTCACTAGTTTCCTTGTGATCGTGCTCACAAAGGAGACGCCGGCGTGGCTTTCTTGGGTTTTATCTTGGGATGGTGATGAGCCGCCAATACCTGCACGGAGGGGAGGCTATCACGATCTTAGGACAACGTCAAGTGGCGTGACTCCTACAGGCCAGCCGTTTAACTTCTTTACTATTTACGTGTTTTTTTTTTTTAATGTTATAATATAAGTTATATCTACACCTGATTTATTTGCATCTATATTGCTTATAATTTGAAACTTCCCAATTTTGGTTTGTCCAATAAAATTGAAATTTTACAACAGATGGATACTACTCAATGGGCTGAAGAATTTGTGTTGCACTTCTACACCCTTGAAGAGCTTGTGAGATTTCGATTTTTATTTGAATTTGGAGTAGAATATAGACGCCGAGGATTTGCTGTATTTCTCCTTGAGCAACAAAAGAATCTTGTTGGGAATATTAGCGATTTGCCTTCATACAGACAACCAATAGAACACTATCTTTGCCAGCAGCACGCTTCATTCAGTCAGGGAGGACGCTACGTATTCCACAGAAATCAGAATTTTGTCCAGTGTATCCTTCCAGATCTTAATGAGGATGCATCTACAAGGAAGCATGATGCCATCCAAGAGCCCAGTCAAGCGCACATGCGACTTACTGATGAGCATGCTATTTTTAACAAAGACAAAAGAGCGATTGTTGAGAATGCTCACTCGCTAGACATAACTTTTAATGAACATTATGGCTTCAATAATTTTAAAAGCTATAATCTTTTACCTATCCTCATGTGTGAGCAAAATATTCAAGTGGCCAAAATCCTATCATTAATCAGGCCAGTGGATCAAGCAGCTGCTCAAGCGCTCATGCCATTTATTTTGGACTTTTATAATTTCTACATTTCAGGTATCGATCTGCCAGAAGATGTGCATTTTGCACTAATTACTGAAGAGTATGAAGACTCTATATTCTTTATCCTACAAACGAACTTGATTAGTCCAAGGCATGTCATTGAAGCTTTTGGCCCACTCTGGGTCATTGCTGTTGAGAAACCATCTCCTCCAGTGGAGATTGTTGGAATGGAATTGGAACAAACTCCTACTGTTGAAGTCGCTCCCATTCAAGACGCTGACTTGCAAACAGAAGTTACCCCTAGCGCTCCAGTAGTCGAGGTTCCAATTGTTGCTCAAGTTGTAGAGATTGATAATGCAACTCAATCTGTTGAGCAAGCAATAGAAGAAGTTCATGCAGAGATTGCTGAAGAGGCTCAAGAGCCATTTATCTAAGATAAATCAAAAGGAAAATCTACAGTTTCTAGCTCATACAGACTCATTCCGTCCCCCAAGCGTTCTTCTTCATCGGACTTTGACTCGAAAAGTGATCAAGAAACACGAGACTTTAGACGAGCCATTAGGAACTCGCAATATACCATCGAGGGTTCCTGCTCCAAGATACTTGAAAATGATGATAGAAATATCAAGTTAGTCTCCGACACTAGAAGCCGTGATATTGCTAATGTTGCTACAAAGAGCACTATAGCAATAATGAATAGCATATCACCGCTGATCACTAGCCTTTCTGAAGAGTTCAATTGCCACTTAGCCCAGAATGCTTCAGCTAACACTGAGCGACACAATTCTTCTAATTCGGTTGCTCAGAGTATTGCAGAACAAGTCGCTCTACTTGTTGAAGAAGTTAGGCTATTGTGAAGAGATACCGCTGACCTCAAGACCTCCCTTGATGATGCCAAGAAGGGAGAAGATGAGAAAAAAAAAGCATCAATTGTTTAAAGCCAAAGGAAAAACCTTGACGGAGCCAATTTCTAAGACAGACAACAAAAACTGGCGCTCCATGTTTGAAGAAATAGTGAGTCTAAAGAAGATGCTCACTAAGAAGCAAAAACCAAGATACTACCAAGGTAGGCACAGGGTTCTAGACATTGATGATTAATTTTTAGAAGGTATGGGTTTTAATCCATACGCGGCACCGCTGAGAAGACCTCTCAATTGGAAACTGTCCAACGACCAAATACAAGACATTTACCATGATCTTATCAGAACGCTCTCAGGATCCCTGCAAGGGATTGAGTGGAAAGGTTACTTCACACAACAATGATAGACATCGATCGAGTTCTTCTAGATCTAGCGAATGAAATCTATCAAGAAGAGGCTTCGAAGAAGCGACAAAGAAAATGATTCTCTATTGATTTATCTTTTATTTCTTTTTGTATGATGTCGCTATTTTTTTTTTTTTGCATAAATCATGTACACTTACTTATCATATTAATGAATGAATGATTTATCTCTAAAACATCTTGTTGAGGCTAATCTAACATTAGCTAACATAACTAACATTCTAAACGCTGACTTATATTTATTTTAACTCTTAATTTATAAAAGAGTTATAAGAGTTAAGGCCTTGACCATGGTCTTAAATATCCTCCGAAACCTCGAAATTTAGATCGAAATTTCGGATTTTTGGGGGTCTCGAAGCGAAATTTCACATTCGATCCAATTTTGGAAAATATCTATCAAAATTTCTCGATATTTTCAATATTTCCCGATATTTTTGATATCTCCCGAAGTCTCGAATTCTTAATAAAAATACTTTGTTAAATATCTATCTAAATTTCCCGAAATTTTGACCAAACCCAAAATATTCCAAAATTTAAAATAATATGTAATTATTTATTTTAAATAAGAATGAGTCCAAATTATTGTGATTGTCTATAAATGATTGTGGTATCTTGTTTTAATGAAGTTCTTAGGAAATTTGATTATTACTTTACTCTCAAATCATATTTATTTTATACTTTTCGCCACAGATTTTAATCATACTACTTGACAAAATTCACTATATATACATTATATATACAAAAATTATTTATGTATAAGATGCATAATTATGATATTTAAAGTTACACAAAGTTTCATTGTAAATTTCCAAATATTTCTATAAATTTCCAAGATTTCATTAAAATCGAAATCGAAATTTTGAATATCCCTGAAATTTCCATCGAAATTTCCGTAAATTTACTACCCCGATACCGACATTTAATACCTTGGTCTTGACATCATCAAAAAGGGGGAAATTGTTAGGAAATTTCATGTTAGATGTTTTGATGATGACAAGATAGGATTTTATGTTAGACCCAAAAAAACAAAAAACATTCACTTGCGTTGGGCTCGGCCAAGCGCAACTTTGTTCGAGCCCAGCGCTTACTTATTCGCTGGGCTGTACATCCGAGCCCAGCGCTTACTTATTCGCTGGGCTGTACATCCGAGCCCAACACAACCCTAATGTGTTGGGCTAAAGCCCAACACCTGCTGCAGCTGTCCCTGCTGTGCAGCAGCAGCAGCCGTCGCCTGTTGCTGCTACGGAGGCGGCAACACAATTTTTTCAAAAATCTAATTTTTATTAAAATCACGAATCCAATTCAATTTTTTCGTTTTACCCAGTAAATCCAATTCAACTCATGAAAAATTAATTTTACAGATAAGCATGCATAAAATAAATTACCCGAATTTACATACAATACGTAAATACATGTTTATGATATTATAACAATTAAAACACATAAACATACAACGAATATCATGATATTCCCGAATTTTGGCTCTGATACCACTGTTGTGATTCGGTCTAGCGGATAAAAATCGTAATCCAAATCACACCCGAGAATCCGATTCGGGGATATTCATGATATTAGCAAATAGATCAATTAACAAAAATTGTCAAGAGTAATTGAATTATCTTTTTCGTCTATTGATTCTTGATTTATCAGCAGCAGCCCTGGACTCCTGCCTCTAGATAACCACGCGGAAGAAAAATTCTCCAAGAAAAGCTCGATCTCCTCCTCAGCAACTATTGCAGGTGGCTAGACGGATGGAGAGGGAGGGATTTTTCTTTCCTAAAGCTTAAGGTTTATTTTGGTTCAGTTTCAGATTCTAAAACAATGACTTGTCTATTTGGAGTTCTGACACTAACTGAATGCTTATACCAAGTAAAAGACACCCCCAGAGTTACTCAGTGAGGGGCGGCCGATTTGGCCTATTTCAGAGGGGCTTCGGGCTTTGCTTTTCACTTCGCCCATGTGTAATTAATTAAATCCAAATCCAATCAAATTGGTAATTAATTAATTACATTAATCCAATTAATATTAATTCAATTAATATAATTCAACTTATAAATTAATTTTCAATTCATTTAACTTATGAATTAATATGATTTAATTAATTATTTAATCTAATTAAATATTTTTAGTTAAATCATGCCATCTATTTTGTCAGACAATTCACATCAAATGTGATTTTACCAAAATACCCTTAGCTTAAGGAAATATTCCTTTTCTTCACATAGCGCGACTCTCTAGGCTCGATTCAATTGACAATGGGAGGATTCCAAAGGATAAGGTTGTCACCTAGCCAACACCGTGGAACTAAATCGTAACTTAATTGAAAACAAGATGATCATGTCATCACGAACTTTGACTACGAATATCATATGTGTATAAACTCTTCACCGACGTGACCCAATCAAGTAAGAGTCATGGTTTAGTCAAACTCATAGAACTTGATATTGTACTAAGAATCATAATGATGTGAAATTACCAAACTACCCTCAGTGACAATTACGGGACAGTTTATATGCTTTGGCCAAAGACTTATAATTTCAATTACTTACGATCGTACAGGTCACATACTCGTTTACTGTCGAGACGATGAATCCCATTTTGGCAAGTTATCTTATAACATCGAATGCACTATTGGATCGTACTTCGAGGTCGACCCTACCTATCAGGTGATACATGTCTAACTACTCTGATAACATATCCAATACTACAAGCATTTTATAAATGACTACTCAGCTCTAAAGTTCACACATACTATCGCAATCTTAATGCCGATCATTGACTGTCAAAGAGTAAATACACATGTGATCGGATTAATGCGAGTCGAGTTCAAATATGTTAATTCCATTAATCATATTCATGACACCAGCTCCCACTATCTAATCAGTGTTCGACTGGCACTTTCTTGTTAAAGAAGGTGTCATATGAGTTGAATATTATTGCCCAATTAATATTCGTTAACTCACGAACTCCCAGATTTAGAGATTAAGTACTGGACTGTTCCAGTGCCTCCTCTTGTCCATAAGAGGTGGAAAGTCTATCTTGAAATCTCTTGGACTAATTTGTTCAATACATTTAAATGCTATTTAGATTTATATGAACAACATCAAAACCTTTATTCTATTAATAGAAATATCAAACGTTTTGTACAAATAACTTATCTAAGCCCTACACAATCTAATTCCTCATAGGCATTGAGGGCATACACCTAACAGGCTTTGCATCTTTAATTAATGGTTGATACTATTTGAATGTCCAAAATTAATTTATGGTTAATACTATGACTAGAAAATGTAGTATGAATGAAATGAACCAAAAACTCATATGGCACCTTAGACTGGGACATGCCGGTGAATTTAAGATTCACGAGTTGGAAAAACATGGGCTCATTGGTCCACTTGGGTCTGACCCATATCCGACTTGTGAATCGTGCCTCAAAGGCAAGATGACTTGGTCACCGTTCATTGAACATTTCGAAAGGGCAAATGAAGTTTTAGGATTAATATCCACACTGACGTTTGTGGGCCTCTCAAGGATGCGGCCCTTGGAGGTTTTCAGTACTTTATAACCTTTAAAGATGACCACTCTAGGTATGGTCTAGTTTATCTGATGAAGTATAAATCCGAAGCACTTGAATGGTTCAAGGAATTCAAATCTTTGACTGAAAAACAAACTGGACACAGTATTAAGGCACTGAGATCTAATCGAGTGGCGAATACATGAGTGCCAAGATTGACGAGTTCTTAAAAGAACAAGGCATAGTATTACAACTAACTCCTCCAGCAACCCCACAACTCAACGGAGTAGCAGAAAGAAGGAATTGTACTCAGTTAGACATGATGCGCACCATGCTTAGCTACACTGATTTACCCATCTCGTTGTGGGGAGATGCTTTGCTTACAACTGTGTACATTCTGAACAAATGTCCCTCAAAATCTGTTCCCACTACACTAAATGAGATATGGAGTGGTAGGAAGCCTAGTCTGAAATACATAAATGTTGGGTTTGTGCCTTCGATGCCAACGAGGAATTATTGAATAGGGCACTAGTTTATATTGTACAACCTATTAATTATATAAAGGCATTAGCCAGTTGTTTATATATTTCTTAATGACATCTATAAGTCTTAAATGAACAACTAGTCCATGTGTGTCAAGGCAAACCTTCACACTCCTTATAGTAGTTAAGGAGATGGGCACTGGAAGGATTGGTGCTTGATCACTTAAAATGGTTCGCAAGTTGGAGAATCTCAATTGGGCATTGAGATTCGTGTGGACTTGTTTGACACATACTCTGACAAGGTGTGCCACTCTAACACCATGGGATAGTGGGAGTTTGTGTCATAGATACATTGATTGAATTGGATTAGTGTATTCGAACACAGCTCGTAGTAATCCGATCACATGGGTTTTTACTCAGTGATTGTCAATGATCGGATTACTGATTATGATAGTATGCGTGAGCCTTTGACCTGAGTAATCAAGTTGAAGATGTGCTTGTGACATCAAGTCTGTCATTAGAATAGTTAGATCCAATTCACCCATTGGTGGGGTCGACCTCGAAGTGCGGCTTGATGGGCAAGTAGCAATCTTAACTAGTTAGCAAAATGGAATTCACTGTCTCGAAAGTAAAAGAGAAGTATCCTATGCGATCATGAGTAAATGATATTAAAGTCTCTGGCCAGAGCTCATGAACTAACTCGTATTTGACATGGAGGGTAGTTCTGTAATCTCATGTTACTATGATTCTTAGCATAGCATTGAGTCCTATGAGTTTGACATATTCTATGACTCTCACTCGATCGTGATACATCAGTGAAGGGCTTATACTGATACAATATTCCTAATCTAGAGGTTCGTAGTGACATAGTCATTTCGTACTCTGTTGGGCTACGATGTGGGGCCACGGTGCTGGTTAGGTGTCACCAACATCCTTTGGATTCCTCCGATTGCCAATCGAGAAGAACCTAGAGAGTCACGCTATAGAAATAGACAGGGAAATCGATTGTTGTATTTGGAGGGCATTTTGGTAATTTGTCCTTTGGAAGGATGAATTAATTAATTGGACTAAATTTAATTAGTTGTTTAATTAGATTTAATATAGACAATTAAATTAATTATGTTGACTAGGTCAATTATGATATTGATTAATTATTTAGTTAATTAATTAATTAGAATATTAATTTAATCTGTGTATATTTAATTGGATTAAATATCATAGGATTAAATTAATAAGGTTAAGATGACTAAAGTCAACATAGCTCAATGTAAGTCCAATTGGGCCCTTAGGGGCGTGTGTTTTGGTGGGCTTAGTTGGAGGATTTATTTAATCCTCCAACATAAGCTAGAAAATACTGAGATCCTCCACCAGAAATACAACACAGAGAAATAATTCTCTTCCACTCTCTCTCACCTAGCCGCCATTATGGGAAAAAAAGATGGAGATTTCTGGAGTCAATTCCGACGCGTGATTATCTAGAGAAGGGACATGTGGACCGTTGAACGAAGATTGGAAGATTCGTAGGGATTGATTGAATACGCAAAAAGGTAAGTTTTCGCATTCATCATTTTTTTGATTAAAATCAACGAACCAACAAATTGATCTTGGCTTTGGGAATTTGAATATGATTTTTAATTTCCGCTGTGCATAATACCAGGATTCCCAACAATAAGAACATGGGGTTGCCCAGCATATGTAAAGAAGACCAAGGTAGAGCAACTAGAGGATAGATATTTGAAAGGACATTTTATCGGTTTTCTCGTAGATTAGATGGGATACCTCTTTTACCTGCAAAATGATCATAGGATCATCCTGGCCTTGCAAGCCCACTTTCTTGAAGAAGAATTCATTCGAGAAGGTGGTGCAGGTGGAAAGATTGTTCTAAAAGAACATGACAACGTCCCTTCGGAGACATCAGTTCAAGAATCTGAAACCAACTTAACACAACCGTCGCAGTGATGATCTAGCAGAGTATCTCAGCCGCTTGAGAGATATAGCTATCTGCACAAAACGCAACAGTATTTGTATGCCGTTGCAGAAGGAAGCCATGGAGATTATCCCTCTAACTATGATGAAGTAGCGATGGATATAGATTGCTCTAAGTGCTTGATGCTATGAAAGCAGAGATTGATTCGATGTATTCGAACCAAGTCTGGACTCTTACTGATCTACCAAATGAAGTATGACCAACTAGGTGCAAATGGATCTATAAGAAAAAGATTGGTCCGGATGGCAAGGTGGACACCTATAAGGTCAGGCTAGTGGCAAAAGGTTATAGTAAAAAAAAGGGCATTGACTATGAGGAAACCTTTTCACTAGTAGCCATGGTCAAATCTATTAGAATTTTACTAGCTATAGCTGCAAACTTAGACTATGAAGTTTGGCAAATGAATTTAAAGACCGCATTCTTAAATGGACACTTGGATGAGGACATTTATATGCAACAGCCCAGGGGCTTTATATCCGAAGCCGACACTTATAAAGTTCGCAAACTTAATCGGTCCATCTATGGACTGAAGCAAGCCTCTCGGAGTTGGAATCTGTGGTTCGATGAAGAAGCCAAGAAATATGGCTTCATCAAGAAAGAAGACGAACTGTGTGTCTATAAAATGGTCAGTGAGAGCAAGTTGACATTCCTGGTTCTATACGTAGATGACATACTACTTATAGGGAATGACATATGCTTATTGACTTCGGTCTAGACATGACTCTCAAGCACATTTTCCATGAAAGACTTGGGAGAAGTGACCTACATTCTAGGAATTCGCCTTTATAGAGATTGAGCGAATTGGTCTCTCCCAAGCACTCTACCTAGAGAAAGTCCTTAAGAGATATGAAATGCATAACTCTAAGGGAGGACTTTTGCCCACGAGACATGGCATTCATCTTCCCAAATCTATGAGTCCCGATACGAACAAGGATAGAATAGAAATGAGGAATATACCCTATGCATCAGCTGTGGGTAGTCTCATGTTTGCAATGTTATGCACGAGGGCAGATCTGGCACATGTTGTAAGCATGGTCAGTAGGTTTCAAGCTAACCTGGGGGAGCCTCACTGGACAGCAGTGAAGTGTATCTTAAAGTACTTAAGAAGAACTAAAGATATGCTACTAATATATGAGAATGGAGAATTAAAGGTGGATGGTTACACCGACTCAGATTTCCAATCTGATCCGGATGACCTTAAATCTACCTCTGGGTACATATTCACACTCAGTGGAGGAGTAGTGTCTTGGAAAAGTTCCAAGCAAAGTACAACTGCTGACTCCACAACGGAGGCAAAATATGTGGCAGCCTCAAAGAAGTTGTTTGGATGAGAAAGTTCATAGCTGAACTTGGAGTGGTTCCTAGCGTGAAAATGTCGTTACCACTATGGTGTGACAACAACGTAGCAATTGCGCAAGCTAAAGAACCAAGGTCTCACAACAAATCTAAACACGTGATGAGGAAATATCATATAATACGAGAAATTGTTGGAAGAGGAGATATAGTCGTGCAGAAAATAGTCTCAGCAGAAAACGGGGCTGACCCACTCACCAAGCCATTATCACAGGCGGTGTTAGATAAACATCTTGAGAAGATGGGAATCAAATGCCATAGCAATTGGCGTCGAGTGCAAGAGGGAGATTGTTAGGTGTATGCCCTCAATGCCTATGAGGAATTAGATTGAGTAGGGCTTAGATAATTTATTTGTAACGTTTGATGTTTCTATTTATAGAATAAAGGTTTTGATTTTGTTCATATAAATCTAATGGCATTTAACTGTATTGAACAAATTAGTCCAAGAGATTTTAAGATAGACTTTCCACCTCTTATGGACAAGAGGAGGCACTGGAACAGTCCAGTACTTAATCTCTGAAACCGGGACTTGGTGAGTCAACGAATATTGATTGGGCATTAATATGCAACTCATATAACACCTTCTTTGACAATGAAGGGCCAGACGTGCAGTGATTAGATAGTGGGAGTTGGTGTCATGAATATGATTAATGGAATTAACATATTTGAACTCGACTCGCATTAATCCAATCATATGGGTGTTTACTCTTTGACAATCAATGATTGGGATTAAGATTGCGATAGTATGTGTGAATTTTAGACCTGAGGAGTCATTTATAACATGCTTGTAGTATTGGATATGTTATCAGAGTAGTTAGACATGTATCACTTGATAGATGGGGTGGACCTAGAAGTATGATCCAATAGTGCATTCGATGTTATAAGATAACTTGCCAAAACGAGATTCACTGTCTTGACAGTAAACGAGTATGTGACCTGTACGATTGTAAGTAATTGAAATTATAAGTCTTTGGCTAAAACATATAAACTATCCGTGATTGTCACTGAGGGTAGTTTGGTAATTTCACATTATTATGATTCTTAGTACAGTATCAAGTTTTATGAGTTTGACTAAACCATGGCTCGTACTTGATCGGGTCACGTCGGTGAAGAGTTTATACACATATGGTATTCGTAGTCAAGGTTCGTGATGACATGATCATCTCGTTTTCAATTGGATTACGATTTGGTTCCACGGTGTTGGCTAGGTGACAACCTTATCTTTTGAAATCCTCCCATTGCTAATTGAATTGAGCCTAGAGAGTCGCGTTATGTGAAAAAAAGGAATTTTTGCTTAAGCTAAGGGTATTTTGGTAAAATCACATTTGATATGAATTGATTGACAAAATAGATGGCATGACTTAATTAAAGATATTTAATTGGATTAAATAAATTAATTAAACTATATTAATTCATAAGTTAAATTAATTGGAAATTAATTTATAAGTTGAATTTTATTAATTGGATTAATGTAATTCATTAATTACCAATTTGATTGGACTTGGATTTAGTTAATTACACATGGGCTAAGCCAAAACAAAGCCCGAAGCCCATCTACAAAGGCCATTTCGGCCCCCCCTATTATGTGTAACCTAGGGGAGTCTTTTACTTGGTATAAGTAATCAGTTAGTGTCAGAACTCCAAACAAGAACACAAGTCATTGTTTTAGAATCTGACACTGAACCAAAATAAACCTAGAGCATTATGAAAGAAAAATCCCTCCCTCTCCATCCAACTAGCTGCCTGCAATTGTTGCCGAGGAGGAGATCGAGCTTTTCTCAGAGAATTTTCTTCAGCGTGATTATCTAGAGGCAGGAGTCCGGGGTTGCTGCTGATAATTTGAGATCCAATAGACGAAAAGGTAATTCGATTACTCTTGTCAATTCTCGTCAATTGATCTATATGCTTACTATCATGAATATCCACAGATTGGATTCTCAGGTGTGATTCGAATTTTAAAAAAAAATTATCCGCTAGACCGAATCACACTTCATGGCATTGAATTGCAAGTTGTAACTCCTATTTTCTTTTCTTTTTTTCTTTCTCTGTATTTTCAAAAAAAAAAAAATCTTTTTCCACACGTATAAGTATATATGGCGTTATTTTGATTGTTGTTAACATAAAAGAATAGCCATTTCAAATTTCATGTACAAGGTATAATTTTCGGTTGCGCCTAGCCTTATAGTTGGGTTTTGTATCTATGGGGTTCTATTTTTTTTTCCATCATTGTTTGCTCAGCCTCTACATGTTCTCCTTCTCTATTATTTATTTCTCTATCTCTCACTATATATCTTACCTCTATTTCCAACCCCTATTCTTACCTTTTTCCTGTTTTAACATTCTCTTTTCTTTCTCAATTCTTTACACAAGATTACATGGGAATAGTTGAAGGAGGCATTGCTTCTATCATGGCCCATTGCAGTACCCACCCTCTTAATTTAATCAACAGCCATTGAATATTATATCTATCAACCAAGAAGTAAGGAAAATAAAAGATGCTGCTAAAAAGCATTCTCTAAAGGAGTACCGTCCCGCCTCCTCTAGGTTTTTCAGTCCAGTCTCAGCAGACGAGAAACTTCTGTTCGACTTCGGGGGAGTGTTAGAATATATCTTCTAGATTAGCATAGGATCTTTCGTTATCTTATATTTTCTTGTATTTATCTTTATAGTTTAGAATATCTTTCTTTGTATTTATCTTTCCTTGTTTATAGTTTAGGGTTTACTTATTTACCAAGTCTATGTTACTCACTAACCAAGTTCCCTACGGGGTTTTCTATAATCTAACATTATTTTATAAAAAAATTATTTTGTACCTTTATAGATTTGTGTTATGGACAATTGCAATGAACAAAACTTTGAAAACTGAAAAGATAATTTTATTTTAATCAATTTGCTTACGGAGCCATAGATGACTTCGGAGTAGATGGCTTCATTAAAATTGAAATAGTTTTATATATTATATGATTAGTTGGGCATAGTTATTGTTCAAGTTTGTTATCATATTAATATTGCAAATCATATTTTTGTTTTCGAGTGTAATGTATAAATTTTCTTTATAATTTTTCATTCATCTTCTATCTACTTAGAAGAAAAAAAGAATAATAAAAAGGAGAAAAAGATGATAAAAGAGAATGAGATTTTGAAATTAAAACGAAATGACTTTTTAGCTTTCAGATTTTTGTTTATTCCAATAAGCAATAATGTATATCTATATAGACGTAAAAAAAATATTTTGTAAGAAATAAAAAACACACTACCAATTTTATTAACCACGTGTTTGAAACATTAAACATACAATTCAAGTAACCCACAGCAAATTGAAAAAAAATATTTTTTTAAAAAATAAGCTTATATATTAATTGTTATAATATATCCAAATAAAAATAACTATTCATGAAATTATTTTTAATAAGAGACTTTCATGAGCTTAATGTTTATTGTTTCTTCTATTTAATAAGAAACGAAATGGAATGAAAGGAAAATAAATAAAGAAAGTTCAAGGGTATAAGAAGTAGTACATGTCATGTTTTATATATATGGGAGATAGATAACAAATCTTAATATATGAGGGGAGGTCATTGCCAAAGTGCAATATATCAGGGAAGGTGGATGCAAATAATCATATAGTAGGCTCATGTGAAATTAATAGATACATAATTGTATTTATCTCAATATCCAAAGTTTTTGGAGTTCCTAAAAATGACCCATAAACTAAAGTAAGTGTTAGAAAATTTCATGTTAAATGTTTTGATGATGACAAGATAGGATCTTATGTTAGACCCCAGAAAGAATGTAAGCTTATATTATCGTACAAGTTATGTATAAGCGTTTGAAAGTTTGTAATATTAATTAGGCTTGTAATTTTTATCTTTATAGATTTTAGACTAAGTCTTAGATACCGAATCACTAATAGAATTCTAGGTGAATCAATTAGAGATGAAGTTGAAGATCAGCGTCTGAAGTTAAAAGAAGATAAAGATTTGTTCTTAGCGACTGTCAAACGCTAAAGGACCATTTCAGGATTTATGGATCAAGCGCTCAAAGCACTTAAGCGATCAGTATCAGATTCACCTGAAATAAATCCTCAAGTCATGAAGGACTTAAATGCAATCATTCAACGGACATTTATTTCCAATGGGATATAAATTCAAATGCATTAAATGTGATAAGCTATTATGACTTGTGGACAAGCCACCTTTTGACTAGTCTGTCAAAATTTCAGAGTTCAAGCCTGCTCCCGTCCAATCGGAACCAGCAAGATTTTAGGAATGTCAGAGAAAAGGCTGATTCACGCGCCGCGTAAGAGGCACGCGCTCACATGTGTCCAACGGACAGATGCCAAGAATTGCCTAAAAATACCTCATTCCAGTAAACCCTAATTATAGTGATACATACGTACATACACAAGAAAGTAAAAAACTCTGCTGAAATATTTTTCTCAACAAAAAGGTTAGAAATTTCATAGCCAAAATCTTCAAGCTTTTTACATACATTCCAGATAGTCACAAATATCTCAAACATCTTCCAAAGAAGAAACCTAAATTCTTACTGAGATATTCCAAGTTGTTTGATCTTTCCAAAAACAAACAAAACCTGTGTGACAAAACCCTCAACCTTTCATCTGAATGAGAAAGATGTTAAACCCCTTACAGGCAGTATTTCTGAGTGAGAGAAGCTTGTAGAAGAAGATCTTCATTGGTGCTGAAATTTGTGTGATCAAGGAGCCCGAGATCATCTTTCACCTATTTACTATCTTGTAGAAGATTCTGTGTGATTCTTTAATAATCAACTTAGTAAATTCCCTCCGAGTGAAAAAGTAGAAGAAACCTAAGCGCTGGGATTACATCACCCAGTGAACCTTTAAATTTCTTGTGTTATTTACTTTTATTCTTGTCATGTTTTATATTCTCTTATTTATTCTGAAAAAGACAAGTTAGACTGCTAAGCGACTATTTAACCAAAAACGAACGCTAAAGCCCTAAAATCATTTCCGCTGTGCTAACCCTGATTAAGCGATCTAAGTTTTACCCTACTTTGGTAAACTGCTAAAATCTCTAGTCTAAGTTATCTTTACTGAAGCGCCTGACCTAAGTGCTCAGCTTTCTAAGCATTCTAATCTTTTAAAAGTAATACAAAATATTTGAAGTCGAAAAAGACTTCAGGGTCTATTCAACCCCCCCTTCTAGACCCTTTCGTATGCCACTTGGGACCACCAAGTGGTATCAGAGCGGTTGAAGTAGAAACCTAAGCGTTTTCAAGCGTAACTGCTTGTTTAGATCCATTTTTTTTTACTTGGTCGCTTTATATTTTTCTTTTAAACATCTCATTATGGCTTTTAACAAAATGCCTAAGTTGGTAGAGTCAAACTATGATTCTTGGAAACTTAGAGCATTCGCGTATTTATGCTCTTGCGATAATGAAATGTGTGATGTAATTTCAGATGGCCCCATCAAGATCATGAAAGTGATAACTCGAGCACCTGGAGCTGATGAAGCAACTCCAGATGGTTATGTTGAAAAACCCAAGTTAGAATGGACGCCAAAGGATAGAAAAAGAGCAAATCTGGATAATGTTGGATGAAGTGCACTTTACTTAGCATTAGGAGATAATGATGCATTGTTCAACAAAATCAAACAATGTAAAACATCAAAAGAAATATGGGATAAGTAGGCTATAGTTTGTGAAGGTTCAGCACAGATGAAGGAGAACAAGCTATCCATAGCCATGCAAAGATTTGAGCATTTCAAGATGCAGACCAATGAGACGCTAGAACAATTGGATGCAAGGTTTACTTTGCTCATTACAGAGTTAGCGTCATTAGACAAGGAATTGACCAACAAGGAAATGGTCAATAAGATTTTCAGAAGTCTTCCAAGCAAGTATTTGATTAAGACTGTTGCTATGAGAGAATCACAGACATTGGAGACTCTTATCCCAGAACATGTGTTTTCAGAATTAAAGGCATTTGAGTTCGAATTGGGCGAAGTCAGCGACACATTGACTTTAGCAACTGAATCAGGAGCTTTAATTGCTACCACCAAAAGTAAGGGTAAAGCGATCAGTGAGGTGAAATCAACGAAATCCAATGAAGAAAAGGAAATGGCTTTATTAGTCAAGAAATTCAAGAAATTTCTAAGATATGAAAAGAAAAACCCCATTGGACAAACTTCATTTCAAAACCCCCCCTGCACCAGCACCTCAATATCAAGCGGCAGTGTATTCGGCACCTCAACTAATCGCACTAGTTCCTTACCAAGCGTCTACAACTCCTACTCAGAATCTCTCAGCGCCAGTTGTTTCAAAACGATTAACCACTGAATAGAAAATGAAAACTAATTTGTGTTATAATTGCAGGAAACCAGGGCATTACCAGGTAAATTGCCCTTATCCAAATGTGTCTAAGCCCACAAGGCAAGACTATGTGGATAGAAACCAATTCAGGAGCAACCTTCGCCAACAAGGTTTGCTAGTGGGATCTGAACCATTCTCCGCACCTGAAGAGGATTTGGAATCATCAGACGAAAGCAGTGATGATGAGCCAATGAGCGACTGAGCGTTGATCTTTCTCATGACAAGAGATGATGAAGCGTCTGATGTTTCGCTACCAGAGGTAACCAATGAATTATCTCATCATCTTTCTTATGATGAATTACTTGACAAAGTTAATGAACACTATAAAGATTGTCAAGATGCCGCCAAAATATATCAAAATCATTTCGCTATTATTTCATCGCTCACAAGTGATAAAGTAACGCTTAAAGCAGAGTTGCAAGTTCAGCAACAATGCATTGAGAAAAACCAATTGCTTGAGAGTGAAAATACTCAATTGAAAAGCGATCTTGATATAATAGTCAAGAGAGAAGCTAATCTGATCGCTAGACTTGCCAAATCAGAGCAGCTCGTCTCATCATTATCAAAAGCTTCAAGAAAGTTGGATAATGTGACTGAGGTAACAAGAATCTTTGGTGAAAAAACCGATTTAGGATGCAATAAATTTGGTAAACAACCAAATAAATCTAATGTTACGGCGAACAACAAAAGAAAGGGTGTTTTCTTTGTTAAGAAAGGTTCACAAATTCCAACGCTGAATGAACCAAGCGACAATGGTACGAGGCCAAATGAGAAAGCCAAAGCTGACTCAGTCAAGGCAAAGGCAAAGGCAGATGGTTCACAAAGACAGGTTCATCCAAAAGCTCAAAAGGTCATGGATAAGCCAAATCACTGTGAATCAAGCGCTAAGCATCCAGCACCAAAAGTGCAACCCAAGCCAGCGCCCAGGAAATACCAGCGTCAATATCCAAGGCAGTCAAGATCATATTATCGATACTATGATGATTATGACTATGATTATGATTACTATTATAATCGAGGATATTATTATATACTCAAAAAGCACACACAACACAATGTAAAACCCAATACAATGAAGACTAGGCAAATATGGGTTCCTAAAGTTTTAATTCAAACCAAAGTTACTAACGTTGAAGGACCCAAGACAACATGAGTACCTAAGAAGAATTAGAACTGCCCTTTAAATGCAGGTACCTAGAGCCAACACCGATACCTCAGTTTGGTACATTGATAGTGGATCGTCAAGACACATGACGGGTTCCAAAGATCTTCTAGTCGACTATCGAGCTACCAACGGTCCTCAAGTTATATTCGGTGATAACTCCAAAGGTAAGACTGAAGGTATAGGAATCATGCATAGGGGGAACATCATGATTAGTGATGTATATTTTGTTGAGGGTCTTAAGCATAATTTGTTAAGCATTAGTCAATTTTGTGATAAAGGCTTTGAAGTAAAATTTTCAAGTGACTTCTGCTATGTTAAGGATGCTAAGACTAAGTCTGCTAAACTAAGAGGAAAAAGAACAAACAATGTGTATTTAGTGGATTGGGATTCTACAATTGATAACAACCCCACATGCTTTGTTGCTAAAAGTCAAAATGAATTGGGTTGGTTATGGCATAAAAAAATGAATCACCTCAACTTTAAGGCAATCTCTCAATTAATATTGCTAAATCTAGTAGAGGGATTACCTTAGGGTTCCTTTCAGAAAAATTGTTTATGTGATGCTTGTCAAATGGGTAAACAAGTTAAATCGTCTTTTAAGAAGAAACAATGTCTATCTACTTCTAGAGTTTTTGAACTATTACATCTAGATTTGTTTGGTCCTATTAAAATCATGAGTGTTAGTGGTAAAAAGTACTCGCTAGTAGTAGTTGATGATTTCTCTCGCTATAAATGGGTAGAATTTCTAGCGACCAAAGATGAAACTAGTGTCAAGCTCACATCGCTAATTAGTCAATTGCAAACTTATAAAGATCTCAAAGTGACAAGAATTAGAAACGATAGAAGAACTGAATTTACTAACCAATTTGTTGAGAAGTTTTGTATAGATTTTGGAACACTTCATGAGTATTCTGCCCTTAGAACACCTCAACAGAATGGAGTTGCCGAGCGACCAAACAGAACGCTTAAAGAAGCCGCTAGGACAATGCTTGCAGAGTCTAAACTGCCTCAAAGGTTTTAGGCCGAAGCTATCAATACCCTTTGCTACACTCAGAACCGGTGTATGATAAACAAGCAACATGAAAAGACTCCATATGAGTTATGGAAGGGACGTAAGCCTAACATTTCATATTTTCATGTATTTGGTTCAAAATGTTTCATTCATAACAATGGATCCCAAAGTCTAAAGTCGTTTGATCCTAAAGCGGATAAGGGAATCTTTCTAGGCTATGCCAAAAACGGAAAGAGTTTTCGTATCCTAAATAAGATCAAATTGAAGGTTGAAGAATCCATTCATGTTGTGTTTGATGATACTAACCAAGAACAGAGTAAGGTTAATCCTGATGATGTAGGTATTGAAGATCTTGCCCAACAAGCGTCAAAAATCAATCTTGGTGATGATAGTGATGATGATGAGGATGATGAGATCTTTGTGCCTATTCCTAAGGTTACTCGTGAGGTTACTAATGATGACAATGTCAAAATTGCTGATGATCATGAAGAGAATGATCATCAAGAGCAAAATGGAACTGTGAATGATGTAGCGACTGCGCAAGAGATAAATGAGGGTCAAGCGATTGATAATCAAGAGTCTCTCAACCCGTTCCAACCAGATCGTAAATGCTTAGAGACCATCCACCAGAGCTAGTAATTGGAGATATTGGAGCACCTGTGAGAACTAGGTCCACTACAATAAATGAGGTCATGTTCGCAAGTTTCTTATCTTAAATGGAACCAAAGTGGATGAAGCGCTCAGTTATTCAAGTTGGGTAGAAGCAATGCAAGAAGAACTTAACCAATTTGAGAGAAGCAAGGTTTGGACGCTAGTACCAAGACCAACTCACCAAGGAGTTATTGGGACTAGATGGGTGTTTAGGAACAAGATGGATGAAGATGGCATTGTTATAATAAACAAAGCCAGATTCGTTGCTCAGGGTTATTTCCAAGAAGAGTGTATGAGACGTATGCCCCAGTAGCCCGTCTTAAAGCAATTCATATGTTTCTAGCGTTTGCCGCTTTCAAAAAATTCACAGTGTACCAAATGGACGTGAAGAGTGCATTCCTGAATGGTAAACTCCAAGAATAAGTATATGTGGAGCAACCACCAGGATTCATCAACAACCATGGGAAAAGTATGATCTACAAATTGGATAAGGCACTCTATGGCCTTAAACAAGCACCAAGAGCATGGTATGACACTCTCTCTATCTTCCTTATTGGTAAAGGCTTTTCAAAAGGCAACGTTGATACAACGTTATTTAAAATTACCCATAATGAAGATATTCTCTTAGTCCAAAGTTATGTTGATGATATTATATTTGGTTCTACTAATAAGCGATTGTGTGAGAAATTTTCGAAAATGATACAAGATCAATTTGAAATGAGCATGATGAGTGAACTAACTTTCTTCTTAGGATTACAAGTTAAACAACTCCCTAATGGCATATTTATAAACCAAGCTAAATATACAAGAGATATGATTAAGAAATTTAGTATGGAAAAAATATCATCTTCAAAAATTCCAACGAGCCAAACGCTTAAGTTAGATAAAGATGAAAGTGGGAAGAAAATTGTGTTGGTCCCAAGTGGTATACGAAAGGGTCTAGAAGGGGGGGGGGGTTGAATAGACCCTTAAGTCTTTTTCGGCTTCTTAAAATTCGTATCACTTTGAAATATTTGAACGCTTGACAAGTTTAAGCGCTGGATGTGGCGCTTGAGAAACGTTAACTTAGACTCGGTGATTTCAACGCTTACCAAAGTAGGGCAGAGTTTAGTCACTAAATCAGGGTTAGCACAGCGAAAATGTTTTTATAGCTTAGCGTTCGTTTTAACCAATTAGTCGCTTATTAGTTTTAAATGCCTTTTCAAGATATAATATGACAGTATAATGTAAGACAATAAAACAGTAAATGACACAAAATATTTGTAAGGTTCACTGGGTGATGTAATCCCAGCTACGTCCTTCTTCTCCTTTTATCAGGGAGGTTTTTCCACTATGATGATTATCGAAGAGTCACACAGAGACTTCTACAAGATAGAGGGAGATTGGATATGATCTTGGAACTCCTTGGTCACACAGATTTCAGCTCCACTAAAGATCTTCTATTCCCTTGCTTCTTTCACTCAGAAATGGTGCAAGTTACTTTTGATCTCGGAACTCCTTGGTCACACAGATTTCAGCTCCAATAGAGATCAACTTCAACAAGCTTCTTTTACACAAAAATACTGCTTGCAAGTCAAACAGCTTTCTCACTCAGATGAAAGGTGTTGATGGTTTTGGTCACGGGTTTGTTTGTTTTTGGAAAGTTCAAACAACTTGAGGATATCTCAATGGTAGTATATGTTCTTCTTAAAAAGAGATTTGAGATATGGGTGACTGTCTCTAGAATATTTGTAAAAAGCTTATATGAATATTTGGCTATGATTTTTAGTAAGCTTTTCTTTCAACAAGGTAGGTATTTTTGTGTGTGTCACTTTCTCATCGTTTTACTTGTTTGTTGAAAGAGCTATTTATAAGGTATTGGTGGTTTTTCTCCGTTTGACTCGGTTGGAGTCTCGTTTCCCCAAACATTCCTTGAGTTCAGACATTTCTAACTTTGGGTATATTTAATTGGTTGGGCATGGTCTTGGTTTCATAAACCTGACAGTCTAGGTCAAAGATATGGCTTGCCCATAAGTTATAGTGCTTATATTTTAATAGCACTTATCCGACTTTTAATGCATCTTGTTTTATTTCCGTTGGAAATAATTCGTCCGTTTGATTCATGCATTTTTTAAGTCTTTGGATGGTTTTGGGTCTAAATTCTTTTTCAGGTTACGTTCTTTGTAGGTTGTGTTGGTTTAACCATTTTTTGGACGCTTGCTGAAGAGAATAGTTATTCTTGTGTATCAGACGCTTGGACTGATCCTGACTTTCTTTTCTTTATTTCAGACGCTTACTCTTCAATCTTGTCTTGATGGTCTCACTGAAAATTTCGTCATTTCACTTGATGTTGAGTATTCGGCCTGAGTTATCCATTCGTAGTTTGAGCACTGGGATAATCCCTAAAGCGTTTGACAGACGCTTCAAGATATCTTTATCCATTGTAGCTTTAGACGCTTGATCTTCACCTTCATCACTTGGTAGACTCACCCAGAATTTCCTAAGTGTTTTAGTGTCACATACTTAGTCTAAGGAATTCTACAAAGATAAATACTATAAGCCTAAGATAAATAAGCTTTCAGGTACTTATACATAACATTCTATGAAAGCTTTCACACTTTTCGGAGTCTAACAGAAAGTCCTATTTGTCATCATCAAAACATCTAATATGAAATTCCTAACAATTTCCCCCTTTTTGATGATGGCAATACTTATTTGGTTCAAGTGTTAGATACCTGAAGGTTAGCGTAAATTAGTAAGTTAGTTTGAGCTTTAACGAGATGTTTCAGCTGTAAAATGCATTTTATATATATATTTCATAGTGCAGGCATTTTACAACTACAAAGAGAGAGGCACAAGTAAAAATTAAGATCGTGGCTTGATCTTGTATCTCTTAGTCATTTCAGCACGGATTGCTTCAGTTATCTGATCTTCTAACGTCATCATTGCCGCATGATCTTTACTGATTATGTGCTTGTTTTCTTGAACTTGTCGTGCTTAAAGGCAATGAAGTGTTTATCCCATTCCTCTGGACTGATGCCTATGTATCGTAGGCAAATTCTGAAGGTTTGGTCGAAGTCAGACATTTTTCTTTCTAAGGCTAATACTGCTGGATCAGTTGGTTCTGGAATTGATGCTCTGAGAAGAGGAATGTCAAACTGTTCAAGCAGTGCTCTTGAAGGCAACGGAAGAGTTGGATAGAGCACTCTGGGGGTTTCTTTCTTGTTGGACGCTTCAACCGATGTGGTTACCCAAGAGGGATAGGGATACCGTGGTTCTGCACTCAGTGTGAGAGAAGTATCAACGTGTTGACGCTTGGATAGTGGAGGAGGAGCTTGATCTTTAGATGTTGACGATTTCCTCTTTTCTCCCTTCTTTTCCCCCTTATTGCCATCATCAGTCTGTATGAAATGCTGAGTAAGAAGACTGACTTGAGCAGCAATCTGAGCGACAGAGGCCTCAAGAGTGGTTAGACGCTGGTCGAAATGTTCTTTCATAACCAGGAGTTGAGCTTGATTAGCGTCTGTGAGAGAGGTCTCGAGAGCCGTGAATCTATCTTGTAGATCATTGGTTAAAGCCACATGACTTGCCTGAGTAGCTGTAGATAGTTGCTGTATTTGAGTGAGGCATTCAGCCATGGACGGTTGAGCGTGTGGAAGTGCAGGGCGGACTTGAGGCTTAAAACGAGATGTGTGTTTGAGAGATTCAATAGATACTTGATTAGTAGGATCAAATACTGTTCCTCGAAGCTCTGGAGCAGTGTTGGACTCGGTGGAGGCAGTAGAGTCGGATTCAGTGGACTGGGAGAATGAGGCGCTTGAGGTAACTCTAATAGGCGCTCAGGAGCAGTTAACAGTTCAGCGGGTGCTGCAGGAAAGTCTGATTCTATTCGGCTAAAGTCGTAAACCGAAAGTCCAAGCTGGCAAACGGTTCATCTGCATATGGATACGTAGCAGTCTGCAGGAGTTCATTCAAATGTAGAGTGGGGAGATGAGTACCTTGAATGAACGTTCTGATAGGACTATCCAGTGCCCTGATATACAGTGGCCCGAGGATATCCAGCACATGAGTGGGAAAGAGTTTGGAGGGCGCTTTGCAGATAGAGAATAAGGCATCTGGGCAATAGTGTTGTGAGAAGCCAATTAGCCAATCTGTTGGGAGAGTCTTCGGTTTCCGAGAGGCGGGAACGCGGAGCTGGTAATACTCTTCCAAGTATGGGTAGATGGCTGAAGCAAGCGCTTGAGATCTTTCTAGTAGCGATAAACCAAAATCATAGTGACTGGAGACTTCTTGTCGAATAGACGGAAGTAGTGGATATCCTCTGAAAGAATTGATCCGAGAGCCATCCCATTGTCGCAGATTGTCTGTGAAGATTTTGTCGAATAGAGAGACTGGAGGCAGAATTGCCATCATGAGAGCAAAGTTGTCTTCACATTGGCTAGGAGTGCAGTTCAGACAGGACATGGGAGAGGAACCGCTGGTGGACGCTTGATCATCAAAGCGTAGAGAAGAGTTGGCCAGTTTGTGCTCTTGTCTTAAGCGGTGTTCAGGTTGATGGCGGATCAGAGGCAGCTTCAGAACGGGTCCAAGTCTATGCTGGCGCTGCGTCAGCATGTAGCGTGCAAATTTGGTCCTTTTATCATGAATCCCTAGTCTGAACAGATGGGGAGCACTAACCAAGTCTTCAAATTTATACTTGTCACCCATGTAAGCTTCAGCCCATCGTATCTCAGTCATACAATACTCAGTTCCTGCATTAAGTATAGCACGAAACCCTTGGTGATGAATATCACAGATGGATTCAAAACGATACCTGTCGGGTTGGTAGTTAGCGTTCCAGACGCAGTCAAAATATGCATCGGTTTCAAGTTGAATCATCTCGGTCAGGGATGCTGGACGCTCACCGGCATGTACTCCTTTATTCTTCCACAGGAGGAGAGGATTAGGTGAGTTCTTGTTTTCCTCGCTTTTGACCAGTGTTAGAGAGTGAGAATATCCTTCTCTGTTTAGTAGCTCTTCCGTTGGGTTCAGAAGCTGATCCTGACGCTCATAGACTCTGATGTTGTAGTCGCGGAGAGCGAAGCCAGTGGGTTTGCTTGTCCCACAGTCCAGATAATAAGCTAAGTCAACATCAGCTCTAGGAGTCGTGCCTCCTTGCCGCTGAGCTTGGAGAGTGACAGAAGCCGGGATGTGTGTGGGAGTCTTTCCGAGTTCAAGCGCTTTGTAGTAAGCTTCATCAGCTGGGGTGGAGGCTGTATTAAAGAGGGTGTTGCGTACAGCCAGATCAAACTTTATGAGCTTGGCGATATCATTTTCGGCATTGATAAGACTTTCTTCATTGTAACCTGCAGGTATGAAGTTTTCTGCGGGCGCTGGAGGCAAATAATCGACTGAGTGATCGATAGTCTTTGAGGGATCCAGCTTGTCGATGGATCACAACGTCGTTAGCATCGCTCTGACGTTCTGAGCGTGCCTCTGTTGTACTAGGTAATGCAAGCAATGGTTGAGCCCTTGGGATTTCAGGTTCATCCGGCTCGAGATTTGTAGATTCGATGGCAGCTTCATGTGCGATGGCCACAATTTGGGTCATATCAACATCCAGATGGACATCAACTGGTGGTTCGGAGGATGATATCGGGACAGCAGCTATGGCTTGATCTCTTTGTGTAGTCTCAGAAGAGATGGCAGCAGTTGGACGCTTACGCCTTTTGAAGATACGCTTCACATTTATACCTTCGGCGGGGAACGCTTGAGTCTGTGGAACTGCAGGTTCTTCAAAGTCAATATTCTTGAGAACCTTTTCCAGATCTTTCCGACTAATGAGGGGTATAGAATCCTCGTCATCTTCATCGTTTTTAATAGGTTGAGCCTTGGGCTTTCGAGGAGCCCGTTTCTTGGTGACAGTGGGACGCTTCACAGTACGTTTGGCTTTCTCCTGATCTGGACGCTCAGCCTCCTCATCTGACGCTGCGCGGACAACTTGGCGCTCAGAGAGAGGCTTAGCAGCACCTCCAACTTTGGGTGGATTGAAGAGATTATTGATGATTCTTGGCCCATAGAACTTATGCTTGGCCACGGTGACTCCTGCTGAAGAGGTGCACTCTGCTCGAAAGAGTAGATCACTTAAAACTAGACCATAAGGTCTGTTTGAAGTGCGTAAACTGTCTCTGAACCTGCTGAATATATAAGCGCTCCAGTTGATCTTTATCTTGAGTAGGATGGCAGTCATCATTGGAACTGGGTTGGGTTGATTTTGTCGAAGGTTCCCACTCTGCATTCGATGTTTTTACTGCAGAAATCAGCCAAGACTCGATACCTGTTCACTATATCCTTCTTTTCAAAGTACGGTTTGTATGGAACATCATCGTAAGCGCTAATCTGAGTCCAGACTTCTTGAATTTGTTCTTCAGTGATAGTGTCTAAAGTGGCTCCAGCATTAGGTAGAGAGAAATTCTGGGCAATGGAGGCCGCAGAGAGAGTGAACGTCTTTGATTCCTTCTTGGAGACAGGAAACAAGCACGTGATGGAAGTCTCATCGTCAGACAGTCGAGCATTTCTCCAGAAAAATTCTAGTTCTTCAGGAAACATATATGAGTATTTCGTGAGAAATTTCTGAAGCCCAGCCTCTGCTACAGAATCCATTATTTCCGTTAAATCAATTTGGGGGTTTTCATAGAGAAACTTCCAATCAACTATAAGGCCTTCAGTGATCTTGACAATAACTTCAGAGGTTCCAGCAGTAGTTTTCTTGGGTGCCATGAGTGAGCAGTAGACAGAGATTACGAAGGAAGATTTTTCGTTTTTGAAAGAGAGAGAGACTTGTTTTTGCACGAATGGAATAGAGTATAAGAGTGTTTGTTTTCTGCAGAAACTTCAATTTGAATGTTCGGTGTGTTTGAAGTTTGAGATGTTGACACGTGGAGGAGTATAAATCTCAGCCATTAAAATATAACTGTGGACGTGAATTTAGATTAAACAGGCACGGTTTTTTTTAGTAACTGCCACATATACTATTTTGAAGTCCGTTTAAAAGTTTAAAACAGAGACTGAGAGTGATGCGTGTGCCCATGAAAAGCGGATACGTTCTTTATGAAAACTGTTCGGGAATCATAATTTTGAACACTATTTAAATGCCCGCCAAAAATTTGTTAAAGCGTCCGGACTTAGTCAGAATGACGCTTGAAACAATTGAGTGTTATGTGGATGCTTGAAAATCTTGGGAGTCTCTTTCAAGTAACAGGTTGTGCTTTAGCGCTCATTGTAACATATAGAATTATTCCTTTCAGGGTGTATATGAGGACACAGTTTCCCAGTACTTATCATTAGGTCTTGGTAGTAGTGTTTTACTTTTGGTTTAAAATATTCAGCGTCGGTTGTACTCGTCTAAGATACATGGTAATTGTACTGACGCGTGTACATGTGCTGAACCATCTTTGAAAAACGTGATGAGTACCCATGGGTTTTCTTGAGCGAAGGGTGAGGAATGTCAAGTCAGCATTAATTGCATTGATTGACTAATCCACTTTCTCGTTTTAGCGTAGGGTAATGTACGCTTGCTTTTAAAAGGGTCTTTTTACTAACTGCTTTTAGCCGGGAATAAAGCTAAGCGTTTAGTTTATTTTGAAAGAAGTGCAGACGCTAAGACAGATTTGTGTAATAAGCGTCAAAAAGGTTTTAAGTGTATGGTGCTAAGTGCGTATGACCGATGCAAGGGAAAACATTTTTGGTCATATTCACTTAGGTATAGTTAGCTCTTTTAAGGTTCCCCCTATGTAGGTTCCCCATAAATTTCATAACATACATTGAATTCCCCCTAAATTTCATGCCTAACAAAAGTATGATGTTTCGAATGATTAAGCATTTAGATCAATCATACCTAGTTCACTTCTTAAAGTGAGAAAACGTTGTTCGTTAAGCGCTTTGGTGAAGATATCTGCCAGTTGCTTTTCTGTATTAATGAAGTGCATGGAGATATCTTTCTTTTGAACATGGTCACGTAGAAAGTGATAGCGAATGTCAATGTGTTTGGTTCTAGAGTGAAGAACTGGATTTTGAGTCATTGCTAAGGCGCTTTGATTGTCACAATGGATAGGAGTTGGATCTAGGATTATTCCATAATCTCTAAGTTGTTGCCTCATCCAAAGGATCTGTGCACAACAGCTTCCAGCGGCTACATACTCAGCCTCAGCGGTGGAAGTAGCGATGGACTGTTGCTTCTTACTATGCCATGAAATTAGTCTATCACCTAGAAATTGACATGTTCCACTAGTACTTTTTCTATCTATTTTGCATCCTGCAAAATCTGCATCTGAATAACCGATTAGTTCAAAAGGAGAATCCCTAGGATACCATAAGCCCACATTTTGTGTGCCTTTTAGGTACTTAAGGATTCTTTTAGCAGCAATTAAGTGTGATTCTCTAGGATCAGCTTGAAATCGTGCACACATGCATACTGAGAACATAATATCGGGTCTACTAGCTGTAAGATAAAGAAGTGATCCAATAATACCTCTATAGTTAGTGATATCAATTTTTTTCCATTATCGTCTCTATCTAGCTTAAGCGTCTGGCTCATTGGAATTTTTGAAGGTGATGCATTTTCCATACCAAATTTCTTGATCATATCTCTAGTATATTTAGTTTGATTTATGAATATGCCATTAGGGAGTTGTTTAACTTGTAATCCTAGGAAGAAAGTTAATTCACCCATCATGCTCATTTCAAATTGATCTTGCATCATTTTCGAAAATTTCTCACATAGACGCTTATTGGTAGATCCAAATATAATATCATCAACATAAATTTGAACTAGGAGAATATCGTCATTATGGGTAATTTTGAATAACGTTGTGTCAACGCTGCCTTTTGAAAAGCCTTTACCTATAAGGAAGATAGAGAGAGTGTCATACCATGCTCGTGGTGCTTGTTTAAGACCATAGAGTGCCTTGTCCAATTTGTAAACCATGCTTTTCCCATGGTTGTTGATGAATCCTGGTGGTTGCTCCACATATACTTCTTCTTGGAGTTTACCATTCAGAAATGCACTCTTTACGTCCATTTGATACACTGTAAATTTGTTAAATGCTGCAAACGCTAGAAACATGCGGATTGCTTCAAGTCGGGCAACTGGAGCGTATGTTTCATCAAAGTCGATGCCCTCTTCTTGACAGTATCCCTGAGCTACGAGTCTGGCTTTGTTTCTAATCACAATTCCATTCTCATCCATTTTGTTTCTATAGACCCATCTAGTTCCAATGACCCCTTGGTGGGTTGGTCTTGGTACTAGCGTCCATACCTTATTTCTTTCAAATTGGTTTAGCTCTTCTTGCATGGCTTCTATCCAACTTGGATCGTTAAGCGCTTCATCCACTTTTTTGGTTCCATTTGAGATAGGAAGCTTGCAAACATGGCCTCATTTATTGTAGCGGCTCTCGTTCTAACGGGTGCTCCAATATCTCCAATAATTAGTTCTGGTGGATGGTCTCTGAGCCATTTTCTGTCTGGTTGGAACGAGTTAAGAGATTGATCTAACGTTTGATTAAACTGTGTAGGCGCTTGACCAATTCCTTGCGTAGGCGCTTCAGTGTTTGTAGATTGAATTTGCTCTTGATGAACATACCCTTCATGATCATCAGCGTTTCTTGCAATGTCATCGTTGATGTCTTTACGAGTAGTCTTAGGATTAGGTATAATGATTTCATTATCTTCATCAATATCACTATCATCACACAGATTGATTTGTGACGCTTGTTGAGATAAATCTTCAATTCCTGCATCATTAATATTAACCTTACTCGGTTCTTGGTTAGCATCATCAAACACAACATGAATGGATTCTTCAACCTTCGATTTGATCTTATTTAAGATGCGAAAGCTCTTTCCATTTTTGGCGTATCCTAGAAAGATTCCTTCATCTGGTTTAGGATCAAATGTCTTTAGGCTTTGAGAACCATTGTTATGAATGAAACATTTTGAGCCAAATACATGAAAGTATGAAACATTCGGCTTACGTCCCTTCCATAACTCATATGGAGTCTTTTCATGTTGCTTGTTGATCATACACCGGTTCTGAGTGTAGCAAGCAGTGTTAACAGCTTCGACCCACAACCTTTGAGGCAGCTTGGATTCGGCTAACATAGTCCTAGCGGCTTCTTTAAGCGTTCTGTTCCGCCGTTCAGCAACTCCATTTTGTTGAGGTGTTCTAGGTGCTGAATACTCATGAAGTATTCCAAAGTCTTTACAAAATTTCTCAACAATATGGTTAGTAAATTCAGTTCCTCTATCACTTCTAATTCTTGTTACTTTTAGATCTTTTGAGTTTTGTAGTTGACGAATTAGAGAGGTGAGCTTGGCACTAGTTTCATCTTTAGATGCTAGAAATTCTACCCATGTATAGCGTGAAAAATCATCGACTATTACTAGTGAATACTTTTTACCACTAACGCTCATGATTTGAATAGGACCAAACAAATCTAAATGTAGTAATTCAAGTATTCGAGAGGTCGATAGATGAAGCTTCTTCTTAAAGGATGATTTAACTTGTTTACCCATTTGACAAGCATCGCATAAGCGATCTTTATTAAAGGAACCTTTAGGTAATCCCTCTATGAGATTTAGAGATATTAATTGAGAGATTGTTTTGAAATTGAGGTGATTCATTTTTCTGTGCCATAACCAACCTAATTCGTTTTGATTCTTAGCTACGAAGCATGTAGGGTTGTTATCTAATGTTGAATCCCAATCTACTAAGTATACATTGTTTGTTCTTCTTCCTTTAATTTGGTAGATCCTGTCTTAACATCGATTATCTCGCACAAGTCACTAGAAAATTTAATTTCAAAGCCTTTATCACAAAATTGACTTATGCTTAGGAGATTATGTTTAAGACCCTCGACATAGTATACATCATTGATCATGATGTTCCCCCTATGCATGATACCTATACCTTTAGTTTTACCTTTAGAATTATCACCGAATATAACTTGAGGACCATTGGTTGCACGATAGTTGATCAAGAGGTCCTTTGATCCAGTCATGTGTCTCGATGATCCACTATCTATGTACCATACTGAAGCGTAGGTGTTGGCTCTAGGTACCTGCATTCAAAAGGGCAGATCTAATTTCCTTTAGGTACCCATTTTGTTTTGGGTCCTTCTTTGTTAGTGACGTGAATTAGATTTTTCGGAACCCATATTTGCCTTATCTTCACTATAGGAGAAAGATTGGCCTTCTTGGGTTTCGTTTTGAGTTGCATACCTTTTCTAGATGTATAGAAATATCCTTGATTATAGTGATAATCATAATCGTATTCACAATTATCATAGTGTTGATAATATGAACTGGATTGTTTTGGATATGGACGTTTGATTCTGTTTGGTACTGGCTTAGGATGCACTTTTGGTGCGGGACGCTTAACGTTTGATTCACTGGCAGAAAATATCTCCTTAGCTTTTTGAGCGTTTGGATATATTTTCTTTTGTGAGACGTTCACTTTGGTCTTTCCTTTGCCTGAGTCAATGTTGACTTTATCATTAACTTTTGTACCAGTATTTGTTGATTCATTCAGCGTTTGTCTGATTGAACTTTCTTCAACAAAGATTACACCTTTTCCTTTGTTGATTGTTGTAACATTGGACGCTTTGGCTTTAAAACTGATTTTATCAAAACCTAGACCGGTCTTTTCACCAAATGCCCTGGTTACTTTAGTCACATTATCTAGCGTTCTAGACGCTTTTGATAATGAGGAGATAAGCTGCTCTGATTTGGCAAGTTTAGCGACCATTTCAGCTTCTCTTTTGACTATTATATCAAGATCACCTTTTAGCTGAGTAATTTCACTCTCGAGTGATTGGTTTTTCTCAATGCACTGTTGCTGAATTTGCAACTCTGCTTTGAGCGTTAGGTTATCACTTCTGAGTGCTGAAATAATACGATGGTGATTTTGGAATAATTGGGTGGCATCTTGACAATCTGTATAATATTCCTTTACTTTGTCAAGTAATTCATCATAAGAGAGAGGATGATACAGATCAGTGATTACCTCAGATGGTACGTCGTTAGATGCTTCATTTTCTCTTGCCATGAGACAAATGAATGCTGAGTCCTTTGATGGTTCATCATCGCTGCTTTCATCTGATGATTCCAAGTTCTCTTCAGGCGTATAGAGAGGTTCTGATTCTGCTAGCAAGCCTTGTTGTCTCAGGTTGCTCCTGAATTGGTTTCTATCCGTGTGATCTTGCTTTGTAGGTTTAGACACATTTGGATATGGGCAATTAACTTGGAAATGCCCTGGTCTCCTGCAGTTGTAACAAAGATTGGTCTTCATCTTTTGTTCGTTTGTTAATCTTGTGGATCGTTGGTTTAACGCTGCAGGCGCTGAGAGATCTTGCTGAGAAGGAGTTTGATATTGAATTGGCGCTAGGGAGGAGGACGCAGGATAGTGAGGCGTTTGATATTGTGGTTGTATTTGAGGAAGCGCTTGATATGAACTTTGTCCTGGGTGCTTAGGACTGTTTCCCTTCTTTTCATATTTCAGGAATTTCCTGAATCTATTTAGAAGCGCCAGTTCTTCTTCCTCACTTATGTCCGAACCTTTTTCTTTGATAGGTTTTCCTTTGATTGATGCCATTAGCGCTCCAGATTCGATTACTGGATTACTTACTGCATCACTGGCCGAATTCAGCTCAAATTCAAACGCTTTCGAGTTCTGAAAAAGCATCTTCTGGAGTTAGGCTGTCCAGATTGTTTGATTCTCTCATTGCAGTTGTTTTCATCAGGAATTTGCTTGGAAGACTTCTAAAGATTTTGACCACTGTTTCTCGATTTTGTAGCTCCATACCCAGAGATGTTAGTTCAGTGACAAGGGCTGTAAACCTCATGTCTAATTGCTCTAGCGTCTCATTAGGTAGCATCTTGAAGCCGTTGAATTTTTCTTTGGCAATTGATAATTTGTTTTCCTTTATTTGTGCTGAGCCCCCACAAATAGTAGCCAACTTATCCCAAATTTCTTTAGTTGTATTGCATGATTTGACTTTGTTGAATAAGTTGTCATTGTCACCAATGGCTGTGTATAATGCATTCCGACCGACATTGTCCAGATTGGCTCGTCGACGCTCATCGGTGGACCATTCTTGTTTGGGCTTCTCCACATACCCGTTAGGTGTTTCTCCTGTGGCTTCGGGCGCTCTGGTGATAACTTTGTATATTTTGATTGGCCCATCTGAAATGATATCGCACATTTCATCATCACATGAACACAAATAAGTAAACGCTTTGACCTTCCAAGAGTCATAATTTGACTCGGTCAACTTGGGAACTTTAGAAAATGCTATGAAGAATTTTAAAGTAATTTTGAAGCGACTATATTAAAAAGATGGATCTGAACAAGCAGTTACGCTTGGAAACGCTTAGGTTTCAACTTCAACCGCTCTGATACCACTAGTTGGTCCCAAGTGGTATACGAAAGGGTCTAGAAAAGGGGGGGGGTTGAATAGACCCTTAAGTCTTTTTCGACTTCTTAAAATTAGTATCACTTTGAAATATTTGAACGCTTGACAAGTTTAAGCGCTGGATGTGGCGCTTGAGAAACGTTAACTTAGACTCGGTGATTTCAACGCTTACCAAAGTAGGGCAGAGTTTAGTCACTAAATCAGGGTTAGCACAGCGGAAATGTTTTTATAGCTTAGCGTTCGTTTTAACCAATTAGTCGCTTATTAGTTTTAAATGCCTTTTCAAGATATAATATGACAGTATAATGTAAGACAATAAAACAGTAAATGACACAAAATATTTGTAAGGTTCACTGGGTGATGTAATCCCAGCTACGTCCTTCTTCTCCTTTTATCAGGGAGGTTTTTCCACTATGATGATTATCGAAGAGTCACACAGAGACTTCTACAAGATAGAGGAAGATTGGATATGATCTTGGAACTCCTTGGTCACACAGATTTCAGCTCCACTAAAGATCTTCTATTCCCTTGCTTCTTTCACTCAGAAATGGTGCAAGTTACTTTTGATCTCGGAACTCCTTGGTCACACAGATTTCAGCTCCAATAGAGATCAACTTCAACAAGCTTCTTTTACACAAAAATACTGCTTGCAAGTCAAACAGCTTTCTCACTCAGATGAAAGGTGTTGATGGTTTTGGTCACGGGTTTGTTTGTTTTTGGAAAGTTCAAACAACTTGAGGATATCTCAATGGTAGTATATGTTCTTCTTAAAAAGAGATTTGAGATATGGGTGACTGTCTCTAGAATATTTGTAAAAAGCTTATATGAATATTTGGCTATGATTTTTAGTAAGCTTTTCTTTCAACAAGGTAGGTATTTTTGTGTGTGTCACTTTCTCATCGTTTTACTTGTTTGTTGAAAGAGCTATTTATAAGATATTGGTGGTTTTTGTCCGTTTGACTCGGTTGGAGTCTCGTTTCCCCAAACATTCCTTGAGTTCAGACATTTCTAACTTTGGGTATATTTAATTGGTTGGGCATGGTCTTGGTTTCATAAACCTGACAGTCTAGGTCAAAGATATGGCTTGCCCATAAGTTATAGTGCTTATATTTTAATAGCACTTATCCGACTTTTAATGCATCTTGTTTTATTTCCGTTGGAAATAATTCGTCCGTTTAATTCATGCATTTTTTAAGTCTTTGGATGGTTTTGGGTCTAAATTCTTTTTCAGGTTACGTTCTTTGTAGGTTGTGTTGGTTTAACCATTTTTTGGACGCTTGTTGAAGAGAATAGTTATTCTTGTGTATCAGACGCTTGGACTGATCCTGACTTTCTTTTCTTTATTTCAGACGCTTACTCTTCAATCTTGTCTTGATGGTCTCACTGAAAATTTCGTCATTTCACTTGATGTTGAGTATTCGGCCTGAGTTATCCATTCGTAGTGTGAGCACTGGGATAATCCCTAAAGCGTTTGACAGACGCTTCAAGATATCTTTATCCATTGTAGCTTTAGACGCTTGATCTTCACCTTCATCACTTGGTAGACTCACCCAGAATTTTCCTAAGTGTTTTAGTGTCACATACTTAGTCTAAGGAATTCTACAAAGATAAATACTATAAGCCTAAGATAAATAAGCTTTCAGGTACTTATACATAACATTCTATGAAAGCTTTCACACTTTTTGGAGTCTAACAGAAAGTCCTATTTGTCATCATCAAAACATCTAATATGAAATTCCTAACAAATTGATATCACTAACTATAGAGGTATCATTGGATCACTTCTATATCTTACCGCTAGTAAACCTGATATTATGTTTTCGGTATGCATGTGTGCGCGCTTTCAAGCTGATCCTAGAGAATCACACTTAAATGCTGCCAAGAGAATCCTTAAGTACCTAGAAGGCAAACAAATTGTGGGCTTATGGTATCCAAGGGACTCTCCTTTTGAACTAATTGGTTATTCAGACGCAGATTTTGCAGGATGCAAAATAGATAGAAAAAGTACTAGTGGTACATGTCAATTTCTAGGTGATAGACTAATTTCGTGGCATAGTAAGAAACAACAATCCATAGCGACTTCTACCACTAAGGCAAAAATATGTAGCCGCTGGGAGCTGTTGTGCACAAATCCTTTGGATAAGGCAACAACTTAGAGATTATGGAACAATCTTAGGTCCTACCCCAATCCATTGTGATAACCAACGCGCTTTAGCTATGACCCAAAATCCTGTCCTTCATTCTAGAACCAAACTCATTGATATCCGCTACCCTTTCTTGTGTGACCATGTTCAAAAGAAAGATATCTCCATGCACTTTATTGACATTGACAAACAGTTGGCAAATATCTTCACCAAAGCGCTCAATGAACAACGCTTTCTCACTTTGAGAAGTGAATTAGGTATGATCGATTTAAACGCTTAAATCATAAAGCATCATATTTTATAGGCATATAATTTAGGGAGAATCCACTTTATGTTTATGTCTGAAGTGTTTTTCTAAATTGAAATAAGTTATCAATTTTAGGGGGAACTTTAAAATTGTACTTGTCTCAATCTATGAGCGACAGTGATCAAAAATGATTTTAAAAATTTTATGCATTGATCACTAGCGTTTATCTATCATGCATGACAAAAGCAATCTCTAAAAATATTAAATGAAAATATATTTTTCCAAGCAATTGATTTGTATCAAAATCTTCAGCTTTAAAAGATTGACCTTTATCAAAAAGACTTAAGCGTTAAAGAGATTCCCACTTTAGCGCTAAGTAACCTTTTTATAAAATTCATGCATAGTTTTCATCGCTAAAAAGGTATCGTGTGGATAAGTCCAAAAGATTAGATTTGACAACTGCCCACACGTGCTTATCAAATCAAACTGACGGTTAATGATTCCTATCTAAAAACTAGGCGGTTCAGTAACTGCACCTGTCTGAGTACGTGTCAGTGTCCTATCAGATGCGTGTACTACACACTGAAAATTTCAAAATTATTCAAACGTTTTGAAAAAATACCTGCAGATTTCAAACCTTTGTTATTCACAGTTGTTTCCCTATTTTACCGCACTTTTTGACATTCGTATTTATGCGTAAACGGCTCAGATTTAAATATTTCAATTTTCAAAATTTATAACTTAACACGTGGCATTAATCTAAGCAATTGAGGAGTTATCTTTGCCTCTATATAAATCCCTCAAAGTTTTACAATCAAACTTTATCACTTTCAAAAATTCTCCTGGCTGTAAAATCCCTTTCTCTCTCAAGGCAAAAAGTATTCAGTATTCTTACTCACTCTCTCTCTCTAAAAGCTTCAAAAGTTCATCAATGGCACCCAAATCTTCAAAATTTGCTGCTAAAAAATCTTCCAAATCTGAGAAATCAGTCACTGTTAACGCCGGTTTTCTCGTTAACTGGGACTATCTATTTGATAACCAGAACTTCCCTCTAAGAATTGTTCTTCCTTTGGTCCAAGAGTCTGGTTTGCGCAATATGATAACTTCCATTTTTAACATCTATGAGGAAGAAACCCTTTTCTTCTTCAAGAATGCTAAAATCTCCGACGATGGAAACTTCATTTCCTCCGTCTTTCCCTTTTCTCGTGAGACCTTCATCCTCACTCCTTCTCTTATTTCATCTTTACTCTCTTTGCCAAACGATGGTGGCAAAGTTGAAAATGTCACTCTCGGAGATGCTACCAAAGTCTGGGTATTAATCAAGAAGGAAGATGTTGAAGCTGTGTATGAACCTAACTTCAAGAAGAATGACATGAAGGGCGAATATGTCATTCTTCCTGACATTTGCGCGAAGATGATCGAATGCAGAAAGGGTAGTTTTGATAAAGTTTCCAACCTTCAGTACAAAATGATGGTTTCCATTCTAACCAAATTGAAGATTAATTGGTCGCTTTACATTTTTAATCGCTTCAAAGTAACGATGGCCAAGTCAGTAAATCCCAAGCCTTACGGGATTTTGCTAAGTCATATTCTAAGCGCTAGCGGTTTCGTCAACATCGCTGGAAAGAAAATCCCAGTTCTTAAGTTCTATGGGAAGAAGATGATCAGCGAGCTGCTTAAGCCAAGGAAACGTACCGGTGTATCGGTTCCCAAAGAAGAGCGTGAGTGACTTCTTGTAGAAGGAGTTGTACGCAACGATGATGAAGAACAAGCGACTTCATCTTCATCATCTTCTTTAGAAGAGGCAGTGGTGGTCAAGCGACCCAAAAGAAAACTCACTTTGAAAGTCGCTGAGCCATCAAAGCCGGCCAAGAAGCAGAAGCCGGAGCCTAAGAAGAAACAGAAGTCTCCCTCTCCCCCTCATGTCTTCATTATCTCTCCAGAAGAGGAAGAAGAGGTAGAAAAAGTACCGCCAGCCTAAAGACGTACTCCTTTATCCACTCCAGCTGCATCAACAAGCGCTCCAGTTGAGCCAGTGCTTGAAGAACCAGCAAGTGTTCCTCCACCTCCGTATGACGTTGTTCCTCAAACCAGCTCAGAACCTAAAGCCCCTACTCAATCTGAGAGGCTCTCTCATGTTCGGGGTAAGTAATTGTGCAAAGCAATGTATTATATCCTTTCCTCGTTAGTTTCTAAGTCTCTAACGCTAGGATAAAATCTTTTCAGCAGAGTATGAAGCAAATATCCAGACTATTCTTGACACTCTTGAGGACTTGAACATCCCCATTCGTGCTAATCTCATTACTTCTTTTCTTGATTTAGAACCAGAAGAAGTTTTCCGGAAGCCTGATGAAACTGTACAAAATATTGAAACAGATCAAGCGACTGAAACAGTCGATGAACCTCCTCAGGGTAAGTATTGTAGTCTTTTATTTGTAATTTCTACTTAGTAGAAATTTTGCTTGCTTTTCTCAAACGCTTGCCTGTATCAGCTCAAAATGAACCAAACGCTGATGCACCTCCACCTTCCGAGATTCCTGCTGAAGTGGACGTAGACGTGGAAGCAATTGTGGACATCGCTAAAAAAGAAACCCAAGTCCTTCCTGACGCTGAAACATCTCCAATTAGTGAAGCGACTGTGCATGCTGAGCGGTCGATAGAAGTGGCCCCTATCCCAACAGAGTCTATTACATTTGTCCCTACTCCAACCGGATCTCCTCCCCGTGTCATAAATTTCTTTCCCCGTGGCTATGATGCAAATGATGAATTCTATTTTGCCACTAGGGAGCCTGACACCAGGCAATTAGTCGATATGGAGATCAACTTTCAAAACACTCTCCATAGGACTGATGTCTCCAATTCTGCTAAATTTGAATTCTTCGAGCGTTTTGCTGACCTGGGTCTCTACTCTCTTGAGCGTATTCAATCTCGCCTTGAGTATATTCGGCGACTAGCATTCAACATGGCCAAATTTGACGAGAAGCGTTTCAACTTTACTGGCCATTCTGAAGAATCATTTTATCCCTTGCGCCAGAATAAGATCGTCATTATGAATCCCTATATCGGTGATTTGTCAAAGAATCCAGACGAAGAAATTCTTAACAGAATTGGGTATTCCGCTAACCCCAAAGTCGTTCATTCTCCTCAGAATGCTCTATCCTCCAAACCTCTCAAGTTAAGGAAAGGAAAAGGATCAGTTGTTGCTGAGCGTCCCAATCCTATTAATTCTTGGATAGAAGCTGAAGCCCGAAAGTATCTAGCAAGAGTATGGGCTGAGGATTATGGTGAAGAATTTGAACGCTTTGAAAAGTTTCTTGCAGCCAGAAAAGAACAGAAGAAAGCTGATAAACTTGAAAAGCGATGGATGATAGATACTGCAAGATGGGTTGAAGAGTTCGTGTTGCATTTTTACACGCTAGAAGAGCTTGTGAAGTATCCATTTCTGTTTCAATTTGGAGTAGATTACAGGCGCAGAGGATTCGTTGTGTTTCTACTCGAGCAACGTAAGAATCTGGTAGGCAATATTAGCACTTTGCCTTATTTTCGGCACTCGATAGAACACTATATTCACCAACATCTTAGCTTAATCGCTCAGGGAGGACGCTATATTTATCATCCATCTCAAGACTTTGTACAACGACTTCTTCCTGATTTGAATGAAGATGCTTCCACCAGTAAACAACCTCTTTTGCCAGGGCAAAGTGCAGAACTCTACAGAGACAGGAGAGCAATCTTTGAGAATGCGCAATTGCTAGACATCTCCTTCATTGAATACTTTGGCCTGAATAACTTCAGAGGCTATAGTCTTCACCCCGTCTTTGTTTGTGAACAGAACGTACAAGTGGCCAAGATGATTTCACAAATCAGGCCAGTAGACCAAGAGGCTGCTCAAGCCCTTATGCCTTATTTATTGGACTTCTACAACTCTTACATCTCAGGAGTTGATCTGCCGGAAGGAGTGCAACTTGCACTAAGCAATGAAGATAGTTGAGATAGTAGAGGAAGTCGTGGAAGCGAAGATGCTATATTCTTTATCCCGCAGACCAACCTGATCAGTCCAAGGCACGTCATGGAAGCGATTGGCTCCCTTTGGGTCATTGCTGTTAAGAATCATTCTCCTCCCATAGAGATAGTTGAGATAGTAGAGGAAGTCACTCCTACTGTGGAAGCCGCTCAAATTCCAGACACTTCTTTGCCAGATATTTCTAGCGGCCCAGTAGTTGAGATCTCTACTCAAGCACCTGTTTGTCCACCGGCATCTGCAGATCAATCTATGGATCAAGCGATTCAAGAACTTCAGGGAATTCTTGATGAGCCTGAAGAGCCTTTTGTAAGAGACAAATCTAAAGGCAAAGCTCCAGTTTCCAGCTCACATGGCCCTGAGGATTTCTCCTCCGACTCGGACTCAGATTCAGAAAGTGATCCAGAGACAAGAGACTTCAAGAAAGCAGTGCGCAATTCCTTTAGCGATCTAATGGGTTCTTGTTCTCGTTTGGAAGAGCGCAGCAACGAAATGATTCATCATGTAGAGAGACTGCTTAGGGCTGATATGAGTCACACAAACAAGCTTTCAGTCACTATGATGAACAGCATTGCTCCCCTCATCAAAGAACTTTCTGACGATTTCAACAAAATGCTTGCCTAGAATGCATCAGCTGATACTGAGCGTCACAATTCTTCTAATTAAATCTCTCAGAGTATCGCTGAGCAAATTGCTCTCTTGATAGATGAAGTCGAGCTTCTCCGACGGGACATCGCTAACTTAAAGACCTCCCTTGATGATGCCAAGAAGGGGGAAGATCTTAAAGAAAAGTCCCAGTCCAAGGCTATCTCTAAGACAGACAACAAGAACTGGCGATCTATGTTCGAGGAGATAGTAAGCATAAAGAAAATGCTTACTAAGAAGAGAAAGCCTAGATATTATCAAGGCAGGCACTTACTCCCAGACCTAGACGTTGAGTTCTTAGAGAGTATGGGTTTTCACCCATATGTCGGAACGCTTAGAAGGCCTATCAACTGGAAATCTACCAAGGGTAGAAGAGAAGACATTTACCATGACTTGATCTGAGAACTTGGAATCCCTCCGAGGGATTGGGTGGAAAGGTTGATGGAGTTGAATGAGAGCGCTAGACTAAGAAGACATGACTACAATGAAGTCCAGCATACAACTATGATAGATGTTGATAGACTGCTACTGGACTTAGCGACTGAAATCTATCAAGAAGAAGAAGCAAACAGAAAGCGACAGAAAAGATGATCGCTTACATTGCTACATATAACTCTGTTGTTGCTTTCTTTCCTTATTTTTTTTAGTGTAAATCATGTATGCTAATTTTTTCTGATTTGAATGAATGAATGATTTATCGCTGAAACAACTTGTTGAGCCTAATCTAACTTTAGCTAACTTAACTAACTTTCTAAACGCTAACTTTTGATCTTTTTGGACTTTTCTTTGAACTCTTAATCTATAAAAGAGTTATAAGAGTTAAGGTCTTAACATCATCAAAAAGGGGGAAATTGTTAGGAAATTTCATGCTAGATGTTTTGATGATGACAAGATAGGATCTTATGTTAGACCTCAAAAAGAATGTAAGTTTATATTTTTGTAGAAGTTATGTATAAGCGTTTGAAAGTTTGTAATATTAATTAGGCTTGTAATTTTTATCTTTATAGATTTTAGACTAAGTATTAGATACCGAATCGCTAATAGAATTCTAGGTGAGTCTATTAGAGATGAAGTTGAAGATCAGTGTCTGAAGTCAAAAGAAGATGAAGATTTGTTCTTAGAGACTGTCAAACGCTAAAGGACCATTTCAAGATTTATGGATCAAGCGCTTAAAGCACTCAAGCGATCAGTATCAGATTCACCTGAAATAAATCCGCAAGTCATGAAGGACTTAAATGCAATCATTCAACAGACATTTATTTTCAACGAAAAATAAATTCAAATGCATTAAATGTCTGATAAGAGCATTAAATGTGATAAGATATTATGACTTGTGGACAAGCCACCTTTTGACTAGACTGTCAGAATTTCAGAGTTCAAGCCTGCTCCCGTCCAATCGGAACCAGCAAGATTTCAGGAATGTCAGAGAAAAGGCTGATTCACGCGCCGTGTAAGAGGCACGTGCTCACATGTGTCCAACGGACAGATGCCAAGAATTGCCTATAAATACCTCATTCCAGTAAACCCTAATTACAATGATACATACGTACATACACAAGAAAGTAAAAAACTCTGCTGAAATATTTTTCTCAACAAAAAGATTAGAAACTCCATAGCCAAAACCTTCAAGCTTTTTACATACATTCCAGACAGTTACAAATATCTCAAACATCTTCCAAAAAAGAAACCTAAATTCTTGCTGAGATATTTCAAGTTGTTTGATCTTTCCAAAAACAAACAAAACCTGTGTGACAAAACCCTCAACCTTTCATTTGAGTGAGAAAGCTGTTGAACCCCTTACAAGCAGTATTTCTGAGTGAGAGAAGCTTGTAGAAGAAGATCTTCATTGGTGTTGAAATCTGTGTGATCAAGGAGCCCGAGATCATCTTTCACCTATTTACTATCTTTTAGAAGATTCTGTGTGATTCTTTGATAATCAACTTAGTAAATTCCCTCCAAGTGAAAAAGGAGAAGAAGAACGTAGTTGGGGTTACATCACCCAGTGAACCTTATAATTTCTTGTGTTATTTACTTTTATTATTGTCTTGTTTTATATTCTCTTATTTATTCTGAAAAAGACAAGTTAAATTGCTAAGCGACTATTTAACCAAAAACGAACGCTAAAGCCCTAAAATCATTTCCGTTGTGCTAACCCTGATTAAGCGATCTAAGCATTGCCCTACTTTGGTAAACTGCTAAAATCTCTAAGTCTAATTATCTTTACTGAAGCGCCTGACCTAAGCGCTCAGCTTTCTAACCGTTCTAATCTTTTAAAAGTGATATGAAATTTTTTAAGTCGAAAAGAATTTCAGGGTCTATTCAACTCTCTCTTCTAGACTCTTTCGTATGCCACTTGGGACCACCAAGGATATCATGTTAATTTCCTCTTAAAACTTAAAAGAGCAATAATTTAAGTCTTTAAAATGACCCATAAATTAAACAAATCCCAACTATATATAAATAGAGAAATTAAACAACAAAATTATCGTTGCAAAATCACGTTTGAAATTTAAAGTTTAGACCTCTACCAAGAATTTGCAAGATTTTTAATAATCTAAATAACTTTTTAGATTGTCTAAATATACTCCATAAATTATATAAAATTAATGTTGTTATATAATGCAATAACAATGTAATAATATCTTTTATTTTTCTCTTTTGAAGAAAGAAAAGAAAACATCATAATCATCCATCTCAAATAGAAATGCAGTCCCCACTACGTAAAGATAAAAATTTGGTCAATCTTATCACTATTGCACCCACACCCACCAAAATCAGAAAATATCTCTAATCATTTATTTTTAGGAATCATCAAATAATAAAAAAATCAGTAATTGCTTCGTGGAAATTAAAAGCACCCGGGTGGACCGGCGTGGGCGGCTTTTGCAAATTGAAAGTAATTGTGGGGTCAATTTGAACCGGTCTCTTCATATTGACGATGGGGGTCAAAGTTGTAAAATGGATGTCCCCGCGTGGTCGCCTATAATGAGTGTGACATATGTCTTTATTTGGATTTCTCATTTTGCCCCTCACATTTTCTCTTATTCGGTAAAACCTCACTGAATCTTTTTGGTCGTATTTTGTGGTCTAATTATTCCCCTCTTGCAATAAGCTAAGCTAGACTTTCTCTCTCTCTCTCCTTTCATTTTTTATTTTGAGATAAGGAGTTTAAAACCCCTACCCGCCATATAAGAGATTGTACTCTTGTATGTGTTGCTAGAATCTTCTACAAAATTCAAAATTAAGTTCATGAATAATTAATAAATTCTACGAAATAATCAAACTTATCATATACATAATGATTCTCGATGTAGAAACTCAAAATAAAAGTTGATATAGAACTGCAAATTTAGTATTATCAATAAGAAATTTGTTATTATTAGGCATATTTGTATAATAAAATGTTACAAACTCAAAACCATTATTTTGTCAATACATAACTCGTTTTTATTCTTTCAAAAAATTCTAAAGTTCCTGATTGACTAGAAATTAAATGAGCTTTTCTTCAATGGTTTCATAGCATATTAAGAGTTAAGATTAGCATTCATATTTATTCTCTCTACTTAATCATTATTTACTTACAAATCGATCTAAAATGAAAATTCATCACTCACGATCAATAACTTATCAATTACAATTTCAAATAATTTTTCAGTCATCATCACCTGAATCGATAATAACATTTTCATCATATATATATATAATATCATACTTATTATCTATATAATCATTTCTAGGAAAAATCTATGCTAGACCGAGACTAATGGTTTTAGTGTTTATATCTCTTAGACATTAAAGTGTATTGTGTGCGGTTTTCATACACACTTGTATGAGAGAGATATACACAAAATTACCCTAATTTCCACAACCCATTTCCTAAAATATTAAATGAAAAGAAAAGAAATACTATAATCAAAGGGAACTCAAAATTTTAAAAACTAGTACTAGTACTAGTATATATAAATAGTAGTGCAAAAACAAATAATGAGAATAGAGAAAGGAGTTAGTTTGCAAAGCAATAGCAATAAATGGTATCAATAAATTCCACACGGTTTCTCTCTCTCTCTCTCTAACTTTCTACAATTTCGGCTTCTTTTCCTGCATGTGCCCTTCCTTTCTTTCCATTCTTTTTCCTTTTTCTCTTTTCTCTTCCTTTTTTCGTATCTCTCGCCTCTAACCTCAACCTCAACCTCAACCCCCTCGTGATTTGTCTTGATTCTTCTATGGAGATTCAATAGTTACTCCAATTTTTTCTCTCTCCAAGAATAATAATAATATGTGAGTGTCTAATTTTTATTTTTTTTACTGCTTTTTTATACTAAAAATCTTATTCAAGTGTTTAAGTAAATTAAAGTAGTTTATTTGAGTAGATTTGGAGTTGGAAGTAAATTTGAACTACTTTTTCTGCTTATTTCTGTTAAATATTTGAAAGAAATATCGTGTTTCGTTGATTATTTGCTGAGTTAAGAAGCTACTCAATTGTTTGATCTTGATTCCGTCTGTATTTTTTTTTATTTTATTTTATCAATTATGATGAGTTTGTAACATGAATTGGATATTAAAAATTTATGTGTTTAATTAAGCTGTAGATCAATTTTAAGGCCTTTTTTTTTAAAATATAAAACAAATATAGTTACTGGTATTTTGATAGTTTGGGGAGTTCTTTTAGAGAAAAATGAAAAGGCTAAAGAGAAGATTTAAAACAATAGGTTATCTGAGGATATGATGATGCAGCTTTATGCTTCTTTCTTTTTTTTTTTCCTGATTGTGCTATATTTCTTGTTACCAAAAAATAATTAGTGATATAAAGCTATCTATCATGAATGAATATTCTATGTTTTTTTTTGCTTTTTTCTGTTTCTGCAATCTATCATGAATGAATGGCATTAGTGTGTACTTCTGTTGTGCTGTTACCTGATGTGAAAATGAAGTTAATTTTTGGATATTGTCACTTTTAACTTCTCTGAAACATATGTTGCACTGGTTTGACAGTTTCCATTTCAACACCAACTTTCTGTTTACTTCAGAATAAAGAGACTTGGTGGCAAGATTGTTTTGGAGGTATTCATAGTGAACTCTGGTTGATTGTTCGAAATGGTCAATAATTCATGGTTCCGTAGTTTGTGGGCGACTTCTAAGAAGCATGAGTTTCATTCTGAAAAGGCGAAAATTGCTGTTTTGGCCTTTGAAGCTGCAAGCTTAATGACTAAACTGCTTAACCTTTGGCATTCGCTGACAGATAAGCAGGTCGCTAGGTTAAGAGAGGAGATAACAAGTTCAGTGGGTATTAAGAAGCTTATTTCTGAGGATGATGATTATGTTAGCAGGTTAATGTGTGTAGAAATAACAGAAAATTTAGCACACGTGGCACGAGCTGTGGCCAGGCTGTCCAAGAAATGCAATGATCCCTTGGTGAAGAGTTTTGAGCAAGCATTTAATGATTTGATTAAGATTGGAGCCGACACTTACTGTTGGCAATTCTCGTGGAAGAAGATGGAGAAGAAAGCTAAAAAAATGGAAAGATTTATCGTCACGAACACTAGATTATATCAAGAGATGGAGACACTTGCTGATCTTGAACAGACTTTGAAGAGAATGAGGTGTAATGATAATGCAGATAGCATTACCTTGGTTGAATACGAGAAGAAGATTGCATGGAAGAAGCAAGACGTGAAGCATCTCAAGGAACATTCTCTCTGGAATCGTACTTATGATTATACGATTCTCCTTTTAGCAAGATCTCTATTTACTATATATGGCAGGATTGGACATGTTTTTGGAATTAATCAAGTTGCTGAAGTGGCAGTTAAAGATTCTAAAGTCACTGATATTTTTAATAACCGACGTAGCCATTCAACTGTCTTCATGCAATCGTCAGTTTACCCATCTGACAACTATGTCCCTAGGTTTTTGTCTGGGTCATCGGGAAAGTCTATTTCCGTATCGGGCCCACTCTTGAGAACAAACGACACGAGCAATTTTCACTCGGGCCCTCTTGGGAAGTCAAGGACTACATCTAGTCCCATATCTGGAAAATATAAAGGAGTTGGCTCCTATTCGGGTCCTCTAGGAATGTCAACAGCAAAATCTGGGCCTATTTCAAGAACAAGCAAAAGCACCTTTAGATTGTGGCAATTTCGTGATAAATCGCAGGACGCAAAAGAGAAAATCGCACATCAAAAACCCAATGAGCCCACCATATCAGGACCTTTAACATCAAATTCCAGTGATATTTATTCTGATAAACGACTTGTTAATGGCAACTCGAGTCATGGAAGCTTATTAGTTGTTGGTTCTAAGAACAAGCTATTGGATGCGCCACAAGAAAGCCTTGGTGCTGCCGCCTTAGCGCTTCACTATGCAAATGTTATAATTTTCATTGAGAAATTGGTGTCTTCTCCTCATTTGATTGGCAATGATGCTAGAGATGATTTGTATAATATGTTGCCAGCTAGCATAAGAGCAACCCTCAGGGCTAAACTGAAGCCTTACGCAAAGATAAATTCATCAGTTTATGATACGGATCTTGCAGGTGAATGGAACGAGGCAATGTCGAAGACGCTTGAATGGTTAGCTCCACTCGCTCATAACATGATAAGATGGCAGACTGAGCGGAGCATTGAGCACCAGAACTTGGTTTCTAGAACAAATGTTCTTCTTGTCCAAACATTGTACTTTGCGAATCAGGAAAAGACGGAAGATGCAATAACTGACCTTCTTGTTGGTCTGAACTATGTATGGCGATTTGGTAGAGAAATCAATGCCAAGTCAATAGCGGGGTGTGCCAGTGGCAGAACGCTTGATGAATACTTGGACTAATTGTTTATCAATTCCATCAAGAGTCATTACATAGAAAAGGGTTCGATTTGATCATCGGTCTTATCCTCTGAACATATATTTTACCGGTGTTGATTCAATATTTGTCGATGGCACCCTTAGACTTTCGGTTTGTTAAAATCTTGGTAGCAAAGACGGCATGCTTCGCACAGTATTGTGGGTCAAGACATTCTTTCAGGTCTGTCTATGACAACCCTCTTTCCTTGGATTATGGAATTTGAATCCAAAGTTTGACTCAAAAACCATGTTATGTGTTTAGTGAGTGAGTTTTGTATAGCCCGTGACTATGCTTTATAAAGAATTATCTTTATTATAGCATGGATATTGGAAATTAGGAGCTTCTTGTCAAGATTGTCCTCATCAGTTTCATATGTTGTTAAACATTATGCTACATGATACAGAAGTGATGTGATGGTATTGGCTGATGGGCTTAAGATTTTAATGTGAGATTTTCAAGTTACAAAATTATACATAATTTGAATCCTGTAGTTTCTCTTACTGGGTTATGCATCTCAAGCACTCATTCTCACTTGTTTCTCTTACTAGTGACGCTAAGCAAAGTGTCTACAGAAATCTCTGTGTGCGCTTTTGTGAGTGCATTTATGCTTTTGTGTTTTGATGTGCAAGGATGAACCCATGAACAGATGAACACGTTGTTTACGCACCTTTTGAGTTGGACTTTCATTTTCATGCAATGACTGTTGTATTGTTTCCTCTGACGAATCTAAGCCTGTTGGCCTTCTTATTTGTTGTTTGGTGAACTAAGTTATGTCCTTTAATTGGGATCTTTACCAATTCTGTCATCTCTCGCTCTCTCTGTAGAGAGAGGGAGCAATGAGAGATATCTCTCTCCTTTTTTCTTTTTCTTTTTCAAGAAACAGATGAATTTTATTCAGACATTAAATCCAAAAGAACAAAGTGTCGTGCGTAGTCTGGGATATTATAGAGTCCCGACTGGAATCCAAGAGCATTTCTAGCTAATTGATTGCCAATTACTCATTAAAAGCTTACAATCTTTATCATATATCCTTAAGTTTTTCTTTCTTGTCATTAATGTTTTCAGTTTCCATTTCATATCGCCCTTACTATCCTAGTTGTGCGTATTTTTAATTTTTCCAACTACTAACGTGCGCGATTATAGTTTCATATCGTATCTCTGTCCAATTCATATCTATCCAATAAATGCATAGTCTCTCTCCCTCCCCTTCCCCTTGCCATCTTAAGTTGTGCACATTTTTTTTGAAAAAAATAAGGGCTAAATACACTTTGTACCCTGAACTATTCACTTCGTCTCATTTAGGTCCCTAAATTATCAAAATAATAAAATGATCCCTAAACTATCGAACGTAACAATTAGTCCCTCATTTTTTATGGACATGTTTGGTTACTTTTTAAAATTGATAAATGGTATAATACGAATGTTATTTTTGAATATTTAATACTTAAAACTCTTTTATATAATCTATGATGTACCGACACAGACACGGACACGACATTGACATGGGAAACGGCATTTTAAAAAAAATATAGGACACGTAACAGCTGTCAATTTTTTTTTAATATATATTATATATAAATTTGTATTTTACTTCTTTCTTCGTAAAATTATGTATATTACAAATAATTCAATTATTTATCAATAACAAATGCAAAATAAAAATATAAATATAAACTAAATATAACAATAAACATGTTTTCAATCTAAAACATGATATAACAAAAATAAATATTCCATTTTTCAAATTCGTGTCTTATAAAAAGTTGGTAAGTTTTTATTAGATTTAAAAAATTGGTAAGTTTTTATTTATAATTTGACCCCCTAAAGTTTTAGTATCTTATAAAAAGTTACCATCTGTGTCCTAACCGTGTCAGACACGCCTCTGGCCATATCCAAATTTTTTTTATTAGGGGACACGGGATAGCCGTGTGAGATGCGTGTCAGAGCCGTGTTCGTGTCCGAACACGCCAGACACCGCCCGTGGTGATTTTTTGGAGTGTCTGTGTTTTATAGTATATAATTTATTTTGTTTTTAATTTGGTAATTAAATCATATTTGTTTAAAATTTTTAAAAAGTATATATTTTAATCTTCTTAAAATGAGTCTTTTGTGTACTTATAGCTTTACTATTTCTACTCAATTTTGTGCAAAAAAATATACACTGGTTTTCCACTAATTATTTAAGGAAAATTTACTAAAACCTCCATAACTTTATACCCAATTTTTTTTTTAATAATATTTTTCAATCCAAAAATCTCATTTCACCAACTTTTCTTTCCACAAAATTCAACATTAAGGTTAATAAAATTATGAATTTGATTGTCCTTAACCTTTTTAAAAAAGAATCAATTGTAGTTTTATCTAAAAAAATTATTTATGTAGAAATTTTATATCGATAATTGAAACTAATATTGATTTTAACTTCATTTATTTTTTAAGTTTTTAATCTTCCTAAAATTTAAAAGAATATATTTTAAATAATTACCAAATTAAAAATAAAATAAATTATATAAAAAAGTTTAAAGTACTTAATATTCAAAAATAACATTCGTATTATACTATTTATCAATTTTAAAAAGTAGCCAAATGTCCACAAAAAATGAGGGACTAATTTGTTACGTTTGATAATTCAGGGATCATTTTGTTACATTTGATAGTTCAGGAACCTAAATAAGACAAACTGAATAGTTTAGGGATACAAAGTGTATTTTGGCCTTAAAATAATGTGCTCGTTTTTTTGTTTCATAACGTATTTATTTTTTCATTCTTTTATAAATAACGTGTTCAATTTTCATTTCATGTCGACTCTGTGTCTGTGTTGTATTCGTATCTATGCAATAAATGCAAAGCGCCCCCCCCCCCCCCCCCCCTCAAAACTCCGCTCTAGATGTGCTCATACCAAAAATTTGGTTAATCGTCCGAACCAGACCGAAAACCGAAAATTCGGTTCTAACCAAAAAATTCAATTAGGTTTTCATTTTTTTTTAGCAAAAATCGGTGTTTGGTTCGATTTCGATTAACCGAAAACCAAATTTTTAAATTTTATTTATATAGTAATTAATAAACTATAAACTATAAAAAAAGTGTGTTTTTTGGTGACAACTTAAAGGAAAAGATAGAAAGTGACTTTTTTTTAAAATTAACCATAATCAAAATCCAATTATTTCTATCTCGTGTTCATTTTTTTTTTTTTTTTTTTGAAAGTTTGAAAAACTCATTTGAATTGCATGCTTCTATAACATATTGAATGTCTCGACCATTTCATAATTTATATTATCTTTTTGAACATACGAAAAAAGACGAGAGTCAAACTTCAAATTTGGCTTCTTTTTTTTTTTTCCGAAAATCGAACCGAATTGAACCTTTTCAGTTTGGAATTTTGAAAAATAGAAATTTCAGTTAACCGAAATTCGGTTTGATTTCAGAACAAACTGAACCGTGAACACCCATACTCTGCGCCATTCTAGTTCGTTAATTTTTCAGTTTTTTAAAATAACGTGCTTGGTTTTAATCTTATATCGTGTCTTTGTTCCATACCTAGTACTCCATCCGTCCCAAAAGGATGTCCAATATTCTACTTTCGTCTGTCCCAAAATGGTTGGCCCTTACTATTTATATATGTATTTATTGTCTAATCTGACTATATTACCCTCCATTTTAATTGAAAAATATACAATTAATTCATTTTTACTATAAGACTACAATTATATTAAAAGAAGATAATTGTATACATGGATAGAAAATAATAACAATAAATCAAATTAAAAGGATGACATGTTTTAAAATGTAACGTTATTAGTTGTCTTTTGTTTTATGTAAAGAGTACTATTCGGAAACAATGAAAATTTGATAATTTCTAAGAAAAGTCAAATGGGACATTCTTTTTGGGACGGAGGGAGTATTAATTATCTATGCAATAAAGACAAAGTCTATCTTTCTCTCTCCCTTACCATCCTAGTCGGCTGGGGTGTTCGTTCGATATCCTAGTCGGCAGGGGTGTTTGTTGGATAAGTTTTGTTTTCGGTTTAACAAAATTTCAACTACAAAATAGAAAAATTGAAAGTTTAATTGGATGACGTATCTGTTAGACTAAATATCCTCCTCGTATTTGAGTCTTTATTTATTTCCTTGTTTATTGTTATTTTCATCATTCTTGTATTACCTATATAAACTTTTTGGTGTTAATGATATAAGGTTAAGGGCAATTATACCTTAACATGGTATCAACCTTCTCTCTATTCTAGGACTTTCCACCCTCTCTCCTCCCTTAGCAGGCGGTGCTGCCACCTCCCCACATCATCTCCTCGCGACTTTCCTCTTCTCTATCTCTATGCTTCCGCCTAAGTCATTAATTCCCCTCAATGAAAATTACTTCACTAAATAGCCTTCCACAGCATCAATTTCCACCACATCTCGGACCTTTGGTGCCTTCTTCTCGCCACTGCCCAATTTTTTTTCAACATCTGCATTTGACGTCCAAACGTGTGAATACGGACGTTCGAACGTCAGATCCAATCGTGGTGTTCTTATCTCTCCAAGGTACTGGTGTTTTTTTTTTTTTTTGTCATCTTATTTTATCTATCATTTTTCTTTATCTCTTCCGATAAGTGTTTCGTTATTCCACCCTCTTTCATCATGAATCCCGATAACACAAACCCACCTGCTGCCCTAAATCCACACCTCTTCACCCTGCCTTTGCCGCTAGCAATGTCCACTCTTCTTTCGATTTTGAACTTTCTGATCAAGACTCAAATGAAAATTTTGGCGTGGCATGTTCAAGAACCTCTGTCGTAGCTACTCAGTCTTTGATCACCTCTCTGGTCAGTCAAAACCTTTCTATAATTCGAACGACCCGTGGTTGTCTTTAGACTCCACAATTAAGCGTTGGTTCTATTCTACTGTCGATCTCTAATTACTCAAAATTTTCGATCTCGAGTATGCTACCTCTCCTGATTGATGGTATCTATCGAGGAAAGTTTTCGTAATAGCAAACCCTCCCCACTCAATCCAAATACATGAATATTTTTGTCATTTCAATAAGGGTTCTTTAACGATTTCTCATTACTGTCAAGAGATGAAGTTCCTCGCCGATAATTTGGCGGATCTCGATAATCCTATTACTCATCAAGATTTTATCCTCCGAGTTCTCCAAGGGTCTTCCTGAATCGTATCTACCTCTTGTTACAATCATCACAATTAAATCCCCCATCCCGTCTTTCTACGAAGTTCGAAACTTACTTCTTCCTCATGAATCTCGTGAAAATTAGCTTCAAACAAATAACTCCTCACCTGATAAAGCCACCGCCCTCTTCTATGAATCCCCATCCCCTACCCAATATCAGAACACTTCTCGGAATTATAAGGAATACTGTGGTAAATATTCTGGAAAGAACGCAGGCAGTGGAGGTGGCAATACCGGTGGACAAAATTCAGGCTCCACCTCTCTCCCCAATTCGTTCGCCGGCCCTCCTCCGGGTTCCTCCTACCAACTAGTTCAACACACACCATTAGACCCGCAAATTGTAGGCTCAATGCCGACTTCTTTTCCACAAAAAAATTGCGGCCCTCAATCAGCCAGTTGGGCGCAACTATAGCAGCCAACTCAACAAATGTGGACCACTCATGTCGTGATATCTAGAGGCAGGAGATATCTTATTGCTGCTATCCGAAAGATCAAGAATTTGATTCAAATCAAAGGTTAGTAATTAGATGAAATTTGATTTCATCTTTTTCATAATTTTAGAAATTTACATAAGTCATTAAAACTCAAAAGTGATTCGATTGTGAATCTGAATATGTTTTTACATTTTCGCTGCGCATGAACCAGGATTCACAACAGTGCGATCAAAGGTAAATAAAATTATAAGTCTTTGGCCTAACTTGGAAAACTAACTTGTGTGGGACACAAGGGTAGTTTAGTAATTTCATTTTACTATGATTTATTAAGCAAATCATCGATTTCTATGAGTTTGACACAAGCCATGACTCTCATTTAATCTGCATGTTATAGTGAAAGGCTTATACTCACAGGGTGTCTGTGGCCAAGAGATTCGTTATGATCAAATTTGTTTGATCTTAATTGAGTTTCGATGTGGGTCTACGAGACTGGCTAGGTGACACCCACATCCGTTGGTATCCTCCCATTGCCAATTAAGGCGAACCAAGAGAGTCACGCTACAAGGAGTAAGCGGATATCTATTTGTTACATTGTAGGGGAAATTAATAATTTATCATTGGATGTAGAAATTAATTAAATGGATGAATTGATTTTATTATATATTTGATGAATGGATTTAATTATATATTTAATTAGGTTATATGATATTAAATCAAATTATTCTCAAATATTTAATTAATTGGACTGATGAATTATTTGAGTTTAATTGATTAATTAATTAATTATATATTTAATTGGATTAAAAATATAAGTTAATTAATTAAAATTGGACTAAGTTGACTGGGTCACTTTGTCCACCTTGATCATCCAAGAGTGCCTAGTAGGCACCTATTCGATGGGCTTGGAGTTGGAGGATTTATTTAATTCTCAAACTCTTCCGAAAAGAATCAAATTTTGATTCCGCCTAACACGTAATAAATCTGAGAAACGCCTCCCCTCTTCTTACTAGCCGTCGAACAAGAGAGAGGAAAGACGGAGGATTTCTATGCTTGCTCCGTGTGATATCTAGAGGCAGGAATCCCAGAGATCGCTCTTGTGTAGACGGTAGATCAAGAAACGAATCACGCTTCAAGAATGATAATTGTTATGTATTCTTGTTCATGTTTATATAAAATTATTAACGCCATAAAGTGATACGGAATTAGGAATCCATGAATGTTCATCTATCGCTGCGCATCCGATCGAATTCGTAACATTTACATTATTCAAATTACATTGATATGAAAGTTGATCAAATAGAATAAGCCCTAATGGTATCAGCTTTCACTTTCATGTGCGAGTTCTTGAGTTCAACTTCTTGCTGTCACAAGTTGTGACTCTTATCTCCTTATTTGGAATCGTATAAGGTCCATCTGGCCCATGATTAAAAATTATCAGCCCAGAATTGTCATGTCAGGGTTTCCCTTTCGCTAGAGTTAAAAAAGTAAAATCAATATATACAAATGAACTCAGAAATCATAGAAATTACAATTAAAGTAGAAAATAATATTCACGCACAAGTGGGAGTACAATACAATACTTTTAACATCTTGATTATATAAAAAATCTAATATGTTTACTAGAGGAAGAAAGATCGATCATACATGGGAAAAAAAGCAATTTGAGGTAGAAATAGACCTTTTAGGTTGATTGTCACATAAGTTTTCTTTTAAAAAATAGGAAAAATTACTAAATCCCCATAAAAAAAATTTTGTATCCAAAAAAATCATTAAAATATTATTCAATCTCCGAAATATATTTAACAAAATTTTCATTTCAAAAAATCCAAAAGTTAGGATTAACTACTTTTTGGACTAAATTACTCCTCATTTATAAGGTTAAGCATTGATCAATTGAATTTTTTTATTTCTCGAATTGATAAATCATCTAATACAAATTTTATTTCTTCATATTAGATATTTTAATATAATTAATTTTTTATTTTAGTATGGTAATTATCTAAACATACCTTTTTCAAATTTTTCATAAAGTTCAAAAAATTTAAGATAAAAATCATAATTAGTATCAATTATCAATATAAAATTTTAAATAAATAAATAAATTTTGTACGAAACTATAACTGATTAATTTTTAGTCTAGAAGGCTAAGGACAATTAAGTGCATAAATTTTTTAACTCTAAATATTGGGGGTTTGGGAAGAAAAGTTTGTGGAATAGGTTTTTTGGAATGAAAAATGTTTTCATATAATTTTTAGATACAAAATTTAGTTTAGGGGCTTTTTAGTCATTTTTCATATAAAATATTAGGCATCAATTTTGAAAAAGAATAAGATATCCACAAATATAATGTCATATCTTAAAGTAGCACGCAACGATTACATTTTATTCCAAACGACGTATTTTACATCACTAGCCAATTGATGTACCATTATTTGGACTTTCACTAATGGCAGTATGACTTATGACGGACTAAACGTAAAATATAATTTCTTCTTAATAATCATATAAAGACAACTAATAATGACTAATGCACTTGGACTTTATCTAATTCAAACCTATTGCCGTCCTTTACGACTAATAAATTCTTTACCTAATTATAATTATAATTCTTATCAAAAAAAATTATAATCAAGATACAATAATAAAATATTCCCACGCAAAGCTCTATACACTAATAATCGAATCAACATCTATTTCACTCAAGACTTGTAATCCTAGTTGTATTAGTTTCCATTTTTATGTGGGAGGTTTTGGGTTCAATCTCATGCCGTCATAAGTTTGTGACTGGAGTCTTAAATGGTTTTTGTGACCCATGATTAAGAATTATTAGTCCGAGTTTGTCGTGTCAGGGTAACCCCCTCCGTCTAGAATATATCAACATCTATTTCCAGGGACGGAGCTTGATGTGCACCAAAAATGTTTAGGGGCATTATGGTAATTAGCATGCCGCAGGCTCGGGCCGCGACGCCCCCCGTGGATCCAATCCACAGTTATTATATTAGTCAAACGCAAAAGGGCTGACGACCCAATAAGAATACTTAGGCTATTTTATTAGTTTAAGGGCTAATAAAGGGATTATTATTAAGCCTGATGAGCTGCTGATAAAGCTAAGCCCACGGTCCATGGCTCACTACCAACTCCATATAAATACCTTAGAGGAGCTGGTAAAGACTCATTATCTACTCCCCCAGTAAAAATTCACTGGCTATTGAGAGTAACCACATAAAAGAACTACGAACAGACTTGATCTCTATTCATCGGGTACGTAGGCAGTTCATCACATTTGAGTGTAGTCTATACATTCATCAACCCCCAATCGCGTTTGTCGTTATTTGGATCGGTTCCACCACTCCATGTGGTCAATTACGTGTTATTAATTCACTGACGATTTTTACCATCATCAGATTAGCGCCGTATGTGGCAACAACACTCCAGACATTGAGCATGCAAACTAGGTCACAAGCGCGTACTACCGGTGACAGGATGACTAGCCACCATCAATCTGATGCTGCCGATGAACATCCTAACCCAACACCTGAAGCTCGGCCAGACACTCAAGTTGGTGAAGAGAATCCCTCCAACGGTCTAACTAACAGCAGGGGTCCTAGAATAGCGCCCCTGATGAACGAGCAAAATGTGCCTCCCGTGACACCAATAGTGATTCCACCCTTTGCTTCCAGCGTGTTTGAGATCACTCAAAAGCAATACGCCCAGGCACATCCATCACGTGCACCACTTGCTCAGACAGCCGCCGGGGGGCAAGTTCCCAGGTGTATGATGCCCAAGAGATGCCCCCATTTCAAGGAAAGGGGCCCCAACATCCGCCACCTCAATCGGTTCGTGGAGGCCAGGAGCATCAAGAAAAAATTCTCCCCCATTGAGTAGCGCCTAGCCAATCCCCCCGCCTCAGGAGTCCTTGACCCCCGGTGAATGGGGCAGCACGAGATAGAGAAGAGAATAGTGTGGTCTCACCCCCCGAGAGGCCATCAAAGGAAAGAGATAGAAGACCAACGCCTCCTAGGTCTCTACGCCGAGGTCAAGTCTCATTGACCCCCGAAGAGACCTTGCCAAGGCAAGACGGCCGAAGAAGGAACGCACCTCACCATGATGGAAATCTGGAGGACCATGCGTGATATGAAGACATGCGGCTTGTACCACCAGCTGTAGAACCCCCTAAGAGAAGTCCTTTTTGCCTGGCAATTTTGGCAGAGTCACTACCGTAAGGGCTTAAGAAACTACATCTGAACGAGCATGAGGGAGCTGGAGACCCTCACGAGGACATTGGCAAGTTCAATGTTAAGGCTGAAATGTTGTCGTGAGTAATGCATGGCCTACTGTAAGATTTTTCGGACCACGCTATTAGGTCGGGCCCTTAGCTGGTTTGACCAATTGCCCGCGGGTAGCATTATTGGCTTCGAGCAGTTGACAAGATATTTCCTTAACCACTCCTCTATGAACAAGAAGTATCCAAAGACAACCTCATTTCCATTCACGGTGATGCAAAAAGATGGTGAAGTCCTTGGTGATCAAAGCCCCCTCCACCTACAATGTCATTTTGGGGAGGCCGAGCTTAAAACTATTCCAAGCCGTCATATCCACCTTCCATATGAAGGTCAAGCTTCTCACCCCCGAGGGAACAGGGAAGCTGTTGGCATCGTGAAGGTAACGAGAGAATATTATGCTAATGCCTTGAAGAAACCTAAAAGGAAACATGACGACATAGATCATAGCGACAAAGGAAAACAAGGAGTGATAAACTTAATCTCACTAGAGAAAGATCACTTGGGGGGCAAGACTCAACCAGTCAGTACTTGGGCAACCTATTCACGATCAACAACCCTCAAGAAGGGTGAGAATCGCTTAAAGTCACCCCAAGAAAGAGTAACACACCCCAAGTACCCGACGCTCGTCACTAAGGGAGGAAGCTCATGCGAATGTCAAGTGATACTCAAAGACCGAAGGCAAAGAACCAAAGGCGGTGAAGGGAGCGCCGCAACTGGGGGCTAAGCACGAAATAACAACCACTTGGGGATACCCCAAAGTCGACTAGCTCATTGTGCCCAGGGAGGCATCAGCAGGTAACAAAAAACTTTAAACATTATCGTACTTTTTATATTTCTTGTTGAGCAGGGGTGCTCACCAGCAAAACCTACCTTTAGTTAAGTTTTAAGTTGCCCATGTGCACCCCCTCACCTTTTTACATGTTGAATATAAAATTCCTCTATATGGTTGTTAAGTGCCTTAATGCACCTTTCCCTTTACAGTGTTGTGAAAGTAAAATTTATCTGATATCATACTAACACATCATCTATGAATGTGTATGTCACCAACCAATGGGTGATTCAATAACACCTAAAACAATATGCCCCTCGGAACCATTGTTTCCGATTGAGGCCACTTCATAAAACTCAAAGCCCCCTTCTCGAGGCTAACATAGGTGGAGCAACAAATGTCCCCCGAACCCTTGAGAGCTCGGTCGAGACTTGCCCACCTTGTGATCTCTCCAGTATTACCGAGAGGGTATGAGGTTCTAAAAACGACCCCCCCTCGGACATGGAATCTGGACCGACATCATACCAATATAATGAAGGTGAAAATTCACCTCATACAATCTAAGGTGAAAACTCACCTCATATAATCTAAGGTGAAAACTCACCTCATACAATCTAAGGTGAAAACTCACCTCATACAATCAAAAGTGAAAAGTCGCCTCATACAATCTAAGGTGAAAAAACCACCAGCGGTGCGTTGGAATAGCAAAGTACCAAAGCTAAAACTCATGAAGCTGCAAGGTACTAAGGCAAGAGTAGAGTTAATAATCTATCACTTAGAAAAGTACACCCACGATGTGCTAAGATAGCTAAGAGGCAGAAAGAGATAGCCAATATTAATAAAAATCCCAAAAGGCAACATGCCAAAGAGAAAGTAAAATATCCGACAGGCCTCAAGTGAAATATATCAATATGGCCCCTTGGATCCAAAAATGCTTCCAATAGAGGCATTAACAAATTATCCTTGACCTCGCTAGAGGTCAATATAGGTGGAACGACAAAAATCCCCCGAGCTACCAAAGACTCGAACGAGGATAGTTCACTCAATAATCCTTCCAGAAATACCAAGAGAGGTCAAGGTTCCACAAAGGATCCTCCCTCCCACTAAGGTTCTGAACTGAGATTATACAGTAAAAAATAAGTGACGACCAATGTCACACTAAGAATAAAAACACGGGAGGCAACCCAAGCCTCCGCATAAAAACATGGCCACTAGTGTCACAAACCACGCCACTTGCTCAAAAGTTATAAGTATAGGTCGAAATCAGGCTCTAAGTTAGCCTCTCATTAGCAAAAGAGATGTCTTACTACTCCAAGCATTTCTTAATGAAAAATGCTAAGGAGTGGGAGGCAGGCAACCTTATGAGGCGCTAAGTGTCCACCTACCAAAATCATTTGTCCACCCACCAAATCAAATCATGGGGGCAGGAACAATAAAACATGCCATGAGCATAGTAATGCCACCATTGGCACCCATTGGCATCGCATGGCGCTAACAAGTAAACGCCACCATTGGCACCCCGGTAAAGCTCATGAGGCAACGAGGTTAGAAAAATAAATGACTTACTCAAAGCTTACGACGGGTTAATGAGTAGCTCAAAAACATGCTAAAGTCAAAAACAAGAATGCTACTAATGTTCGACTAGCTCATAGTCATATAAGCAAAAAGCGACCGTAAGATATAGTACATGAACAAGTACGTATGGCATATAAAAAAGCCACAAGTCATAATGAGCCTCGCGGTAGCCTCGTGGCCACAATTAAGAGGATCAAAACTAAGCGACCCCCAGTCTAAATGGCCTAATGTTCACTATCGTCTTAATCCCTATGAGTGGATATACATCTACCTAGCGGGATTCAAGTCTCGATATAGAATACCCCCAAACTAGGTGGGTCTAAACAAGCTTGCAAAATGCTAGTGCTTTCAAAACACTAGTGAATAACTAGCTAACAAAACGCTAGTGTTTTTTAAGTAAAATGCTAGCAAGTGATGCTCAAGTATAGCAAGTCACCAGAGGGGCTAGCACTCTCGGCACTCATGAAATCCTACTAAAGGCACATAAAAATGACTAAGTACCCCACTAGCGCTCATGAAGCCAAGGGATACAAAACACCCCACTAGTGCTCATGAAGCTAAAGGGTATAAAACACCTCACTAGCGCTCATGAAGCCAAGGGGTACAAAGATCCCCACTAGCGCTCATGAAGCCAAGGGGTACAAAATGCCCCCCGCTAATGCTCATGAGGCCATCGGGTACACACTGCTAGAGCTCGTGAAGCCACAGAGGAGGAAGAGCTCCCCAATCTTATGAAAAATACGGGGTTTGATTAGAAACAAGTCTTCTATAGATGCTATCGAAAACGATAGCACAAGAAAAAAATTTCACAAGTCAAAAATAACCAACAAAAATCAACGAGGGCTAAGCCGACTTTGACGTCGTGTCCCGAAACAAAACCCTGAGACACATTAGGCCCCAGGAGGAAAAAATGATGCCTCGTGAAAGGGCCCCGAGGCCCTTTGCCCCGCTGCTAAGCTGCGAGGCATTATATGTCGCGGTAGGCCGTGATGCCTCCTTGCCGCGAGGCACCAAGCCCAACGGCTCGACCGAGAGATCAACTCCTCGGGGCCGCCACTCGGTACCCACGGGCTCCACGAACGAGGCTCAACGCCACTGGTAAAAACACGATGACCCCGGTAAAAATGTTCTTTGAGGGTGGAGAGGTCATGAAGTGAATCAATTAAGTGTTGGCTAAAAACGACCTCCATACATTGAGACCAAAGACTTTGCCCCTCACCTCGAGGCAAAAGACCTTGCCCATTCACCATAGAGGCTAAGGGCTTTGCCCCCTCACCTTGAAGCAAAGGACCTTGCCCACTCACCATAGAGCGAAGAACTTTGCCCTTCTTGAGGCAAAGGACCTTGCACTCTCACCTAGTAGCAAAATCTCTCACCCCCTTGCAACAAGTCAACAACCCTTGCCCCTTCACCTCGGGGCAAAGACCAATCTAATAAATTCTAAGTCTCCTCCAGAGTACAAGTACCCAGATTGAGTTCTAGAAAATTATAGGTCCCTTTCGGGGTGCTAAAACCCCAGATAGAGGTCTCAAAATTCTAAGTCTCCTTCGAGACGACAAGCTTCCTGTGGGTGAAGTGCAAGCTCCCCCCCCCTAAGATATGAAATCCATACTCAAATTGAGATACCTCGCACACTTTGGCATTTTGAGGTATCCGACCCCTAAGCGTCCGACCCCACAGCACTCGACCTCGAGGCATCCAACCTCGCGATGCTCAACCCTGAGGCGTTAGATCCCAAGGTAGTTACGGGTGTTGCTTTAAGTCAACACCTACATTACCTCGAGATAACACTTAAGATATCCCCCTTCAAAAGGGTGACTAGTTAGACCCCCCAAGGCGACGAAAGCCATACACCCGAATATATTTCTACTCCCAGGTATCCTATAAGGTACACCGAAGAGTGGGGGGCATTATGATGTGCACCAAAAATGTCTAGGGGTATTATGGTAATATCATGCCCCCAGCTTGGGCCGGGGCGACCCCCGTGGGTCCAATCCACGGTTATTATATTAGTCAATCCCAAAAGGGCTAACGACCCAATAAGAATAGTCAGGCTATTTTATTAGTCTAAGGGTTAATAAAGGGATTATTATTAAGCCTGATAAGCTGCTGATAAAGCTAAGTTCATGGCCTACAGCCCACTACCAACTCCATATAAATACCTTAGAGGAGCTGGGAAAAAGATCATTATCTACTCCCCCAGTAAAAAATCACTAACTATTGAGAGTAACCCCATAAAAGAACTACGAACAGATTTGATCCGTATTCATCGGGTATGTAGGTAGCTCATCACGTTCGAGTGCAGTCTATACATTCATCAACCCCCAACCTACTTTGTCGTGCGTTGGATCGGTTCCACCATCCCATGTGGTTAATCATGTATTATTCATTGACTGATGATTTCTACCATCATCAAAGCTAGGAATTTTAATAGGGGGCGAGAGTGTTGTGATATTGCTATACACTTTTTTTTTGCCAAATAGACTAAGGATTCAAAGAGGGTGGCCCCTCAGGTATGGTATGCTGTATTTATGGGGGGAAAGATAATAAGGAATTAGGTTCAATTATAAATTTTGACATACTTTATACTCTTATAACTCTTTCATTATAGTTAGAATTTTTGGTTTGGGGGGCAAACTCATAGAAAAGGGAGAAAGCGTGATATTTGTTTACTTTGGGGGGAAGGGGCGGCGAAATTCAAATATAAAAAATTTTGCAAGGTAAAAAAAATAATTTTTCAAAATTGAGGGAGAGCACACCCTCCAGTGTCCCCCCCCCCGGGTCTATTTCACCGTATATATATAAAAAAAACAATGCTATGTACCACCGCTTATATAATATCGATTTTTCCACTCTCCATAATTTTGACAAGACATTAAATACATCTTCTAAATCAAGAAAAAGAAATGAAAAATTGGTGTTATAGAAATAGTGGTATCTACTTGGGCTAAATTTAGTATTGGACTAATTGGGATATTGGAGCATAAAATAAGGAGACAAATATGGAAAATGTGGCAAAACATATGTGCGAAGGATGGGAATAGGTTTTTAACATAAATGAGAACTGGAGGGGTAGAATTTGGCTTATGAGGATGAAAAAAATATTTTAAAGTGCATGTAATCACATCTAGTGCACAATATATGCATTGTGAAGTGACAAGTATCAATGCCAAGAAGAGATTTGAAGTTACAGTAAAATATGCATATAACCTAGTAAATGAAAGAACTGGACTGTGGGAGGCACAAAATGTTCCAGGGGCTTGGATGTTGATGAGGGATTTGAATGACAGATAAGATTGGGGAGTCCCCAGTTGCTTTGCAAGAAATTACTGAGTGTAAAGAATGCTTAGAACTCTGTGAACTTGAGGAAATGAACTGGAAAGTGTGTGAGTATATTTGGAACAACAAACATGGCCCAGGAGAGGGGATTTATTCTAAAATTGATAAGAGTGGTGATAAATAACCAATGGTGCACAGAATTTCCTTTGTCAGAAGCCTTGTTTGTACCTGAAGGGTCATCCGACCATTGCTCAATGGTTATCCAGATTCATGATGATATTCCGAGGAGAAGAGCCCCATTCAATTACTGATGCGGGTAAAATTGGTCAGCAAGTTATGTCACGTGATTTGCCATGCGGGGAGGGAATCTGACCCAACACATGACAAACTAGGCTAAGGGTTTTATTAGGTATAGACTGCATTCATTGTTATGTAAGCTGCCTACGTACCTAAGGTGATGGGATCAAGTCAATTCATAGTTCTTTAGTAGAATTAGTCTCCAAAGTTGCCAGTGGATTTTTGTGAGGAGAGTAGGTAATGAATCTCTCACTAGCTCCTTTGATGTATATATATATATATATATATATATAGTTGGAAGTGGGCTACGGACCGTGGGCTAAGATAACAATATGCCAGTAACTGGCGATGAAGTACTAAACCCCATGCCATAAGGGCTACCAGGCATTCAAGTTGGCGGAGAAGCTCTTCCGAATGTTTAAGTTGATGGAGGAGGTCTTGATATACCACCTCCGGTGAATGAGCAAAGCGAGCCTCCCGTAACACCCGTGGTGATTCCACCCCTACAACTAGGGTGTTCGAGATCACTCAAGAAGCACTACTTGCTCTTTTTGAAGACGCTTCAGTGAGGGCAGCAACGTGGGCGGTCCAGCAATATGCCCAGGCACACCCGTCAAGCGCGATGCTTGTTCCATTAGCTGTCGGAGGGCAAGATCCCCACGTAAAAATCATCAAAAGGCACCTCCACCTCAAGAGAAGGGGCCTCAAGTTCCACCCCCTCAGTTAGTTTGTAGGGTCCAAGAGCCTCGTGATAAAAGTCACCCTCAACAAGTTGAGCCTAGCTAATCTCCCTGCCGAGGCCAAGGGTCCTTGACCTCCTACGGTATTGGATCAAGAGGTCCAACTCTCAGGTGAATGGGGCAGCACGTGAAAAGGAAAAGAACAACGTGGTTTCACCTCAGGAGAGGCCACCGCGGGGAAGAGATTGAAGGCCAACGCCTCTCAGGTCTCCACATAGAGGTCGCGCCTCCTTGACCCCTGAAGAGACCTTGCCAAGGCGAGAAAGCCAGTGTAGACATGAACCCCGCCATGATGAAAGTTTGGAGAACCGTGGAAGATATGAGGATATCCAACTAGTACCCTTGCTGTAGCTACCCCCAAGAGAGGTCTCTTCTGCTCCGCTATCTGAGTAGAGTCTATACCACAAGGACTAAAGATACTACAACTTAACGAAAATGAGGGAGCTGGAGACCCTCAAGAACAAGTTTTGGCAATTTCCGAGCATCAAGGCATAGTTCAATGGCTAAAGAATTATTGTAGGTTCCACCGTGACAAAGGTCACACTACTAAAGAATGCCACCATCTCTAGGTGGAGATTGAGAAGTTCATCAAAAAGAGCTACTTGCAAGAAGTCATAGCACCATCAGGATCCACTCTCCAGGACACCCTCGGGTCCACGGGGTAGAGATGGGGGTAAAGCCAATCTCCCCAGGACGCACGTGGACATGGAGAACTCCCCAGTGAATGGAATAATTGGAGCGATCTTAGGAGGCCCCTGTTAGGTCTCATATTTTACATATTTTCATTATGATTTACCTCACATTTATCTTTATTTTATGCCTTGTTGTTAGTCTTTTCCTTTATTTTTAGCCTAATTTATGTATTTTGATTTCTAAGTCGTTTCAATGCTTTTGTAGGCATAAAAGCGATGATTTTGATGAGTTGAAGGAGCATTTATTACGAGAATAATGAAGTCTATCCAAGAGGATGTGAAGAAATGCATTAGAAAGGTCAAACGAGAATGTTTCGTTGAAGAAAAAATGAAGAGAACAATTTCTGCACAGGCAACTGCACAATTGTGCAGCTGCGGATTTTTATATTTTTGTGGGCCGATTTTATGACTTGGATGAGTATAATTTATGTATCTAAGACTCCTTTTTAGTTAAAAAAAGTGGCAAAAACATTTTATAGGCTAGAGTGAGGTGGGAGAATAATTCATTCTTGAAAAAAAAAGTAGATCTTGAAGACTTGAAGACTTTTAGAGAGAGAAAATAGATTTTAGAGAGTTCTTGGAGAAGAATTCTTGAAGAAAAGCTTCATCTTCTCAAGTTGTATTCTTCCAATCCTCCATTGTTGAACATGAGTAACTTTATGTTTATGCAATTTATTTCTTGTTTTTCTTTAATTATGTATAGCTAAATTATTTTCTAGGGTTTAAGATGCAATCTTGTGTATTGATTTGGATTATTGATGATTGATGGATGTGATTTCTTGTTTGGTTTATCTATTAATGAGTGTTTAATGCTTGTAATTGATTGATCACCAATTGCATGATTTAAGATAAATTCAGAAGTACCGGGAGGTGAATTAGTTTATTGGTTCGGATTTAATAGACATGTGTAAATTGCTTAATAGGGATATTGGTAATTTTGCATGAGACTAGTTAAACAATATTCATAGAACTTAATGGATTCATCTAAATTAGTTTTTGATCATGGGAGTGACGTTAATTAATTTAGGTGGGTACTCATGAAGATCTCGGGAGAGTATTCGTGTATTTAAGGAAATTGGGTCTTTAATTTAAACAAGAATGATAATCCATTGAAAGTCAATAATCCATAGAAATACCTTGATGAAATCTTAATCCCTAGGCCTTTCGTTAATTGATTGTTCATTTTAATTATATTTGTGTTAATTATTCATAATTAATTCTGTTTTTATAAATTTCTGCTTTTAATTAGTTAAAATCTCAAATCTTTGATAATCGATAGTCTAAATAATAAGATAAACTTTGTTTGGTACTTGATAACCTTCCCTGTGGAGACGATCTTACTTTCACTATATTATTTGTTCAATTCCGTGTTGTTACGGACGGTTAACAAATTGGCGCCGTTGCCGGGGAAGGCAACAAATAGTCAATATCAATAAAAAGTTAATTCTTATTAGTTTAGACATTTTTCTTTCTCTATTTCCTTTTGTTTTGGATTCTTTTATTTGTTTGAACTTTGATGCTTGAGAGTATTGTTTCAGAATGGCAGACGACTTACAGAGGATTGAACCTGCTGCGCAGAGAACTCTCCGGGATTATGCTACACCAACATATCAGAACTTAACCTCCAGCATAGCGGTACCAACTGTTCAAGCCAATACCTTTGAGTTGAAGCCGGCTATTATTCAAATGCTACAGCACACTGCATTTGAGGGAGATATTGAGAGGGAGGATCCTCATTCCCATCTGGGGAATTTTCTGGAAATCTGCAGCACTTTCAAGATGAATGGCGTTACTGAAGATGCCATAAGACTGCGACTATTCCCATTCTCCCTGTCTAAAAGAGCTAAGGAGTGGCTGAAAAATCAGCCGGCAAATAAGTTCACCACTTGGGCTGATTTGTCGACTGCGTTTCTGACCAAGTATTTTCCCCCCAGCTAAGACCGCTCAGTTAAGGAATGCAATCACAGTATTTATGCAAACTGATAGTGAAACCCTCTATCAAGCATGGGAAAGGTATAAAGAATTACTCAGAAAATGCCCACATCACGGTATTCCCAGTTGGATGCTTGTGCAGACCTTCTACAATGGTCTGTCACATAGTATCCGGATGAATATTGATGCAGCTGCAGGAGGGAGTTTTATGGCAAAGAATCCGGATGATGCATTGGCTCTTATGGACGAAATGGCATCCAACAGTTATCAGTGGGCAAGTGATAGTCGGGCTGCAAAGAAAACACCAGGCATACACAATGTAGATAACATTACATTGCTAAATGCTAACATTGAAGCACTTGTCAAGCACATGGAGGGACTCAAGGGAAATGTCAGTGCAGTATCTCAACCTACTTTAGCTTGTGATGTTTGTGGGCCACCTCATATGGCTACTGATTGCCCACTCATTGAGCAAGCTAACTATTTATCCTATCAGAATAAGCAGCAAGGAAATCCATTTTCGAACACCTACAACTCGGGTTGGCGAAATCACCCTAAATTTTCTTGGGGAGGCCAAGGGAACCAAGGAGCTCAAGCAAATCATCCTAGACAACAATTTCCTCCAGGTTTCCAACAACAGGGTCCTCAGAATTTTCAACAATCAAATCAGCAGGGACCACCACCTCGAGAACCACAAGCTTGGGAATTAGCCATTGAAAAGCTCGCTAATGGAACAGCAAAACGGTTTGAGAATCTGGAAGCAAAAATTGATCTGGTAGTGGGAGCAACGAAGAATCTGGAATTACAAGTTGGACAATTGGCAAGTTCTATGAATTCGAGGTCAAAGGGTTCACTGCCTAGCCAAACAGAGGAGAATCCGAGGGGACAGTGTAATGCACTGACTCTGATAAACGAAAATATAATTGAAGAATTTGAGCCACATGCTGTACACAGAGATGAATTTGTGACGAAGGATAATTCAATCTTTGAATCTTCAGACAAGGTTGAGCCAGAAAAGGTTATCCCGAAGCCATATGTGCAATCATATGTTCCTCCAATTCCATTTCCCCAAAGGTTGCAACACAAGAGGTTGGACAAGCAGCAAGAGAAATTTCTTCAAACACTTAGACTGTTGAACCGCAACATTCCGTATACAGATGCTCGGGCTCAGATGCCTGTTTGTGAGAAGTTTCTCAAAGAGTTGTTGAGCAATAGAAAGAAATTAGAAGACGTGGAAACAATCTCCTTGAATGAAGAATGCAGTGCCATAATCCAACGAAACATTCCTCCAAAGCTAAAGGATCCAGAGAGTTTTTCAATTCCTTGCACTATTGAAAAATTCCACTTTGATAAAGCACTTTGTGATTTAGGAGCTAGTGTTAGTCTAATGCCTTATTCAATTTGCAGGAAATTAGGCTTTCAAAAGCTTAAAAGCACAAAGATGTCACTTCAATTGGCGGATGGGAGCATAAAACGCCCAATGGGAATATTAGAAGACGTTTTTGTGAAAGTCGACAAGTTCTACATCCCATGTGATTTCGTGGTGCTTGAGATGGATGAAAATCTGAAAACACCAATCATCCTTGGAAGACCGTTTCTCGCAACTTCGGGAACCGTCATTGATGTGCGTGCTGGCAAGCTAGCGTTGAACATTGGAGAGGAGAAGGTGGAGTTCGACTTAAATAAAGTGATGAAATCTCCGCCTTTTGAAGAAAAATGTTATTCAGTGGATGTGATTGAAGAGGCCATCAAAGAAGAAATTGCTCAAGGTAAAAGAGATCCATTAGAGTCGTATCGCAAAATATCTTCTAGACCTAAGGTAAAAATTAAATCTCTTCCTCCATATCTCAGGTACGCTCTTCTTGGCAATAATGAATTTTTATCTGTTATCGTACATTCTACTCTATGTACACCTGAACTGGACCGATGGTTAAGTGATTTGGAATGGAAGAAAGATGGAATAGGTTGGAATATATCTGATATGAAAAGAATTAATCGTGCTTTGTATTTTTCAGGCGATGATATTCCTCGAGGGAAAGCAATTTCCCTCGCCAAAACTCAACAATAATTTTGTCTAAGTCGAGCTAATGACTTTAAACAAGCGCTTCTTGGGAGGCAACCCAAGAGTTTTCGTTATTTTTGTCATTGTCGTTTTCTTCTTATTTTGTTTTCAATATTTTATGTTTGAAGGTTTTATTTTATTTTATTTCATTTTTAATTTTCGGTGCTCAAATGCTTTATTAATGAAAGGTATTCTTATTGCAGGTCAATAACATGAAAAACGAGGTTCATGAGGCATTATACAATGTAAATCAGATGCACAATTGTGCCAATTTTCGCACTTAGAAGAATTTTTAGGTGCACAGTTGTGCAATTTTTCAGCACAGTTGTGCAAAATTTTCGCATAAGATCAAACTCGCCGTGCACAATTGTGCAATTTTCGTGCACAATTGTGCACAATTTTCGCACTTTTGCACTGTACATTTTTCGAAAAAAAAAAAATCAAAATTTGAAAAAGTGGGTCAACATCCCAAATTTCAGCCAAATCCATCTCTCTCTCTTTCTCGTTTCTCACACCAACACACAAGCACCACCCCTCTTCTCCAAACAAATTTCTCTCTCATTTCTTCAACCCACCAATTTCAGCCAAAATCTCTTTCAACCAATCTCTCTCTCTCGTTTCTCTTCTCCGGCCGACCAGTCGCCGGAGCCCAACTCCTCCCGCCGTCTCACCACCTTCAACCACCGCTCGCCGTCCAGCAGCATCACCACCGCGTAGTCGCTGCACAACTCCACCAACCACACTTCGATCGGAACTCCTCGCCGTCGTCAAGCTCACAATCAACCTCCGCCGCCGTCGTCTTCTACAAACCACCCCTCCGGTCAAGCTCCACAACCGCATACTCACCGTCGTCAGCAAACCCAAGAACCAGGGAGCCCAACGCCACCGTCGCGTCAATCGCCGCTCAATCACCGCGCCGCCGCTGCTCGACTCACATCATCAAAACCACCACCGTCTAGTACATCCCACACCACTGCCGCCATTGGCGCAACCACGGAGCCACGTCGCCACAACCAATCCCGAAAATTGGGACAAGATCCCCAAATTCAGCAACACCCATATCTCTCTCGTTCTCCAGCCAAAACAACCCTCGCCGCTCTACCTCCAACGCATCCAAGCCGCCATCATCTTTCCACTCCGTCTGGGATGTGGTTGCTGCTTTTGGGTGAAAATTTGGTTGTGCAAAGTAAAACTCCTTTCGGCATCCAGTGGTTGAAGTTTGCTCACTATATCACAACGGGCTCAAAAAGAGACCGGGTTTTCCACCGACTACGCACTACACCCGATCACTAAGACAACTACCAACTCCCGGGCCATCGCTCACATTCATAGGGGAGTATTTCTTTCACTCTTCTTTTCATTACATTCTGCTTACATTGAGGACAATGTGATATTTTGAGTGTGGGGTGATTGCTTGCATGTTGTGATTGCGTATATTGAATTTCTCAAGTGTGGGATGTTTGTTGTTAAATTGGTGAAAGGATCGGACATATTACATGGTTTTTTGTTGAGTATTGCGTGTATTGAATTGCTCAAGTGTGGGGTAATGTGGTTAAGTGGTGAAAGAATTGGGCATACGGCATTTTCTGTTGAGTTGTTGCTGAAATTTGGTTAACTTGTTCACAATATTTGTGTTCCCATATTTGAGCTCTTGACTATATAAACATATGAATCTGATTTCTGTACATGTATACTCTTTTTATTGAGTTTGATCGCTGAGCCTGAAATTTGTAAAATTTCTATGCATTTTTACACACTACACACGAGTTCTAGTAAAAGGGATTGATCGGGGAGATAAAAGCAATTACATTTTTTTTTTTGATACATGGTGATATTGGAGGAAAGTTGAGAAAATGGAAAAAAGAAAAAAAAATCAATGAAGAAAATAAGGAAAGAAAGTTGATTCAGTGGTTAATGAAAGCTAAAACCACCCAGTTTCGTTTCTAGCCTTTGTCACTTGAGTGATTAAGTCCGTTGGGGTATCTTGACACCTAGTGCCTTAAAACCGACTGGTTTGAGAGTCATTGGCCCAAAACTCGTTACAAGGGTGACATAGAAAGCTTGATTAGCGAGACATTACACGGGTTGATAAATTTTGAATGAAGAAAAGTGAACGAGGATGAAATATGATAAATGTTGTGTTTTTGCTTGAAATAACTGAGATGTTCCCTTGCTAGAATTCATAAATCAAGCACGAATTGATGTATATGAAATTGAACTTGTTTGGGATTAGTGTGATGACTTGAGAGTAAAGATGTTCATATGTGGAAAAATAATGATTCTACGTGTTTATTGGTTTATGTGTGATGATTGTGGGGAGTCATAAATGTTGTGACTAGTTGCTGATTTGATGAACGATGAGGCAGATAGACGAATGTCATGAATTTTGTGGGTATATTCTCTGCAAACCCTCACGAGACAAAACTCGTCCACTCGGGGTAACCTAGGGGTTTAACGGCTTGTTGCACGTGCTAAGTGCAATCGTGTTCCCTACGAAAGTGGTGTTATCTTTAGTTTTGTTTTTGTTTTTGTTTTGTTTGGATTTACTCGAGGACGAGTAAAGGTTAAGTGTGGGGTGTTTGTTAGGTCTCATATTTTACATATTTTCATTATGATTTACCTCACATTTATCTTTATTTTATGCCTTGTTGTTAGTCTTTTCCTTTATTTTTAGCCTAATTTATGTATTTTGATTTCTAAGTCGTTTCAATGCTTTTGTAGGCATAAAAGCGATGATTTTGATGAGTTGAAGGAGTATTTATTACGAGAATAATGAAGGCTATCCAAGAGGATGTGAAGAAATGCATTAGAAAGGTCAAACGAGAATGTTTCGTTGAAGAAAAAATGAAGAGAAAAATTTCTGCACAGGCAACTGCACAACTGTGCAGCTGCGGATTTTTATATTTTTGTGGGCCGATTTTATGACTTGGATGAGCATAATTTATGTATCTAAGACTCCTTTTTAGTTAAAAAAAAGTGGCAAAAACATTTTATAGGCTAGAGTGAGGTGGGAGAATAATTCATTCTTGAAAAAAAAATTAGATCTTGAAAACTTGAAGACTTTTAGAGAGAGAAAATAGATCTTAGAGAGTTCTTGGAGAAGAGTTCTTGGAGAAAAGCTTCATCTTCTCAAGTTGTATTCTTCCAATCCTCCATTGTTGAACATGAGTAACTTTATGTTTATGCAATTTATTTCTTGTTTTTCTTTAATTATGTATAGCTAAATTATTTTCTAGGGTTTAAGATGTAGTCTTGTGTATTGATTTGGATTATTGATGATTGATGGATGTGATTTCTTGTTTGGTTTATCTATTAATGAGTGTTTAATGCTTGTAATTGATTGATCACCAATTGCATGATTTAAGATAAATTCAGAAGTACCGGGAGGTGAATTAGTTTATTGGTTCGGATTTAATAGACATGTGTAAATTGCTTAATATGGATATTGGTAATTTTGCATGAGACTAGTTAAACAATATTCATAGAACTTAATGGATTCATCTAAATTAGTTTTTGATCATGGGAGTGACGTTAATTAATTTAGGTGGGTACTCATGAAAATCTCGGGAGAGTATTCGTGTATTTAAGGAAATTGGGTCTTTAATTTAAACAAGAATGATAATCCATTGAAAGTCAATAATCCATAAAAATACCTTGATGAAATCTTAATCCCTAGGCCTTTCGTTAATTGATTGTTCGTTTTAATTATATTTGTGTTAATTATTCATAATTAATTCTGTTTTTATAAATTTATGCTTTTAATTAGTTAAAATCTCAAATCTTTGATAATCGATAGTCTAAATAATAAGATAAACTTTGTTTGGTACTTGATAACCTTCCCTGTGGAGACGATCTTACTTTCACTATATTATTTGTTCGATTCCGTGTTGTTACGGACGGTTAACAGCCCCGCGGGGGGAGATTTCCCTAACTCTAGAAAGGCCCTGTTGAGGGCTCCTATGGAGTTGCCAGCTAGTAGCACCCTGCAGGCGGAACAAGTAAATCGGGTGGAGCCAAAGGCTCAAAGCATTGAGTTTGGAGCCCAAGATACGGAAGATCAAGTTCCCTTGAAGAACGGCGCCTTAGTAAAATTGGCAAACTATCTCGAGCTTTTGGGTCAAGAAGGTTTTGGTGGACAGCGGAAGCACATCAGACATCATGTTCTATAAGGCCTTCACCCAATTGGGGGGTTGATAATGCGCAACTCCAAATGGTCAAAACCCCCCACGGGTTTCACGGGTAAAATAGTGGAGGCCTTGGGGGAGGTGTCTCTGTCTATATCATAGGGTACATTTCCAGCCCGCTCTGCAAAAATGGTGAAGTTATTGGTAGTAAAAGCCCCCTCCAAATGCAACGTTATCTGCAGGAGACCGAGCTTGAACCCTTTCCAAGCGATCAGATCCATTTTTTCACATAAAAATGAAGTTTCCGATCCCTGTAGGAACAGGGAGGGCCTTCAATGACGTGAAGGTAGCTAGGGAATGCTACGCCAACACCTTGAGAAAACCTAAAAAGAGGCACGTTGGTCCAAGTCAAAAGGAGATGGGCAAGCAAGCAATGATCAACTTCATATCACTAAGGGAGGAAAGTTGCTTGGAAGGCAAGACCCTGTTGTGATTCGGTCTAGTGGATAAATTTTTTTAATCCGAATTACACTCAAGAATCCGATTCATGGATATTCATGATATTAGCATATAGATCAATTAACGAAAGTTGTCAAGAGTAATCGAATTACCTTTTTCGTCAATTGATTCATGATTTATCAACAGCAGCCCCGAACTCCTGCCTCTAGATAATCATGCGGAAGAAAAATTCTCCAAGAAAAGCTCTATCTCCTCTTTGGCAACTATTGCAGGCGGCTAAACGAATGGAGGGAGGAATTTTTCTTTCCTAATGCTCTAGGTTTATTTTGGCTCAGTATCAGATTCTAAAACAATGACTTGTCTATATGGAGTTCTAACACTGACTGAATTCTTATACCCAGTAAAAGACACCCCCAGGGTTACTCAGTGAGGGGCGGCCGATTTGTCCTATTCCAGATGGGCTTCGGTCTTTGTTTTCACTTAGCTCATGTGTAATTAATTAAACCCAAGTCCAATCCAATTGGTAATTAATTAATTACATTAATCCAATTAATATTAATCCAATTAATATAATTCAACTTATAAATTAATTTCTAATTAATTTAACTTATGAATTAATATGATTTAATTCATTTATTTAATCCAATTAAATATTTTTAATTAAGTCATGTCATCTATTTTGTCAGACAATTCACATCAAATGTGATTTTACCAAAATACCAGTACCTTAAGAAAATACTCCTTTTCTTCACATAGCGCGACTCTCTAGGCTCGATTCAATTGGCAATGGGAGGATTCCAAAGGATAAGGTTGTCACCTAGCCAACACCGTGGAACCAAATCGTAACCCTATTGAAATCGAGATGATAATGTCATCACGAACCTTAACTATGAATACCATATGTGTATAAACTCTTCACCGACTTGACCTGATCAAGTAAGAGTCATGGTTTAGTCAAACTCATAGAACTTGATGATGTACTAAGAATCATAATAATGTAAAATTACCAAACTGCTCTTAGTGACAATCACGAGATAGTTTATATGCTTTGGCCAAAGACTTATAATTTCAATTACTTACGATCGTATAGGTCACATACTCATTTACTGTTGAGACGGTGAATCCCTTTTTGGCAAGTTATCTTATAACACCGAATGCACTATTAGATAGTTCTTTGAGGTCGACCCCACCTACAGGTGATACGGGTCTAACTACTCTGATAACATATCCAATACTACAAGCATGTTATAAATGACTCCTCTGGTCTAAAGTTCACACATACTATCGCAATCTTAATCCCGATCATTGACTGTCAAAGAGTAAATACCCATGTGATCGAATTAATGCGAGTCAATTTCAAATATGTTAATTCCATTAATCATATTCATGACACCAGCTCTCACTATCTAATCAGTGTACGACTGACACTTCCTTGTCAAAGAAGGTGTCATATGAGTTGAATATTAATGCCCAATTAATATTCATTAACTCATGAACTCCTAGTTTTAGAGATTAAGTACTGGACTGTTCCAGTGCCTCCTCTTGTCCATAAGAGGTGGAAAGTCTATCTTGAAATCTCTTGGACTAATTTGTTCATTACATTAGATTTATATGAACAACATCAAAACCTTTATTCTATAAATAGAAATATCAAATGTTTTGTACAAATAACTTATCTAATCCCTACACAATCTAATTCCTCATAGGCATTGAGGGCATACACCTAACAGACCCAACTAGGGGACACTAGGCAAATATATTCATAGCCAACCACTGTTAAAGTCACCGATAGCCACGATGCGTCTTCCCAAGAGCGAGTGGTAAGTCCCAATGTTCTGGAGTCCACCACTGAGAGAAGAGACTCTCGCATATGTCAAATGATGCAGTCAAAGGCTGTAGAGCCAGTAGAGGTCGATAATGAGAAGCCAAGGATGGCAAGACGCACATCAGAGTTGGGAGCTAAGCATAAGATGACCCCCTATGGAGATCCCCCCCCCCCCCAACTTAAAAAGCTACTATGCTTAATAAGGCATCATGAGGTACTAAGAAAAAGTTAGTTTTATCTTATGCTTTTAATTTCTGCTTCCCCTGAACTTCTATCAGGTTGGCCACGAGCCAAGTGCCTAAGGTGCCTTCAAGCACTCCTCCTTCTATGTCACAATGCATGTTGAACATCACATGTGTATACAACAATAGACGTTTATACCACGATGAATGTTGAATGATTTAACACACTCCAAAGTGCTCCTCAGAACCAAATTTTCAGACTAAGGTCAAAAATCAATTAATTCGAGGTCCCCTCTAGAGGCCGATATAGGTGGCAAGACGAAAGTTCCCTGAACTCACGAAGTTTCAGTTGAGGCCCTATTGCACACCTTATAACCCCTCTAGGAGTATACGAAAGAGATAGAGGCTCTAATAAACTAGAAGCCCCCCCCCCTTCAATACAAAATACACTCCGGATTGAGGTTATACATAACAATCTATTGTTAAAAATGATGATTCATTCACACAAAAAACAACAATAGCTCATAATAAATCACCCCATAAAAACCTTACTCCTAAATGTTTTACTCATGGAAAAGGCATTAAGGAGTGGGGGGTAAGGAGGTGTAGGCTATTGCGTCCAAAGACTAAAACACATCATGGAAGGGCTGCATAAGCACCCGTAACTCCCTACTAAAGCCACAAGGCAACCATTGGGAGATGTCATGAATAGCGCCTTGGGCACGGGCACCTCAATAGGGCCGCAAGGCAACATGAAAACAACTAAGTAATCCACCTAGTACCTTCAAGGCCACTAGGTAGAATTAAAAAATTTACTCTTGGCCGAGGGTTAAGTGAGGGTGCCCGCGAACACAACCTACCCTTTTAAGTTTTGACGTGCATATGTGAACCCCAATGTATGTTTGCATTGAATTCAGAATACTTTGAATTTTTGATATATGCATGTTAAGGGCCTTAGAGCACACTCTAGTCCATATTACTGTACATGCAAAATTTAACCTTTATATATCAAGTGTTAGTCAACATGTATGTGGTGATGTACAAGTCTATAAGACAACAAATGATGAGTGATTTAACAACGCTCATAAGTGCTCCCAGGGACCAATGATTCCGACTGAAGCCACTCACTCAACATAAGGCCCCTTCAGAGGTAATATAGATGGAACAACAAAAGTCCTTCGAGTTAACAACGACTTGATTGAGACTAGTCCACCTAGCAATCCTTCCAGTAGCACCAAGAGGGAATGAGGTCTCTAAAACTACCCCCCTCTAACATGGACTCTGGACCGAGGTTATATCAATACGGCTAGCGTGATAATTCACCTCATGCCACAAATGAATAACACATTTTTGGCCATTAAAGCCTTCAAAAAAATTCTATGTGTAGGAAAATTCTAAGGAGTGGGGGATGTTACCATTCTAAAAATTGGGCGTTGACTTGTAAACCTACACAGCCAATAGTACTAAAACTAATAGTCCCCCACACCTAAAAAGATAAGGTTGTTAAATGAGAGTGAAATAAGGTACTCGGCGCTTACAAAACCTATAGGTAGCCATTTTGGATAATTGCAAAAAAAAAAAAAACCCTGTGTTATCGTAAAAATGCAAAAAAAAAACTCCTTTGTTAACGAAATAGCCGAAAAAGCCCCTGTGAAATGTTAAAACTCGGCAAAAAACCCACATTCTGTCAAACTTAATGACATTCGAGACACGCGCGCGCGAAGTGAGAATTGGAAAATTTTTAATTCAATTTTCACATGTAAAAAGTCTATTATACCCTTAAAGTTTAATTCTTTTATAGAAAAAGTTTAAATTTAATCCAATTAAGCTGATGGGTTTGTATTTGGATCTGGGTCAACCCAAAACTCAGATCCAAACCCATTTGTTTTTTTCTTTTTTCTGTTTCTGTTTCTTCTTCTTCTGCTTCTTTTTTCTGTTTTTTCTCTTTCTTCTACCTCATGATATTCTTCTTCTTCTTCCAGATTTCTTCCTCTTCTTCCAGATTTCTTCCACCACCAGCAATCGACAAACACCTATCTCCCGCTCACCTGCGTCACCACCACCGTAGTTACCGGCAACACCACCACCACCACCAGTAATCCACTATTCGCAGTCACAACCACCACCACCACCGCTCAAACCCTCCACCACCGCTCGAACCCTCCACCATGTCGCAGCCGCCACTACCACTCGAATTTGCCACCATCAATTGAACCCACCACCACCGTCAAAACAACCACCACCACTAGTTTACACATCCACCACCACTCCGCACAACCTCCACCTGTTCGCCCATCCATATTGAGATTAAGATTTGCCAAATATTTAACATCAAGATTTTATTTTGCCTTTTGGAACTATGGGGTTGGGGGTTTGGGTATTTCTATGAAAGCTTATTTGAAGAAGAAGAAGACGTGATTCTCCAGTTTTTTCTTTTTTTTTTTGCTTGTTTTATTTTACTTTTTTTCCTTTTCTTTTAACTCAAAAAACATGAGCCCTTTGATTGTATGCATTTCGATCCAATGGTTAGTAATTTAAGGGCATAACAAATATTTTAAACAAAATTTAACGGAGTGAAGGCCTATCTAACGGTTTTGGAGTGTGCGCAAAGTTTTAACATTTCACAAGGGGGTTTTCGGCTATTTCTTTAACAGGGCTTTTTTTTTTTTTTTTTGCATTTTTAAGATTACATAGGGTTTTTTTTTTTTTTTTTGCAATTATCCCTAGCCATTTTATATAGAAATTGGCTAGATATAAAAAAATCACCCCATTCGAACCTACTCCTAAATGTCATTCTCTTAATAAGCACATCAATGAGTGGGGGGCAAGGAGGTATTGATTAACTAGCTAATATTTATACCTAGTGTTTTTTAAGGCTAATTTTTTTAAAAGGCTAGTGTTTGTAGAGATATTATCCTTAGGCTATCATTTGTAGCTAGTATTTTATATGTAAGTAGCGCTAGCGATTAACGCTCAAGTGACGTTAAAAAAGAGGGATTCAAAAGCACCCTCAACATCCTATAAGGGTCGTGAGTAAAATGTTGGCACCCCTCTAATGCCCATAAGGGAGTGGTGTAATTTTATTTACGTAAGTATTTGAAGAGGAAAACAACTCATCAATAGCCCTTTGGAACTAAAAGTTTCCAATCAAGGATGCATTTAATAACTCACGACCTCATTAGAGGTGAACATAGGTGGAATAATGAAAGTCCCTTGAGCTAGTAAAAGCTCGAATGAGACTTGTCCACCTTATGACCCTTGCAGTGGTATTGAGAGAGGTTGAGGCTCCATAGAAAACGTGTCATGAGCATAGTAATGCCACGATTGGCAGTAGGGAATATGTCATATGCATAGTAATGCCACCATTGGCACCCGTTGGCAACACATGGTGCTAACAAGTAACTCCACCATTGGCACCCCGACAAAGCTCACATGGCAACGGGGTTAGAAAAATAAAAGACTTACTCAAAGCCTATGAAGGGCCAATGAGTAGCTCACAAATGTGCTATATGCTAAGTCAAAAATAAGAATACTACTAACGTTCGACTAGCTCATAGTCATACAAGCAAAAAACAACCATAAGATAATGTACATAGATACGTACATAAGAAAGCCACAATTCATCCCCGTTAAAGACCCCTGAGGCAAAAAGCCCCGGGGCAGCACCTCGAGGCAGCATGACAAAAAAGAGACTTTTTCCAAAAGCCACCGGTCTAGCATCTTCGGGTTGTAGGGCCTAACTCCCATCTTTATCTAAACCCCCACCTAGTCGGATACAAATCTCAATATAGAATACCTCCCAAGGTAGTGGATCTACACTAGAAATGATTTTACCCACATTGGGTATTTGCAAAAAGATGTTTACTTCTACGTTAGAGAGGAAACAATCCTTAAACTATGCAAAATTTGATGAGATATGGTGAAACACCTCCTTACACCCTTTTATGAACTTACTCCTAAATATCTTAGTAAACATATTAAGGAGTAGGGGACGCTAGTGATTAACTAGCTAGCAAAACGCTAGTGTTTCCAAAACGTTAGTGGATGACGCTCAAGTATAGCAAAATGACTGAGAGGCTAGAACTCTAGGCACTAAATCCTACTAAAAACACATAAAAACACCCCACTAGCGCTCATGAAGCCACGGGGCACAAAACACCCCACTAGCGCTCATGAAGCCACGGGGTACAAAACACCCTAATAGCACTCGTGAAGACACGGGGTACAAAACACCCTAATAGCACTCATGAAGCTACGGGGTACAAAATAGCCCACTAGCGCTCATGAAGCCACGGGGTATAAAAACACTCACAAGCGCTCATGAAGCCACGCGGTACAAAACACCCCGCTAGTGCTCATGAAGCCACGTGGTATAAAAAATCCATTAAGTAATTGACCTAGTGCTCATGAAGCCATGGGGTACACCCCGCTAGAGCTCATGAAGCCACGAAAAAAGAAGTAAAGATTTACTTGAAGCCAAAAAAGGCCCAACATATGATTCACGGGTAAATATGCCATACGAGACTAGACCATGGCGTCACATCTCACCCACCTAAACGAGGTCCTCACGGCTAGAAGAACCCTCACTATCTGAGGAAGAAGAGCTCCCTTGTCCTATGAAAAACAGGGGATCTAATTAGACACAAGTCCTTCACAGATGGTATCGAAAACGATAGCACAAACAAAATATTTTCACAAGTTAAAAAGGACCAACAAAAAACAACAAGGGCTAAGCCGACTCTGACATCGCACCTTGAAACATGGCCGTGAGGCACATCATGCCACGAGGGGAAAACACGGCGTCTGCAGCGAGACCGTGGGGGCCGCGAGGCGTAGCACGTAGCCTCATGGCCAGGCCGCGAGGTGTAGCACGTAGCCTCACGGCCAGGCCGCGAGGTGCCATGCCTCGCGGTCGAGCAGCGAGGTACCAAGCCTTGCGTCCCAACCGCGAGGCCAAGTCCCTAGGTCACCACCCGGCACCCCCACTACTCAATAAGTGAGGCTCAACACCCCCTGGTGAAAAAGCTAACGACCCCAAAATAGCGCTCCATGAAGGCGAAGAGGTCATAAGTTGAATCAATTAAGTGTTGGCGGAAAAACAAGCAATATCCCACACTATTAGCACAACACTACAAAGTGGGGAGCAAATGCAAAGGTTCCTAAAAATTTACCTTGGTCATCTGCTTCTACCCATGATAGGCTAAGGAAGAGAGCTCCTGGAGAGAGAAAATTCCCAAGAGAGATTTTTTGAAAAGATGAGGATATGAATAGGTGTGAGAGTGAAAGCCACCAACCCACCTATACTTAGACAAAAAGTAGGTGGAGAGCTTTTAATACCCCTAATCCAGTACAAATTAGAACTGAGAGGCACTACCTAAGTAAAATTACTTCTACTCCCAGATATCCCATTTGGTAAACCCGGGAGTGGGGGGCATTATGATGTGCACCAAATATGTCTAGGAGCATTATGGTAGTTAATCTACCCCCGGCTAGAGCCGTGGCACCGCCTGTGGATCGAGCCCGTGGTTAAGTCAAGCCCATAGGGCTGGCGACCCATTATGAATATGGCCTATTATGTTCAAGAGGTTATAAAAGAAAGTAGGTTATTTCATTAACCGCGGACTCGATCCATGGAGCAGATTAATTACCAAAATACCCCTATTTTTAGTGCACATCAAATACTATAACATGTGAGCTGATTTTTCACAGTTTCTAACAGTTGAGACAAGGGGTTAAAATGTTTCAAGTAGTGCGTAAGTTGAAAAGTTAAAGATGCATTTAAAATAATTAAATACAACCCACTACCATGATATTGAGAAGCAGGATTTGAAGACAAAAGATGATTTAATGGAGATACAAACAAGACTGCATCAGAGCCCATTTGATAGGGAATTACAAAGGCATGAATAGCTGGTCCAAAAGGAATATAGACTGAAGACATTTATTCATAAAAAATCAAAGGCTACATATCTTAGTCTTGGTGACCAAAACACGGGATATTTCCATTTAGTTTTGAAAAAAAGGCAGCACAGAAACAGGGTTGTGACTTGTGACCATACAAGATGGAAATGGGCAAGAGTTGACAGACTACTCACAAGTAACAAACCACTTTGTGGAGTACTATGAGACCTTACTTGGCAGATAGAGCCCAATTCAAGAGGTAGTGGAAAAACTGTTTGTTGCGGGCCTCAGACTGAGTTGGGATAGTCAGATGGACCTGATCAGACCTTTTACGAGGGAAGAAATCAAAACAACTATGTTTGAGATAAATGTAAACAAGAGTCCAGCGCGTGATGATTATGATATTGGATTTCATGGAATATACGAAGCAGAATAAATTTTTTACCCACAGTATAATTTTAATTTGCATATATGAATCAAATACTCGCTAAAACTTACCCGTTGTAGCGAAGTAGTTGGAGAATTCGACTCTTCTTCAAAATTACGAATTGATGTCTCCAACCCTCGTATAATTTAGTCTTCTTGAAATCTGATCCGAACAACGAACTGACGTTTCTCTAAATTATCACGCAGATTGATGACGAAAAATTTCCCCTTCCTTTTACTTCTTGACCGGCGACTAGGGTGTGAGGAGAGAGGAATGAGTTTTTCTTTTTCTTTTTAGGAGAGTTGTGAAATTTATGATTCTCTTCTTGGTCAAAAGTCTATTAAGTGATGTATTTAATATCACTTGACTTGTTGATCAAGATAAGACTCTAGAGCCCAAATTGGGCATCCAAGTGGATGCCCAACTAGTCCATACATGGACGCCCACCCATTAACTCGGCTCGTTTTGTATTTTAATTAATTATCTATTATTCAATCAATTATTTATTATATCCAATAAATAAATTAAATAACCAAATTAATTAGATGAATTAATGTATTTCTTTAAGAAATTAATTAATAATTAATCTTATTCTTTTAATTAATTATCTCATTTAATGAGCAATTAATTAATCACATTTAATTTATCCCATAAATTAAATCTCCTAGTTCCAAATAGAAAAATCCTTTTTATTTTTCTTCATCAATCCTTTAGCACGACTCTTTAGGTTCGTTTCGTTTGAAAATGAGAGGAATCCAAAGGAAGTGGATAACACCTAGCGAGTCACGTGGCCCACTTCGTAGCCCAAACGAAATCGAATGAATGGATCATTCCACAACCTTCCAATATTAAATGTCGTATACGTATACCTTTGTTCACGTGTCCCAGTCAAGTGAGAGTCACGGTAAAGTCAAAGTCACTAAACTTGACCATATGTATTAATTATAATAATATGAGATCATTAAGTTCGATTTTGTGCCTTGCACAATCGACTCTATTGCTTTGGCTAAAGACTTTGATCTCTATTATCTATAATCACATAGGACACTTTCTAATTCACTTATAAGAGAACAAATCTCATATTAGTTATCAGCTAAGACTACCACTTGTCCATCAAGTCGCATTTTGAGGTCGACCCCATCAACGGGTGAATTGGGTCTAACTACACTAGTGAAAGACTTGACCTCACAAGTATCTTTAACCTGATACTTTAGGTCATAGATTCACTTATACTTATTACAAATAATCAGTTCTGTCATTGACAGTCACAGAGTGAAAACCCATGTGACAGAAACGATGCGAGTCGTGTTCGAGCATATCAGTTCCACTGATGTGCCTACAACCTTAAACTCCCACCATCACATGGTATTCAATTGACACTCCCGTGTCAAAGCTTAGATTGTACAAGTATTCCAAATCTTTATTGTCCTTTAAAGACTTCATATTACTTGCGAACTAGTTAAGTAATCAAGATCAATCTCTCTATTGCCGATCTTCCTATCTCATAGGAAGTAAAGAGATTGCACTAAAAACATGAACAAATGTTTTACACTACTTACAGATACATATAAGATTTATTTGAAAACAAAAACAATGTCTTTTATTATAATATAAGAATAATCGTTTACAAGTGAGATGCCCTATACATTCTATCCTCTATGACATCTGAGGACATAATCCTAACATATGGGAGTAGGTACTTTAAAGTAGCTTGGATTATTATAAGGGATGATGTAATAGATACAATCCTTGAGTTCTTTCGAAGTGGAAAGTTGTTGAAGCAGTTGAACTGTACATTCGTATCCCTTATCCCTAAAGTGGAAAATCCTGCCTTTGTTAGTGAATTTAGACCTATTGCATGTTGCAATACAGTCTATTAGTGTATTTATCAATTGCTAACTAAAAGAACGACACAAGTTGTCTCTCAAAATGTGAGCGGAAATCAAGGGGCTTTTGTTCAAGGACGGTCCATTATAGATAATGTGTTGATTAGCCAGGACCTAATTAGACTTTACAATAGGAAATTAAAACAGTTTTTCTAAGGTGCGGAATGAAGATAGACATCAAGAAGGAGGAGTGGGATTTTTTGAGGAAAACATTGGTAGGATTGAGATTTCCTCATCATAAGTTTATCGACTGGGTTATGGAATGTGTTACTTCTATGACATTTTCAATAGTGATGAATGGTAAAAGCTTTGGATATTTCCATGGTAAGAGGGGGTTGAGATAAGGGGATCCAACATCCCCATTATTGTTTGTGTTGGTTATAGATTATCTCACAAGAAGCTTGAGGGTGGCAGCTTTTGGTACAGGTTTTAGACTCAATCCAGCCTGCAAAGAACTGAAACTTACCAACATTTGCTTTGAAAATGATCTTAAGCAACAAAACACTCTATTCAAGTGATCTGGAACACATTTCAAGATTTTTTTTTACAACATCTGGATTGTATGCAAATCGGTAAAAGTCTAGTATTTTTATAAGAAGTGTGTCACAGAAAGTTAGACAGGAATTAATTGAGATAACTGGATTTTAGGAAGGAAGTTTCCCTATCAATTACCTGAGTGTACCACTTTCTCCAACAAAATGGACCAAAATCGAATACTATATATACTTTAGTGGAGAAAATAATCGTAAGATTAATTTGTTGGGCCTCATGGAATCTGTCATATGCCAGGAGAGTTCAGTTGATTAACTTTGTGTTGTTTTCCTTACATGTTTACTGGACTTCTGTTGGTAAACTGGTTGAACAAAAATGCAGAGAATTCCGATGGGGAAAGAAGGATCAAAAACAGAAAGTGGCTTTGGTGAGCTGGGATAAGGTGTGTAGTAAGAAGAAGAATGGTGGGCTTGACATAAAATATAGTAAAACCTACAATATTGCTGGAGTAGGAAAGCAGGTTTAAGCATTATCACAAAAAAAGAACACACTGTGGGTGAAATGGATTGGGAGTGTTTACTTAAAAACACATGAATTCTTGGAATATAGTACTCTGAAGCTAAGGGAAGGATACTACCAAAACAGATGGAAACACGCTACAACAAGAAGTTGTGGATACAACTCGCTACGGGGTCCAAAACTGAATTTTGAGATGCAAGGAGTGTTTGGAATAAGCTCAATATTCCAAAACATTCCTTTGTATTCTGGTTGGCTGCTCAAAACAGATTACAACCAAGGGATACGCTTAGTAAAGTCATGCACAATTCTGATAACACCTGTGTTTTTATGTGGACGAGAACAAGAAACAATGGCTCACCTGTTTTTTCACTTGTTACTAATCAAAAAGTCTAGTCACACAAACATTGGACTGGATGCAAGTTAGGCACTGCCCTAGGCTATGCATTTATGAGTTGGAGGGAAAAACAAAGCATTGTATTGCAACGGTGATATATAAAAGATGGGAGGAGAGAAATCGTAATCGATGAGTAGTGAAACTGTGTTTACTATTCTGAAACAGGAATTAAATCTGAGAATTGCAGATTATTAGGGCAGTAGATGTACATGGAGAGAGATGGTATACATGGACCTTATTCTATGGTCATAGTTGGTTTTTATTTTGTGATGTTCTTTTGTTGAGCTACAAGTTAGATACATACTGTATAGAGAATAGATAGATGAAGCAGTGAGTTAAATGCTTTGTGTTCCTGTGTAAATTTTGTTTGTGGGTTATAAAAGTTTTACTTTTATCTAATATAAAAAAAAAATAGTGGTATACAGTATTGTTAATTTTAAAAAAAAATTCCCTCCCCATGTGTTTGATGACATTTAAGCCTTAAATGGATGTCATACCCATCCTGAAAAATTACTTTTTTAGAGAAAATTCTTTTAAAAACGAATTTGAATGACATACTATTAAGATTTTTTTGTCAAAAAAAAAATAAAAATTCTTCAAAGTTTCTGTTTATATTTTGTAAAATTGGAAAAGCTAGCTAATTTTTGAAAAAATTCTTGCAAAAAAGAGAAATATATATTTTTACTATTCATCATTTCACAGTTTACCTATTGATTAAAAGAGTTTCATCCGGCTATTTCTCAACACCGGGAGTCAATAATTGCATGTTATAATGCAAAATAATGCCAATGTGCAAAATAAGATACATTGTGCCTATTTTTTAAAATATAAATCGATGAGTTTAACGGAAATATATTTATGAAAAAATTATATCTAACTAAATCCAAACAAAATTCTAAAAAAAATTACATCACATCGACCATATTCTTAGGGTGATGATAAATCCAGAGCAGAAGTCCTCTTGTCAGAGAAAACATATGAAAATACCTTCAGTACCCTTTTTGATCAAATCAATTTGTTTGGACCTAATTATTAACTCCTAAAATTGCGTTTGTATAAATGGAAACCACATTTATGATTTAACTAAAATTTAATGCGGATGGAATTGCCAATTCACTTTTTATCACACCACAAATTCATTCCTTCAGAATTTAGTTTTTAAGTATTTCGCCAATTTCATTCTCTTAAATTGTAATCCATCTAAACATGTCTTCCTTTCATTTGAACAAAGATTAATGGCCATGTATTATTTAAATTTAAGAAAAAAATGTATAATTTCATATGTGGTAAAATTAACACAATTAGGGCAGATCACACGTGTATAGCAGATAGACGAACAAGCTATTTGATGCTCCACTCGATATTGTTCGATAAAACCCATTTGAGCTCGGTCATTAACATTGCAAACAAAGCTTGAACAACCTTTTGTGTGTTCAATAAATTTGAAGTTTGGCTCGAGCTCGATTCGATTAGTAAAAACGATAAAATATATAAAAAGAATCAAGCTACTCAGAGCTCAACGCGTATTTGACTCAATTAAAGCTCGTTTGAGCTCGACTCAATGAACAATTAAACCAAAATCAAACACAAATATTGTATCAAATTCAAATAAGCTTGAACAATAACTTGTTCGACTTGACTCGACTCATTTACATCTTGTGGAGCTTACTTGAATACGTGTAAAGTTTCTTTTATTATATATGTCAAATTGCATACAATTACAAGAGCAAATGAAAAGAAAAATATGTAAAATAAATTACATAATATTAATTTTGTATTAATATATATATTATTAAATATAATCATGATAAATATTAAATATATTATTATTTATACATATATACTATTATAAAATATAATATTATATACTGATAATTAAATAAATATTTATATATATTAATAAGTAATAAAACATTATTTTTTATAAAGGCTCATTCTTTGACTGAGAAGGGTAGTAAAGGTATTATCATATTTCTGCTCTGGCAAGAGGACTTTAGCTCTGGATTCATCATCAGCCTTATTCTTAACATATTTCTCTTAAAAAAATTCATCTGGACACATTTTGACACCATATTTTTCATCCTTAAAAATACTTTATCTCACTTTTGTCATAAAAACAGTTTCTCCAATATGAATATGGATTTCTTTTGTTTTCTCTCACCGAAATTCAAAATCCAAACAAATCAGAGTAGTTGAATTATTTTTGACTACTTCTTGTACAAAAGAAGATAATGTCATTTGCGGTCAAATGTCATCATCTTTCACTTCCAAATAATGTATTTGTAATTTTTGAAAATTAAGGATGAAAGTATAATATTTTTGGGAAATTTTTACGTAGACCCAATTTTGCTAAACGGAACAAATCACATGTCGAATGTAACTAACGAACTAGGTCCGGCCAACCCCATTTGGAGTTGGACTTTCTCCATTAAGGAAGATACTCGTCCTAGCTACATCTCATTTAATTATTTAGAAAGAGAGGAAACTGGAAAGGAAACTTGTCCTACTGTTTTTTTTTTTTTTTGGTTATTTCAGCGCTATTAAGGGCAAAATGGACTTTTACCATTTTCCCTTCCCCCTAGTAATTTTTGCAAAATTCAAATAGGTTGTTTATGTAGCTATATAAACAAGAAGATTTTTTTAGTAATTAATTAAATCTTAACATAAGTGTGTGAACGTAACATCAAAGCCGTAACATAAGGGGTGAAAGTAACCACTTGACCAATTCATATGTATATGATCATTGCTTTAAGGTTATAGATTAATTGTTGGTTAGTGCTTCAAAATTTATCAAAACTCTATACTATGAGTGGAATGACCGATATTCCTCTTTTAACTCCATTCAACATGGGAAACTTTAATCTATCCCACAGGTATGTTTGTATGTCTGAATTATATATATATATATATATATATATATATAGTTTGCAGATTTTTATTTTATTTTATTTTAGCTAAATTTGATTCTTATTTGTTATTTATTGGGATACAGGATAGTTTTGGCACCTATGACAAGATTGAGGTCTTACAATTTCATAGCTCAGCCACATGCAACACTTTACTACTCACAGAGAACAACAAAGGCTGGATTTTTGATATCTGAAGCTTCTGGAATCTCCGACACAGCTCAAGGGTATATATAATTATATGTTCTATGTATATTTACTTTTATCTTATATTCATATTATTTTTTCTTGTAATTATTTATATGTATGTGAAAGTTTATATAAGTCTATATGTGCGATGGATATATAATTTCCACCCAAACGTCAAGTTCAGAAAGAATTAGCTTTGTTTTCAGTACCCTCAAACTTTTCTTGGTAGAAATAGTTACTTTATATTTTATAAATTTCTAAAATATTTTACAAGATGTTTGGAAATTTATAAGATATTTCAAAAAGTATTGATAGAAAATTTAGCTGATAATTAATCTAATAATAAGTTTGTATATAAAAAGGCTGCTGATGATAAAGCCAGAGCAAATCTCCTAATTTCATAGCAAAACAGGGACGGAGAGGGGGAGGGGGGTGCCAACGCCCTCCCTTAACTTTTTCATTTTCTAGTTTTCAAGTATAAATTTTTAAAAATTTGTAAAAACTAACAAAAAACAAAATTAATTCACAATCCTAACCCACAAGCTAATCCAAACCGACATAGTAAAACAATTGATTCAGTTGAATATTCCAGTAGGCTATATAATCAATATTTTAAGAGAGAATTCTTGATATAATTTTACATTTTCTCATCACTCATGATTTATTCAAATCTCATCAACCGTTTCTCGTCCCTCGTATATGATAAGTAACTTTTTATTTTTTGCTTTATCATTTTATAACGAAATTGGATATTATTGATCAGATGTAATGATGATTGCCATTTTTATTTTAAAATGTTAAAATTGATATTAGTCAAATTATACTTCTTAAGCTTTTTATATTTTGTTTCATTTAATATTAGGATTATTTTTCATTTTAATTTTAAAATTATATTTTATTTGATTAGTTATGAAAAATATATCAAATATTATTTTTATGTGGTTCGTCAATTTCCTATATTTATAGTAGAGAATTAGAGAATTTCACTATTAATAAAAAATGTACTGTACAAAGTATTTTAAAAGTTTTTACTAAACCTACTCAATTTATTTTGCATATATATATTTATATATATAGCATACACCCTCCATAAAATCCTTCGCATGCTAGGTAAACGAAACGCATGGATATCACAACTCGCTTCGTCACTGTAGCAAAAGATTAATTTAATTCTCTTAATGGCATTGTTGTCCCTAATTTGCATATGAGAATTTAATGGAGAAGAAAAGAAAATTTTCCCCCCGGTCACCTCCGCAATCCAAGTCTGTTCCTTGCTTGGAGAATTGGAGGCCATATGTATATATATATGTATATATATATATATGTATGTATGTATATATATGTATGTATGTACCCAGAAGGGGTTAATAGCAGATGAGGTGGACACCTTGAATCCATGGTCAATCTCTTGAGATCCCAGATTTTTGCCCGGAGTGAAGGTTTCTTTGTGTTGAAAGTTGTTACCAACGGCAGAAACTGGGAATACTGGTGAGTGCCTGAGTGGTGACTATAGCTGGTGGAGGTGAAATGAATCTTTCAATTTTCCGAAATTATTTTTGAATTGATGTGGGCAGTAATGTCAATTAATGATTTTTGCCCTCGCATTAGGAGATTTGCTCTGGCATTATCACCAACCATATAAAAACAGTAAGTAAGCAGATGTCAATTGTTTTTTAAACTTTCAAGGGATAATTACTAGAATCCCCCCCTCTTAAAGCCTAATTACAAACACCCACCGTAAATTACTCTATTTCCCGTATTGGTATAAGAAGATTACAATTTCACTCCCTGTCAGGCTGTCGGTATAAATATATTACAAGTTCATCTATGACTGTATTGGTAATTTTCAAAATTTCAAGGGCTTTTGGTATTTACACAATAAGTGAGAAGGTGTGAGTATTGTAGTACATATAAATATATTAATTACAATTTCACCCTTGACTGGGGTGCGTTTGTGATTTTCAAAACCTCAGGGGCTTTTGCTAATTGTATGATAAGTGAGGGGGTGTGAATATAATATCCCTTAATTTAATATATAAATTGTAAAACTATTATTACGAAATTCTACGCAAATATTATAAATTGTTAAACTGAAATTAAGCATGATTCAAGGTTCTTCATTTCAGCCATATATACATGTATTATATATATAAGAAAATATTTTTGATGGATTTTTTTTGTTGTTGTTTGAAGATATCCACATACTCCAGGCATATGGACAAAAGAACAAATAGAAGCATGGAAACCAATTGTTGAAGCAGTTCATGAGAAAGGGTCCATATTTTTCTGCCAACTTTGGCATGCTGGCAGAGTTTCAAATTATAGTAAAACCCCTTTAAACATCATATATCATCCTATTTTATTTTTATAGTTTTTAATATGTCTGAAATTTATAAGCAAGCTTATTTTCAATTTTTTTAACTTTTGTTGAAAGGTTTCCAGCCTAATGGTAATCCTCCAGTTTCATGCACTGACAAACCAATTCAAATTGAGCAGCATATTGGAGGAGGCTCTGATGGAGCTATTTTTTCTCCCCCCCATCGACTCACAGTCGACGAAATCTATCGAGTTATCGATGATTTTAGAGTTGCTGCTAGGAATGCCATTGAAGCAGGTTATTTAAATCTCACAATGATATCGATCTCCCCCTTATCTTCCATATGATTACTGTTCGATCTGTTGAATTTTGACTTCTCTAGTTCGGTTTTAGGTGTATTATTCAACCATGTAATTTAGTCTTCTTTTACTCTTTGGATGTGATTCTTGATGGGCTAGGGGACTCGTGTTCTCGAGACTCTTGGCATATGGAATGTGCAGTGTCATCATGTGGACCCGTAACTGAACCCCACACAATGAATGATTGTAATGTTGTAGTGGGACTCGTGGCTGATGGGACCCACGCGCACAATCCTCTATCTAGTGTGTGTAGTTTTTGAGATCTTTTTATAGCGGACCGAGTGCATCAGAATGAGTCCATTTTTCAGCATTTGAGTATAGTTGAATTGGTGATTTTCATCACCCAAAACCTATGAGCATATCAGTGGTGATAAGCGGATTCTATTGCACCTGGTTCACTGTAAAATTACCCGTGAATTTTTGGAGGTTTCACGACTCTTGGTATCGGGACACACACATCTATTATGTAGTCTACTCCTACTATTTAAGGTTCTTGGTGGGTCCGGAGACTTATTAGCTGGACAGCACAATGATCCAATGTGTAGATCCACAATTGAGTCCCATGATAGGCGAGGATGAGCTCGCGACTCGCGGGTTCCCTTTGTATAGCGTATGATTCTTGGAAGGTTTTTGACATCATAGTAGTTTAGTTGTGATGGACCCACTGGCCACGTCCGTCCAATCCCACCACGTGGAGCTCCTAAAAGTGATCACTCTTTGGTTAATTTTGTAACTCGATGTAATATCTTATAATCTGTGATTATTGAGTTCATCATTGCATTTCATGAGTGACAAGGAAAAAAAGAAAAGAAAGATAACTTCTGTTGTTACAGGTTTTGATGGGGTAGAGATCCATGCAGCAAATGGTTACCTTCTTGATCAGTTTCTGAAAGACCAAGTAAATGACAGAACCGATAACTATGGAGGAAGCTTAGAGAATCGTTGTCGATTCCCGTTGGAGATAGTCGAAGCAGTGGGAGAAGAGATAGGGTCACACAGAGTCGGCATTAGGCTCTCACCTTACGCCAATTACAACGACTGTGGAGACTCAGAACCTGACGCCCTCGGCCTCTACATGGCCGAGGCACTGAACAAATACAACATACTCTACTGTCATGTGATTGAGCCAAGAATGATAACTCAATTTGAAAAGCAGGAAACTATAAGCTCTTTGCAGCTTATGAGAAAAGCTTTCAAAGGAACTTTTATTGTTGCAGGGGGATACAATAGGGATGATGGGAATGAAGTTGTTAGTCGGGGTGAAGCTGATCTTGTTGCGTTTGGGCGATTGTTCTTGGCTAATCCGGATTTACCGAGAAGATTTGAGCTTAATTCGGTGCTTAATGAGTACGATAGAAGCACTTTCTATACCCATGATCCTGTTGTTGGTTACACGGACTATCCATTTCTTGAAAGCAATTCATAGGACTCGATAAATATGTAAGGGTATGTGTTGGATTGAATGATTTGGATTTAAAATCCACATGTTTCTGAAAAATCTTATTTGGTCAAAAAAATAAAAATAAATCTTATTTGGATATAATAAGAACTCTAAGATTGATTTAGAATGTATTGCTTTCAAATAGAAACGTCTTGCAAATTAATAAGTTATAAATTACAAAAATTTAATGACAATCCCATACGGTCTCGAAGAGAATAAAAAATTCCTGTTTAGCTCGCCCCGCGATCAATGACAATCCAAGATGTCGCTCGAATTACTCCTCAACTTGCAAATCTATAACAACCGCTAACTCCTCCTTATGTCGAGATTTATGTAACATGCACTTTATTACATCCTCAAAAAGTCTCAGATCCAAATAAACATTACTCAAATCTTCGTATATCTGTAAAACATGTTTTTCTCATTTATTCTCCTGATAGGCTATTAGTGAAGATTAATCTCAATGCAAAGGAAAAGCGAAAATGTCAAAATCTTGGTGCTTGTCGTGAGTCCGAGGAGCTGTACGTACGAGGACGAAAACTGGGGTGCAAGTTTTGGCTTGATTTTGACAGACTCAATTCCTATTTTGGATAAGAATGTTTCCTTTTATCCCCTTAGTAACTAGTGTTTTTTTAAAAAAATTTTTTAGAGTTTAGACTTCTCCATTATTTTAAATATGTAAACTCAGCTCATAATTATTTGATTCACTCAAAAAAAGAAATAAAGATGTAGTTTAGGTTGGTTATAGATGTAGGTAGTTTGTCGTACCATGTTAAAATTCTTTGTGTTCATCTTTCCTGTTTAAGTTTAGAATTTTATTGTTTCTTGATTATTTTTTTTTGCTCTGATGCTATTATTTCTAACAACTGGTATCAGAGTCATAGGTTGTAAATTTAGAAGAGCTGCTAGATCTAGATCTATGGGGTAGCGCTTTGATTAGCACGGATTTTATCGTGGGAACGATGGTAGGAGAAGAAAGAATATCAAGCTTGACAATATAATTGCAGGTAGCACGGATTGAGGTCGTGGTGAAGCCGAAGAAAATGATAGAGGAGGATGAGATCAGTTAGATCACAAAAAAAATGAGTAATTCCATTTAATGTTAACGAGAAAATGTGGAAAAATCGTGGTGCTATATAGGTAGATTTGCAGCAGTAGAGGCAGATTTGTGTTTCCACGTGGGCAGACACAAAGCTAGTGGGAGCAGTTGCAGTACCATGTGACTGATCCATAGAGCCAGAGGTCAGAGTAACGGAATCGATAGCCGATAGAGTAGAGTCGTGTAGTCAAAGAGGTGAGAAGGCAGAGTTGTAGAGCTAGAGGCAGATTTACGTAGATGAATATCATGAAGCAGAGACACGATGCCGGGATGGCAGATGGAGCTAGAAATCATGGAAGCAGAATGTGAATCCAGTTAGGCAGATTCACGGAGCCGGGATTTGATCTCCATTGTGTTTGGGGATGTGCCAACTAGATTGAGATTCACTTGAGAAAAGAGAAGCAATGTTCTGAAAACCGGACCGGACATCGAACCGGAAAAATGGTCGGGTCACGGGTCACCGGTTCAACCGTTGGGTCAACCGCGGTCGAATCAGTGACGTCATAATTACGCAATAAATAATAATTAATATACTATTAAATATATAAAATATGAAATATGAAAAAAAAAATGTATTTCCTATATTTTTAAACTTAATTGTAACTTATGTTCAGCCCACTGCGTTTTCGGCCCATATTCTGAGGCCTGGGTCAATTTATGATTGACCAGAATTCTTCAAGGACTGTTATGCAATTATCTCTCTTGAGCTTGCTTTATAAGCCAAACTCTAGATATTTTCTTCACTTAAATCTTCAAATTTTCTCTCTCTACAAGTCTCTCTCTCAACTCTTACTTACCACTTACCAGCACACAGCCACACACACGGCACACACACACAGATACACACACTCACGGCACACACACACACACACACACATATATATATATATAGAGAGAAGAGATCTTGGTAGAGGAGAAGAGTAAAGAAGGCAAGAAGCTTTTGCCTTTTGGGATGGGTTTATGCTTTTCTACCTCTACCTTTCTGCGATTTGGGGCTAATTTCAGTGCGATTTGGGGCTAATTTAAGTGAAGAATGCTGTTGAAAGATTTAGATTTATTTTTTTTACCAAGAAAGTTTTGGATTTTAGTTTATTTCAGAACCGCCCGGTTCATCAGATTTAGGCCCGGTTTTACCGGTTCCCTCGTTCAACCGGCGGTCCGAGTGGTTTTCAGTCAAAATCCCCGGTTTTGGGTCCTAAACGGTTTTTTGGTATAACCGGACCGGATTTATGGCCGGTTCCGGTTTTAACCGGTCCGACCGTTCGGTCCGGTCCGATTTTAACAACACTGAAGTGAAGTGGTGGTTCAAGTTGAGTTCGAGAATTTAAGACCAATTTCCAAGTGAGGATTGTTGGGCTATTAGTGGAGATTAATCTCAAATGCAAAGGAAAAGGGGAAAGGTCAAAATCTTGATGCTTGGCATGAGTGGAGGAGTTGTACGCGGACGAAAACTTGGGGTGCAAGTTTTAGCTTGATTTTGACATATTTAAGTTCTATTTTGGATAAGAATGTTTTCTTTTGTTCCCTTAGTTAATTAGGATTGTTTTTCCTAACTTATTAGTGTTTAGACTTCTCCATTATAAGTATGTGAACTCAACTTGTAATTATTTGATTCACTCAAAAGAAAAATAAAGATTGATGTGCACCAAAAAGTACCCAAGGGTATTATGGTAATTGCTGGTGTACATAAGATGGGTCGGGTTGCAACCCGCAGGCTGATCCAGGGGGGATCCGACGGATCAGTCCGAACAGGACGAAGGACCACCAAAGATAGTTGGGTCCAAGTATTAGTCTAAAAGACCATACTTTTAAGGAGACTAATAATCTTGATGGGTTGTTAACTAATTCAGTCCTATAACCTATAGCCCATTATCAGCTCCCTATAAATACTTTAGAAGAGCTGGGAGAGGCTAATGATCTACTCCACCAGTAAAAATTCACTGGCTATTGAGAGTAACCCCACAAAAAAACTACGAACTGACTTGATCCCACAACATTAGGTACATAGGCAGGTCAAAGTAACCGAGTGCAATCTATAAATTATCCAACCCTTTACCTAGTTTGTAGTGAGTTGGACTGGTTCCCTTACTCCCTGTGGTCAATCACGTGACATCAACTGTCTGACGATTTTTACCATCATCAGATTGGCACCATCTGTGGGAACAATGTCACAACAACTGAGCATGCAAACTATGTCGCAAGTTCGTACTACTAGAGATAGAATGACCAACTAACAGCACCCGACTACTGCTGATGAAAATCCCAACCTGGTGTCTGAGAATCGGCCCAAGCATCCAGAGGGGGAGGAGAATCCCCTCAACGGTTAGACTGAGGATGGAGGCACTGAGGGCGGAGGTCTGAAAGAAGCACCCCCGGTCAGAGGACAAAACGCACCACCTGTTGTACCAGAGGTGATACCACCCCCTACTTCCAGGGTGTTCAAGATCACCCAAGAAGCGTTATTAGCTCTGGTAGAGGATTCCTCAGTGAGAGCAGCGGCAAGGGCTGTTCAGCAATACGCCCGGGCACATCCTTCCACGGCACCCCAAGGTCCAGCAGTTGGTGGGGGGTAAGAACCCCACGAGAGAACCTTCCGGAGGCTCCCCATCCCCGCGAGCAGGGTCTGCCGGATCCGCCTACACCATCTGTTCGCAGAGGTACTGAGCCTCGTGATAAAAGTCTCCACCACCGAGGGGCGCTAGGCCAATCCCCCCACCGAGGTCGAGAATCCCTGACCCCCGGCGGGATTAGTTCAAAACATTCCAACTCTCCGGTGAATGGCATTGCTAGAGAAAGAGAGAACAGCGTGGCCTCACCCCCTAAAAGACCACCAAGAGGCAGGGATTGAAGGCCAACCTCCCCGGTCTCCTTGCCGAGGTCATATCTCAGTGACCCCCAAGGAGGCCTTGCCAAAGCGTGAAGGTCAAAGAAGACGTGAACCACGCCGTGATAGAAGCCCCGATGACTATGGGAGGTACGAGGACATGCAGTTGGTGCCTTTAGCGGTGGTTCCATCAAAGAGAAGCCTGTTCTGTTCAGCAATATTGGCTAAGTCCTTGCCCTCAGGACTAAAGATTCCACACCTGAGTGCGTACGAGGGAGATGGAGACCCTCAAGAGCATGTTTACAAGTTCAACGCAAAGGCGGATATGTATGATATCAGCGACGCCGCATACTGCAAGATCTTCAGGACCACTCTCTTGGGAAAAGCTTTAAGTTGGTTTAATAGGCTACCGGATGGCACTATCACCAACTTTGATCAGCTGATTAGGCGCTTCCTTAATCATTTCTCCATGAACAAAAATACCCCAAGATAGCATCTTTCTTGTTCACGGTAATTCAAAGAGACAGAGAATCCTTGCTGGATTATGTGAGGCTGTTCTCCAACACGGTGTGAGGTGTTCCATGTTAACCACGAGCTGTTGTCAAGCATTATGCAGAAGAACTTACAAAATGGTAGGTTTAAAGAGTCAGTTGCAAGAAAGCCCCCAGCGACCATGGTGGAGTTGCTGGCTAGAGCTGAAAAATACATAAGGATTGAAGAGACCATAGGGTCACTAAGGAATGAAGTGGTGGCAACAAGAGGAAAGCCAGAGATGAAGACAAGGTTCCAGAGGCCAAAGAGAAAAAGCCTATGCCCTCGTCAGGGTTCGACAAGTATACGCCACTCACCCTTTTGAGGGAACAAGTCTTAGCCATATCTTAGCAGCAAGGCATAGTCTCATGGCTGAAGAAGATGAGAGATAGTTCCAGTCCCCTCAAGTCTAAGAAGTATTGTAGGTTCCATCGTGACAAAGGACACACGACGAATGCCACCACCTTCAAGTGGAGATTGAAAAGTTACGAGGTAACTTTTCAAACACCCCAAAGCAGAGGGGTAGAGATGGAGGCAAGAGAAACCTTAGACAGTGGACTCAGACATGGACAATCTCCCGGTGAATGGGATCATAGGGGTGATTTTAGGAGGGCAGGCTGGAGGCGATTCGGTGAATGCAAGGAAAGCCTCGGTGAGAGCAGCTAGTGGGCTACACACTTTGAGTGCTCCACATGGGGGGCAAGTCAATCATATTTGAGCCAACAGTCCCACTATAGAGTTTGGCCATCAAGATGTGGGGGATGAGATTTTTTTAAAAAATGATGCCTTGGTAATATCCACCGCCATCTCAAAATTCTGGGTGAAAAAGGTGTTAGTTGATAGTGGGAGTTCGGCAGACATAATATTCCACAATGCCTTTGCTCAGTTAGGGGTAGACAATGCCCAGCTTCTGACGGTCAACACTCCCCCCACGAGATTCATGGGTGAGACTGTGGAAGCCATAGAGGAAGTAACTCCCCCCATCTCTCTTGGCGTATATCCCACATACTCTACGAAAATGGTTAAGTCCTTAGTGGTCAAAGCCCCTTCCACCTATAACGTCATCTTGGGGAGGCCGAGCTTGAACTTATTCCAGGATGTTATCTCAACTTTTCACATGAAGATCAAGTTCCCCACCCCTAAGGGAGTGGGAAAAGTGATTGGAGATGTCAAGGTGGCGAGAAAGTGCTATGCAAACGCACTGAAGAAACCCAAAAGAAAGCATGAAGAAAATGACTCTGAGGATAAAGGGAAGCAAGTAGCAATCAACTTGATCTCGACGGAGGAGTACTTCCCCAACTCAGCAGAGTCAGAGTACCGAGCCTCTAGAGGCTTCTGAAGGTAAACTATGAGTCACCACCTATTCCATAAACAATTTAAAGACAATATCATCATGTTGGCCATGAGCTAAGTGTTTTTTATGTTTTGAGGTCCCTAAGTGCACCCAAAGACGTTGTTTTGAGTTGCCTGTGTGCAACCCCTTTAGTTCTTTAATTCATGCATGAATGACTTAAATAATTTATCTTAGTGCTTAATAGCACCCATTTCCTCTGCGTATGGTAAATGTTATCTTTGCGTCATGGTCGGATAGCAAACCGAGAGTTGGTGGCTCCAACTGAGGCCATCATAAGGTCTTAACACTTAGTTTATTTTTGCTATTCTTTAAGTTGTCATGATGATAAGTAGGTGACACTTGATAAATTTAGGCCACTGGCCAAATGTATACTTAGATGCTTGTGTCACCATTGTTGTGCTATTATCCAACATCTATAAACTAACAACCGCTCCACCCACATAAGGAAAGGAACAGAAACTTTAACACGAACCTTGGGAGCCACCAAGCTCCCACTGGAGGCCTTACAAATATCACACGCGACCCCATTCGAGGTTAACATGGGTGGCATCGCTAATATCTCCCGAGTCATATACGATTCGACTGAGAATTGGTGACGTCATAATCCCTCCATAGTACCGAGAGAGGTTGAGGACCTACAAAAGGTCTCCCCACTCCCATTAGGACTATGGATTGAGATTATGCCCTATAGTCCCTCCATAAGATCGAGAGAGGCCGAGGACCTACAAAAGGTCTCCTCGCTCCCACTAAGGTTATGGATAGATATTATACCACATAATCCCTCCGATAATATCGAGAGAGGTTGAGAACATACAAAAGGTCCCCCCCTCCCGCTCCCCTTAAGGGTACGGATTGAGATTGTGAACAAACTAAGAGGCACCCAAGCCCATAATAAGTGGCGACTTGCGGTATCATGAACCGTGTCGTCCATTCAAATTACATAAACCTCACTGTTCCCAGTGTTGTTAACAAACATCGAGGAGATAGTGAAAGAAAAATATCTGAATAAAGAATCAACTTCACTTCATTCTGATAATGCGTGGAAATAATAATTGTCTAAGCTGACACAAAACACACAAGGCACCACATGTCGCTTACCTTGCTATCACTTATACACCTACCCTCCAAGAGGTGATTAGGAAGTGAGTAGTAGAAACATGAACAATCATCCAATCCACCTAAACATGGGGGTAAACAATCACCGTATGGCAAAAAATAAGAATATTTTCTAACTCCCTATATAGTCACTTAATCCTAAATTTGACTAAGCACAATTAAGGAGTAGGGGGCATACAAGGGGAGAAAAGTACATACATGGCCAACTTTTAGAACAATGAAAGAAGTCAATCGCTATCAGCAAAATGGCTACAAGACAACATACTAAAAGATAAGATTCATGATAAGAAGAGAATTCCTTACAAGGCAATATGCCAAGAGGAATAATGTCCATCAAGCCTCATATGGATAAAATAACATCCGCTAATCAATGGGCAACTAAGAATAAATGTCACTAAGCAAACTAAAAACAGTGCAATAGCATAAAAATTAAAGGGTGACAACATAGAAAGAGCTGCATGGCTGGGGAAGCCACCAAGACCTCAGTTAGTAGCGCTACCTTTAGTATCGGTCTCCCCATCACTGGTGTTGGGTACATTCTCCTACAACTAAGTGAAATCGTCATCTGGGTAGTGACCACTCTCGTGAAGAGCCCTACGGCACTTGCGCACCATCTTGGTCATGAAACCCCTGGCAACCTTATAAGCCCGCTGGTTGCACTCCTTGATATATGCAGCACTCTTGTGAAACTTTTCTACGCACGATTTCTTGGCATCGCTGAAAGCCTTTTTCCCAGCATCTGAGGCAAGGAAGCAGCCACTGTCAGACTTCTCTGTCTCAAACTTTTCCTGAGCCACCTTATACTTACCCTTCCATTTGTCAGAAGAGTTCTTAGCCCCCAGAATCGCGATAGCAGCTGACGGTTCTGTTGGAGGCTCTCCTTATGCTCCTTCTCCACCTCCTCGCACTTGAGGCGAAGGTAGTGTGATAATTGGACAGCCCGAAAAATAGGTAAGAGTGGAAAGAAAATTTTAGAGGCATAAGGATGTAACCTCATAATAATAATAGCAGCATTGGTAAATGCTTACCCGACCAGCACCGATGCAAATTTCCTGATCAAGACGCTCGACCGGTAGGGATGACAAGCGGGTAACATCATAGTCAGTCACGACCATCCTCATCATCGACCAAGGTGTCACGGGATCAGTCGTATCCTAAAAGGAACTGACATTAGGGTCCAAGTTTGCCCCAGAAACAAACAAACCATTGTCAGGACCGACAGAGTTGGAACTCCCCGGAGTGTCAACAAGAACATGCTTCACTGCGGGGACTAGAGGAGGTAAAGGATAAGAGGGCACGCGTCCTCCATCAAAGGGCACCCCTTTCCGACGGCTATTCCTCGGAGACGAATGAGCAAAGTCCTCAGCAACATCATCTTCATCTCTGGTGGCCAATACCTCACTGCCTAGAGGGCTAGCAGCAGCACGCAACTTAGGGCCTTGGGGACCCTTAGCATCCAGATCTGCCATCAAGGAGTTGAAATGCAAGGTTTATGGCATCTGTTGGGTTGACTCATTCCCTCGGGTGGCTCGTGGCAGCGGAAATTAAAATTTTACAAAAGTAAACGTACAACCACCCGAAAACAGGAATATGGAATTGGTTCCATCGAATTTGATAAGGAGGTAAACGAAATTATACCTTTCAAAAATTTCGTTTCACCTCGTACTTTGGATCTCAGCAACCCTGTGGTGCAAATCCACACAATTTCCCTTGGGTGAGAAATTGCCCGTCGTTTTTCGTATCTCCCGGTTTAGAGTGCTCCAAGCGTCGTACCTCTAAGATGTATCACTACTACAGAAATGACCTATAGCAGCGATTTTTTTGGGCCTATTACAGCGGTTTTGAACCGCTGCCACAGGTACCGCTACCATAGGTCAAAACCCTATGGCAGCGGTTCCGGAACCGCTGTCATAGGTCACCCTATGACAGCGGTTCTATAGAAACCGCTGCAGTAGGGTGACCCTATGGCAGCGATTTCGGCAGAACCGCTGTCATAGGGTCATTTATTTTAAAAAAAAATTAAATTGGACCCTATGGCAGCGGTTCCGGCTGAACCGCTGTCATAGGGTGGTATATTTATTTTTTTTAAATTTTATTTTATCGTTTATAATGTTGCCATGTCGGAATGACACGAAATTCGCACGGTCATAGCGAAACGGCATTCTGAACAAAACGCAAATTTTATCTTGCGCTCTCGTGATTTTAGCCATCCGAGATCGTTTAAGGCCTCAAATACGCGTTTTATTACATAAATACGTATTTTTGTAATAAAACACGTATTTGAGGCCTTAAACGATCTCGGATCGCTAAAATCACGAGAGCGCAAGACAAAGTCTTGCGTTTTGTTCAGAATGCCGTTTCTCTATGACCTTGTGAATTTCGTGTCATTCCAACACCACAAAATTTCAACCGAGAAATATTTTCATAAATACACAAATATACGTACACCCACACATACACAAATATACATACACCCATCAACATATACACAAATATACATACACCCATCAACATATACACAAATATACATACACCCATCCACATATATACATACACAAATATACACACACCCACACATACACAAATACACCCATTAACATATACACATATATGCATACACCCATGAACATATACACAAATATACATACACCCATCCACATATATACATACACAAATATACACACACCCACACATACACAAATACACCCATTAACATATACACATATATGCATACACCCATGAACATATACACAAATATACATACACCCATCCACATATATACATACACAAATATTCATACACAAATATACATACACATACACCCACATATACACAAATATAAATACACCCACACATACACAAATATACATACACCCACACATATATGCATACACCCACATATACATACATCTATATATACTCTATGTGTGTGTGTGTGTATATATATTTATCTAAAAAAAAATACCAAAACTAAATGGAAGAAGGCGGCGGCGGCGGAGGTGGGCGGCGTCGGCGTCGGCGTCGGCGTCGGCGGCGGCGGCGGAGGTGGGCGGCGTCGGCGTCGGCGGCAGAGGCGGAGGTGGGCGTCGGCGGCGGTGGTGGTGGTGAGAGAGTTGAGAGAGAGAGAGAGAGTGAGAGTGAGAGTGAGAGAGAGGGGGGGCCGGTTTGAAATAAACCCGCCCAAATTTTGAACTTTTGGCAGCGGTTCGGGCAGAACCGCTGCCACAAAGTTCAAATTTTTTTTTTTTTTTTTGACAACTTTTGGCAGCGGTTCGCTGCCAAAAGTCCAATTTTTTTTTTTTTTTTTTGACACCTATGACAGCGGTTCGGCTCGAACCGCTGTCATAGGTCCGAACCGAGTACCCCCTATTACAGCAGTTTTCAAAACCGCTGTCATAGGTGCGCTGTAATAGGACTTTTTTGTGGTAGTGTATCCACACCTCGTTCAAGTCACCAATTGTCTTGCCTTACATGCTAGACAACAAAACAATTCTAAGCTTAACTTAGGCTTGATTATGTGAAAGGTAGGAATATTTTCTAAGTCGTTAATTCAACACATGAATAGAACGACGTCTTGTTGGAAAGAGAAGAGAGGTGGCCGATTTTAGGTCTAAGAGAGGGGGGCAGATTTTTCAACTTTTTCATCATCCATTTTAGTCTCCTTCATCTCTTATTTATAGGTGAAGATTACCTAGAGTCCTATTAGGAAAAGGAAACTTTCTTTCTCCCAAACTCTCTAGTAATCCTTATCCTATGAAGACTTGGAAGAGGGGAAAACTCTTTTCCTCTTCCACCACATATAAAATCGTCCCCTCCCTTATTTACACTCACAAATCGGTCAACTCCATTTAATTGGACTTTAGGATTTAATTTTCACTTCTCAATTTAATTATAGGTGCAACCCATCAATTAAATACAAGTCAAATTAAATTCAACCAACTAATTCCAACATTTATTTATTTAACTTGGGCTCCACCCAATTAAATAAAATACTTGGACTCTACTAGGTCCATTAATTTAATTAATTCTACAAGATTAATTAAAAGAGTAAAATTAATTGAATCCTTCAATTAATTTATATTCCATATTAGGAAAGTACTAAGCTTTCCTAATTCCCTCAATTTTCTCGAAATTGATTAATCACATCTATTCAAGCAGTGACTCTCTCGAGTTAGTGTGTGACCCCTTAGGATCGTTTTTATCTAGTAGTAAGTACACCTTCTCACAGTGCTAGTGTACCTTCCTAAAATGGAAAGTACTAGATTAAATCAATCCTTTGATTTAATCAAGCCTCGAATTAGTCACCAAGCTAATTCTCGGCACTTACAAATCGCAGTTGCCCACCTATCATAAGGTCCCGAAGACCTAGATAAAACGAAAGTAAAGATACGCCTTTTGCGATCTTGATCCTTGCATAAGTAAGATCTCTCTATCTAATCTCCCGATTGAATCTAGAGCATTGGCTAAGGTCGAAGCTCTATTAATTCAATACTATGTTTCCCACGTTATGTGAAATCGACTTCGACTATCTAAGCGAGGAAACCCTACGCCTTTTTAGATATCATACTTCGACCGAAGATTCCTTAAGTCGATTCACTATGTAACCATAGGAGATTAACCGACTAGCTAATGTTAGAGATAAATTCCTCTTGATTCTCACGTGCTTTACTACGTAAGACGTGCATGTCTGAGTTTGCCCATATTCGATCATCTAAAGTGATCATGTAACAAATCAAGAACATGCGCGGTTACGCATAAGACATCTAATGGAATCTTAGGTCCATAAGGATTACTCTTATATTGCAAGACCACTGGAAGTTCCACATTCGACTGGGAATCCATTTCAGGAACTTCCATGGGGTTGTTCGGTTCGCCCATTACCACAATGGCAACCCTCATATATGCATTGGCATTCACCGTGCCAGTATCTATGGAACGAGATACACGTCTATCAGAGTATGCATCATAGGAGCAAGTCTTTTGGGTTGCATCGATATACCTTTATCTCGATGAACCCTTTCACGACTTAGAACAATGTTTAAAGATCACAGCCTTCGAGACATATTCCATCATTGCCACACCCAATGTGCAATAGTGTCCCATAGCTATGTGTGATCCTTCGGGACTTTATTCTAAGTCAAAGTAAAAACTAATTTGAGAATAAAGACATACCACACATAAAAAAGAGATTGACTTTATTTATAAGAAAACGATTGTTCAACTCTAGAGTTACTATTACAAAGAATGACGCCCAATAATTGGTGCGCCGGACACTAACTCTAACATCATCTGCTCCAACAAGGCGGGATCTGAAGGGGAAGGAGCCTGGGGCACGCTCAAAGAGGCAAGGGACGAAGGACCTGGTTGATTCGTCCCCTTGCCACAACCCTATGAAACTTTGGAAGTGTCGGGGGTTGTGGAAGTCACCTTGGCACCCTTGGGTACAGCTCCTTTAGGCATTCTCATGCCTACACAAAAAGGGGTTACCAAGTGCTAGCATGTGAAAACGTAAGGCGAAATAATTATAACGTTAAGTTCGAAGAAATAAAGAGCACCTTATAGCGGAAGTATAGAACTTGTTAACATCAAATCTACCATCATACAAGCCCGCCTTGCCAAAGTCAACTCTAAGTTGCCTTTATGCGGGGGTGGTTGGCTGAGGATCTATATGCCTATTCCAACGCAAAGGAGTGGATATGCCCAAGTTGGTAATGGGAAAATAGAAAAACTTTAGTTTCCAATCATCCTTGGTTTTAACATTCCCCTCCAAAAACCTGGTGGTCAACGCCGGGAAGAAATATACATTTGGCGTGGAATGACACGCCTTGACTGTAAATAAGGCCCGAAAGGCCTCTAGATTAATGTCAAGACCTAACTTGGTGAACCGAGAGATAAAGCCCTCGAAGAGGGAAAAGTACGTCTGGGTCACCTGACTAATGCATATGCCATAGTGATCTAATATCTCCCCGAAGAGTTTATGATAAGGGAAGGTGAGCCCCGAACGAAAATACTCCCAGTATAGGGTCACATGCTCCTTTGGAGGACCTAGTATGCGCCACCCTGATACGGGCACGAACAACTCGAAGTCCACCGCCGCCGCCTCGAAAAGAGCTACAAGTTCGGCCTCAGTGATAGTGAAATCACGTGAGTCGAACTCCAAGCCATCTTCAGAGGCCTGGTCCTCAGTATCCGGAGGATAATGACTCCCTAGTCTTATGAAAACTAAGGGCTCCGTCAATAGCTAGTTCTGAACAGAGGCTATCTAAAGAAGATAGCACACGCATGAAAGAAGTGGACACACCACAAAAACATGTGTGAAAGTCGACCAATGGAATAGACCCGGACCCCCCGCCATGAGGCTAAGCCCCCGCGACAGTAGTGCCTCGCGGCTAGTAGCCACGAGGTTGCCGCGAGGCAAGATAGTAGCCGAGAGGCGACGCCTAGTGGCCACCACCGCGAGGTGGCCTCGAGGCTACCAGCCACGAGGCATCAGCGAGGTAGTGTGCCTCATAGAAATCACCTCGGGGCCATTCAGGACTCCGCCCCGTGGAATTATCCCAATTGGACTCCGATGACTCCTAAACAACCTCTATTGGGGCGGGGAGAGCATGAATTTAATCAATCAAAAAGGGGGAAGAAAAACGAGCAAGCATCGCATATCCACACCAAAAGAGAAAACAATAGCAAATTCCATTATTCTTACCTTGGTCACCTTGGCTCTTGTCCATGGTAGAGAGAGGGAAGCTCCTAGAGAGATAGTTTCTTTAAGGGAGGAAAGAGTGTGGAGATGTGAAGAGAAATAGTGGCTAAGTGCCAACTACCCCTCCATACTTATACAAAAAATAGGTAAGGATTTTTTATGACTCATTGCCTAGTAGAAGCCGAAATTAGGTGACACGACCTAAGCGGTATTACATTCACTCCTGGGTATCCCACGCAGCAAACACGTGAGTGGGGGGCATTATGATGTGCACCAAAAAGTACCCAAGGGTATTACTGTAATTGCTGGTGTACATATGACGGGCCGGGTAGCTACCCGCAGGCTGATCCGTGGGGGATCCGACGGATCAGTCTGAATAGGACGAAGGACCCACCAAAGATAGTTAGGTCCAAGTATCAGTCTAAAAGACCATTCTCTCAAGGAGAGTAATCCTGATGAGTTGTTAACTAATTCAGGCACATGGCCCATTACCAACTCCATATAAATACCTTAGAGGAGCTGAAAGAGGTTCATGATCTACTTCCCCAATAAAAATTCACTGGCTATTAAGAGTAATTCCACAAAAGAACTACGAACTGACTTGATCCCACAACATTGGGTACGTAGGCAACTCAAAGTAACCGAGTGCAATCTATAAATTATCCAACCCTTCACCTAATTTGTCGTGAGTTGGATCGGTTCCCTTACTCACGTGATCAATCACGTGACATCAACTGTCTGACGATTTTTACCAGCATCAAAGGTGTACTCTAGATTAGCTCGTGAACATAGACAATTTGTCTAACCATATTAAAATTACTATTGTTCATCTTTTGGGTTCGTTACTATTCTTGGTTCTTCGAGATCTAAAGTTACCATTCCTAATATTCTCCATGGGACAAAAAGTCAATTGTCCGCTCCTTATTTGTCATGTTCGTATTTGTCTGAGCATGTTAATGAATAATTATGTTATGTTTTAAAGGCATGAAAAAGTTGACATTGTGCACTCTTCAAATGACTTATTTACACTGTTGGTGACAACTTTCATTTAAAATGCTATTGAGATCAAACTATGGACTATTTTCACTTGAAATTTCTACACCCACAGCATTCTTTTTAAAACCACTACTTTAGTGGAATGGCACCCTTTTTAAGTTCCCAATCCTTGTTTTTGTACTCGAATTTCACAGCAGAGAACAGTAAGGGAAGTGTTTACCCCATTTTAAATACCTTGTGCATTACTTATTGATAGGAGTAGGACTTACCTTTTAAGTTTGTCTTGATTTTTAACACAAACACGGGTTTCCAATTAAATAAAAACGAGCACTAGATTGTGTAGTTTGGTCTTAATTTCAATTATGTACTAAACGAACGCACGACACCGCCAATATAAATTTATATATATATATATATGATAGCTTAAGGTTTCAATTAATCAAAGTCGCTATTATGATTTGTTCATTTCTCGTAGTTGGAACTTTGGATGGATCAAGGAATTAAGCGCTTGCTAATCTTGAAAACTAGGGAGAATTACTAACCCCTAAAATATATTTTTATAATAAAAAAAATTATGAAAATATTTTTCAATCTCAAATACCCATTTTACAATATTTTCTTTTCAGAAAATCTAAAAGTTAATATTAACCAATTTTTCGACTAAATTATCTTTGATTATTTCAATTAAGAGTTGATCAATTAATTTTTGTATTGAAATTTTTTTATTTTTGAACTTTTCATTTTGATATTGTACAATACGTATTTTATATTTTCATATTAAATATTCTTACATAAATTAGTTTGAGATTAACATGGTGATTATCTAAAAATACCTTTTTTCTAAATTTTTTAGAAGATTAAAAAGTCTGAAAATCTGATATTACAATGATAATTAGAAATAGTTATTAATATATTAAAGTTCTAAAAATAAATCTCTTAAAATAAAATATAATTAATAAATTCTTAATATATGGCTAAGAGCAATTAAGACATAAAGTTATTAAATTTAAACATTGAGTTTTTTTGAATAAAAACTTGTTAATTTGGGTGTTTTGGAGTCAAAGATATTATCATAAATTTTATATCTAATTTTTTCTCAATTATAAAAATTTATTTTAATCGAGTTTCAGTAATTTTCCTAAAGATTACCTGTGTGAATGAAAATTGCAGGCAATGGATTAGATTTTATATAGTTTAATTTGTTTTCCCTCTTGTTCTTAATTATATCGTTAAAAATCATTTAATTTGTATTGTTATTGACATTGTAAATTTTTTTTTATTATTATATATATATTTGTAAATTTTTTATTATTATATATATATTTGTAAATTTTTTATTATTATTATATATATATATATATATATATATAAATCTATATATACATATACGATTGCTTAAGGTTTCAAGTAATCAAAGTCGCTATTATGATTTGTTCATTTCTTATAGTTGGAACTTTGGATGGATGAAGGAATCAAGCGCTTGCTAATCTTGAAAACTAGGGAGAATTACTAACCCCCAAAAATATAATTTTATATTAAAAAAGTTGTAAATGTTTTTCTATCTCAAATGTCCATTCTACAATATTTGCAAAAATTTCAAAATTTAACCACAAATTTGTTTTGGTGTGTTTGACTCCCTTTTCTATAATTTCGTTTGGATATTTTTGTGTTACAAATCCAAGTTTTAGAAAAATTGAAAATCCTAACTTTTGCCGTAATCGATTTTGCAAGAATCAATTATCCATAATCACTTACACAAAAGTTGTGCCAAACTCACCCTAAATTATTTTTGATTTTTTTAAGTTAAGAGTTTATCCATTGATTTTTGTATTGAAATCTTTTTATTTTGAATATTTCATTTTGATATTGTACAATACGAATTTTATATTTTCATATTAAATATTTTTACATAATTTATGTTGAGTTTAACATGGTGATTATTTAAAAGTACCTTTATTCTAAATTTTTCTGAAGACTGGAAAGTCTGAAAATCGATGATAATTAATACCAACTATTAATATATTGAAGTTATAAAAATATTTTTTAAAGAAAATACTATTAGTAAATTCTTAATCTGGCTAAACCAATTAAGTCATAAAGTTATTTAATATAAATGTTGAGTTTTTTTGAATTAAAATTTGTTAATTTGGGTGTTTTGGAATCAAAGATTTTAGGGTTAAATGCATAAAACCACTCTGTGTTATAACAAAAATGCTAAAAACCCTTTGTATTAACGAAATAGCCTAATCACCTTTTGTGTTAGAAAAGTATGTGAAAAAGTCAAATTTCATTAGAAAATAAGTGTGTTTTTTATATTTTTCACCTTTACTGACATGTTCATTTGTCATTTAAACACCCATACAATATAAAAGATAGATATTGTTATTTCATCCAAAAAAACACATACTATTCTATTTTTTAGCAAAAAATGATTTTTTTTGTAGCCTTTTTTTAAGAACAGGGGGGTGATTAGGTTATTTCGTTAACACAATGGAGTTTCTTACATTTTTGATATAACATAAGTGGGTTTTATGCATTAAATCCAATATTTTATCACAATTTTTTTGCAGATACAAAAATCTATTTTAATAGAAGTAATTTTCCTAAACATTACCGGTATGAATGAAAATTACATGCAATAGATTAGATTTTATATAGTCTGTTTGTTTTTTCGTTAATAACAATTTAAGTTGTATTGTTCTTGTGGTTGTAAAAATTTAATTAAATAAAATAAAATAAAATGATCGGTTTTTTTTAAAAAGAAAATAATAGGAATTACCCAATGTTTTGAAACAAAAATAACAGAAGCATTGGTTAATAGTGAATACGTTCAAACAAGTACGGAAGTGATAGTGACAGCACATTGATTTGGTATGGAAATGGAGGTAGCAGCAGTAAATGACAATCAAATGTCCTCTTTCTCTTACTCTTCTTTCTCTCACTCTCATCATTTTTCGCAGCTACCTCTACTCTACATCATTTTATCCACACACCGACATACAGACAGATAGATCTCACACTCCACTGTGTGTGTTTGTGCGTGAAAAATGGTGTCCAATTACTTGCTTCTTGAAGAGCCACTGAGAATGGCTTCCATTCTCGAGCCATCTAAACCTGTATGTAACTACTTTTTTTCTTATCCGTAGTTTACATTTTATTTTTATTTTTCTGTAATTCTTTTTTCTTTTTCTAGGGTTGTGTGAGCTGATCATGCTGAATTTTGCTTGAACTTAAATTTAATTTCTCAATTCCTGCTTTTGCCTCGACTATGTTGTACTGCTGTACTGTTTTTTTTTTTTTAATCTGAATTTTCAGTAAAGATGAAAAAGTGAATTGTGTGATCTTGTAATGCCGCCGAATTAATTATACATGTGTGTGTATATATATGTGTGTGTATCAGTTATGAATGGAATTTTTCTACAGAGTTTCTTTCCGGCGATGACAAAGATAGTTGGGACACTAGGCCTGAATTCGCGGTCTGTCGAGGTTATTTCCGGCTGTCTCAAGGCTGGAATGTCTGGTGATTTCCTTTGCTCAGTTAACATTCTTTTTTTCTTGTCATTAAATCTGTGCTCAAAGATAAACTTCATTACAGCCATACTTCAAAGTATCGGGCGATATCTGATAATATCGGCCAATGGGCCGATCTAATAATATCATACGGTATCTAATATTAGCCGAGGTTATATATATCACTCGTCAATACAATGATATTATCAACCGTATCGAGATAATATCAGTGATAATATATCGGGCATGTCAGATATCATTTCAAAAAATAATATTTTTATTTATTTTTTGTTATGCTTTGGGATATAATTTAATGGATGTATTATTACATATACATTTAAAAGTTACGATATAATTAGTAATAATAAACTCATTTCTATTCTAAATTTTGGTTCGACTAAAACATTATATTTCGATCATTTATATCTAATGTAACATTTTTTTTTATAGTGTACCAATTAGTGGAAAGTGTTGTTTTTTATATTTTCTACAATTAAAAAAAAAAGGAATTTTTTTAGTATCCTATTATGCATTTATTGCATATTGCCCCGCGACCGATATGAAACAATACCTGCAGATATTATCACTGATATCACAACTTTAAACCAGGATTATAGCTAGCTTAAAGTAAGAGTTATTACACAATTTAATGTAAGTCCTTGTTTCGATAGTTGCACGATTTGATTTCTCATGGGGTGATGCTGAATTCCACCAAGAAACATTAGAGAACTTGAATGTGGCCATCAAGACAACAAAAAAGCTCTGTGCAGTAAGCTAAATCTTTCTTGCACTGGCTTCAACATGATTGTTTACAACATAACAAGATCTAAACTAATGTCGTTTTTGTCCAAAAAAAAAACTTATTTATCAGGTTATGCTTGATACAGTGGGTCCAGAGCTGCTAATTGTTAACAAAACCCAGCAGCCTATTTCCCTTCAGGAAGATTCTTTGGTCATCCTAACACCTGATCAAGATAAACAAGCTACTTCAGATTTGCTTCCCATAAACTTTAGTGGATTATCCAAGGTAAAAATGCCGAATTCGTATCTGCTGGAAATATATTCCGAAGTGATCATTCTTGTCATAAACTGATCTTATATATCTCCAAAAATATGTCTCTAGTATGCTGTACTTAGGTTCTCCATTTTGCCATTCTATCTTTCTGGTACATTACTGCATTGGATGAGCAAGAGATGAAAAACTCTGTATTTTCATGTCTTTCCAGTATTGGGAGCCCGTATTCAAAGTTCTCTATGTTAGCTTAAATTTCAATTTCAAGATCAATATTTGGAATCTATAATGCAAGTTCCAACCTTTTAGCAGAGAATAAATTCAACTGTAAAAAACTTAAAGTTTTCCGACTTTGCAGGCAGTAAAGAAGGGAGATGATATTTTTATTGGTCAATACTTGTTTACTGGAAGTGAAACAACTTCAGTTTGGCTGGAGGTATGGAAACACCAAAACTATCATTTATTACAGAGTTATGAACTAAATATTCAAATAACTAATATATGAATTTCGAACATGCTGCAATAACATGAATATCAATGTCATTTATTAGAGTTCTGACCATGCAGGTGTCTGAGGTTAAAGGGGAGGATGTGGTTTGTATGATCAAGAATTCTGCTACCTTGGCTGGGCCGTTGTACACATTACATGTCTCTGGGATCCACATTGACCTTCCCACTCTCACTGATGAGGATAAGGCAGTATGTGCTTCTATGATGATTTGACTATGTCAAGGCATACGGTTGCATGCATGTTAACTGATGTCATGCTTCAAAATTAATATTCTCATGATCGCTTTACTAATCTGTTTGAAATATATTTCCAACCATTTTGAATTTTCTCCATAGTTTATGTGGTATTTCTATGGTCATACCATTGTTAGGTCATAAGCACGTGGGGAGTTCGCAACAAAATAGACTTCCTTTCACTTTCTTATGCTCGGCGAGCAGAAGATGTTAGACATGTAAGTATGTTCTTGTTGATATTCTTGCCCTTATTACACGTCATTTTAAGTTATAATTTGAGCAACTCTTAGCTCAGAAAAGGAAAAAGCATATCAGAGAGATTAACTAGTACTGATGCTTTCAATTTCACTAGGCTAAAGTTGGATGGTCTTAATTGTTTCTTTCAGGCACGTGAATTTCTTTCTAAATTGGGTAATCTCAGCCAGACCCAAATTTTCGCGAAGATTGAGAATGTTGAGGTCAGAAGACTTCTCTGGAACATTCATTAGTTGAAGCTGCTATAATCTTAAGAGTAAACTTCTTTTCACATTTATTGTCCTACTCTGCTCTTGCAGGGGTTGATTCATTTTGATGAAATTCTCCAAGAAGCAGATGGTATCATCCTCGCCCGTGGAAATCTGGGAATAGATCTCCCACCCGAAAAGGTCTAGTTTACGATTTAGATAAACGATTTCTTGTTTAAACACTTGAAACAAATATCCCCTATCTTCCCTATATTAGAAAGGCAAAAATAAAAAGAGAATTAATAAACTTTAAATATTAAAATCATTAATCATTGCATTTCTAGTTTTCTATCAATGCCTTCTCTACTGCTTTATCTATTTTTCTTTATGTATTGCATCTCTTCTTCTCTATCTCTGTTGAGATGTCTACTTCTCGAATGCAATTACTTTTAGTTGATCATTTTTCCCCAGGTATCAACAGTATATTTTACCATGTTCAGGTATTTTTATATCAAAAGGAAGCTGTTTACAAATGCAATATTGCGGGGAAGCCAGCAGTGGTCACTCGTGTTGTAGACAGTATGACTGACAACTTGAGACCCACTCGTGCTGAGGCAACTGATGTTGCTAATGCTGTACTCGATGGTATGTTTCCATTCTCTGATGATTTTTGTGGTTCTTTATTAGCTTCTTAAGTCTCACTCAGAAGTGTAGACATATTAGCTTTAGTATTATTTGGAGCTACTAATTATATCTTTTGTGCCTCGTAGGTAGCCTATGATTGCTTAACAGTTTGGGGACTCGAAAACTTACCAAGTATTATTTTTGCACTTGATTTCAGGTACTGATGCAATTCTCTTAGGTGCAGAAACCTTGCGGGGATTATACCCTGTTCAGACCATATCAACTGTTGGTAAAATTTGTGCAGAGGTGACGTTTATCCTATATTTTTCCCCTTGCACCCCAAGGAATTACTTACACCAACCAACACAACTAAAAAACTCTACATCCTACCCCTCTTCTTATATACTCTATGTTATCTTAAGTTTTTACTTCTATGTCTTTTTGGACGTCCCAAAATAAGACTCAATTTCCTAAATTGGAACTTTTATTCCCCATAAATATCATCTTAAAATGATGTGACGCCGCTAACTCTTAACCACTATTTAAGGGTAATAAGGTAGAAACCACAAATTTTTACTTGTGCAACTATCATCTAAAACTCCATAATGCGTCGATTGAGAGTTATAAATTTGGGAAAGTAGTAAATAATATATAAAACAAAATGAAGGACCTTTAGCGAAACTTAAGTTACAAAAAGATTTCTATTAGTGGAACAAGGTTCTGTGGAAACTGATGCATGTTGGACCAGCTAATTATTCAACAACTCCGGATTTTAGAATTTCTTCTCTACAAACAAACCATGTATTATTGGGGACTAATTTGCATTTTCGAGAGAGTATCTTCTTAGTGGGCTGATTTACGTACTAGTGTGCAGGCAGAAAAGGTTTACAATCAGGATCTGTATTTCAAAAAGACTGTCAAATATGTTGGTGAACCTATGACGCACTTGGAAGCAATTGCTTCCTCAGCAGTAAGTTGCTCTAAAATTGATACTTCTTTTCTCATTCAATCTGTTCCGCTATATCAGCATCATAAACAATTTCTTGAACTGATGTCTTGAATTATTCATTAAGTATACTGCTCCGTTGGTATAGGTCCGTGCTGCCATCAAGGTGAAGGCATCTGTCATTATATGTTTCACTTCATCGGGAAGGGCTGCAAGGTTTCTTTTTTCTCTCTCTTTATTAGTCAACTAAGTGTGTCTTTTATACCTCGGTGTGTGTGTATGCTTGTTTTCTTGCCCTTAGGAATTTTGCCTGAGTTGTCTCAGCAGGTATTTGAGTTTCCGTTAGAAAGCGATCATTTGAAAATGTGATGCCAAATTGTTGACTTTCTCAAAATATATGCAGTTATGTGCTGTCCTTTTAACAACATTGCAGGTTAATAGCTAAGTACAGACCCACAATGCCTGTGTTATCTGTTGTCACTCCACGACTCAAGACAAATCAGCTCCGCTGGACCTTTAGTGGTGCTTTTGAGGTATACTGTAAGGAGTTACATTAATGCCTACTTACATGGTTGATTCTAATTTTTTGATTAAATATACTTTTCTTGAATTCCTTGACATTTATCGAGATTCCAAAAACCAATATCATAGATTGTGTTCTGATGAAAAATTGGATTTGAGGTATGATTTGGGGAAAGATTTAAGACAAGTTCATTTTAGGTGCATTTGAAACCCACAATAACGACTCAAAACACCACAAAATAGGAGCTCAAGGATTTGATATCAATGACATGAAACTATACAAAAAAACAAGTTCAATGAGTTTTTCATTATGGATTTTAAATACTTCGCTCCAAATCCTTCAATCCAAACACAACTTTAAAGAATTGTGGATTAAATCATGCAGTACTTTTTGTTGATGTTATCAATAATTTCTTTAAGATGATTCACATTCAATTTAAGATTTCTCGAGTTTCTCATCCTATATCTTTGTTTTTCTTAATAACTAGCATTTTGGTGCACGAGTGATTGTTTTGTCATTTGACTATTTTAAGTTCACCAATTTCTATTTGTTAACATCTTTAAGACACAGTAGTGCCTCTAATCTAATCTCATAGGCATTGATGCTGCAGATCATCAACCATATTATGAATATGCTATGCATTTGCTCGCCTCTTATATATATACTCCAGGGACAAGTTAACAATGAATTTAAGAACTAACAGAGAGAAATTATAATCTACACCGAATAATTCTAGATGATATATTACTGGTTTTCAGTTTCTTGATGCGATAGCTGCTCCTCGTTTTTACTTTTTCAACAGTTGCATAAATTATAGAATGTATTTGGCCAAAGTGAGAGGTCTTTTATGAATCTCTATGTATGCATACACATGATTGAAAGCTTGTACAAACCTCTTTGCTCTTTCTTCTTCTCATCTGCTGATTAATATTTGGCGAGCACCGTTCTTGTTACCGCATAATTCATTGGCTAAGTTGTTGATTGGCAGGCAAGACAATCTCTGATAGTGAGAGGCCTTTTCCCAATGCTTGCAGATCCTCGACATCCGGTAAGACTCTTGTCCATTTCTATTCCTTGGTTTGTTTCTAGATGGAGCTCTCTTAAAGTTTTTCTATATAACTTGCATCCCAGAGATTTCTTCAATCTTCAGACAGAATAGAATTATTCGATACTTTGTCCATCTGTGTTTTGGTCCTTTTATTTCCAGTATGGCACAAACTATATCTGGAACAGTGGTCATTCCATTACACCTTTCCATAGTACAAATGTAAATGGTACTTTTTGTAGAGATCATGAATATTTTCCTGTTGTTTCTTGAATTCAGAAGATTCAGTGGTTAATGGTGTGGAAGAGAGAGATCGATGAATAAAATTTAGGTCCAAAAAGGTTAAGAAATCCCTTTGCAAAACACAGTTATCTAGTAGGGACTAGTGAGGTTCCGTGTAGAGTATGGTTACTAACTGGTGTTTTTACTACTTTTGGCACTTGATTTTCTATTAGCAGCATGAATTTTGCAAGCTATAATAGAGGACATTCTTCATTTTGCAGGCTGAATCAACAAAAGCTACGAACGAGTCTATCCTTACGGTCGCTTTGAATCATGGTAAAGCTTCTGGTGTTATAAAACCACACGATCGTGTTGTGGTTTGCCAGAAAGTTGGTGATGCATCTGTGGTGAAGATCATTGAGCTTCAGGATTAGATTGTGTTGAGTTATTCTCCTTTTTCGACATATCAATTGTCAGAAAATCTTAAAACCATGGCCTCTTGGCATTAGTTTCCCTACCATGAGCTGATGTCAGTATGGAGTTCATTTATGTGACTCTAGTCAGAAGAACGAATAACCACGTCGTAGTAGAATGCATCTAGTGTAGAATGTGTTTGTGATTTATGTATGTTGACACGACGAGAAATTTTAGTTCACGTTTCTATTTCATGTTCAGGGACATTCGTGGTTGAATAAATCTTGGGTTTCTCTTAGGAGGTTTATGAGATGCTCAGAGCCTGAATGGCCACTAAGGAACCTTGATGAGGTTGTAATTCTTAAGAGAGGTGAAAGTTCTAAGTTGTAACTCTTTCTAGCCCGCTCCCGGTTCGGCTAAACCCAACCCATGTGTATTTTTTGAAATAATTTACCAATTATATGGCAAGTGTAATACACTCTCCTTATTAAATACATTTGGGTGTGGTCAAGTCGGGTCTGTGCTAGAATTTTCCCTTAACATTTAAGGGTGATATGGGCACATAATATCCGTATCTAATAATCGCGGGAAAACCCGAGTGGCATGCTGAGAGCTACTCATGCCACACAAGGTCAGAGACGGATTTAGGATATGCCTCTTTATCAATGAGAAAGTTATGACAATTATTACAACATGAAATATAATCGATTCTAAGTATTTATGAATAAATTAAGATAACAAAATCTCTAGAATTTAGCTTTATTTAAGAATTATGTTAATTTTGAATCATTTTCAAATTTGCTATATAGAGATAGCATTCCAGTAGTGAAAATTTTCGTAACATTCAATTTACCTATAAACTTTACCCAAGAAATTTTGTCAATAATGAAATTTATTCGAAATTATATGTAATTCCTCCATGAGTGCAAGAAATTTTTTAATGAAGAGTGCAAGTAATTTATCAACAACTTGCAGAGTAATTAATCTAAATCTTATTTTATTGTATAATGAGACGTATAAATAATTAAGTCTGATGTACATTTTGTAAAGAAAATCAAAAAGGTTTTTATGACACATTCGCTCCACTACTTGTTTAGATTAAACATACTTGAAATTTGTACACATTTTATTTGAAATTTTTTAAAATCATTAAAGTGTTAAATCTAAAAATAAATATAAAGAAAATTTAGATTGAGAATTTCTATAAAATGGATTGGTAGTCAAAACAATATTAATTGAGAGCTTTACATATTTTTTTCTTGAGAAGAAGAGTTTTATATATGGCGAATGATACAGCCAGAGCAACTCTCGTCTTGCCAGAGCAAATTGCGCAAATTGACACTTTTACCTGATAGGAAATTTCCTGTTAAGATTTTGATGATGACAATTAGGAATCTTGTTAGATCCCAAAGTTATGTACGCTTAAATTTCATAGATACTTGTATAAGCATTTGAACATTAGAAATGTATAGGCTTTATTTTATCTTTTACTTTTGACATTCTTAGATCAAGAAGTCGGTTAGATTAAGCGTTTGATACTTTCTGAGTGAGCTTATCAAGACTGCGAAATCTGAAGACTCCAAGCGTCCAAGAAATCAATAGTGAATGAAGTTTGAAGAAGTTCACTCTAAGCGCCTGACATGTTCTGAGTGAGGTGTCAAGTAACGAAGACTGAAGTCTCAAGCGTCTACACTTCTAAATGAAGTCTGAAGACTTTTCCAAGCGTCTAAACATTAAATAATCCTCCAGATTAAATGGAACTTTCAGCTCATGAATGAAGCGTCTATCAAATGACAAACATTCTCCTGAAGCGTTAGATCGAAAGGAGTTTAATGGAAATATTCTCAGTGCATTAAATGCCAACGGGCCTTTAATTCAAATGCATTAAATGCTGATAAGAGCATTAAATGTGATAAGCACTTTCGGACGTACGGAGAAGCCACCCTATTGGACTGTCAACTATTCAAAGACTGCAACACCAACTTTTGTGCAGCAGATTTTTAGGAAAAAGGACAAAAGTTATTCACTCGCGAAAGTGAGAGACACGCGCCTTTGCATGTGTCAAACGGACACTTTTTCCAAGAATGCCTATAAATTGAACTTCAACAACAAGCCAAACAACATATAGAACAATCATCAAGCCAAATTGTTGTTGCATTGAAGTTTCATTCCTTAAACTTTCAGAAAAGCCAAAATACTCAAGAAAATATTCTCTTTGCTTTTCATCAAATCCTGAAACAGTCAACCCAATATCTCAAACATTCTTTTTGAAGAAACTACACTACTATTGAGATATTCCAGTTGTTTGAACTTCATCAAAATCAAACAAACCTTTTTAGAAAAACCCCTATCCAAGCCTCGCGATCTGTGTGAAGTCGAAGTTGGATACTTGCCATATTTCTGGGTGAAAGAAGCAACGGGATTGAAGTGATTTGGAGCAGAAATCTGTGTGATCAAGGAGATCAAGTCATCGACATCCATCTCTCCCTAATTTGTAGAAGATTCTGTGTGATTCTTTGAGAATCATTTTGGTGGATTGCCTCCAAGTGTTCGAGGAGAAGAAGGACGTAGTTGGGATTACACCACCCAACGAACCTTACAAATATTGTGTCATTTACTTTTCAATCAATTCTTTTATCTATCATATCATTGCATAAACTGATTAAGTAAAACACAATCAAACACTAATCAACTAAGAAACCTCTTGTGACACTAAAGCTTTCAAGGAGAAGACTCAAAAATTATTCCGCTGTGCTAACACTGATTAAAGAACTGAACGCTTAACCTACTTGGTCAAAGTATTCAAATCTTGAAGTTTGAGTTAACTTCCTAAAAACAGTCTTCATCAGACGTTTCGCCAAAGCGCTAATATTTTTAAGTGAACGCTTAAGTCAAGCGTTAGACACTTCAAGCGTCTATCTTTTCAAGCGTCCAAAAATCTTTTAGTACGAAACTTTTTGAAATCGAAAAAGACTTCAGGATCTCTTCAACCCCCCCCCCCTTCTAGACCCTTTCATATGCCACTTGGGACCAACATTACCCTTTATACATTTATTGGATTATGTGTAAAGGCTCGAGTTCTATTTAGGGCTGTCCAAAAAAATCGGAAATTCGGTTAACCGCCTGAAAACCGAAAATTCGGTTCGAACCGAAAATTTCAGTTCGGTTTTCGGCTTTATTTTTTTCAGAAATTCGGCTTTCGGTTTGGTTTCAGTTTTAGGGTTCGGTTAACCGAACCGAACCGAAAACCGAATTTTTTTTTATTTTTTTAATATATATTATTATATATTATTTATGTTATATTATTTCAGCCCCCAAATGAAGAGCCCTACCCAAATCTGAAATGCTCTGCCCCCAAATCTGAAACCGAACAGCTCGCCCCTCTGCCCCAGCCCCAACAGCTCGCCGCCGCTGACTCCGATTCAGACTCCAACAGTTTGACAGTCGGCTCCATGCATATCTGTTTCCTTTGGATTTCATACCATTTGAATTTTTGAGGCCAAGCAGCACTACTACACCGCGCTAGGATAGGCCAAAAATATAGGGTTTGTAATTTGCAGGAAAATATATAGTTTGCCATGGCTGACTTGAGGTTTACAATTAACATGTCATATAATTTTATTGTTTACTCGTTTACACCAGTGGCAAAAAGAAAATAGTGCAGTTTAAATTCAGCTATAATTTTGGAGCTAATGCAGATAGTCTGTTTATTAAAAAGAAAATAGTGATAGTATTAGTGCGAATTAAAAAACCAAAAATTTCCTTCTTGTTTTTTTAATTTTTAATTAAATTCGGTTAACCGAAAACCGAACCGAACCGAAAAAATTCGGTTTTAACCGATCTCTTTTTCGGCAAACCGAGTTCTTGGTTAACCGAATTTTCGGTTCGGTTTTCGACCGAACCGAACCAAAAACCGAATAAAAAAAAATCAAAAATTTCCTTTTTTTTTAATTTTTAATTAAATTCGGTTAACCGAAAATCGAACCGAACCGAAAAAATTCGGTTTTAACCAATCTCTTTTTCAGCAAACCGAATTCTTGGTTAACCGAATTTTTGGTTCGAACCGAACCGAACCGATGAACTGCCCTAGTTCTATTCACCCATCTGGTTTCACAAAGCTGAATCCTCCGTCAACCATCTCCAGGTTATCTGTATGTTGCTGGTAGGAGATTTGTGTATACAAAATCAAATTGGACTATCAAACTTCATACATATAATTGCAACTCCGATTATTTGAACGGTGGAGCAAATCATTCACAGATAATCCAGTCAAATAATGATAAGAAGCAACAGATGGTGATGGAGCCTTAAATGGAGAGGAGACGAACACTTTTAATTTGTAACCAGAAAAATATATCAAGCAGCACACGAATTTAAGTTTGATTTCGTAATGGTGTTCTTGGCAGCAGAATTAAGAAATGAAGGGGTGGTGTTAGAAGAGTCGAAGTATATAGGCTATGTTTGGTCATGTTTCCATATCCATTTTGGTCCAATATTTCGGCTCAATCATGTTTGGTTCACATAATTTGGGCAAAAAATAATTTACTTTTTTTGTTCAATAAAACATAATAATTTCTATCTACAGCTTAGGTGTATCCCTACATTTTTTTGACCCTAGTTTTGTTTTTTTTCTCTCATTTTCTTTTCTCTCTACAGCGTACCCTCTTCTCTCTCCTCTCTATCTCGCTCTCTCTCTTCTCTCTGCACTCCTCTCTATCTCTCTCTCTCTCCTTCCTGCCTATTAGCGTCTCTTTTTTTTTTCTTTTTTCAATTTAGTATATTTTTTATAATATAAATTTTCATTGATTTCTTAGTACGTTAGATACCATTAACATTTAGAATAGAAATTTTTTGGTTTGTTTGTAATTCTACCATAAGAAATAGTACTGAATAAAAAAAAATCGAAATTTTTTGTCTTGTTTGTTTTTGTTGAAGTTGTTTGGTGTTGAACAAATATTTAATTCATGTCATGTTTGTTTGTGTAATTAATATTTCAAATAATCGTGGCTTGTGAAATAGTATATGTATATATAATTTGTTGTAAATATATATGGTCTATATATTTATATATATACTGAATATATCGAAGATCTATATATATACATAACACACACATATATATTCAAAGTAGATGGTGGACAAGCAAGCATGGATCATCTCAAAATTGAATTTCAATAATATCTTAATTATAGTGAAGTGATAGATGATGATGGCGCATTAGATGAATTTTCTCTATAATTGTACTTTATTAATAATATATACCATCTTTATATTAAGAAGGTTGGAATAGGTATGAACATTTTCAAATCCTGGGAACGACTACCTAATATTTCATAAAATAACAATTAGGTTGATTTAAATAGACTACCTACATATATAAATATAATTTATTTTTATATATTCATAAAAATTAATATATATATATATATCAACTACTATTACTTACATATATATATATATATTCATATATATAACTATTATTACAAACTTAATATTATATTATAACTTTCAATCATTAACAGACAAAAGCTTCATTATTTGACTGCTACAGTAACTTTTGTTCTCTCTGGAAACAAAACCAAACACTAACTCACAAAAAAAAAAAACACCCCAAAACCAACTCCCAAAATAAAACCAAACACAAACTCACCAAACATGCACGTGTCCCCATAAATTTTCCACGTGTAATTCTCACCAAAATACCATTCCAAAACATAGCCATAGAGTCTGGGATCGGAAGATTGAAGTGCAAAAAAGTCAATTTTGTAATTCTGCTTTGGCGTTATCACTGGCCTTTATATATGACACTTGTGAGGAGAAAGTTTTATATATGATACACCCGTGAGGAAAAGGTATGGAATAATATATATATATATATATAGGGTATGGATCAAATACATCCCTAAACTTTAGGTAAGATATAAGACTCAATCTAAACCATTTAAACCATTTGATCCCAAGGTCATAATTAAAGCCATTATTTCTGTTTTAATATTTGATTTAATGATGATAAGGGCAGTTTAGTCAATAGGTCTAACAAACCTATGCAATAACAGATTCCTCTTCCCTTTTTAATATGCAAACCCCGTCACCTCCCAGTTCCACCGGTTATTACTCCCCCTCTGCTCCCCCATTTCCAAAACAACTCACAGATTGACTATAAAAAAATTCGAATTAAAGTATATAAAAGCAAAGAGAATCAAGAAATCATAACAGATGAAGATTGAGGTTTCGTAGATAGGAAGAGAGATGTAGATGAGTATGTATGTATGTATGTACACAACTCTTATAAACCATTATACAATATCTTATAAGTCACTATATAGTATGTTATAAAACATTATATAGTATATTATAACACATTATACAGTGTGTGTTTATACATTGTTACTTTAGTTCTTGGAAAAGAGAAGGGCTATTGAAATGAATCAACAAACCCGCACGTTGTATAATTTGATTGATTAGATCTTAAGGATGTGTTATTTTGTTGATGAACATTAATTTTTTTATCTTATTTCGTAACATGAATAAACTTAGTCCTTACGACACTACATAAGTCTAATATTAATGTATAAAGTTCTGATATACAGTATCTTATAAGTCATTATACATTATATTATAACACATTATACAATATATTATAACACATTATACAGTGTGTGTTTATGCATTGTTCAGTTACAATCTTATAAACCATTATATAGTATCTTATAAGCAATTATACAGTATATTATACAACATTATACAATATATTATAACACATTATAAAGTGTGTGTTTATACATTGTTCAGTTACAATCTTATAAACCATTATACATTATCTTATAAGCTATTATACAGTATATTATAACACATTATATAGTATCTTATAACCAATCATACAGTAAGATGTCTCATTAATAATTGCATGTTATATGTTAACACACTGTATCATTTAATTACGCATGCTATATAACGAGGTTGTATGTAGTGTATAGAGATATAGAATGTGCTCTTTAACATGTTTCAATAATATTTTAACATGTATTCAATATTTACTGTATGTTATATATTAACATACTGTATATCATAGTTATATTGACTGTATAATGATACACAAGTTACTGTATTTTAACTGTGATATAACATTCAGTTATATTCCAATTTCACCACCACCACAATCACCCTGTTTCACCAACACAGAAGCCTTTTGAACAAGACTCAAACACCTGAAAAATCTATCCAACTCAACTCAATTGCGCCGACTCTCTCCTCTGCTCGTGGATTTGAAACGACACCATAGCTTTCTTCACGTCTTGAAGCACGACGAACAGCGCCGGCAGCACGTCTTGTGGTGACTGCTGTTTCGAGATCTCCTCCAATTGAATGTTTTGCTCTGTTTCAAAGGTTTGGAGTACAGAAATGGCGGCCTCAACATCTTCGAAGGAAGGCCATGGCGGAGGAGTGATGATTGAGATTGACTATTATACCCCTGATCCAATTGGAATCAATTTTCCAGCCTATTTTTGCTTCCATTTTGGACGGTTGTATTTAATGGATCCAATGGTGTAGATTGGGTCTTATATCTTATTTAATATATAGTGTGTATTAGATCTTGACCCTATATATATATATATATATATATATATATTATTGCATACCTTTTCTTGAAAAGAAAAAATAACTAAAAAAGGTACATATCGCACCAAAGAGTCAAACCTTGATACTTGCTTTAATAACCATAAATAATGATGTCTCAAAGTGACGTCATTATTTCGTTCTGTCAGGTCTAAGATCGGGTACCGCGTAATACATATCCAATGGTTCACAACTATAGCAATGTGCGTAGCCCATGAATCATGATATATATTCTCTCAGGATTGTACGTACCTATATACGTAGGCCAACTGTAGTCTTCCCCCCTATCACATTAATAGGCATGGCCCAGAAGATAGGGCTCATGATACCATGATGTAACTTTCGAGATATAAATACCCATTGAGAACCATTGAAAAGGAAAGAATAATTTCTGACCTATTTTTTTTTTGTTACATCGTGAACGGGGATACCCTAGTCTCCTAATCTGACAAATTCGGATTAGTAGTTACTTCTCAAAACCCCCTTAATGCCAAAGAAATCTTGTTCATAACGTCGAAGGATAGCCCCAAAAGCTTGTTGTATCATCTCCATTTGTCAATCGATCCCTGATTTGGCCAAGCAATCAGCAGTTCGATTTGCTTCTCTTAGGATGTGCACAATGTTGGCTTGCCATGAGCGACCAAGCATGTCACGAATGTCTTTAATTATTCCAAAATATCTATGAGGAAAGGACTCCTCCTTGATGCTTTGCCATGCCTCACAATTGTCTATTTCCATCGTGATTTTTGGTAAGTGCGTGTCCCATTCAATGTGAAGACCCTTCAAAATTTCCTGGAGCTCTGCTTCCAACAGAGTACATCTTCCTATGTGACTTCGAAAATCATTCATCTGAATGCCATGTTTGTTTCGAAAGAATCCACCCACACTCGCTTCTTCGCACTCTTGACCTTTGCTACGGTGAACGGCGACATTAGCATAAACTTTAGCTAAGTTTTCTAGTGTTCTTTCCCATCCCACATACTGAATTTGGTTTTGCGTATCCTTAACACTTGGGAGAAGCCTGCGAGCTTCCATGATGCGTTGCTTGAGTACATTGAAATCCAGCGTTGGGTAGAGATCCTCGTCACCGTGAATGGCTTCATTACGAACCTGCCAAAGGAGATTAACAGTTTCAGTAAAAATAATATCCCAATCATCACACCATTCGTACTGTTAGCTGGTGTCGTCAAGTTCCAACAACCCATTCCAAAGCATTTTTTGTGAAGAAAGTCTGCTTATATTGAGTAGCAACCAACATGTGCCAAACTTCCGCAGCCAAGTTGCAGTCCTGAAGGGCATGCATGCTCGTTTCTTATGTGTGGATACAGAACTTGCACTCGACATTAGTCATGATATAACGATCTCTCAAAAAAGAATTAGTCGGAATCTGATTATTTCAAAAATGCCATAGTAAAAACTTTCTATGTGCAGCCCCCTTCACTTTCCAAAGACGCCACCAATTTTTCTCATCGTTGGACTAAGCGGTAGTCTTCATCCCGAGATCCGAGTGGCCCAAATCCTCTCTCGTTGGGCCAGTGGATTAAGCGCTAGCTCTAGTGCTGATGCCTTTCTTAATGGACTTCATCAAATCTTACACATCTTGTGTAGTGATCCCAAAAGTCGCTGATCTGGCGTTCAGTACTGAAGAGCGCAAAGACGCTTTATTTTTCATCCCGAAATCATTCTACCTAAGTCCAAGGCATGTTCTAGGAACGATTGGCCCAATCTGGGTCATCCCTGTTCAAAGACCGTCTTCTGTGGAAATCACAGAATTACAAGTGGACGAGCCTCCTACTGTTGAACTCAAGACGCTGATATCCAAATGGCAGATGCCCCCAGCGATCCAGTAGTCGAGATTCCACTTGTTGATTAAGTTGCGCAAATAGACGCTGCAACTTAATCTGTTGATCAAGCGATTCAGGAAGTTCAGGACGAGATTGATGAAGACCTCGAGGAACCTTTCATCATAGACAAATCAAAAGGCAAGGCAAGGCAGCAGTTTCAAGCTCATATGGACTCTTTTCATCTCCTGAGTGTCCTCCTTTCTCAGACTCAGATTCAAACAACAATTAAGAGGCCAAAGATTTCAGAAAAACAATAAGGACCTCGCTCCAAAGTATTGAGGGTTCCTGCTCTAAAATGATAGCCAATGATGAAACACACATCAGGCTTGCCTCAGATACCAGAAGTAGAGATATTTCAAATGCTGCGGTCAAGAGTACTACTTCAATACTGGACTGCATGGTTCCCTTAATCACCGGCCTATCTGAAAAGTTTAATCGCTCGCTAGCTTAGAATGCTTCAGCGGATACTGAAAGACACAATATTTCAAATTCAGTAAGACAGAGTATCGCTGAGCAAGTAGCCCTCCTCATTGATGAAGTCAGACTACTCCGATGAGATATCGCTGAGCTACGCTCTTCCCTTGATGAATTCAAGAAAGGGGAAGAAGAAGAAAATCCAAAAAAAGATCCTAAAGCCAAAGGCAAGGAGCCAATGTCCAAAACAGATAATAAAAATTGGCGCTCCATGTTTGAAGAGATTGTGAGTCAGAAAAAGATGCTCACAAAGAAGCGTAAGCCAAGATACTTCAGAGGCAGGCATAGGCTCCCTGATCTGAATGTTGATTTTCTTGAGGGCATAGGTCTTCACGCTTATGATGGACCCTTGAGGAGACCTCTTAACTGGAAGCCTTCAAATGATCGAGTCCAAGATCTTTATCATGATCTTATCTAAACGCTTGGAATTCCTCCAAGAGATTGGGTTGAAAGGCTATTAGAACTCAATGTAAGCGCTAAAGAAAATCGTGTGGACTACAACGAAGTCTATCATACAACTACGATTGACATTGACAGAGTTCTCCTAGATCTAGCGAATGAAATCTTCCAGGAAGAAATGTCGAAGAAGCGATAGAGAAGATGATTACTTATCTTGCTTTATTTTCTTTTATCTTATGTTGCTTTATGTTTTTCAGTGTAATCATTGTATGCTTCAAATTTACTATATGAATGAATGATTGAACGCTGAAACATCTTGTTAAAGCTAATCTAACATTAGATAACTCAACTAACTTTCTAACGCTAATTTATATCTTTTGGCTTTTCTTCGAACTATTGAACTATAAAAGAGTTAAGGTCTTGACATCATCAAAAAGGGGAAAATTGTTAGGAAATTTCATGTTAGATGTTTTGATAATGACAAGAGTAGGATTTTATGTTAAACCCCAAAAGAATGTAAGTTTATGCTTTCATAGAATTCTTATATAAGCGTTTGAAAATTTATTAATTTGTTAGGCTTGTAATTTTTATCTTTATAGATTTTAGACTAAGTATTAGATACCAAGTCGCTGATAGAATTCTAGATGAGTCTGTCAGAGATGAAGTTGAAGATCAGCGTTTGAAGTCAAGTGAAGATGAAGATTTGTCTTAAATGTCTATCAAACGCTAAAGAACTTTTTCAGGGACAATGAATCAAGCGCTCAAAACACTCAAGCGATCAAGGATCAGATTCACCTTAAATAAATTCTCAAATCATGAAGGACTTAAATGCAATCATCAACGGGCATGTATTTCCAACGGGAAATAAATTCAAAACGCATTAAAAGTCTGATAAGTGCATTAAATGTAATAAGGCCAATGACTTGTGGACAAGCTACCTTTTAACTAGACTGTCAGCATTCAGAGTTCAAAGTCTGCTAACATCTAATCGGTAACAGCAGAAATTCAGGAATGTCAGAGAAAAGGCTATTTACGCGCTGCGTGAGAGACACGCGCCTGCATGTGTTCAATGGACAAATCCCAAGAAATCTCTATAAATAGTACCCTTCAGCAAACTCTAAACATATACGTACATACATAAGAAAAAGGTTAAAACTTTGCTGAAATATACGCCACAGCCAAAATCCTTCAAGCTTTTCACATACATTCCAAGGACAGTCACTGATATCTCAAACATCTTCATAGAAGAGCCCTACACTCTTATTGAGATTTCTCAAGTTATTTGAACTTCTCAAAATCAAACAAACCTATGACGAAAACCTTCAATCTTTTTCATCTGCGTGAGAAAGTTGTTGATCTACAAACAACATTTTTGTGTGAGAGAAGCTTGTTGAAGAAGATCTCTATTGGAGCTGAAGTCTGTGTGATCAAGGATCTCAAGATTATCTTCCTTATCCTCTATTTTGTAGAAGCCTCTATGTGATTCTTCGATTATCATCTTAGTGGATTTCCTCCGAGTGTAAAGGAGAAGAAGGACGTAGCTGAGATTACATACACCCAGTGAACCTTACATATCTTATGTCATTTTTACTGTTTTATTGCTTTACTTTACTATTCACATCATATCTTTATAAAGGCTTTAAAACGGTTAAGCGATTATTTAGCTAAAAGAACTTTAAGCTTAAAATTCAATTTCGCTGCGCTAACCCTGATTAAGCGATTTAAGCATTGGCCTACTTTGGTAACTGCCGAAATCACTAAGTCTAAGTTATCCTATCTTTAGCGCCTGACCTAGCGATTTGCTTACCAAGCGTTCAAACTCTTAAAAATGATACAAAATTTTTGAAGTCGAAATAGACTTCAAGGTCTATTCAACCCCTCCCCCCTTCTAGACCCTTTCATAGGCCACTTGGGACCACCATAAATAATTAATTAAATTAAAACCATATGCATGGACTAAGCCCGAGGTCTTAAAAAACGCCCAAGTGGGCCTCCATTGTGGACGCCTAGGCCTTAGTAATTTAGGCTTGATTATATCCTTGTGTAGTATAAATACTACTTAGTGGAAATAATCAACCCTAGCCTCACTAATTATCTTTCTCTCCAAGTCAAAAGAACTCCACCTCTCTCTCTCTCTCTTCAGCCGTCCAAGGGGAAGAAAATAAAGGGATTTTTCGCTCTCAATTTCGGCGTGGTGACTTGAGGCAGTGGTTGATTCGCTGCTTGGAAAAGGATCAAGAAGCTGGTTCTGAAAAATTCAATAACTCGAAGAAAGGTACACGTTTCTAATCATGACTTGAATATGTGAAATCGGAGATGAACCACCGTGGGATTTCCTTTTTCCGCTGCGTTTTATATGTAAAAAACCAACACGCCCACAATCCATCCATTATGCAAATCAACCATCAAGCGTATGAAGATAATGTGCAAATCATAAATTAATCATAAACCCATCATGTAGTTGAAACAATCATAACTTTGCGATTTATACGTTTTGAGGAAAAATCGAGTTTTTCTAATTTTAAAAATTCAAAACTTTTAAATAACTCAAAAACACATGGAAGTTGATTCCAAAACCAAGAAATGGGTCACAGGTGGGAGTCCTTGAAGACCCGGGTCATGTGTACCACACCACGTCGAGATGGTCCAACCATCAAGCACGTGGTGTGCGTATGTATACCCGTGTATGCTGCCCGACAATGCAACGTGCGCCGTCGAGCAACACACACACACACTATTTAGCAGCTGTTGGACGGTTTCTCGACCATGGTTGAGATCACCAATGGGTGGAATCGGCCACTGTCAGCCCCCTTTTGACCCCCTCCAAGTTTCTTTCGACGGTTGGCAACGATTCACAAAATTGAGCCCTACTAATGGAGCCCGCCCTTATGCGCACAAAGACCCCATATGAGATATAGAGAAATAAGAAACCAAGCCTTAAATACATTAGGGTTTGGGGATGCCCTGCCTATATCAAGAAGACACAGGCAGAGAAATAGGAAGTTAGGTCCCTTAAAAGACGTTTCATCGATTTTCCTGAGGATTTTATGAGATACTTATTCTATATGCAAGATGATCAAAGGATCATTGTTGCGCTGCAAGCGTACTTTCTTGAAGATAAAATTGTTCAAGAAGGTGATGCAAGTAGAAAGATTGTTCTCAATGAACAAGATGAAACACCCAGGGAGACGACTGTTCAAGAAACACATACTAAACCTGATTAAACACAACCAACATTGCGAAGATCTGGTAGAGTACCACATCAACCTGATAGGTACTATGGGTACCTGCTACAAGAAGAACCGGGTGTCCACACTATAGCAGTGGGAGTTAATGGGGACGACCCTTCTATTTATGATCAAGCAATGATGGACATTGACTCTGCAAAGTGGCAAGAAGCTATGTAGGCGGATATAGACTCGATGCATTCCAATCAGGTCTAGACTCTGGTAGATCATCCTAAGGGCATTGCATCTATAGGGTGCAAGTGGATCTACAAGAGGAAAATAGGCCCGGATCGAAAAGTTAACACATAGAAGGCAAGGTTTGTAGCAAAAGGTTATAGTCAAAGGAAGGAATTAACTATCAAAACACCTTTTCACCAGTGGCAATGATCAAGTCTATTCGAGTTCTGCTTGCAATAGTTACACACTTGGATTATGAGATATGTCAGATGGATGTAAAGATGGCTTTTATGAATGGATTCCTTGAAGAGGATATCTATATGGATCAGCCTAAAGGATTTGCATCTGGGTCTGATATTCATAAGGTGTGCAAACTTAAGAGATCCATTTATGGACTTAAGCAAGCCTCGAGGAGTTGGAATCTACGTTTTGACGAAGCTGTCAAAGGATTTGACTTTGTCAAAAATGAAGACGAGCCATGTGTTTACAAGAAGGTTAGTGGGAGTAAAATCACTTTTCTTGTCTTATATGTGGATGACATTCTACTCATAGAAAATGATGTAGGAATGCTCACATCAGTCAAAATATAGCTTTCAAATACATTCTCCATGAAAGTCTTGGGAGAAGCGACCTATATTCTAGGAATTCGTATCTATAGAGATAGAACAAATAGAATGATAGGAATTTCCCAAGCCCTTTACTTAGAGAAAGTCTTAAAAAGATTTAGGATGTAAGACTCTAAAAAATGTTTCTTGCCCATGAGACATGGGGTGCACCTTTCAAAGTCTATGTCTCCTCAAACTGAGGAAGATAGGAAAGAAATGAGTGTGGTGGCCTACACGTCTGCAGTGGGTAGTCTGATGTACGCCATGTTATGCACACGCCCAGACATAGTCTATGCGGTAAGCGTGGTGAGTCATTTTCAGGCTAACCCAGGAAGAGAAAACTGGACCGCTGTCAAAAATATCCTCAAGTATCTGAAGAGAACTAAGGATATGGCCCTAACATATGGACATGGAGATTTGAAGGTGAATAGATATATTGACTCATATTTTCAATCTGATGTAGATGATCAAAAATCCACTTCAGGGTTTATATTCACGCTCAATGGTGGAGCGGTGACTTGGAAAAGTTCCAAAAAAAGCACAACCGCTGATTCCACCACTGAGGCAGAATACATAGCAGCTTCAGAGGCTGCTAAAGACGATGTTTGAATTAAAAAGTTTCTTGGAGAACTTCAAGTGGTCCCTGGCTGCCATTGCCACTTTATTGTGATAATAACAGGGTTATTGCACAAGCAAAGGAACCAAGGTCTCACAACTAATCCAATTACATAGAGAGGAGATCTCACATAATAAGAGAAATCGTTGGAAGAGGTGAGATAAGTGTTCAAAGAATTAATTCAGTAGACAACGTCGTAGACCCATTGACCAAGCCTTTGACACAGGCAGTGTTGGATCGACATTTTGAAAAGATGGGTATTAGATACCATAGTGATTGTCATTGAGTACAAGTGAGAGATTTTTAGGTTAATGTCCTCAAATGCCACTAGAGGATTAGAGAATACTAGGACATTATCAATTTGTAATTGTTTCTCATTCTATCGATAAAAGGCAAATTAGTTGTTTACTATTATATTGACATTTATATATTGTAATCATCTATAAGTCCATGAATACAAGAGTTAACTCTCTAAGGCACTAGAAGAGTTTGATATTTGTGTACTAAAGTAGTCTTCAAGTCAATGATTTTCAATTGGGCATTGGAAATCATGAAGACTTGTATGATATGAGTTTCGACGAGAAAAGATGCCCGTCAATCACTAGGAAGTAGTGAAGAACTCACATCATAGGTGCACTGATGTAGATAGTGGCACTAAGACATGACTCGCATCGATTCTGTCACATGGGTTTTCACTCTTTGACAGTCAATGACAGAATTGATTAAATTGTAATAGGTGTGTCTGAACTTTAGGCCTGAGAAATCGAGTTTAAGATATACTTGTGACATTAGGTTTGTCATTAGAGTAGTTAGGCCCAATTCACCCTTTGGTGGGGTCAATCTCGAACTGCAACCTAATGGGCAAGTAGTAGTCTTAACTGAAATGTGATTCGTTCCCTCGACGGTGAACGAGGAATTATCCTATGCATTTATAAGTAAGTTAGAACTTAAAATCTTTGGCCAAAGCATTAACTAATATGAGCTTATTATAAATATAACATAGTGTCAAGTTAGTGAGTTTGACCAAAAATCATGACTCTCACTTGAACGGGATAAGGAAACGAAGAGTTTATATTCACACGGTATTTACAACAGGAAAGGTAAAAATGATCCAATCATTTCATCTTATTTGAGTTACAATATGGACCACTTGAATGGCTAGGTGGGACCCATATTCAATGGAATCCTCCCTTCATCAAATATAGATGAACTTAAACAGTCACGCCTGAAAAGAAAAAATCGATAGAATTATGGAATATTTCTTGTGGTAATATTTTTAGTATTGGATACTTAAAATTAATTAAATGGAATTAATTATTTAAAGAAATAAGTTAGTTCATTTATAGTTTAATTAATATGTTGTTTCCTTGACAAATAAGTATTAATTAAATATCATATCTATTATTTAATTAGATTAATTGATTGAATTGAATTAATTAATTAAATAGTGGATTGGACTAAGCACAAATTGGTGCACCAGTTAGCCATAAAGGACGGCCAAATAGGCGTCCATGATGGGCTAATTAAGCCCAAAGTATTAACTTAATTGATATAAATATATCACATTAGTTAATACCTAGGTCATAAGTTACAATTAACTCTTGAGCCACAAGAAAGAATTTCCTCTCTCCCTCTCTCTCCTAGCTGTCGGTCTACACCAAGAAGAAGGAGAATTTTTCTCATCAAGTTTTTCCGAGACAATTTAGAGGTAGAACTTTTGGGCTGCTCGGATTATCAAGATTTCAGCCGGAGTTATTCGGGAAGAAGTTGAAGGATTCAAGTTTGTGAGATTCTCCAGCCATTTCACTACAACGGGTAAAGTTTTGTTTACTCTACCATACATACGTCTGATAAAATCCGGGATTGATCCTGTTATGGGGAAATCCAAATAAAATTTGAAAATTCCGTTTTTGCTGCATTTGGCTATTTTTCTCCAATGGCATATTGATTCGAACATTCTAGAATCTGCTAAAATTTAGTAACATCATATTGACAATAAATTTTAGCTCTACTTGTTCATTCACCAGCCTTTATTGGATGAGTATCTTGTTGGTAGTGCTAGTTAACTTGAACATACTTTGTGCAGGCAGAGAAGGTTTACAATCAGGATCTCTACTTCAAGAAAATTGTTAATTATGTAAGCAAACCCATGACTCACATGGAATCAATTGCTTCCTCTGCAGTATGTTGCTCTAAAATCTCTTTCCTTTTCAGCATTATCTATCCCGTAAATAGGTTTTGTACTATAGTTGATTTCACAAGATATATTATTTTGGTTGATATAGGTACGTGCCGCCATCAAGGTGAAGGCAGCAGTCATTATTTGTTTCACTTCATCGGGACGAGCTGCTAGGCCTCTCTCTCTCTCTCTCCATATATATATAGATATAGATATGTACACATTTATACACACACACATATATATATATGTTGGAAATTGGATATGGGTCATGGGTCGCGCATGAGAGCTTGATCCTACCCATATTAATTTGAAAAAAAGAAAAGGAGGGAGTAGTTTTTTGTAGGAAAAAACTACCATCAAATTCCTTTAACCCTCTTCTTATTTATCTTATATTCAAAATAAGATAACAACACTTGAAAAAACAAAAGAGAAAATCTGCAGCAAAAATGAGGGGCTAAAAGTGAAGGCATAAAAGTGTTATTTTGGTGTGATATTGGCAAAGAAGATTCACCATTTGAAGTTTTTGGATTGTGGATAATCATCTCTCTCCCCGTGACAGAGGTGTGGACTGGTTTTGGAGCATCAAAACCGTGTGGAAGAAGTGTAAAACAACCAAGTAAAGATCCAAATTCGGTAAGTGTTTATATATCGAATTCGCATGTTATGTGATTTATTTTCGACAATATATATATATGTCTGTTTGTGTGCGCGTGCAACCGCATGTGTCGTGCCTGAGCATATAGGTCTTTATGCATGTAAGCATATGCGCGTATTTGCTGATGTTGGTATGCCATTTTGTGTTAAATATAGTCCATGTGAAAATGCAATTCCCAAAATCACTATCTTTCTTAAAATAAATTCTGAGGCCTATGTTTCATTGTTATGCTCTTGTTGATGTTGGTTCTCTAACATCTATCAAGTTCTCTCCGTTGACTATTTAGTTAACATATATTTTCTTTCTATGGTGTCTTTTGTTTATTTGTCTTTCTTTCTCTGCACTTCTAATATCATTATATCTGACATGTCCATGTTTTTAGCATCTTAAAATTTTATGGAGAACCAATTTGGATTCCATGAGTATAATAACACATTTGCTCTGCGATACCTGTTGAAAAACGCGATGTACTTTGATTGTTATTCCTCCCACCAGCTAACTATGATGTGGTTGACAATATTTGTTTCCTGGATTTGCATAGGGTTCTTTTGGCAGGCGAGACAATCATTGATAGTCAGAGGGCTTTTCCCCATGCTTGCAGATCCTCGACATCCGGTAAGATTGACATCATTACTGTTGACTGGTCGAAGTTTCTTTCATTCGATAAGTTCAGATTTTTTTTTTTGTTGATGTTTTTAACTCTTAAGATAGTTTAAACTTGTCTAACTGATTATGGCCCTAGCCCTAGTTTAATATGTTGTATTAGTATTGCTTGTTTAGTATGTTGTCCGGAGCAGTCCAGCTTTGTTGTTTTGGTTTTTCAAATTGCCTTCCACTTTTCACCAAATAAGATGGAAATTGTTTCATTAAAAATGGTAAATAATTTTCGAACATTCTCAAAATTATTACATTTTGCAATATTCTCAGTCTTTTGCCACCTATTCCATTTCTTTCCTTTCTGTCTAACGAGGTCAGAATTAGTTTTTAATCCTTCAATTTCCTGAGAAAATGCAATTCTTGCCTGTCAACTCTCCCTTAATTGCTAAAGGAGTTATTCTTGTGCGAGGCGTTAAAAGTATAAAAGCTTGAGTTTAAGGACCAGCATTGTAAAGGTTGAAACTTAAGGGGCCAAAACTATTATATTTTTCGTTGCAATCATGCAAATACTTTAGTTGTTTAGTTAAACATTTAGGACCCCTATTATCAAAACTGGAAATATGAGGGACTGAATTTAATGATGGTTGAACCAAAAGGAACTGAAATTGAATTAGAAGCAAATATGAGGATCAAAAATGTAATTTTTCCGTGTTATCTTTCTTTTCATTAATAATCCCAGAGTAACATAAGAAGACCCTTGTAATATATATAAAAGTTTTTCCTACTTGTATTTGCTGAAGAAAACTCTGACTGATGCAGCTATGGTGCAAATAATATATGTTCCATCTTGCAGGCTGAACCCACAAGTGCAACAAATGAGTCCATCCTAAAGTTTGTTTTGGATTATGGAAAAGATTTTAGTGTTATAAAACCACATGATCGAGTCGTGGTCTGCCAGAAGTTGGCGATACGGCTGTGGTGAAGATCATTGAGCTCGAGGATTAAATATACTTAAAAGAGTTTCTCTTCACAAGAGAATAGCATGGGGTTGTGTTTATGGTAAGAGAATTGCTGAGAAAAAAATAATGTTGTTTTGTAATAGAATAATCCGTTGTAAATATGCTGAGATGTGGAGCGACAGTTGAATACCGACTATGATTCTCATTAGCAGGATCATGAAGACAGAAGAATGATGAGTTCTTGAATTGGACTCTAATAAATTCAGTTATAAACCGTCTAAGATAAGGGCAATCCTTCAATTTTTTCATTTTCTTTTTTGCGTGTGTTGAGATTCATTGAGTGTAGAAAAAGGAGATAAATACATTGTACCCCCGTGATATATCGAATTCTTCAAACGCCCCCTTGTGATACAAAAATTCACAAATTTTCTCCCTGTGAAAAAAATAAAGAAACAATTTACCCCCCTGCGGGCGCCACTCGCACTGTTTGCGATTGGTTGTTATTTCTTTGCCTTTAAAAGACTAATCTACCTCTTAGTCTAACACCATTGATTTGATAAGATTAAATCTGACGGTTCAAATTAAATATTTATTTATTTATTCAGTTTAATTCACAAAAGTAATATTAAAAATAAATATATTAATAATATATATATATATACACACATCCAGCCATTGCCATCTTCACGGCACCCACTACACCACCGCCGCTTGCAAACCGCCTGCAAATCGCCGCCGAGCCACAGCCATAGCCATGGCCACCACTCTGACACTAGACAACATCACCACCGTTTTCTGCCGCCCCTCACCGTCCAGCTCGAGGCACCACCATCTTCCTCCGACCCCATTGCCGATATGCCTCTCTTCTTCATCGATAACCTCCCCTCTCACCATCACCATCACCCCCTCTGAAATCGCCTCCGCCAACACCCCAAATCTGCATATAGGGAAATCCCCCCATTGGAAATGGGGAGATTTTAAAAAATCCCCCAAGTTATAGATTTGCAGAGTTGCAACATTTTCACTGCCCCACCTTCATTGGCATCCCCAAGGGGTGGCAGCCTATGGTGGTAAGACGAGGTGGTGGTAAGAATAGGGGCTGAGGTGGTAAGATCGTGGGTGTTGGTGGAGGAGAAGCGTAGGGGCTGAGGTTGGAGGTGGAATGAGATGAATGGTAGGTTAGGGTTTGGGGAAAGAAGCTGGTTGGGGAAGAAGGTGAGAAAAAAGAAACAGAAAATAAAAAAATACTTGTGAGCTTACCACCTCAGCCCCAAATTTAAATAAAATTATAAAATAAAATGAATAAACTATAATGTAAATATTTTAAAAGTATAAGGGCATTTTTGCTTCACATTAAAATTTGTAGGCAAAATTAGTCGAGGGAGGCACTGAGTGACTTTATTTCAAACACAAGGGGGTATTTTGTGAAATTTTTGTATCATGAGGAGGCTTTTGAAGAATTTGATATATCGGGGGAGTATAATGTATTTATCAAGTAGAAAAAGGGGGCTTGCGGAGATGGGGATGTGGTGGAGATGTTTCATATCTCACTAAAGGTGGATCACTTTCATTTAATTATCAATACCCTTGGCTCCAGTTTAGAGCTTGAATGTAGTTGGAAGGGACAAACGTGCTAAGGTATTAGTACGGGAAATCCCTAATGAGACAAGTTATGTACGATGAAGAACTTCTCTCTCCCTCCAAATATACTATCTCCAAAGGTGTTAGATATGTGAAAACACAATCACTCACTGTGATCAAGAAGAATTGGGATAGGAATAGAGGATGCTTTACTACAGAAAGTATAGATAACATCCTTCATAGTTTGTATCGAAGGCTCTTCGGCTTGGCCACTTGTTCCCTCCCTATAAAGCAAAGACACTCCAAAAAATCACCACGGGCGGTGTTGGGCGCGTTCGGACACGGGCACGGCTCTGACACGCCTCCAACATGTGTCAGACACGGCTATCCCCTGTCCCTAATAAAAAAAACAAAAAAAATTTGGACACCATGTCAGACACAGCCAGGGGCGTGTCCGACAAGGTTAGGACATTAGGACACTGGCCACTTTTTATAAGATACTAAAACTTTGGGGGGTGAAATTGTAAATAAAAACTTACCATTTTCTAAATCTAATAATTGCAGCAACAGGAATTTTTAGGTGAGGATTGAGCAGCCTGTTTGGTCAATCAGTCATGTCTGACAAGTGACAACATGTTTTTTGTTTGACAATCTTGAAATATATTATTATTTAGATTTTTTTTTTTGGTATATACCAGGGTTTCCCCCAGCCGGACACCGGAGACTATTTTCCTTCGAGGCATAGAGATCACCGAAGTGGGTTTTGCCTCTCCCAATAAAGCATTTTCTATACACACAGCCATGAATCAAACCCTGGACAAATGCTTAAGGAATCCAGCTACTTATGAGCTTGAAACAAATAAGATTTTTCATTTTTCAAATACCAAAAGACGTCTGTTTATATACTTAAGACCTGAGGTTTCAATTACTTTTTATAAATGTTTGTTTAAATTTAAATAAAATTCGTAGCAGAAAATGACCAAAAAGAAAAGGTATTACAAACATCCTTTATCGCGGTAACAGTTTATTAGTGACATCCAGAAAAATGACAAAAAAAAAAGGACTTTGATGATGCTGAAAATCGTCAGAGTATGATTGTCACGTGTTCGACCACGTGGGGTGGAGGAACTGATCCAACTCACGACAAACTAGGTTAGAGGTGGATTTTGGTATAGACTGCACTCAGTAACTTTGAGCTGCCTACGTACCCAATCAATGTGGGATCAAGTCGATTCATAGTTCGTTGATAAGGTTACTCTCTCTAGCCAGTGTGTTTCTTACTAGGGGAGGAGATAGTCCCTATTTTCCAGCTCCTTTGTGGTATTTATATGGAGCTGGTTATGGGCTATAGGCTATTGGGCCCTACTTTGCCAGGAGCCCAATAAGCTCAGTTTTTTATTGTTATTATGTTTAAGCCAATAAAATAACCCTAGTATTCTTATTGGGTCGCCCGCCCTTTTGGGCTTGACTGATACATTACCCGCGGACTTTGATCCGCAGGAGACGCCCTGTCCCGAGCCGGTGACGAGGCAAATTGCCATAATGCCCATATACAATTTTGGCCCACATCACATGCCCCCCGCTCCCAAGTTCGGAAGATACTCGAGAGCAGACATAATCCCGCTTAGGCAAGGCCAATTAACTTTGATTCCTAAAAGGTAGTGGGTCATAAAGGAACCTCACCTACCTTTTACTTAAGTGTGGGAAGGAGGTAGGTCTCACCCTTACCTCTCATTCATACTCTCCCCCACTCACTTCCTCTCTTCAAGGATTTCTCTCTCTAAGAATCTCCTTTCCTTCCTTCAACCATGGGCAAAACTCAAAGCGATCAAGGTAACGCTTATGTAATGTTACTTTCTCTTTTATGCCCAAGATGTTAGAGTGTAGGAATTTTCCGTTCTCGAGGATCCATTCGCTGGGGGTGTTTAACGACACTCCCGGGGTTGTGGCGTCAAGGCACGTGCTGTGAGGTGTGGTAATTTGGGGTCCCAGCCACGAGAGCAATGCCTCGCGACCGAGTGACAGCGAGGCACAGCCGGCCGCGAGGCACCGAAGCCTCGTGGTCACCTAATAGCGAGGCACTATGCCTCACGGTCACTTGGCCGCGAGACTGGTGCCTCGCTGTTGGGGCACCGCGAGGCCGGCGCCTCGCGGTCGGTTGACCACGAGGTACGTCTTCCTAGGGACGATACTTGCGAGGTTCTTAGGTCAAGCTGTCTCGCCCCGAGGTCATTTTACTGTGCGATTAAACCGCGAGATGCTTAGTTTGCCCTCGAATTGGAGCTTCTCATTGTGTGGACTAGCACTTTAGATAATTACTTGTAGATACTTTGTTATTGATAGAGTCTATTTATGTTCGTAGGGCGACGAGGTCAACCTTCCCCCAGTGAGGGGGATTCGACCTCTCCTAGTGGACACGCCTTTGACACTCATGACTCCACTATCTCACAGACCAAACTTCTAACTTTTTTTTACGACACTCCGGTGGATTTCGAGTTACTCGTTCCCATTTCGGGCTATCGGGTATTAAATCCCCCAAAGGGGCACGTGACCCTTTATGCTGAGTATTTCCGCTCCGGGCTCATAATCCCCTACCACAAGGTTTTTGGATAAGTCTTGGCTTATTACAACATCTGCATAAGTCATTTAACCCCGACCTGTTTCACCTTCTTTGAAGGTTTTGTTTCTCGATTTTTCGAGTTAGGCCTATACGTTAGCTTAGACGCTTTTTAGGCTCTGTTCGCGACTAAGATGAGTAACTCCACGTCTTTCGTGTACTTTTTCCCCTTACCGACTTGTAAGTTTTTAAAAGGCAACATTAAGACTAAGAGTGACTGGAAAACACAATTCTTTTACGTCCCGATCGCGGACTTGGGTATACCTACTCCCTTGTGTTGGGCGGGGAGAATTACCTCTCATCCCGTTACCCGGGTGCAACGACAACTTAGAGCTCGGTATAACGACACCGGTTTATTTGATGGCAAATTTAACCTTCAACAGTTCTATACTGTGGGTATATTCGTGCTTTTAATTTCTAGCATTTATTGGTTTTACACCTCCTTTCATTCGTACTTGCGTGGATTCGTATGTTTCGTGTAGGTATGAGGGCGTCTAGGGGCGGTAAGGCGAGGTCCAACGATCTTCCTGCCACTCATGTCTCCCCCGGCCCCACCGATAAGTCCAGCCTGCCGGAGCCCTCGCACATTTTGTCCGGAGGGGCGCCTCTGGGATTGCTTCACCTTTGCCTTCTGTCCCGGCAGTATAGGTCCCCTGCACTTCGGACTGGCAAACATGGGTTCTAAGGGAACTCATGGTCCCAAGCGGGGCACTCGGGCCAATCCCCCGGGCACTGTTGTGCTAGAAACGTGTAGAGACAATCCTTTCGATGGGGATTCTGCTCACTTGTCTCCTCAAGCCAGTCGTAGCAAAGGAGCGGCTCCCCTGGACGAGGCACCGCCGGTTCCTATGTCAAAGCGTGCTCGCGCTCGTTCCCCTAGAACTTCTAGTTCCAACGATCCTGGCATCGACTTGTTTAGCCCGGGAGCTAACACAGACCCCAATGTCACCTACTTTTGGTATGCTTCTGACCCTGTAACCCCTTGGTCCATGACTAGGATGGCCGTGATGGACTACGATGTGACCCGTTTGTCCTCCCTACCCGTTGAGCGACTTGATCAAGAGATCGGCACAAGCGCCGGCTGGGTAAGAGTTTTACTCGTATTGTTATTTAAGGGATATTTGGTTGTTTGTCTAAAGTTTTCTTCCCTCTCCTTGCCAGGCTATCCAGCTGTCTCACTGCCTCTGTCTCAAGTGTGAAGAGGTGGAGAAGAAGCAAAAAGTAAGCCTTGAGCAGAACCATAAGCCTCTGTCCCGGTATTGGGGCGCCAAGAATGCAGCTGACTGCTGGGGGAAGAAATATATGAAGGTCAAGGAGGACTTGAGGCAGAGAAATCCACCGATGGCCGCTTTCTTAGCTCGGATGCGGGGAAGAAGACTTTGGGCGATGCCAAGAAATCGGTGGTGGATAAGTTTCGCAAGAGTGCCGCCTTCATTGAGGAGTACAACCAACGGGCATATAAGCTCGCTCGGGGCTTTATGACTAATACGGTACGTAAGTGCCGCAAGACTCTCCGTGATAGTGGTCGGTATCCTGGCTACGATTTCACCTATGTGTTTGAGAATGTCCCCGAGACTAGTGAAGGCGAGGCTGATGCTGAAGGCAGCGCCGATGTGTGAGGCTGCAGTCGCCTTCTCAGCCGGCAACCCCTTTCATGTTCTGGCCCCTCAAGGTTTAGTTATCTCTGATGGTATTTTTATTTGTGATAGACTATTTGTTCTACCCTTGCTATAGTATCTTGCTTCTTCGTGAGTGTTTGCTTTGATACTCTTTTACTTTTTTTCTCAACAATATACGTATGTGAGGAGCTAGCCATTAGACACCCTCTTATCCCTATTATCCCCCATGCCCCCTACTCCTTAATATATAAGTCAAATTTAGGAGTAAGAAAACTTGACGAGGGTCTATGAGAAGAGCTTTAGGCTTGATTAGCCCGGGGTGTTATATTTTCGAGAATTGCCCCCCAAACCTTGCTATGGCGGGGGGGAGGGGGTGAGTTCTCATCCTAGTTTTAGTAATGTGGTGATAACTCCCTTTCGCCCTTATAGCGTGATGGTTTGAGCATCATTCCTTACTTATGAGAGATCGTTTGCCTCTTTGGTGGTGATTTAATGTATAATCTCATTCCAGAATCTTAGTGGGAGTAGGGAGACCTTCTATAGGTCCTCAGCCTCTCTCGATTTAGCTGGAGGGATTATGGGGTGACCCATCCTCAAGCGAGCCTTTTTCTGCTAGGGGGATTCTCTCGGTGTCACCCATATTGACCTCAAAAAGGGGGTCGTGAGTATTTTTACCATGCTTTGCGAGAAAATTTGGTTAAGTATTGGGGGTACGATAGGCACTATTGTTGCCAGCACTCATCGTTTAGGATGTGTGTCTAGCTATCAGGATAGAGTAAGTGATGGCCTCTGTTGAATGATGTATCTCCGAGGGGCGTTTGTTCTAAGCGTCATTTAAATCACCTAGGGGTAGTGGTTTACCCACTAATCAAGGTTGCATGTTTTCATGCCAGAGTAACATTCATTATAAAAGAAAAGAAGGGGGTACTTGTCATCACCTCAATAAAAATTGTCGATCATCAAACATCCAAAACAAACTAAAGGGGATGACCGTGGCCATCTCAAAGCATATAATGTTCTGGTGCTCTTAGTAGCCTCAAAACGTAAATAAGTTTCAACACTTGGCTCATGGCCAACATGATATTGTCTCTTAAGTAAATAACAGGATAGAATGGGGCTTTACCTTTCAATACCTCACTAGGCTAACCTATCAACTGGACCCTGGGAGTCACTTACCATTATGCCAGGCTTGACGGGTGGGGCGATGCTGCCTAGTGAGAGTCCTTGGGTTGTTTGGATTCTGGCAGAGGGATGAGTCTCTTGGAGCGAGATGATGTTGATTGGCTGCTAGTTTCCCTTTGTCGTTGGGATCTTTGTCGTCATACTTCCTTTTTGGCTTTTTTTATGCACTCGCGTAGCATTCCCGGGCCATTTTGATGTCTCCAGTGGCTTCTCTAATGCCCATAGAGTTAGGGAATTTGACCTTCAAGTGATAAGTTGAAACCACTGCTTGGAACAGGTTCAGGCTCAGCCTCCTCAAGATAACATTGTAGGTGGAGGGGGCCTTAACCATCAAAAATTTCACCATCTTTGTGGATCGCGCGGGGTATGTGCCTAATGATATGGGGAGCGATACTTCCCCCAGTGCCTCTACCGTTTGTCCAGTGAACCTCGTTAGCTGAGTGTTAACGGGATGAAGTTGAGCATTGTCCACCCCTAGCTGGGTGAAGGCATTGTAAAAGATTATGTCGGTCGAGCTCCCACTGTCCACGAGCACTTTCTTTACCCAAAAATTTGAGATGGTCGCGGATATCACCAAAGCATCATTCACGGATGGGATGCCTTCTCCCAGACCCTGCTGCCCGAACTCGATGGTTTGGAAGTTGGTCCCTATTTGATTCACCTGCCCCCCATGGGGGGAGCCTAATGCGTACAGCCCCGTGGCTGCCCTCAATGAGGCCTTCCTTGCATTGGCCGAGTCTCCCCCTGCTGGACCACCTAAGATCACCCCTATGACCCCATTTACTGAGGGATTTTCTATTTCAGAGCTTGCTGCAAGGAGACCGCTTTTGCCTCTATTCTTGCCCCTCGGTCTTTGGTGAGTCGGAACGGTTACTTCAGATGGGGCAACTACCTCTTGAAGATAGCCTCTCTTGATCAATTTTTCTATCTCAACTTGCAATTGGTGGTACTCCTCAGTCGTGTGGCCCTTGTCTCTGTGAAATCTGCTTGTTGGACTTGAGGCGGTTGGGGCTATCCCTCATCTTCCTAGGCTAGGAGACTATTCCTTGTTTCTCGGCAATAGCTAGTACTCGCTCTCTTGAAAAGGTGAAACGAGTATACTTCTCAAACCCCGAAGGGGGCATAAGCTTCCTTTGCTTTGCCTCGGGCACTTTGTCTTCGTCCCTGGCCTTTCTCTTGTTGCCACCGCCCTCATTCTTGATGGGGCCGACCGTCTCTTTGATCCTTATGTACTTCTCCGCTCTTGCCAATAACTCCTTTATAGTCGACGGGGGCTTTCCAGCGATCGACTCCTTGAACCTACCGTTGTGCAGATTCCTTTGTATAATTTCAGATAACAGCTCGTGATTGACATGCAACACTTCTGACACCGCATTGGAGAAGCGTTGCACATACTCTCTCAAAGACTCCCCCTCCTTTTGAACCACCGTGAATAGGAAAGACGTTGTTTTAGGATATTTCTTATTCATGGAAAAATGATTAAGAAATTGCCCAGCCAACTGCTCAAAGTCGGTGATGGTCCCGAAGGGTAGCCGGTTGAACCAGCTCAGGGCCCTTCCCGAAAGGGTGGTTCGAAAGATCTTGCAGTAAGCAGCGTCGCTGATGTCGTACATATTCGCCTTCGTATTAAACTTATCAATATGTTCCTGGGGGTCTCCCGCTCCTTCATACTCACTCAGGTGGGGTATCTTCAACCCGGGCGGCAGTGATTCTGCCAGAATCGTAGTGCAGAAAGGGGCTTCTTCTCAGCGGATCCACCGCCAGTGGTACCAATTGCATATCCTTGTATCGCCCATCGTTCCTCGTGCTTGCCGCGGGGCGATGAGCATGCTGGTGATGTCCACCATGCCTCGACAATGTCTTATTAGGGGCCAGAGAATCTTGCCCCCAGCGAGGGGACCTAGGTGGAGTGATCTTTCTATCCTTTCCTCTAGGAGGCCTCTCACGTGGGGAAACCACGCTGTTCTCCTCCCTCTCACCGACTGCCCCATTGACGGGTGAATTGAACAGGGATTCATGACCTCGGCAGGGAGATTGGTCTGGCGCTCCTCTGTGATGGCGACTCTTCTCGCGAGGCTCCATACCCCGACGATTAGATGGGGGGGCCGAACCTTTCTCCGGAGGTGGAGGAGTCCCATGATTATCTCTTGGTTGGGGGCCTTGCCCCCTTCTGGCTGATGCTCGCGATGGGTGTTCTCGGGCGTCTTGCTGTACCGCCCTTGCAGCCGCGCAAACAGAGGCATCTTCAACCAGAGCCAGTAACATCTCTTGGGTGATCTCGAACACCCTGGAGGCAACAGGAGCAATAGGAGTCTCGCCGTGGGGCGAAACATTTGGAGGATTGCCTCCGCCCACTTGAGTGTCTGGCTGGGCTCGGGAGCGTGGTTCAGAGCTTCATTGGCCATGGCTGGCTGACTGTTGTTCGTCATCCTATCTCCAGTAGTTCTAGCTTGCAACCTAGTTTGCATGCTCAGTGGCTGGAACGTTGCTCCCACAGTCGGCGCCAATCTGATGATGCTGAAAATTGTCAGAGTATGATTGTCACGTGTTCGACCACGTGGGGTGGAGGAACCGATCCAACTGAGGACAAACTAGATTAGAGGTGGATTTTGGTACAGACTGCACTCGGTAACTTTGAGCTGCCTACGTAGCCAATCAATGTGGGATCAGGTAGATTCGTAGTTCGTTGATGAGGTTACTCTCTCTAGCCAGTGTGTTTCTTACTGGGGGAGGAGATAGTCCCTATTTTCCAGCTCCTTTGTGGAATTTATATGGAGCTGGCTATGGGCTATTGGGCCCTACTTTGCCAGGAGCCCAATAGGCTCAGTTTATTGTTGTTATTATGTTTAAGCCAACAAAATAACCCTAGTATTCTTATTGGGTTGCCCGCCCTTTTGGGCTTGACAGATACATTAACCGCGGACTTTGATCCACGGGAGACGCCCCGTCCCGAGCCGGTGACGCGCCAAATTACCATAATGGCCCTATACAATTTTGGCCCACATCAGTATTACAAACTTACAATCATTACTAATAGTCTTTGTGGATTTTTTTTCTGACATCCAGAAAGGTAAGAGGTAACAGTTTATTAGTGAAATACTAGAAACAACTTCAAATTTATTGCGGTATATGGTTATCAGTTTTAAATCTCAACCGAAATCTCTATCTATTAGCAAAAGTCTTCTTTTTCTTATTCACAAAAAAAAAAAAAAAAACTCTTTTGCTTAATTAACCTTTGTTTTGCAGATGATATGATGATGTTCTGCAAAGGTGATATCCAGTCAATCTGTCATCTTAGGGACACTTTCACAAGATTCTCTGAGGCATCAGGCTTGAGAGCAAATCTAGAGAAAAGCCAAATTATATGTAGGATTGGGCCAAGAGAAGAAACAACAGATTCTAAGCCTAACAGGGTATGTGGAGGGAGAACTTCCGATGAGATACCTAGGTGTGCCTCTAATTTCCTCAAGATTAACTGTAAAAAATTGCCAAAGCTTGGTCGAGAAGATCATGACACGCATAACATCATGGACTGCAAAATACCTATCCTTTGCTGGGAGATCGCTGCTAATTAAGTCAGTTGTGTATGGAGTACAAATGTATTGGAGCATATTTTCCCTATGCCATTGACTGTTGTGCAGGAAATTGAGAGACTATGTAAGTCATTTCTATGGAGTGGAAAGATAAATGGAAGATACATAGCAACTGTTAAATGGGTAGAGGTGTGCCTACCAAAGAAAGAAGGTGGATTGGGATTTATTGATCTGAGGACATGGAATATTGCTGCTATTTTTAGAAATATCTGGAATATAGCATTGAAACGTGATACTATGTGGATCAAATGGGTACATGCTTACTACATAAAAGGCAAAAGCATGTGGGAGGTGGAAAGGAAGAGCTCAGACTCATGGGTTTGGACGCGGTTACTGGCAATTAGAGATGAATTCATGGAAGTTGTAGATGTACTGCATAATACTTGGAAGCCTAGAAAATTTTCTATAGCCAGTGCTTATGAGCATGCTATAGAACATTTTGATGAAGTGAGTTGGAGGAAGATTGTATGGGGTAGAGGGCCAATGGCAAGGCATAGATTTATACTATGGATGACAGTGTTAGAAAAGCTGAAAACTAGGGATAAAATAGGGTGGTGGAAAGTGTTAGAGGATGACACCTGTGTGTTTTGCAAAAAAGAATTGGAGACACGCAATCACTTGTTTTTTGAATGTGATTTTACATTAGAGATCATGACACAAAGCTGGTTCAAACTGGGTGTGAGATGTAAATATCAAAACTGGGCAGACATTCTAAAATGGGGGGGGGGGGGGGGGGGGAATTCAGCAAAGGAAAAACTGTGGTAAGTTGCAAAAGGAGAGCAATGCTAGCAACCGTGGTATATTATATATGGCGTGAGAGAAACAAGAGAATATATATAAATGATAAAAATACTGTTAGTAATATCGTAGAGTGTATATGGTATAACATAAAATGTAAATTTGATATTTGAGTGAGGCCAGGTATGCCAGGAGATTTTGTAAAGTTGTTTGAATGAAATGAAAACTTACCGGTTCCAAAAAAAAAAAAAAATCATGTCAATTTTTATTCCATGTGCATAAATATCTGTTTCATTTTTTTCCTTGGCTCAATCAAATGTTAGAAATTAGAATTTCTAGTTCAAGAAAAAATTGATTTTCTTAAAATATGCATATTTATTATGCACATGCATCGAGTGTACCTACTCCATTAGTAATAATAAACAACCCGGATGTGCTAAGGAACAAAAGGTTACTATCCAACAATTTAGGAAAACCTCACGACAAATATAATTAACCTACACTACAATCATACTTCATCTCCCTAGAAAAAAGAGAGAAGGACAAAGGAAAGAAAGAATGAATGATCAATATCTTGGAGAAAGTCTCACTACAATTACAATAATCATTGTGTAGTGGAGGGCAAATCTCAAAATTCCAATATAATTAACACAAAAAACACTTCACAATGGCAAAGTTACACTAACAGCATTAACCCTAGACACCAATTCTCATCTGCAGCGACAAAAACATAAAATACATGTGTTGCTTGCAAACAAAGAGCATTTTGCCTCCTTAAGCTTTCGATTCAAAGTATTGTAAAGTGCAGTTTGGGGGATGTCTGTCGCGAAAGAACATCAGATGGGGGAGAAATATCAAAGACAATACATCACGTGCAAAGAGAATTTATCAGAACTCGAGAAACCATCCAGAAACCAGCTAAATAAAATGTATTATTCTGATCCCTCTTGTAAACAAGGTCCTACATTCTCCTACTTCCATATGAATACAAGAACTATATACAAAAACATATGTATTCTATCGTCAAATGTGATCCTCCATGTCTTGCAATAATGTACACTAGAGTTGCAAGTTAACGAAGTAAACCACCATAAACTTGTTGGTACCTACATGCATTTTCAAAGAGCTTCTGGGAAGCGTAACTCGGCTGGACCAGGACCCAATATACCTTTCTGCTCGGTTATCTTACCCAAACCTGAACTTGATTCAGGCTGCACACTTTTCTCATCTTCTCTCCGCCCAACCCCTTGCCAATCTCTTTGTGCCATTGAAGGAACCTGACTTGGTCATGACAGTATCATATTAGTGCAAATGATAATTTATTATCCAATATGCTATACTATTCATCGAACAACAAATCAATTAAGAAACTTAATCACTCAAAAAGCAAATTTGCACTTGCGGAAAAGTTCATCATATCCATCTTAGAGATTGTTACAAATCAGACGCAGCTCAAATGCATCATTAATAGCCAAGCATGCAAACAGAATAATCAACATAAATGAAAGTCGACGTATGTATCCTCCACAATCTGAAGCAATCTTTAGGATGGTTTAGCCACGTAAAGATGTTGTTTAATCTAGTATGTTATCTTTTTCCAGTGTAGTAGGAGAAGGTTCTGGATTTCCCTCCTTCTTCCAAGTCACCTGCAAGCTTTATCAAGGTGGCTAGAACTTTACATACTCTCTTGATTAATATATTCATGTCCAATCGAATTTCCACATCAACTTTCTTCACCAAAATAACTTCAACTAAAGGGAATATTTAAATCCATGTGTCCCATGGCGGCTAAAGAATCTAGATCGTCAACTGATTGCTTTAACATTCAATTCATTTTCAAACCATTTATACAGACATTGTTTAGAAGCCACACTATGTTACTTGGTTTGTCACATGCTTCCTTTCTTTTCTTCAATCTATTCCTATTTAAAGCCGCAGACAGTTCCTGTCTCTAAGTCATCAATCGTGCTTATAGCTGAACTTGGAGAACAGCAATATCTGAATTTAGCTTTAACAGAGATATGTAATTACCCAGCCATCGTCTGCACAACAAGAAAACTGCTCTATCACAACCAAAGTAACAAAAATAACTTGATACTTCGTTATACCAGAAACATCCACTTGTTGAACGTGTACTTTGATTTTTATATTGGGAAATCGTTTTCACTTTCAAATCTTAATGTGTATCAAAATTGCTGAAAAGAAATAGAAATATTTGGAGTAAATGCAGAATCGAGTCAATGTTACAGAAAGTATATATTATATGTGTATCATTTCAATCAGCTTAAATTGTTAGACGAGGTGGTCATTCAATATAATTTAGAGCAAGGCCAAGCACAAGTCCTAGGTTCGAATTTCACCCGCACCCGTGTTAGAGATATTAAATATTAAATGTCTTTTATCTCTCAAAGACGTAATAAATACATATTGGTGCGACATTCTTCTTTTTAAACCAAGTACGTTGAAGTCTCTCTCATAAATGAGCAGGGGGAGACATTTAATATTCAACATTTCTAACACGGCCTTTCATGTGCAGTGCGGAATTTTTTTCTGAAGCCTAGCATGTGGGTGGTGGTGCAACTGGAACTTAGTACCTCCTCTTGGTCTAACTCTAGTACCATATTGAATGAACACCTCAATCTAAAAGATTAGATTGTTAAAAATAAACTACAAGATCAATCATGGAAAAGATCCATAATGTAATTATGCGTAAAGGAAGACACATCGGCACTCTATCCTGATTATTTACACTATGAATCTAGAAAATTGTTTAAATATTCGTAAACTTTCCTTTCTAGTGTCTTCTTTGGTCTTTAACGGTTTGTTCTTATTTTAGTAGTTTGTGGTGTGTCATCATCTTCATTATGTTTGCAACCAAAATTTCTTTTGAAAATGGTTTTTTTAATGAGATTGCCTTATTTCCTAATCTTCACCATCATCTTCTTTCTTATTCATGTTTGCTTGCTTTTGTTTATTTCCATCTCCTATAGATACTATAAGATTTTTCACTCTTAACTGATCAGGTTTAATCAAATTGATCTCTGTTTACTTGGACCAAATCCTCGATGTGACAGTTTTCTCTATGTTGCCCTTGCTATATTAGAGTTAATAAAGTTTCCAGTAACATTCCCTACTGGCATCAGCACCTCATTTATCATCCTAATACTTTTATTAAGGCAATGAGAAGATAAAACTTGGATTTCTCTTGTTACTTTATTAAAATAAAAACGAGATTTCTGGTTGAATATGAAAATCATAATTTTAAGAAAAAACTGATTGTAATATCCAATATTTGTATTAGAACTTTTCGTAAGGGCTTCCTGCATCCGGCTGCTCAACACACTGAATAAACTTCAACAGTAGTAGGCTAATTTCCAATGTCAAACATTCTTGACAAGAAGCTATGGTAGTAAAACACTTAGAGACCATGTAATCCACCACACATAAGTTCTGTTATTAAAATTCTACTGGCATACAAGTCTGTAATAAAGCCAGATACAGGTTCACCAGGGTTTAAATACTTGCATAATACTAAATGAATGGATCTATTGTAACTGCACCAGTCTTATTCTACTTGATTCATAGTTAGATAAGACAGCTGCTTTCCTGTTAATCTCACATTGTTAGTATTTCTAATTAAAAAAATTAATCTATAGCTTCTAGAGATTATTATTGCTTGCTCCCTTTCATCATTTTGTTTCAGGTTTCTTACTTTTTCCTCCAAGAAAAGGGTTTCTGAAGTTGAAGACTATTCATTGATAGACTCTTTATTCGTTGATAACAAACGTTTGAAGAAGGCTAGTAGAAACAAGAGGTCAAAGGACAGGAGGTATAGGGAGCACCATACAAGTTTCTCAAACCAAACCTTTCTTACGACAGAAGCAATAAATATAGCTAACTTGCCACATAAACATTGTATGAAGGAACCACATGGATTAACTACTCAGTTAAGGATATTGAACTAAATGCTACTAAACATAGAGTTCCATTCTTATGATGGGCTTCTTAATACAACTACACTTGCCTCATCGTTAGTGTGGCTTGCATCTTCCAATAATGGAGTCATGAGAGGTGGAGCAATATCTGGATCTGGCTTTTGAAAGATGAACGTGGTGTATAGACCTGCAAATGGACGACTTAATAAAAGCATGCAAAGTACGGAAATAGTGAGACTCATATTCCAATGAAACTATCTAATATGAATGGGATAAATCACCTAAAACATCATATGATCTGGGAAGAAGTCTTCCCCTTGGATCAACAAGATTATGACCAGCATCCATGAGCATTCCTGCCAATTGTCCTCTTGAGAGCCAAGTTTAAAAAAGTCAGCATTCTAAGTGAAATAATGAATTAGAAGCATGAAGTTAACAGCTTCAAATATGGAGCTACAAAATATGATTTGAACACTGAACAACTGCATCATTTTTAAAATCGAAAGGAGTCCAAAGTAGAACTGTATATATGAGAGAAGAATGAATCCACACACACACACAAAAAAAATAAAATGGAATACAGCTTTTAATATTTTCGTCAATCATACAAAACTACTAAAAGAAGATTCTGGAAGAAATAGTTGATCCTGTCCACATGCCGAAGTTCAACTTCAGAGATATAATTCTGTCACAACATATATTGCAGAGTACTGAATTAACATGTTTATACATGCGAATAATATCTAATCTTGTATACATGACATATTTTACGTTAATTATGGTGATTTTAGCATGTATTAATAGATTGCCTGAGGGAACTAATGAAATTTGGTGCATAAAAACTTACAAAAGGAATGAAAACTAAGTGAATGACAAAAGTATCAGAGAAAGAATAGAAAATTGATGCAAAACATAAATGATTGAGAAAGAGTGTAATTAAATAAAGACATCTAGGGTCGGGACAAACAACAAAAATCTATAATATATATCATGACAGTTGCAAAACATAACACCACCGCAGCATGTATAAGAAAGCAAAATCTTCTGCGACCCTATTTAAGTCAGAATGATCTAAATACCCTTATTTAAGTGCCTCAGGGAAAATCAAATAAAACTGAAGTAAAATAATGCAAACGACTTTCAAGAGAAGGAAAAACCAGAACTGCACAAGAAAAAACACTAGACGAAATTTATGTCCCTTAATCAATCTCGCAACTTTGTAAAGAACTTGGCTCTAACAACAAAGTTTGAAGATAATTTGAGTAAGCTCTATCCCATGCCTTTCTCTTTAGCTAGCTCACTTGACCACTGCACTAGATATCTGTGTTTCCCTCCTCAAGTGAACTTCTTTGACATCAATATGTCTTTGACAACCTCCACTGGTTTCTGATACACTCACAATTTCACTTTTTTACACACTAAATTTATTCGATCTTTGATATATCTTTGTCCCATTTGATATATTGATCCTTTCATTTCGTGATTTTCAGGATAACAAACAAGTGGAGCAAAAAGATGAAAGGTTGAAGTCAAATCGAGCCAAATATTGCCATTAAAGGGGCGAAGACCGCAGTGTTTGGAGACAAGGTGACAAACACCGCGATGATTGCTGACAATGGCCAACGCCGCGGCGTTGGTGAAGGAAGACTTCAGCGTTCAAACGCCGCGGTTTTACGGGTGAAGACCTAGGTTTTTGCACGTTTCCGGGCCATAATAAATTGTCCTTAGGTCAAATTTTTTGTACTATCTAGTACCCATAGCAGGCCATATATGACTTTCGTGCCCTAACTTACTGCGCTTATGGCCCAGAACGTCAAGTAGACATTTTTCTTTTTTTATAATTTGAACTGCTTAAGTCTATAAAGGTCCAGCTTCCTTGATATGCACACAGGATACCTTTGAGTTCATATGAGAAGATTATATTCCATTAACTACGAAGTACTGGAAACGAACAGAAAGAAAACAGAGATGCCAGAGTTGAATAGAAAGCTGTCACCTGTTGTCATCATAAAATTCAGTCAAGTTTTGTATCTCCACGTACTCAAGACCAGCCTCTCTAGCCAACCTGCACAACATAATTACCGATGATGATAATAGAACTTGAAATATCCTAAAACAAATTAGAATAAGCATTCCGAAGGAATAATTATCAATGAAAATGTCAGTTGGAGTAACTTATACGATGCATGTCATAAACATTGAAGCTTCAAATAACAAGTGAATATTTCTATATAAGATATGGAGACGAACCTGCATTTTGGTCAATATAAAGATAAAAATACTTCAGGACAGTGCAATTATTTCATATATTGACATGGATGAACAATGTTGGTATAGGAAGATGGTCAAGTTCACTCCAGGATACAAAAGTTTGATGTATTCATCTAAAATTTAGAAAGTTCTTCTAACAGATCAAGAGCGATAAATTGTTTGATATCTAGGCTAAATAAAAGATGCTTTAGCTGCCAGATTCAGGGTCCTAATGTGATGGTAGTGTAGGCATTTTCTATCTGTAGACATTATCATCCATCTTATTCACACATCTTAGAACCTCCAACCAGATTGTCGAACGCGATGGAACATTATCATGCATTAAGATAGTCTTTGAAGGAATTCTAGTTTACACATCTTAGAACCTCAAATCGGCAAGTTTGGGGTAGCCAAACACATACTCAGAATGCATAAAACTCAAGAGTTGTCTTCTCATGAAAACAGCCAAGGAGGAAACAATGATAACCTTCATAAATTTGCTGCTTTGAAATCATAAGAGAAAACATCAACCTGATCAAACTCGGGAAATGGACTAAGCAATGAGTTTCAGCAGACATGTCATTGGCAAATTTCAACTGGTACTTTTTACCAAAAAATGGGAACCTGCATATCAATTGAGTGAATATTAGGAAATTAAATGTCAGTAGAAATTACGAAAAAAAGTGAGAGCATGATCTGATATTGCATGTATACTTCTCTTCCTCGACTTCGAAGGTGATCATGTAGCTCTCAGATCTAATGCAGTTGGGAACAATGTTGGGCTTCATTCCACTACCCCTATTATGGTATGCTTCAACATTTTTCTGGTACTTAGCCCTACAAATCAATATATTATGTTTTAGTTAAAAAAGTCCTTAAAGACTCAATAAAAGCTGAGGGCCCAGACCATTATTGGCGAAGCAAGCATTTGCGAACTGTGGACAGACTCAGTTGCCTTGATTAGTGCATGGCATAGGATTCCGTAATGTGACATAGGAGAGAAAAAACTTTTATTGAATTAATGACTACTGATAGCACAACTATATAATTATGATATACCTAAAAACAAGAAGAGGATATGGGAAAAGAGACAATACAATGAGCCTAATGTGAATATGACAATAGGACGACTAACTACTACCATAGAAGCAAATAACATATGAGCAAGCATAAGTCATCTCAGCTCCTAAATCATAACATTCACATTTTCAAGGGTCTGGTGAGAGTTCGTACACAAGGTAGACTTGACCTGAAGAGTGATTAAACAATACCAAATGTATGAAAGAACTGTCAAAAGATACACACATGCTAGCTCTTATAATAGAATAAATCATACTTAGGAATTCAACTATAAGAGACATACAACTACAATTCATTTTCTTTTATCCATAAATACATCAAATTTAAAATAAGTTTGACAACTTTATATGTCCAAGCTTTTCATGCAAGAAGCAAAGCTGATAGAATACTAAATGAAAAAGGCATTCACCCTATTTTAAGCTACTACTATGGCAAAGTTCTTATAATGTTTATCACTAACAAGAACTGTGCTCAATTAGCTAGTATTATAGGGTCTGGCTGCAAAAGCTTACAACAGGTCAATGCAAAAGGAGATGCTTTAGGCCCTAGAAAATCAAAATAAATTAATGCGTAGTGTGTCCAAATGTTTACTCACGATAAATTGAATAAGAAATTTGTGCACCCACATCAATTAGGTTAAAACTCAATTGTAGTATGCTGTAGGAGCAAGACAGCTGGAAGAAAGAAACACGTGTGTACCAAACAAAACATTTTACAAATTTAGTTCCATACCATATGGTAGATGAATCGGGAGTAATACCGAGAAAATAACCTCCCGGCTTCAACAAAGATGACACATTGTGCAACAGTCTCTTCACTTTTTCCTCAGTTTCAACGCATAACTGCAATCACATTGAAATAAAGTTTGTATATAGTGTTTTCTTTAACTACATTGAGACCAGGAGAAATGCTACAGGACAAATCTCCTACCGGCAAATGCTGCATGCAGAAAACTATATCAGCCTGATTTTCCTTGTTCTTCCAATGCAAATCTACGTCATCCTGCAGGACACATGCATCTATCAAGTAGTGAAAAGAAAAGTGGCAGATGATCAACTTAAAGCAAACAAGTCCAGAAAACAGGACATGCTGGGATGTGACAAGTAAATAGCTCAAAAATAATCGTGTAATAGTGAAACCAGTTGGAGGTATAACTGACAAGAATGAACCAAAAAAGAGAAAAGAAAAATGGGCAGTTGGTATGGATGGAGGGGAAATGAAGATGAAAATATACCGTGAGAAGAGAAAAAATCTTATTCTTGCAAGAAATTTTTTAAAGACTTCCATCAAATGAGCCTCTGCATTCTATAGTTATAAAAATAGAAAGGAATTACTGAATGTTCTGGTCCCTTCTTACACCCTAACAAACAACTTCATTTCTTCTTTGATAAGACAATAACCAAAAGAAAGAAAATTTATCCCCCTACTAAAAGAAACAGACCCACTGCATCAAATCAGAATCATCTCTCAGTTTGTTTTCATATGGCACACAAGCAGCATAGTACTTCATGCTGACATTGACTAGTCTTCCATTAAGAACCAACATCAAAAGTACAGGAAAAATCAATATAAAGAGGGGCATAAATGGCTCACAATGCAAGGATCAAACTCGAGAAACTCAGAAGTGTAAGCCTTTCGTTGACTCTCCCATGCCTCCCGCACTTCGCTCACTCCAGATGTCGCCACATCTGTAGCATGAAATCCCACATCTTACACTAAAAGTACCATCTTTCAATACATTCAACTGACAGAATAACAACAAAAATTACACAAGTAGAGCAACAGCATCGCAAATTACGGAATTCATAAACCATGGCTGATAAAAGTTATATTTCCCCATTTAGTCAGACATAAACGCAAACACCTTTGAAACATATAAAAGGTGGAACAGATAAAAAGAGACTACTACTAAGTTACCAATGCCAATGTAGTGACCAATCTGAGCTTCGTCCCACTTCTCCTCATCAGCTACTTTACCACAATACAAATCACACACCTGCGTACAATCCATCATTAATTAAACACACACAAAAACGCGTAGATGCAAACGGCAAAAGCATGCATATGTAATTATACAAAAATAGAAAAGGGAAAATGATATATATATATATATATAAATATATACAGTGGCGTAAGGAGAGACGAAGATGTTAATGAGGGCAGTTTTAACAAATTCGATTAGACGGTGGTGGTGGTGGTGAGAGGACTCGGCGGGGCGATGAGGTGGAAACGAACCCATCATCATCTTTGTATATTCCAAATCTCCCTAAAACCCCCCCACCCACAAAATATTCCAGCAAGTGCAAGACACTGTAAGAGCGAGGGAAATTTCAGGGGACAAACATCAAAAAAGAGGGGCCATTAGTTTGGGAATTTGTATATTACTCCCCAATGGTTTAAATATTTTTATTATCGACCCCTTTGTATCATATTACTCCTCGATGGTTTTAGTACCTATTCTTACCAACCTTCTTTGACCTCTCTGATTTGACAAGAAATTATTATAATTAGTTGACTTTGACAGATTTAGTCAATCAATATTTTCTAAATCAACAGAATATAAAAAAAGAGTGGCATGAAAACTATGATATATTTCGTTACTTTGAGAGGGAAAATGTGTCCTTGTATGCTATGTTTTTAAAGCTATATTCTTGTTTTTATTTTCATATACGATGGATTTTTTATTTTTATTTTATTTTTCAAGCAATCTATTTTCGGAATGGATCTTCATTGTGGCACACCATTGTGTGATTGACAAGTGTCTATTTAAAAAAACTGTTAATAATATTTCAAATTAAATGCACACTTGTCAATCTCACAATGATGTGACACCATTGTGGCACACCAATATGGGATAAAAGATCCGCTCTGATCTATTTTATACTCAAAAACCTTATGAGTCGCTCACTAGCTTTTCTTGAATTAATATTGTGAGACATAAAATTGAAAAATGACTCATCACTAATTATGCTTCAATTAATATTATATAACATAAAATCATCATTGGTCTCACCATTAAGTACTCTTTTAATTTAAAATAATATAATATTATAATTCACTTCCTCAAATTTATATAAATCAAATATTTTTCTATTTATTACATTCTTTTTCTCACGAAGAAGCTCAAACCGAGCTCCAATCGAGCCGATTCAACTCAATGTCAACAAAGTTACATGAATAAACCTTCAATTCAGGTCAGAGGCCAATAAAATATTCAAAATCAAGATTATTGATTTACATTGATTCTACGGATCAATGTGACTCAGTCAGAGTGACTTTGTATTCGAATTAAATGCGAATCAATTGTGATTATAGATTGCACTTGGACTTACCAAGCTGCATACATAGCTCTAATAGGATCAAATATGACGTAGTTCCTATTTTATACATCCTTCCAATCTCGTAGTTGTGGTTCGTACATCAAATATACCCAATTTATGTTATAGGATCTCGGTAACGAAGACACGATGTTAGCTACGAAGACTATTAATTACTTAGATTCCGATTCTATGATCTCCATAAATACATGTATTTATACAATTTCCATGTTGTACATATGAGAAGTTGACAGATGGGACATCATGATAAGATGATGACACGTGGATATTACAGATGATGTGGATGATGCCGTGTTGGGTTGGAACATAGGTCGACCCAACTCGAACTAATAAAAACACTCAAATCTTGTAGTGTTATGCAATTATGAAACATTTATAGATCTTCGAATAAATATCTATACGATAGTACAACAACGTTCATTGATAGTTGTAATTCTGCTAATACTTATAAGATACAAGGCTACGAGCCTCGATCCAATATTATGTATATCAACTACAAAGGAAAGAAAGTGGAAATTCAAAAAACTAATGGGGGCGCAAACATGAATTTAGCAAAATATCCTTTCCTAATGCCTACAATGCATAAGCATAAGAAGACTACCACTACTTCCATTCTCACTTCTCTATCAAATCTCTCACATTTTGGTTGATACATTCCGTCTCATTCTACGATGGAGAACAGCAACAACAGCGTTGTAGAAGAGACTCTGGTGGAAGCTGCGCTCAGAGTGCTAAACACAGCAGACCCATTTGTGAAAGCACGACTTGGCGATGAAGTAGCAAACAAATGGCTACAAGGACACATCGACCTCCCCTACGACGCTTCTATGGTCATCCATGTTCCTGATCGCCCCGCCCGACTCGCCGATGTTAGATAAAACTGTACTCTCATTCTGTTTCCTGCTAAGTGCTCGATAAAATGCCGCAACGAAATGTTTATCGCTTACACTTGTGTGCAGGTGAAGTTGGTGTCACCGAGTGAGATGCCGAAGCTGGGAAAGGCGGGGAGTTTACAAAGTAGACAGGCTATTGTGCATAGTCTTGTGCACACTGAAAGCTGGGCTATTGACTTATCTTGGGTATTTTTTCTGTGCTTCTTTCTTTGATTTTTTTTTTTTAAAATGTTTTCAGTCATTCCCACGTTTCGGTAATGTGAGGAAGTGCTGCAGATTGCTCGTAGACCGGGCTTTACTTGTGATGTTAAGTGGAGAATTGCGTTCAATTGTTTTGAAAGGAATGGTAGATTGTCATGGTTCTTATGGTGGATTGCATTGGTGTGTGATGAAAAATTGATCATTATCTATTTGTAAAGAGATTACTTTTGAGATATAGGTACATTTATGATTCCATTTCTAAGGAGCAACTGATGTGGTACAAGAACATTGAAGTCTTGAAGTTAATAATAAATTACAATTTCTTTGGTATTATTAACTAATATGATGAGATTTTATGTAAGCTGTGAAATGGGATACAAGGGATCTGACAACCAAAGTTTCTGATCATGGCATCCATTTTCCAAAGAGTGCTTGTTTTAGATTGACCAGACATGAAGAAGTTTGTTCTGAGTATCTAGAGCTTATGAAGGGGATTAGTTTCAACCTTCTTATCTTCAGACTATTTATTATTCTGCAATTTCGCCAATGTTGTGTAGTAATTGTTTCACCTTTTGAATTTAGTATTGTGTGTGAATAATGTGCTTGAACTAAAATACATAAGCAATACATGATGCTTTTATTTGTTCCTCGCAATTGTAATGTAATATCTCCATTATGTATTATATAGGATATTATTGCTCGTTTTGGTAGGCAAGAATCTATGCCTAGAGATTTTTTCACAGATTTTGTGAAAGTGGCACAAGATGAAGGTCGGCACTTCACCCTCCTCGCAGCACGACTTAAGGAACTAGGATCTTTCTACGGAGCGTTGCCTGCTCATGATGGTCTATGGGATTCAGCTATGGCTACTTCAAAGGATTTGTTAGCACGTTTGGCAATTGAACATTGTGTTCATGAGGTATCTTTAGCTATCTCTCACTGAAAACGAATATTACAAATATTTATTTGGTTTGAAAGTGGTTGCAAGAGATCTTTTGATTTTCAGATAATTCGTTGACTTATTGCAAGCTATTATTATTGAGCACCAACCCTAACCTAGCTTGTACTTGTGATGACTGGCCATTTTAAATTGTGGATTTTTAAACCATTAGATTACACATGGTGATGTCAGCATTTCGCTTAATAACATCATCATAATCTCATCCAACTCCTCAAAAATTCATTAGGGAATTGGTCGCATGAAATCTCCATTTTTCCTTAACAATATGTCGATGGGGAAATTGCAATTATTGTACTATAAATAAAGTCTATTGCAATTTCAATCCTATTATTTTCAAAGTTGCAAAAATAGTTCTATGGGGTTCTTATTTGCAATTTTGTCTCATCCGTTCAATGGATAGAATTTCACGCTTAGCATGCATGCGCCGTTAAGGGTTTTTTTAAATTTAGGCAAATTAAGTAATGATCATGTGGGAAGCACGTGATAAAACTACTGGTTCTCGTAAGCGTTTTAACAGCTGAAACTAAATTTGCAAAAAAGTACGTCTAGCACGTTTATAGCAGTAGGGTTAAAATTGCAATGGGCTTATGCTATGAGACTAATACTGCAAATTTACCTATTTTAAGTTTCACCTGGTTCGGATAGTAATGATCTAACATGATCGATTTTCAGGCTAGAGGACTTGACGTGATCCCAACTACTATCTCTCGTTTCCGGAAAGGAGGTGATGACAAGACTGCGGATTTATTAGAGAAAATGGTTTATCCAGAAGAAATTACTCATTGTGCTGCTGGAGTTAAGTGGTTTAAGTATCTATGTCTAAGGTCAAACGATCCTGTCATGGATGTCAATTCCGTGTCTAAGGGAAGTGACTCTGAAGAAGCTGAAACAGTTGGGGATATGAATGAAGTAATTCAGAATTTTCATACAACAGTGAGAGCTTTTTTCAGAGGGCCACTCAAACCACCTTTCAACGAGGCAGCAAGAAAAGCTGCTGGATTTGGACCTCAATGGTATGAACCTCTTGCTGTTAAAGACTTCTCTAAGTAATGAGAGAGTCTTTTGTACTTTACAGAATCGAAAAAAAAAAAAATAATAACAAGAAGAAAACCAGAGAAAGTTAACGTTTAATGGAGTTTTTTGCTGCAACTCTTACTAGATTTTGAAGGTTGTTTTAGAAGTTCAGGATGTGTGTTCTGTGTGAAGGATTTCCTGATGTGTTAAGTTGGTATAATTGAAGATAAAAATTAAATTAAAGTGTTCCTCGTTGATTAGTGATGATTTCTCTTTTATTTTTGTATTTATTAATGGACAAAAAAAAAAAAAAAAAAAAAAGGAATGGGCAAGCATAAAATGTTTTTTGCCTTGTGACTAGCTGAACTTTAAAATACATATTTTGCGTCATTACAATAAAGCTAACGTCCAATATCACGAATATAGATAGAGTTTCCTCAGCTGTACTAAACAATGTGTTGCTTCTTTGCTACTTCAAAATATTATTAAATAATTTACTATGGAACCTAGTTAGTTGAATACAAGGGAAAAAATTGTCATTAAATACATATGGGCATATTACGTAATTCTTTTTTACAGTTATGGTGTAATCGGCTAAAAAAAAAGTGGGAACTGGAAATGAACGAATTTGTAGACGTACAAGTATAAATACGAATACAACGGAATTATTCAAAAGTAAAAGTACAACTTATTTTCATACAAAATTGAAAGATAGATTTTTTTTGTACTTGCTTTAATTTTATATGAGTCACTAGTTGACAATAATCAATATTTTGATAAATTATCAAGTTTTGTAGTTTTTAATTGTATATACTCAATTAGTACTTATAAAAAAATAATTAAAATTTTCAAGTTTTATATTTAAAAATAATCTTTTTTGGCAACACTAAACGGTTTAACTCTAAGGTATGAGTATAATTGTTGCAGTCAGAATACATACAGAAAATGAAAGTATTTTTTAAATTATACATAAGTATATGTATTATGCAACGTGTTTTAAATAATAGAGCTATAGAACGCCTAGAGAAATGGTAAATATAAAGATAATACTCGCTCAAACTTTTTCTCAAGGCTTGAATTTTTCTTGATATATTGCTCAGAGCTTGAGTTTGGTCTGAAAATAATATGAATGTCAAGTTGCGCTCAAGCTGTTTAAATATATTTTTTCAATTTTCTTAGTGTAATTAATAAATTAAATTTAAACTATAACTTCGGAACACATAAAAATAATTGAATGCATCCAAGAAAAATAACAAGGGCAAAATAGTCCTTTATTAAATATACTAATTATCCTATTTCTTAATGCCACGTGGAGAATACATAATACACAAACATCCTTTTAAGGTCAACATTCAGAAAAGGCCCCTTTGCACGGAAAATTCTTGTATAAATCGGATTTTGGAACCCATCTGTGAACCTTGTGGTTGTGAATGAAACACCTCACTTGTTTTTCAATTCAAAATTATATATTAAATAATGTGTATTATTCACATTCATAAAGTACACAAATAGAGCCAAAAACTTGATATATATAAGTATTTTCCCCTGCGGACCAAGCCAGCATTCATGAGGTCCAAAAACCCATTCGTTTCTTTATAAATAGGCTACCCAATCTCAAGATGAAATGTACTTTCTCTATTTCCTCTTTAATGCGCTGTAATTTTGTAGTGTATATATATCTCTTTGGAAATACATCTGACTGCAACATTGAAAGGGCTATCCTGGGAAAACTTTTGGTGTGTGCTTTGTCGTTTGTTACATGTGGATGCGAACTGTGCAACCTAACTTTGAAGATACTTAGGTAAAAAGTTGTCATTGGCATCCAAAGTACAAAAGACCACCTCTTCATTTTAGCATCCTATGTGAGAATTAAAGAATAGACATGAGCATTAAGAACGCAAATTCCTTCGATAGCTATGGGAGTCGGTATGTCTCAGCATAAACAAGAAGTAGATGAATGAACAATAGTCCCCAAGAGATGAAGTGACTCTCATACCGCCACTCCTCCCTTTTAGAGAGGTGATATATATATATATAGTGGAGTTGGAACAAAAAGAGCATCAAAAGCCGAGAAAATATAGTCAAAACGGATCGCAATGGGTCAAAGAAGATCCGGGAAAGCGGTGTGAGGGGGGGCTCGCGTTGTAGCACCAAAAGTGGCGCCATAACGCGAGAATGGCGGGCGTTGCAACGCGGGCTGCTACGAGTATGGAAAATACTCGCGCTGCAGCGGGTAGGATGGCTTGGCGCAGCGCAAGTACGAGAAGCTGGTGCTAGACTGAGGCTAGGCATGCAAGTTTGATAAGATTTTGGCTTGGTTTTGGCAAATCCGAGTCCTTATTTGGATTGGAATGTTTCCTTTTGTTCTATTTGTTTAAAGGATTGTTTTTCCTAATTTGTTAGACTTGCTCCACTATTATAAACAGTAGAATTCAATTTGTAATTCATTGATTCACTCAAGAGAAGTAAAACTGTATTTTAGTGTTGACTCGTGAATGTAGGGAGTTTGTTAAACCACGTTAAATCCTCGTGTCTTCTTCATGCTTAGTTTTTATCTTTTCTTGTTTATTTTCTTCATGCTTTGATGCTACCATGCCTAACAACTGGTATCAGAGCCATAAGTTGTAGATTTAGGAGATGTCTTAGATCTAGATCTATAGGGAAGAGCTTTGGTTATCACGAATTTTGTCATGGGAGTGATGGTAGCAGATGAGGAATAATCAAGGTTGATAGTTTTGTTGCAGGTAGCACGAACTGAGGTCATGGTGAAGTCGGGGAAGATGACAGAGGAGGATGAAATCAGTTAGATCGCTAACCAAAAGGAGTATTTCCGTTCAAAGTTAACTAAAAAACGTAGAAAAATCATGGTGCCAACAATTAGGCAAATCTGTAGTAGCAGAGGCAGATTCGTGTTGCCAATGGGAGCAGCTGCGATGCCGGTGGCTGATCCGAAGAGCAAGCAGGTCAAATGGCAGACTCGTGTTGCCGAGAGGGCTGAACGAGTTGCTAGAGATCGGGTCCAAGAAAGCAAATCTTGTTAGGTATATGCCCAGGGATGGATCCGGGGGGGCTGATGAGTGCAATATTTATATATTTAATTCCCTTTATATTTAGCATTTTATTGTGACTATACACCCATTTGAACTAATCTTATCTTATTTTATGAATTGGGTAGATTTTAAATTGAATTAATCATTTTCAATCAAATTGGGCAATTCGGCGCGACAATGGAATTACAATCCTATCTGGAGCTAAACACCTCTTGTGTTAGTGATTTTTATATGGTTAGAAATCGAATGAAAAGCTCCATAATTCATATGAAGAACACTAAACCGAATTAGGATGGGATAAGGCTCAAATACACTCAAGAACTCACAGCTGTTTCTGTTGCGGGCTGGACTGCACCACTTTGGTAGAAAATTCATATCTGGCGGTACATGCATTGTATTTGGACAAACCCAGCTGAATTGGATAGCCAACATGCATATCTACAACTTTTTAAGAGGAGGCAAAGTCAAATTCGGACTGCAAATAGTCCAAATCAGTGTTCTAATTCCTGCATTAAAATCTGGCGGCTAGAGAAGGCAACTTCAAAATGATCTCTAAGAGAAGACAACTTCAAATTGATTTCTAAGAGAAGACAACTTCAAATTGATTTCAAAGAGAAGACAACTTAAAATTCTTATGAAGGAAGCCTATTCTCTATAAATATAGCACATTCTTAGAGCTAAAGAGGAAAAAAAAGAGAGAAGAGAGTTAAGAAAAATACTATATCAACTATTGTACTTTTATTAATGAATATCTAATTTTCTCTTTCGATTCAAGGTAGTTCAATTTAATTCATATGTTGTGAGACACAGAGCTTCATGATCTATCTATGGGTTGATTATCTTTTGTTTCTTATTACTAATGTTCATGGTTGTGTAGATGATAATCTAAGATGCATATTAGTTGATTATCTATTACAATCTATTGCTAACAAATCTTCATAATCCGTAATTGTTATGCTTGATTTGTGCTCGTAGCAATTGAGTTTTCAAGATTGCGATCCCAGTTTTCATTGATTACTCGAGGGAAACATTATTGTAAATTAAATAGTTGGCGCTTGCGTAAACTATTATTTATCCTTAGTCGCTTCTAATTCATTATGCTATTATTGACATGATTAGGATTGCTTAATACCGATTCAGTTGATAATAAGAATTTAACCGGGTGCTGGGCTTTGGTTAATGATATAAGGAAGTCAATAAGGATCTAAATAGCTGGTTATTTAGGTTCTTGGCTAAGTAATCGAAGAATAGATAGTATTTTAGGTGTCTATGATCGACTTGAATTAAAGAACAAATTATCCTTGAATCGATATTTTACGTTTATTGAAATTCCTATTTAGTTCCTGTCATTTTTAGTCATTGAATTCATCCAAACAACACCCCCCCCCCCCATTGAATATTATTTTGATCAACCAATCTCTAGGGTTCGACCTGGACTTACGAGTACTACAAATCCTTGTGAGAACAGTAAATTTTATTTTGGCACATTCGACACGTACCAAATTTTGGCGCCGTTGCCGGGGATTGGTTTTTGGTCAAAATTTTATTATTATTGTAATATATATATATATAGGCTGTTCGATTCATATATTTCTTAGTTTTAAGTTTTATTGAATATTTTGAGTATTTAGAAAAGAAAAAAAAAATAAGGGTTTCTTTGAAGGTTTTAAAGAGCATACAATAGAAGAAGATCGATTGAGCAATCCAACATACTTGGACTAAGTTGTGACCACGTCGAGCTAACGACGTTAAACAAAAGCGCTGCTTGGGAGGCAACCCAAGAGTGGTTGAACAGCCACTATCAGATTTGCTCTCTTTCCCTATCTCTTTTACTTTCATATGTTCACTTTTAATTTACGTCCTTGCATTGAGGACACTGCAAATTTTAAGTGTGGGGGAGAGGGTTAATGTATGTGCATTCTTTTATGTTTAGTAATGTTTTATCTCACTTTTTTAAAAAAAAAAAAACTCAAAAATTAAAGATCTTGGCTACCTAGTTAATCCAATTTGATTTTATTGATTTGTGTTTTGGCATGTTTTTGATTAATTTAATTTGAACTTACTTACACATACATTTTAGACTTGCTCATGATGATCCTAGATTAGTATTAATTTTCTTAGATGACACCGAGCACGAAATCGAAGGCACAGGAGTCGAAAGGATTCCATCCTAACACATAAGGAAAGACTTTTTGCAACTTTCACCCAAAGATGACCATTATATATCGAGATACCAAACAAAATAAACAGCTTATAAATTGCGTAAGTTTGAAAGTGCTGAATGGTTGAAATGACCCAATGGTCAAAGCTCTTGAGTAGTACTCGAGCTAGTCTTGTAATGTAATGATTAAAAGACCATAGTTTTGTTTCGTGGCCTTTGCCACTCGAGTTATTAAGTCCGTAAAGAGTGTTTTGACACTTAATGCCCTAAAACTATCTAGTTTGGGAGTCATTGACCTAAAGCTTACTACATGGGTGACATAGAAAGCCTAAGGGGACAAGACATTGCACCCGGTCCTAAATTTGAATTTAATGTTTCTTTTGAAAAAAAAAAAAAGTTATAAAAACCGTTAGTTTCTTAATATTGCATGGATGTCCAGTGTTGTCATAAGTGAAAGGTTAGAACTAATGTGGTGAAGATGCCTTAGACTATAATGCCTTAGATTATACACACACACCCTAGGGAAGTTGATTTCTATTTATGGGTACAACATGAGCTGAGTTTATATGTATGCATTCACCTTGATCTTCATTGTGCCAAATTCATGCCATTACTACATAATCAATTGTTGGAATGTATTGACTAGTACTTTGCGAAGGTTGAAAATTTTGTGGGTATATTTTCTGCAAACCCTCACGAGACGAAACTCGTCCACTAGGGGTAACCTAGGGGTTTAAAGGCTTATTGCATACGCTAAATGCAATCGTGAGACCTGCGAAAATGGTTTATCATAGTTGATTTTTGTTTTCTTATCTCTTTATATTTGCCCGAGGACGTGCAAGAGCTAAGTGTGGGGGAATTTGATGAGTGCAATATTTATATATTTAATTCCCTTTATATTTAGCATTTTATTGTGATTATACACCCATTTGAACTAATCTTATCTTATTTTATGAATTGGGTAGATTTTAAATTGAATTAATCATTTTCAATCAAATTGGGCAATTCGGCGCGACAATGGAATTACAATCCTATCTGGAGCTAAACACCTCTTGTGTTAGTGATTTTTATATGGTTAGAAATCGAATGAAAAGCTCCATAATTCATATGAAGAACACTAAACCGAATTAGGATGGGATAAGGCTCAAATACACTCAAGAACTCACAGCTGTTTCTGTTGCGGGCTGGACTGCACCACTTTGGTAGAAAATTCATATCTGGCGGTACATGCATTGTATTTGGACAAACCCAGCTGAATTGGATAGCCAACATGCATATCTACAACTTTCTAAGAGGAGACAAAGTCAAATTCGGACTGCAAATAGTCCAAATCAGTGTTCTAATTCCTGCATTAAAATCTGGCGGCTAGAGAAGGCAACTTCAAAATGATCTCTAAGAGAAGACAACTTCAAATTGATTTCTAAGAGAAGACAACTTCAAATTGATTTCAAAGAGAAGACAACTTAAAATTCTTATGAAGGAAGCCTATTCTCTATAAATATAGCACATTCTTAGAGCTAAAGAGGAAAAAAAAGAGAGAAGAGAGTTAAGAAAAATACTATATCAACTATTGTACTTTTATTAATGAATAGCTAATTTTCTCTTTCGATTCAAGGTAGTTCAATTTAATTCATATGTTGTGAGACACAGAGCTTCATGATCTATCTATGGGTTGATTATCTTTTGTTTCTTATTACTAATGTTCATGGTTGTGTAGATGATAATCTAAGATGCATATTAGTTGATTATCTATTACAATCTATTGCTAACAAATCTTCATAATCCGTAATTGTTATGCTTGATTTGTGCTCGTAGCAATTGAGTTTTCAAGATTGCGATCCCAGTTTTCATTGATTACTCGAGGGAAACATTAGTGTAAATTAAATAGTTGGCGCTTGCTTAAACTATTATTTATCCTTAGTCGCTTCTAATTCATTATGCTATTATTGACATGATTAGGATTGCTTAATACCGATTCAGTTGATAATAAGAATTTAACCGGGTGCTGGGCTTTGGTTAATGATATAAGGAAGTCAATAAGGATCTAAATAGCTGGTTATTTAGGTTCTTGGCTAAGTAATCGAAGAATAGATAGTATTTTAGGTGTCTATGATCGACTTGAATTAAAGAACGAATTATCCTTGAATCGATATTTTACGTTTATTGAAATTTCTATTTAGTTCCTGTCATTTTTAGTCATTGAATTCATCCAAACAACACCCCCCCCCATTGAATATTATTTTGATCAACCAATCTCTAGGGTTCGACCTGGACTTACGAGTACTACAAATCCTTGTGAGAACAGTAAATTTTATTTTGGCACATTCGACACGTACCAGGGGCCGGGGCCAAGACTTCAAATTCTAACTCGAGGTTAGATGTCGTTTTCTAATTTAGCCCCCACTAAAATATATGACTCTCAGTTCCAATGTATAAACAAACTAAAGCCCAGCATAGTTGGTAGGCACACTTTTGATAAAGCTCTCATTTCAACGGAATTTTTGGTTGGGCAGGGGTTTGATTCCCCATGTCCCCTCTCTCTATTACATTTTTATTTTTATTTTTAATTTCCCCCTCCCTTCTAATGCTTGTCTTTTAATTTTTAATCACTCTCAATCTTCTTTTTATTCAAAGTAAGTCATGCACCCTCTCTCTATTATATATATATTTTTTATTTTTAATTTGCCCCTCCCCTCTAATGCTTGTCTTTTAATTTTTAATCACTCTCAATCTTCTTTTTATCCAAAATACTTATTTTAAATTACACATTTGAAATTAAATTTCTCATTTTCATTTTGAGTTTTTCTTATACATTTATCAGGATTATAATAGAAGTAACAAATAAAGAGCATTGTTGATAAGGAAAAAGTACAAGATATTAATAAATCTAAATACAAGAAGAAATTAATAAGCATTCAATCATCTAAAATTTATACAAGATATTGCATACAGTGATTATATTAGCATTAATAGTTCTCACCTTCTATTCAATGAGAAATGTGTGAAACTTTATACTCTCATTTTAATATTGATCCAATGGATGACTTTCAATTGGTTAATATTGAGCATATTTGTGAATTATCAACTAATTTTTACCTAATGGATTTCATAAAGCAAGAGATATTAAATCTGAAGATACAAGTACTATATTTTGAGCTCGATGTACCCCCACAATTTGGAGTTTAAACAGTTATCTACAATATATTAATTATATCAACAATTAAAGATGACAAGAAATGATGTGATGTACCCTCTAATTATTGTTTAATTCGTTTGATATTGACTTTTTCTTTTACCAATGCAACAACTGAGAGGTTCTATTAATCCATGAACTTGACAAAAAATAGACCGCACGATCGAAGATGAATAACTTGCACATTGTTTGATTACGAACAAATATAGAAAATTGATACAGAGTCTATTATACATGAATTTTGTGACGTGAAAGAATGTTGTGTACAACGTTGATAATAGTTCTTAAGAGGTGCTTATGTATTTTGAAATTACTACAAATTATATTAAAAGTCAATTTCTACACGTGATAAGTGTTATTTTTGTTATTTACTAAAACAAAAATAATTTTGAAAACTTACATATAAATATTGTCAAGAATTTTTGTTAATAGTAATCCAGCCTCCCCAACAACTCAATCCTGGATCCCTCCCTGTATATGCCCTAGATGCTAATGAGGACAAATAGATTGTATATGGTATCTAATTATGTTGTACGAATTGCCCTAGACATAGGTAAAGATTCCCGGGTGAAGTCGTTCGATTCAAATCGAGTGAACTCTAGTACATTAATGCATGTTTAGTGGTTAGATTTCCGGATAGGGCTATTTGGGAAATCACGATCTAAGTATAGGAGTTTATACGCGAGACATCGGTTATTCTCTACCTTAGGAGTTTTCACCATAACAATATAAGAGTAATTCTACAACAAGAGCCTTTATAAGTATATTTGATCAATTTGGACCTAGCATGTGCCTTAGTCTCCCTTTATAATTGGTTTTAATTCATTTGCATAACCTTGTTCTTATTGTACACGTTTTTACATTTAAGTTACTTTTATTGTAGTTGTTTTTTTGTATAAAATCATAAACTAGAATTCAAGTCTCCGTGGTTCGACAACCCGGACTTTTCGTCCACACTTATTACTACACACGACTAGTGCACTTGCTATCATAGCACGTTAGCTTTTAGCGTGTCAAGTTTTTGGCGCCGTTGCCGGGGACTTGTTCATTTTAGTTTATGATTTTTCATTTAAATTTTCATAATTCTTAGTTTTTCGTTTATTTGTAACCTTTATTTTATTTTATTATTCTAATTTTGTTCTTGTGTTTAATTGTTAGGTATAATTTGTGGTGCATGACCCGCTCTTCTAACGAGCCTCTATACAATTTTGAGCCGGAGATAGAGCGTATTCTTCGATCTAGTAGACAAGCTCGAGAAATGGCCGACAATCTAAATCCAAATGGAAATTTTCCCGACAAAAATCTTCCGGAAAAGAGGGAATGGCTGCAAAATCTTTTCCAAGCTATGCAACCGGCACCCCCTCAAAGACTTCCATCGGTCCGACAAAGTCTACCTCCAAGGGTCCACACCATACCGGGGCCCGTAGTCTTTCCAAATTTCTTTGCACCAAATTATCACATTCCGTCACACATCTTTAGCATGGTGCAAAGCGAACCCTTCTATGGAGAGCCCCATGAATCACCTCATGAGCATTTGGAGACTTTAGACAATACTCTCATGACTACCCAATTTCATCCACGGGATCTCGATGCAATTCGTCTAAGAGTCTTCCACTTCTCATTAAAGGAAAGGGCGACCATGTGGTACAAATCTCTACCACCCCAATCCATCACAACATGGGGACAATCCATCACAACATGGCACCATATTGTCATGTACGGTTGCGCTGCATTTAAGCGCAGAATTGGCTATGTCTCAACATCTGGTTTCTGATGCAAGCTTGATGTGTTGAACATTATTTTCTATGATTTGAGAGCTGGAATCCTGAATTTGAGTAAGAGAGTTCTTAATCGCTTGCTTGAAGTCTTTATCCTCTTGGCCGCTTTCAGAATCTGACTCAGAGGAAGAGGAGGAACGCTCTGGAGATGGAATTAATCGATAAGAACTGGAGACCGCAACTTTGATTTTGGTTGGATCACAAATGATTGGTTCCTCTGGAACTTCGATGACCTCTTGAATGGCTTGATCCATTGATTGAGTTGCAGCACCAATTTGCACAACTTGGGTTTGTTGTGGTTGCTCTTCTATCTCTGTGAAACTCTGCGTGCTCAAAAGTTAAGCTTATGTGCGCTTCACTTGGGCTTGGCGTCTCATCACGCTTGTGGAGGCATCTTCATTGAGGTCTAAGTGACTCCCTATGACAACCTGAAGAAGTTCATACCGAAGGTGTAGTTCCATGCCTCGTAAAAAATAAGGCAAGTGATAGAGAAGATGCCTAGCGCGCCAATATTAGACGCCATTTTCTGTGTAATAAACTCTATGAGACAAACTTTTCTTTATGAATACAGTCAATTTTGTTATAGGCATTCTTTGTTCTTAAATTGTTATTATATGCTTAGAACAAAGTCCCTTGAAAAACACATGACCATGGGACATCATCGGACATCGCGAATGACGATGATGGAATATGTCTCCAAGTTCGTGATTCTTATAAGGTTTCAAGTCCGAGATGGGTCTGTCAAGATAAGGGATATTGACAAAGAATCAAAAGACTTGCTTGTGTACATAGTTCATAGAGAACATGCCTCGTTCCATAGGCATAGATGTACATGAGGGCTCTCATTTGGATAATGAGTGAACAGAACAACCCCGTCAGGAAATTCATAAAATGGTTATTGAATATGGAATTTCCTATAATCACGTAGGTATAAGAGTAATCCTTTTGAACGTGAGGTTCCATTGTAACTTTAAGCATAAAAGACTATACTTAGACTTGTCTCATGACTCCATCGCGAGTCGTCATATGGGATATCTTGGGTATAGTATAATTATGTATCGAGGTACATGAGGGACCAAGATGAGATCCATCACTAATATAGCAAATCAGACATTTCATATGTATTGCTTAACGAATCGATTCAAGGAATCTTTGGCCAAAGAATGGCAATCCAAAGAGGTGGAGAGTTTCCTCATTTGGATTGCATGAATCGATATCATGCAATAAGGAGACATAGTGATTGGGTCGTAAGAGTTTTGACTAAGCCATTACTCGAGATACCTTGATGGAGGGATCTTACTGATATATGTTATTTTTACACTAGTTTCCCCCCGTTTATCGACTTGATTTTGATTGTTTCCTTGATAACTTGATCACATATGATGCTTTGATCCTTGTTTTCTCATATTTTCTAGAATAACATATCATTTGGAGGAAAAGAACAAGGATTGAAGGTAAATCATGCATAAAGATACAAATTGTCTGCGCAGTGCTAGAGTTTATGGAATATATTTCTCTACCCATGTCCAAATTACACACTTCTTATACCAATGGAATGATAAGAGGCAAAGGTACATTTCTTATGTTGAAGAAAAAGATCCGATATGTAAGGAAGGAGGTGAAAACGTCATCGGAAGAGACGTCTTACGATGGAGTTTTCTCATTCAGTGACTTGTGAGACACTTTTGTCATCTTTAACGTTTGATTTAGACCCTAGTGTCTTCTTGAGAGTTGTATATATTTGTGTTAGGATTCTACAGCATCTTGAATCAGTTTATTCCAACGTCGGTAGAGAAATTTATGCGAAATTTACCAAAACTGGCTGGAGCAGTAGGGGACGAACGCCGAGGCGTTCATCAAGAGAACGCCGCGGTGTTCACATGCAGTAGCCAACGCCGCGGCGTTCAACAAGAGAACGCCGCAGCGTTCGAGGCAGCGGGTTGGTCTATAAATACCCCTTTTAGCCATTTTTTTACCCTAACTCACCTTGGATAGCAGCTGCCACACGAAAATAGAGAGAGAGAGAGAGAGAGCTTGGGAGAGAAGATTGAAGGTCAAAACATGGAGAATTGAACAAGGAATCCACATCTCTACAAGAATTAGGGAGTTTTTACATCTTTATTTCTTGAATTTGTTCAAACCTCTTATGGCTTGTATAATTTATAATTGCACTTTTGACATGAATATGAGCTAAACTTGTTTGATTGAGGCCATGGATAGGCCATTTATGTTATTTTGATTGTTGATTTGTTGGTGTTTATTGGATTAATTTTGGTTTTAGCTATGTATTCAATATTTGATCTTAATGCTACATTTGCTTGATCACCAAGTGTTTGACAAAATGCCTAGGTTAGAGATCGAGAGATAATAACCTATGGAAGATATAAACATTGAATACCCTATAGTTAAACCGACTAGAGATAGACTTATTTTCTTTAGGTGGCTTTCCATTCACGTGGGGATGTCCTAGACCTTAAATGCATCCTCGTTAATCGGGTTTTCATATAGAGATATATAGGAAATCGTTACCAAGAATAAGGTTGCTATGCCAAGAGATTGGGTGGTACGTACGTTAGGGAATTTCGCCTTAGCTAAATCAATCTAATAATCCAATAGAACCTAAATCACAATCGAAATGCATAATTGGTTGAACCATATGCCTTGATCGCTTCTCTCTATTGTTTCCTCCCTTTATTTGGTGTGACGTTGCCTTAGTTTATTTTCTAGTATTTATTAATTAGTTAATCAACCTTTCTATCGACCGATTTAACTTAGAATTGAGTAATATAGTAGTCTTGGTACTTAGATTATAGTTGTCCCTGCGGATACGATAACCCCGGACTTAGAAATCCACTTTACTACTTACGCGACCTAGTTCTCTTACTAGGATTTTGTCGTGTCAAGTTTTTGGCGCCGTTGCCGGGGATAACTATTTTTATCTAATATTGAGATTCCCTTATTCTTTCTGAGCTTAGATCATTTCTTTTATTTTTAATTTGTGTGTCTTTCTTTGTGCAAGGTTTTATCTCGGTTAGTGCATGACCCGTACTCGAGTGGAACTAGCGGAGTTTGACCCTGAAATTGAACGCACATTTACTCGAGGGGTAAAACTACAAAGAGAGACTCAACAACATCAAACCACAATGGATTCAAATCTGAATCCTCCTCCTATTCACATAGATCCTGCTATCTTAGAAGAAGCAGTTCGTCGGGAACTTGCAAATCTTCGAGTCCATCAAAACTAACCAGAGGCGCCTCCACAACGCCCGTTGAGGGATTATATGATGCCAAACATTCAAGGAGCTGCCGGGCCAATTGTTCTACCACCGGTAGAGGCTAACACTTTTCAAATCCTGCCGGGGTATATTCAAATGATAGGAAACCAGGTTTAATTTTCCGGTTTACTCCATGATTATCCACACGCTCATATAACAACATTCATGGAGATTATCCACACTTTCAAGAACAACGGGGTCACCGACGATGCCATATGTTTACGGTTATTCCCATTCTCTCTCAAAGATAAAGCTAAACAATGGTTCAACTCTTTGCCAACCGCCTCTATCCGTACTTGGGAACAAATGGTGGATAAATTTTTGTCTAAGTATTTTCCACCGGGTAAGACGGCTGCAATGAAAAATGAAATCACCAGCTTTCGTCAATATGAGGGGGAATCACTTTCTGAGGCATGGGAGAGTTTTAAGGAACTTTTGAGGAAATGCCCACACCATGGGTTAGACGTGCCTACACTTATTCAAACTTTCTATTTGGGTTTGGGGCCGAATCTCCGTACGAATCTAGATGCCGCCGCGGGAGGTACTATCATGAACAAATCACCTGAGGAAGCTTGGGCATTAATTGAGCTCATGGCCGAGAACAACTATCAATGGCCAACCGAACGAATCATGTTGCCCAAGAAGCCCGCCGGATTGTATGAAATTGGGAATAGCTCCACAGTAGCCGTTCAATTGGAGGCCCTAAACAAAAGGTTAGATGCTTTAGGACTCATGCAAGGTGCGGTGAATCATGTCCGAGCCGGTTGTGAAAATTGTGGAGGTGACCACACGAACTTTGAATGCCTACAAAGAAATTTATGTGTGGCACCGAACTCGGTTGAAAGTGTTAACTTCATGGAAAATTCAAGTCGTCAACAAAACAATCCCTACTCGAACTATTTCAATCCGGGATGGAGGAATCATCCAAATTTCTCGTGGAACCAAAATATGAATATGGCGAAACCACCACCAACCTTTTTTCAGCAACCTCCATTTCAAAGGCAAGGGGGGTTCCAACAACCACAACAAACTGAGAAAAAGAATAATATGGAAGATGTGTGGCAAAAGTTCATGACGGAGGCGACACAAAAGTTTCAATTTCAAGAAATGATGTCCAAGAGACAAGAAGCGAGCTTAAAAAATCAAGAAGTCGCACTAAAGAACTTAGAAACTCAAATTGGGCAAATTGCCAACATGCTTTCAGGACGAACTCAAGGAACTTTACCAAGTGACACCGAGAAAAATCCAAGGGAACAAGTTCATGCGATAACTCTTCAAAGTGGAAAGAACTTCATCGATTCAGACTTGGGAGGTAAAAAGGATGATACACCTCACCGTTCGGATGAAAACGAGGCAGCATCTGACTCCGGAACAAATGCCTCAGCGTTTCCCAAGGAACACCGTGCCATTGCACCTACTAGAGTGAAACACCGCGGCGTTCAACCCTCCAACACCGCGGCGTTCTCCCCTATTTCGGGAAATTCTTCACCCGAACCCTCCGTACCCAAACCAAGGCCCCCTTTTCCACTTGCATTACAAAAAGGGAAGTTAGATAAGCAATTTGCTAAGTTTCTTGATATTTTTAAACAATTGCGTATTGATGTTCCTCTTGTAGATGTTTTATCAAAAATGCCCAACTATGCTAAATTTCTTAAAGATATCATCTCCAAGAAAAGAAAGGTGGAAGAGCATGATACGATGCCTACTACGGTGGAATGTGCAACAATTCTACAAAACATGCTTCCGCCAAAACTAAGAGATCCAGGGAGTTTCTCTATACCTTGCACTATTGGTCATTTGAATTTTTCAAAATCTTTATGTGATTTAGGTGCTAGTGTTTCACTCATGCCCTTATCTGTGTGTAGGGAGCTCGGATTCACGAACTTAAAACCCACTACAATCTCCTTGCAATTGGCGGATCGCTCGGTCAAGCACCCTGTAGGCATCTTAGAGAACATTTTGGTCGAGGTGAAAAATCTTATCATTGCAGTCGATTTCATAATACTGGACATAGCCAACGATGCTGAGGTCCCCATTATTTTGGGACGACCTTTCTTAGCCACAGCTGGAGCAATTATTGATGTTAAGCATAGTAAATTAACTTTCAAAGTTGGAGAAGAAGAGGTGAAATTTGACTTGTCTAATGAAATGAAACACTCTTCTACCATTCATCATGTTTACCAAGTCGTACCTGTAGGCGAGTCCTTGAGAGAAATGGCTACAAAAGATAAGAAGACTGTGAAGTTTAAACAAGGCCTCGATCAAATGCTTACTAAGGGTACCACTGGTATTGGGTGAAGAAGAAAAATAAAAAAAGAGTCAAGCTAATGACTTTAAACAAGCGCTTCTTGGGGGGCAACCCAAACTTCGTTATTTTTATTTTATTTTATTTTTTTCTTTTCTTTTCCTTTTTGTCTTTAGCTTGCTTTCTCTTCTGTCTTATTGTTGATGTGATTTCCTAGAGAATTATATCTTTCAGGTTTTGATCACGGTTTGATCCCGGGATATGAGCCCACCACCGTGCTCCCTCCATTTCTCTCCATTTCAGGGTTGTATCGCTTATCCCTCTCACCTTGCATTTATTTCATGAACATTGAGGACAATGTTTAATTTAAGTTTGGGGGTACAACCTTGTTGATAAAGCATTCATGAATTGGTGCACCCTTGCATGAGAGCATAATGCGTTTGAATATCTCTACTCTCTCGAAGTCAAAGTCCCTTATCTGTGGTCAACATGTCATATGTTGTGACTTGAAAGCCCTTTTTAGTCATGCTTATGCAATTTTTTTTGAGGATTTAAAACGTTGGACTTTCAATTTTGTTGACTATGAAGTGTGTATTAATGTTGTAAAGTCATAAAATGATTTTGGCCATCTTTCATTGTTGTTAGCCTTACATTTTGGCCTTCTCTATATTGCATAATCTCTAGACCTTGATTTGAGCCATATTGATAAGAATGGAGTGTGCTAAGTACACTAGAAACCATCATTCATGTTTATTTCATATGCCAAGACAACCACCTTCTAGCCTAAAAGAAAAACAATGTCTTGCACCCAATCAAGAGAGTTTAGAACTTCATATCATTTGACTTGAATATGGGTACTCACCTTGTTTTGATTTGAATGTATATGAGTTAGATAGTGATGTTTTGGGTATGTTGGGATATTTGAGGTTTGAAGTATTATGTAAAAAAGGGGATGAAATGAAAACTTGAGCAATGGGCTAAATATTCGAGAGAGAGATATATATGAAAAATAAAAGAAAAAAAAGTGTGCTCTCGACTAGGCTTTGATCTTGGCACTCAATTGGATCATTTGGCTTGGAAATCTATGTACAACCCAATATGAAAAGAAACAAGTTTGGGGGTTGTAAGTTGATAGGAAAAAGAGAGTGAAAAAGGGATAAGTGATAAGGTGTGAAAGTTTTTGTAGTCTATTTGCGAATTTAGATCAATGATTTTGAGTTATAGGCTCTCTTGACTTAGTCACTTTATCCATATTTTCCAATCCTAGCCATCACCTAGCTTTGCATTACAAGCCGTAAAGACCTTTTGATTGTGACAATTGCACTTTATACACACCGATGGGTTAACGAATGTTGAATTGTTTCAATGTCTTTACCTTCCAATTGATTTGCATAGTCTTGTCTATAATGTGCTCTTGACATGAATATGGGAGTGGGAGTTCATGATTTAGGGATGGAAACTAAGATTTTGTGTGGTTTTCAAATTGCTGAATGTTCAAAGAATTGGGTAACTCTTCCGAAACTTCTTCGAAGGTTTAATGCTTGCTTTTGTGTGTATGAGATTGCAAAAGAAAAAACCATTTTGAGCTTTCATGTGTGTGCTTGATTGTATTTGATCGAGGACGATCAAAGCTAAGTTTGGGGGTAGTTGATATATGTTATTTTTACACTAGTTTCCCCCCGTTTATCGACTTGGTTTTGATTGTTTCCTTGATAATTTGATCACATATGATGCTTTGATCCTTGTTTTCTCATATTTTCTAGAATAACATATCATTTGGAGGAAAAGAACAAGGATTGAAGGTAAATCATGCATAAAGATACAAACTGTCTGCGCAGTGCTAGAGTTTATGGAATATATTTCTCTACCCATGTCCAAATTACACACTTCTTATACCAATGGAATGATAAGAGGCAAAGTTACATTTCTTATGTTGAAGACAAAGATCCGATATGTAAGGAAGGAGGTGAAAACGTCATGGGAAGAGACGTCTTACGATGGAGTTTTCTCATTCAGTGACTTGTGAGACACATTTGTCATCTTTAACGTTTGATTTAGGCCCTAGTGTCTTCTTGAGAGATGTATATATTTGTGTTAGGATTCTACAGCATCTTGAATCAGTGTATTCCGACATCGGTAGAGAAAGTTATGCGAAATTTACCAAAACTGGCTGGAGCAGCAGGGGACGAACGCCGAGGCGTTCATCAAGAGAACGCCGCGGTGTTCACATGCAGTAGCCAACGCCGCGGCATTCAACAAGAGAACGCCGTAGCGTTCGAGGCAGCGGTTTGGTCTATAAATACCCCTTTTAGCCATTTTTTACCCTAACTCACCTTGGATAGCAGCTGCCACACGAAAATAGAGAGAGAGAGCTTGGGAGAGAAGATTGAAGGTCAAAACATGGAGAATTGAACAAGGAATCCACATCTCTACAAGAATTAGGGAGTTTTTACATCTTTATTTCTTGAATTTGTTCAAACCTCTTATGGCTTGTATGATTTATAATTGCACTTTTGACATGAATATGAGCTAAACTTGTTTGATTGAGGCCATGGATAGGCCATTTATGTTATTTTGATTGTTGATTTGTTGGTGTTTATTGGATTAATTTTGGTTTTAGCTATGTATTAAATATTTGATCTCAATGCTACATTTGCTTGATCACCAAGTGTTTGATAAAATGCCTAGGTTAGAGATCGAGAGATAATAACCTAGGGAAGATATAAACATTGAATACCCTATAGTTAAACCGACTAGAGATAGACTCAATTTCTTTAGGTGACTTTCCATTCACGTGGGGAAGTCCTAGACCTTAAATGCATCCTCGTTAATCGGGTTTTCATATAGAGATATATAGGAAATCGTTACCAAGGGTAGGGTTGCTATGCCAAGAGATTGGGTGGTACGTACGTTAGGGAATTTCGCCTTAGCTAAATTAATCTAATAATCCAATAGAACCTAAATCACAATCGAAATGCATAATTGGTTGAACCATATGCCTTGATCGCTTCTCTCTATTGTTTCCTCCCTTTATTTGGTGTGACGTTGCCTTAGTTTATTTTCTAGTATTTATTAATTAGTTAATCAACCTTTCTATCGACCGATTTAACTTAGAATTGAGTAATATAGTAGTCTTGGTACTTAGATTATAGTTGTCCCTGCGGATACGATAACCCCGGACTTAGAAATCCACTTTACTACTTACGCGACCTAGTTCTCTTGCTAGGATTTTGTCGTGTCACTTACTTATGCGAAGATCGTGGTTATGATAGGTTGAGTATCTTTACATCGTTTGTATCTAGGTCTTCGGAGCCCGTTGCTAGACAGTAACCTCGATTTGTAAGTACCACAATATTATGGTGAATGATACATGGTCGGATTAAATCAAGGAAGATTTAATCTAGTACTTTCTAAATATAGAAAGGTTCTATGACACTTTTAGAAAGTATACTTACTACTAGAACAGGAACTAGCGTAAGGGGTCACACACTAACTGCTGAGGTTCCTGCTTAAAAAATATGATTAATCAACTTTGGAAGTTGAGGTGAAATTAGAAAAGTCTTGTACTTACCTAAAGAGGAATATTAATTAATTGGATCGAGATCAATTAATTAGACTATTTGATTAATCAAGTAGGATTAATTAATTAATGGACTAAGTAAAGTCCAAGGGTTACATTTAATTAGTAGAGGAAGTCAAAAATTAAATAGAATTAAAAAAATAATTGGGTAATAATAATTAAGTTGGACTTTAATTATTATGAAATATTTAATTAAATTGTTGGACTATTTATTTAAATAAGGAGTCAAAATTAAATCAAGTTGGACAAAATGTTTAGATTCCAAGGCATAGAGGGGGCGTGTAGGCGGACGAGTTTGGGGGAGGATTTAATTCATTTCCAAGTCTTGATCAAGTTGGAATTAAGGAAATGTTTTAGGAGTGAAAATAGGGAACAAGTTAGCTTGCAAGCTAAGTTCCTTATTTTTAGGAAACTCCTTAATTGAATTTGATTAGGAATAGATGAAAGTCAAATTTTGGAGATTTTATCTCATCTTGACTTCTAATCAAATTAAACTTAGGAGTATCTCTATAAATATGTGTGTTAAGAAAAACACACACACACACACACACTTAATTTCTAGGGACATTTTTGTCCAGCCTTAAGAAGAAAAATAGAGAAATTTCTAGGGAAATTTTCGTCCAGCCTTAATTAAGAAGCGAAATAGAGAAATTTTGTCTTCTTATTTTCTCCAAGAAAACTCGCCCCTCACCCATATTATTTCTAGACAAGGTTTTGCTCATGTGTTGAGATTAACCTTTCACATATATTTACGCTTAGATTAGATCTAAAATAATTATATGGGCTAGCACCGTATATATAATTATTGGGAACTATACGGAGGTGTGGATACATCTTAGAGGCGAGACAATTGGATTGCTTGAAGATACGAGGTGTTAGGAAATTTCATGTTAGATGTTTTGATGATGACAAGATAGGATTTAATGTTAGACCCCAAAAATACAATGTAAGTTTCCGTTTTTCATAGATTGATGTATAAGCATTTGAAAGTTGTAATTTATTGTTTTAGGCTTGTAATTTTTATCTTTATAGAATCTAGACATTTCTTAGTGACTGAATCGCTAGTAGAATTCTAGGTGAGTCTATTAGAGAAGAAGTTGAAGACCAGCGTCTGAAGTCAACCAGAGATAAAGATTTTCTTCTTAGCGTCCGTCAAACGCTAAAAGACCTCATTTCAGGGTTTATGGATCAAGCGCTCAAAATCTCTCAAGCGACTTATGTTAGATTCACCTGAAATAAATCCTCAAGTCATGAAGGACTTAAATACAATCATTCAACGGACATTTATTTCCAACGGGAAATAAATTCAAATTGCATTAAATGCTTGATAAGAGCATTAAATGTGATAAGCCACTGTGACTTGTGGACAAGCCACCTTTTGACCAGACTGTCAGAAATTTCAGAGTTTCAGCTGCTCCCGTCCAATCGGCTTCAGCGAATTTTTAGGAATGTCAGACTTTAGGTAAACTCATGTGCTGCGTGAAAGGCACGCTCCTACATGTGTCCAATGGACAGATCCCAAGAAATTGCCTATAAATACCTTACCCCAGCAAACCCTAAATAAAAAAGAGATATACAAGATACACAGGATACGTACGAAAAAGAGAAGAGAAATTATCGCCAAAAATCTTACGTACATTTTCTGGGAAAAAGCTTAGAAACTCCATAGCCAAATCTTTCAAGATTTTTATCTACATTCCAGACAGTTACAAATATCTCAAAACATCTTCTAAAGAAGAAACCTAAATTCCAACTGAGATATTCCAAGTTGTTTGATCTTTTCAAAAACAAACAAAACCCTAGTGACAAACCTCAACCTTTCATCTGAGTGAGAAAAGTTGTTGAACCCTTTCAGGCAGTATTTCTGAGTGAGAGAAGCTTGAAGAAGACTATCTTCATTAGTGTTGAAGTCTGTGTGATCAAGGAGCCCAAGATCATCTTCACCCTTTACTATCTTGTAGAAGATTCTGTGTGATTCTTTGAAAATCAACCTAGTAAATTTCTCTGAGTGAAAAAGGAGAAGAAGGACGTAGCTGGGATTACACCACCCAGTGAACCTTATATATCTTGTGTTATTTATCTTTACTGTCTTATTATTATTATTACATCATTTATCTTTGAAAGAGACAAGTTAAAGTGCAAAGCGATTAAATTAACTAAAAGAACGCTAAAACTCATTTCCGCTGTGCTAACCCTGATTAACCGATCTAAGCGTTGCCCTACTTTGGTAAACTGCTAAAATCACTAAGTCTAAGTTAACTTTCCTGAAGCGTCTGACCCAAGCGCTCAGTTATCCAAGCGTTCAAACCTTTAAAGTGATACGAAATTTTTTGAAGTCAAAAAAGACTTCAGGTCTATTCAACCCCCTCCCTTCTAGACCCTTTCGTATGCCACTTGGGACCACGAAGTGGTATCAGAGCGATTGAAGTAGAAACCTAAGCGTTTCCGAGCGTAACTGCTTGTTTAGATCCATTTTTCTAAAAACCTAATCGCTTTTATTTTCTCTTACATCTCATTATGGCTTTTAACAAAATGCCTAAGTTGGTATAATCAAATTATGATTCTTGGAAACTTAGAGCATTCGCATATTTATTTTCGTGCGATAATGAAATGTGTGATGTGATTATAAATGGCCCCATTTAGATTATGAAAATTGTAATTCGAGCCCCTAGAGCGACCGAAGATACTCCAGATGGTTATGTCGAGAAACCTATGTTAGAATGGATGCCAGAGGATAGAAAAAGAGCTAATCTGGATAATGTTGGATGAAGTGCACTTTACTCAGCGTTAGGAGATAACGATGCATTGTTCAACAAGATCAAGCAATGTAAGACTTCCAAAGAAATTTGGGATAAGTTGGCCATTGTGTGCGAAGGCTCAGCACAAATGAAGGAGAACAAGCTCTCCACAGCCATGCAAAGATTCGAGCATTTGAAAATGCAGCCCAATGAGATGCTAGAACAATTGGACGCAAGATTTACTTTGCTCATTACCGAGTTAGCATCACTAGACAAGGAATTGACCAACAAGGAAATGGTCAATAAGATTTTCAGAAGTCTTCCAAGTAAATATTTGATTAAGACTGTTGCTATGAGAGAATCACAAACTTTGGAGACTCTTACTCCAGAACATGTGTTTTCAGAGTTAAAGGCATTCGAATTCGAGTTAGGTGAAGTCAGTGACACAACAACTTCAGCCTCAGTATCAGGAGCATTAATCGCTACCACCAAAAATAAGGGTAAAGCGGTTAGTGAGGTTAAACCAGTGGAATCAAATGAAGAAAAGGAAATGGCCTTATTAGTCAAGAAATTCAAGAAATTTCTAAGATATGAAAAGAGAAATCCTATTGGACAAACTTCATTTCAAACTCCGCACCTCAACCAGTAGCGCCAGTTCCATATCAAGCGCCTCCATCGCCTACTCAGAATCTCTCAGCGCCAGTTGGATCAAAGTGATTATCCACTGAACAGAAAATGAAAACTAATTTGTGTTATAATTGCAAGAAACTACCAGGTAAATTGCCCTTATCCAAATGTGTCTAAGCCCACAAGGTAAGACTATGTGGATAGAAACCAATCCAGGAGCAACCTTCGCCAACAAAGTTTGCTAGCGGAATCTGAACCATTCTTCGCACCTAAAGAGGATTTGGAATCATCAGATGAAAGCAGTGATGATGACCCTACAAGCGACTCAGTGTTGATCTGTCTCATGGCAAGAGGTGATGAAGCATCTGATAAATAGCTACCAGAGGTAACCAATGAATTATCTCATCCTCTTTCGTATGATGAATTACTTGACAAAGTTAATGAATATTATAAAGATTGTCAAGAGGCTGCCAAAATATATCAAAACGATCTCGCTATTATCTCATCACTGACAAGAGATAAAGTAACACTCAAAGCAGAGTTGCAAGTTCAGCAACAATGCATTGAGAGAAACCGATCGCTTGAAAGTGAAATTACTCAATTGAAAAGCGATCTTGATATAATAGTCAAGAGAGAAACTGATCTGATCGCTAGACTTGCTAAATCAGAGTAGCTCATCTCATCATTATCAAAAGCTTCTAGAAAGTTGGATAATGTGACTGAAGTAACTAGATTATTTGGTGAAAAGACCGGTTTAGGATGCAATAAATTCGGTAAACAACCTAATAAATCTAATGTTACGGCGAACAACAAAGGAAAAGGTGTTACCTTTGTTAAGGAAAGTTCACAAAGACAAATGCTAAATGAACCTAGCGACAATGGTACGAGGCCAAATGAGAAAGCCAAAGCTGACTCAGGCAAGGGTAAGGCTAAAGCAAATGATTCACAAAAATGGGCTCATCCAAACGCTCAACAGGATAAAGGTAAGCCTGAACACTGTGAATCAAGCGCTAAGCGTTCAACACCAAAAGAGCAACCCAAGCCAGCGCCAAGGAAATACCAGCGTCAATATCCTCAAAGATCTAGATCATATTATCGATACTATGATGACTATGACTATGATTACGATTATGATTACTATTATAATCGAGGATATTACTATACACCCAAAAAGCACACCCAAAAGAAGGTGAACAAAAAGCACACACAACACTATGTGAAACCCAAAAAGGCCAGTATTCCTACAATGAAGACTCGGCAGATATGGGTTCCTAAAGTTTTAATTCAAAACAAGGTTACTAACATCGAAGGACCCAAGAGCACATGGGTACCTAAGAAGAATTAGAACTATCCTGAATGCAGGTACCTAGTCAACTATCGAGCTACCAATGGTCCTCAAGTTATATTCGGTGATAACTCTAAAGGTAAAACCAAAGGTATAGGTATCATGCACAGGGGGAACATCATGATTAGTGATGTATATTATGTTGAGGGTCTTAAGCATAATTTGTTGAGCATTAGTCAATTTTGTGATAAAGGCTTTGATGTTAAATTTTCAAGCGAGTTTTGCTATAACAACGACGCTAAGACTAAGTCTACTAAATTAAGAGGAAAAAGAACAAACAATGTGTATTTAGTGGATTGGGATTCTACATTTGATAACAACCCCACATGCTTTGTTGCTAAAAGTCAAAATGAATTGGGTTGGTTATGGCATAGAAAAATGAATCAACTCAACTTTTAGGCAATCTCTCAGTTAATATCACTAAATCTAGTAGAGGGATTACCTAAGGGTTCCTTTCAAAAGAATCTCTTATGTGATGCATGTCAAATGGGTAAACAAGTTAAATCATCTTTCAAGAAGAAACCATGTCTATCTACTTCTAGAGTTCTTGAACTATTGCATCTAGATTTGTTTGGTCCTATTCAAATCATGAGTGTTAGTGGTAAAAAGTACTCGCTAGTAATAGTTGATGATTTCTCTCGCTATACATGGGTAGAATTTCTAGCGACCAAAGATGAAACTAGTGTCAAGCTCACAGCGCTAATTCGTCAACTGCAAAATTCAAAAGATCTAAAGGTGACGAGAATTAGAAGCGATAGAGGAACTGAATTTACTAACCAATTTGTTGAGAAGTTTTGTACAGATTTTAGAATACTTCATGAGTATTCTGCCCCTAGAACACCTCAACAAAATGGAGTTGCTGAGCGACGGAATAGAACGCTTAAAGAAGCCGCTAGGACGATGCTTGCAGAGTCTAGGCTGCCTTAAAGGTTTTGGGCCGAAGCCATCAACACCGCTTGCTACACTCAGAACCGGTGTATGATCAACAAGCAACATGAGAAGACTCCATATGAGTTGTGGAAGGGACTTAAGCCTAACGTTTCATATTTTCATGTATTTGGTTCAAAATGTTTCATTCATAATAATGGATCCCACAGCCTAAAGACTTTTGATCCTAAAGCGGATGAGGGAATCTTTCTAGGCTATGCCAAGAATGGAAAGAGTTTTCGCATCCTAAATAAGATCAAATCGAAGGTTGAAGAGTCCATTCATGTTTTGTTTGATGATGCTAACCAAGAACCGAGTAAGGTTAATCCTGATGATGTAGGAATTGAAGATCTTGCCCAACAAGCGTCACAAATTAATCTTGATGATAATAGTGATAATGAGGATGATGAGATCTTTGTGCCTATTCCTAAGGTTACTCGTGAGGTTACAAATGATGATAAAGTCAGAATCACTGATGATCATGAAGAGAATGATCATCAAGAGCAAATTGGAACTGTGAATGATGAAGCGACGGCGCAAGAGACAAACATGGATCAAGAGATTGATAACCAAGAGTCTCTCAACCCCTTCCAACCAGACCGCAAATGGCTTAGAGACCATCCACCAGAGCTAATAATTGGAGATATGGAAGCACCTGTTAGAACTAGGTCAGCTACAATTAATGAGGCCATGTTCGCAAGTTTTCTATCTCAAATGGAACCAAAGAAAGTGGATAAAGCGCTCAGTGATTCAAGTTGGGTAGAAGCGATGCAAGAAGAGACTAACCAATTTGAGAGAAATAAGGTTTGGACGATAGTACCAAGGCCAAGTCCTCAAGGAGTTATTAGGACTAGATGGGTTTTTAGGAACAAAATGGACGAAGATGGCATTATTATAAGAAACAAAGCTAGATTAGTCGCTCAGGGTTATTGTCAAGAGGAGGGCATTGATTTTGATGACATACGCCCCAGTAGCCTGTCTTGAAGCAATTAGGATATTCCTAGTGTTTACCGCATTCAACAAATTCACTGTGTATCAAATGGACGTGAAGAGTGCATTATTGAATGGTAAACTGCAAGAAGAAGTCTATGTGGAGCAACCTCCAGGATTCATCAACAACCATGGCAAAAGTATGGTCTACAAACTGGATAAGGCACTCTATGGCCTTAAACAAGCACCAAGAGCATGGTATGACACTCTCTCTATCTTCCTTATAGGTAAAGGCTTTTCAAAAGGCAGCGTTGACACAACGTTATTTAAAATTACCCATAATGAAGATATTCTCTTAGTCCAAATTTATGTTGATGATATTATATTTGGTTCTACAAATAAGCGATTGTGTGAGAAATTTTCAAAAATGATGCAAGATCAATTTGAAATGAGCATGATGTGTGAATTAACTTTCTTCTTAGGATTACAAGTTAAACAACTCCCTAATGGAATATTTATAAACCAAGTCAAATATACAAAAGATATGATTAAGAAATTTGGTATGGAAAATGCATCATCTTCAAAAATTCCAATGAGCCAAACGCTTAAGTTAGATAAAGATGAAAGTGGGAAGAAAATTGATATCACTAACTATAGAGGTATCATTGGATCACTTCTTTATCTTACCGCTAGTAGATCGGATATTATGTTTTCGATATGCATGTGTGCACGCTTTCAAGCTGATCCTAGAGAATCACACTTAAATGCTGCCAAGAGAATCCTTAAATACCTAAAAGGCACACAAAATGTGGGCTTATGGTATCCACGGGACTCTCCTTTTGAACTAATTGGTTATTCAGATGCAGATTTTGCAGGATGCAAAATAGATATAAAAAGTACGAGTGGTACATATCAATTTCTAGGTGATAGACTAGTTTCATGGCATAGTAAGAAACAACAATCCATAGCGACTTCTACCGCTGAAGCAGAATATGTAGCTGCTGGGAGCTGTTGTGCACAAATCTTTTGGATGAGGCAACAACTTTAGCTATGATAACCAAAGCGCTTTAGCTATGACCCAAAATCCTGTCCTTCATTCTAGAACCAAACATATTGACATTAGATACCATTTCTTGCGTGACCATGTTCAAAAGAAAGATATCTCCATGTACTTCATTGGAACTGACAAACAATTGGCAGATATCTTCACCAAAGCGCTCAACGAACAACGTTTTCTCACTTTGAGAAGTGAATTAGGTATGATCGATTTAAACGATTAAATCACACGAGCATCATTCCTTTCATAGGCACTCGCTTTAGGGGGAATCCACTCTATATATACATCTAAAGCGTCTTTCAAAATTGAAACGAGTTATCAATTTTAGGGGGAACTTTAAAATTGTACTTATAACAATTTATAAGCGACTGTGATCAAATATGACTTTAAAAATATATGCACTGATCACTAGCGCTTATCTTTATGCATGACAAAGTCAATCTCTAAATAAAAATGTCATTTATAAATTCAAGCGATTAACTTTATCTCAAACTTTACACAATTAAATTTTGTTCTCCAAAAGTCTTAAGCGTTAAAGAGATTCCCACGTTTTCGCTAAGAAAATTATTTAAAAAAAAATCATGCATAGTTTTCATCGTTAAAGAAACGTGTGGATAAGTACAAAAAATTAGATTTGATACAGTTCATGGGTGTCTATCAAATCAAACTGACTGTTAATGACCTTTATCTAAAATTGAGACAGTTCAGTGTTTGCACGAGTCTGATTACGTGTCAATGTACAATCAGGCGTGTGTACATCACGCTGAAAATTTCAAATTTTTTCAAATGTTTTTCAATTAAATTGGTAACTGCGGCTCCCAAAATTTCGCTCTTTTTGGTAACTGATAAACTATTTTACCACACTTTTTGCATCCATATTTTCCTTAAAACGTATCAGATTTGAATACTTTCAAAATTCAAACTTTTTAACTGTCCACGTGTCAAAATCGTAGCCATTGAGAATTTACTTTTTGCCTCTATTTAAACCCTTCAAGGTTTTTACAGTCAGACTTTATCACTTTTCCAAATTCTCTCTGCTGTAAAATCTTCATCTCTCTCAAGGCAAAAACTTCTCTCTTTCTTTCAAAAGCTTCAAACTTTCAGCAATGGCACCCAAAGCTTCAAAATCTTCTAACTCATCCAAGTCTGCTACCGGAAAAACTTCCCGTGCTGAAAAACCAGTCACGGTTAGTGCCAGATTTCTGGTTAACTGGGACTACCTGTTTGATAACCAAAACTTTCCTATTCGAACGATTCTTCCACTCGTTCAAAAATCTGGTTTGAGAGATATGATCACTACTATTTTCAACTATTTTGAAGAAGAGTGTCTACACTTTTTCAACAATGCCCAGATTTCTGAAGACGAAAATTCCATATCCTGCGTCTTCCCTTTTGCTAAAGAGACTTTTGTTCTCACTCCTTCCTTGATTTCTTCATTGTTGGTTCTACCCAATGATGGCACTGAAGTGGAACACGTCACTCTCGGAGATGCTACAAAAGTCTGGGAATTGATCAAGAAAGAAGATGTTGATACTGCGTATAAGCCAAACTTCAAGAAAAATGATATGAAGGGCGAATACGTTATTCTCGCGGATATATGCTCAAAGATGATCGAATGCAGAAAAGGGACATTCGATAAAGTTACAAACATCCAATATAAAATGATGGTGGCCATTCTGACCAAGTTGAAGATAAATTGGTCTCTCTACGTTTTTAATCGCTTCAAGGCAGCGATGGCCAAGTCGATGAATCCCAAGCCTTATGGGATTGTGTTAAGTCGTATTCTTAGCGCTTGCGGTTATGCAAAATTTTTTGGAAAAAAGATTCCAGCGATAAAATTCTACAGAAAGAAAATGATCGGTGAGCTGCAAAAGTCAAGGAAGATAGGTGGTGCAGTTGTTCCAAAAGAAGAGCGTGAGCGACTTCGTGCTTTAGGAGTTGTTCGTAGTGATGATGAAGATCAAGCGTCTTCCTCTTCATCATCATCCTCTTCGTCCAAAGAAGAAGTGGTGGTCAAGCAACCTAAGAGAAAGATAGTTCTCAAAGTCACTGAGCCATCCAAGCCAGCAAAGAAACAGGAGCCTGAACCCAAGAAGAAGAAGCCGGAGCCCAAAACGAAATAAAAATCTCCTTCTCCAAAATCTCCATCGCCTCCTCCAGCGTTTATCTTTTCCGTTCCCGAGGAAGAGGAAGAAGTACCGCTTGCACGAAGACGTACTCCTCTTTCTACTCCCGTAGTATCCTCTAGCGCTTCAGCGAAACCAACGCTTAAAGAGTCAGTAAGCGTTCCTCCCTCTGACGCTGTTCCCGAAATCAGCTCAGATCCTCAAGCTGCTACTCAATCTGAGAGGTTTTCTAGTGTTCAGGGTAAGTATTTGCTACGCAAATTAGTCTATCCTTTCCTCGTTAGTTTCTAAGTTTCTAACGCTAGGATAAAAACTCTTTCAGCACAATGTGAAACAGATATTCATATATTCTCAACACTTTTGAAGAATTAGATATTCCCATTCGTGCTGATCCTATAACTTCTTTTCTCGACTTAGATCCAGAAGAAGTAGTCCAAGAGCCTGAGGAACCTGTCCAAGAAACAGATCAAGCGACTGAAATGGTCGATGATATTCCTCAGGGTAAGCGATTTAGTCTTTTCTTTTCTAAATTTCTACTTAGTGGAAATTTTGCTTGCTTTTATCATTCGCTTACATGTATCAGCTCAAGATGTACCTCAAGAGCCACCAATCGCTGATGCCCCTCATTCATCCGAGATTCCAGATGAAGTGGATATGGATCTAACTACTGTTGTGGATATCGCTAAGGAAGCATCTCAAGCCCTTCCTGATGCTGAAACATCATCAGCCAGTGAAGCGACTTTAAATGCTGAGCGGTCGATAGAAGTGGCCCCAATCCCAACAGAAGCAATTGCCATTGTTCCCACACCAATGGGACCTCCTCATCGTGTCATCGATTTCTTCCCGCGCGGATATACTCCAGATGTTGAATTCTATTATGCCGCTAGAGAACATGACACTCAAACGCTTGCTGAGTTGGAAATACAATTCAAACAACTCTCCATCGGCCTGATATGTCCAACTCTCACAAGTTTGAAATTTTCGAGCGTATTGCCAATCTAGGACTATATAACTTGGAGCGTCTTCAATCACGCTTTGAGTCTATTCTTCGTCCAGTTTTCAACAGAGCTGACTTTGATCTTCAGCGTTTCAATTTAAACGGTCGCTCAGACGAGTCCTTTTATCCTCTGCGCCAAAGCAAGATTGTTTTCAAGAACCACCACATGGGTGATTGGAACAAAAATTCAGATGAGGAAGATCTCAACAAGATAGGCTATTCGGCTCTCCCCTCCATTGTCAAGTCTCCCCATAACGCTCTCTCTCCTAATGCACTTAAGTTATGGAAAGGTAAAGGACCGCTTGTTGCGGAGCGCCCAAATCCGATCAACTCGTGGATAGAAGATGAGGCTCGTGAATATCTAGCCAGATTATGGGCTGACGACTATGATGAAGAGATGGAACATTTTGAGAAGTTCCTTGCCGCTAATAAAGAGCAAAAGAAAGCGGACAAACTTGGAAAACGTTGGATGATGAATACAGCAAGGTGGGCTGAAGCATTTGTTCTTCACTTTTACACCATTGAAGAACTGATCAGATATCCCTTTTTGTTTCGAATTCGGGATAGAGTACAGACGCCGAGGTTATGCAACCTTTTTGCTTCAACAGCATCAGATTATTGCAGGGAATGTTAGCGCTTTGCCCCGATATAGACAACCAATCGAAAGCTACATTCGCCAGCAACTTGCCTTATACAGCCAAGGCGGACGCTACATTCTGCATCCTCGTGCAGTGTTTGTTCAACGAGTCTCTCCTGACCTTAATGAAGACGCTTCATCAAGTAAACGACCACTTCTTCCAGGCCAGAGTCAGATTTGTGTGGATGTTTCGAATGAACATGCTGAGTTCCATAAAGCAATGAGAGCAGTGTTTGAAAATGCCCAAGCGCTGGACATCAGTTTCAATCACTATTCCGGGTGTTACAATTTCAGAGGATATACTCTTCACCCTGTGCTCTTTAGTGAGTCAAATATTTAAGTGGCCAAGATGATCTCGCTGATTAGGCCAGTGGGCCAAGAAGCAGCTCAAGCGCTCATGCCTTTGATTTTGGACTTCTTCAACTGTTATACTTCAGGGATTGCTTTATCAAAAAGTGTGCAACTTGCACTAAGTACCGAAGAGCGCGAAGACGCTATATTTTTTATCCCCCAATCTAGCCTGATCAGTCCAAGGCATGTGATGGAAGACCTTGGCCCCCTCTGGGTCATTGGTATTAGAGAACATTCTCCCCCAAACCAAATTATAGAAGAAGACATTGCTCCTACTGCGGAAGTCGCTCAACATCCTGAGGCTTCTTTGCCAGAGTCTTCTAGCGCCCCAGTAGTCGAGCCCCCAGCAATTGCAGATCCTATCATGGATCAAGCGATTGAAGAAGTGCACGCTGACATTGCTCAAGAGCCTAAAGAACCATTTATCAGAGATCAATCCAAAGGTAAGGCTGCAGTTTCAAGTTCTTACGGACTTCTCCCATCCCCAGAGCGTCCTTCTTCAAATTCAGATTCTGAGAGCGATTCAGAAGCCAGAGAATTCAGACAGGCAGTCCGGAACTCGCTTACCAACATTGAGGGTTCCTGCTCCAAGATCTTTGAGGCTGCTGATAGACATATCAGCATAGTGTCGGATACGCGGAGTCGTGATATTGGAAAGGCTTCAAATAAAAGCACTATTGCTATCATGAACATCATATCACCTCTTATCGCTGAGCTCTCATCTGAATTCAACCGTCACTTAGCTCAGAGCGCTTCGGCCGATACTGCAAGACACGCTTCATCCAATGCCGCCGCTCAGAGTGTCGCTCAACAAGTTGCTCTTCTCGTCGAAGAAGTTAGACTCTTGCGCCGAGATGTCGCTGAACTCAAGACCTCCCTTGATATTGTCAAGAAGGGGGAAGATAAAGAAAAGTTCAAAGCGATTTCCAAGACAGATAATAAACAGTGGCGTTCAATGTTCGAAGAATTAGTAAGCATTAAGAAAATGCCATCCAAGAAAAGAAAGCCAAGGTATTATCTCGGAAAGTACGCGCTTCCAGAGATGGACCCCAAGTTCTTAGAAAGTATGGGATTTCCTGCATATGCCGGACCGCTACAACGACCTATCAATTCGAGACCGTCAAATGATCGACAAAGAGATATCTATTATGGTTTAATTCGTGAACTTGGTATTCCACCAAGGGAATGGACGGAAAGGTTGTTAGAGCTAAATGAAAGCGTCAGACTTCGTAGGCATGATTATGATGAAATTCAACATACAACGATGATTGACATCGATCGACTCTTGAAGGGACTTAGCGTTAGAAGTTCTACAAGGCGAAGAAAGAGCGAAGCGACAGAAAAAGTGACTGGATTCCTTATATGATATTTTTTTTCTTTCAGTGTAAAACATGTATGCTTTAATTCTTTCAATGAATGAATGTTTTAACGCTGAAACATCTTGTTGAAACTAATCTAACTTTAGCTAACTTTACTAACTGTTCAAACGCTAACTTATATTCCTTTGTACCTTTTCTTTTAAGTAACTCTTAAATTATAAAAGAGTTATAAGAGTTAAAAGTCTTGACATCATCAAAAAGGGGGAAATTGTTAGGAAATTTCATGTTAGATGTTTTGATGATGACAAGATAGGATTTAATGTTAGACCCTAAAAATACAATGTAAGTTTTCGTTTTTCATAGATTGATGAATAAGCTTTTGAAAGTTGTAATTTTTTTTTTTAGGCTTGTAATTTTTATCTTTATAGAATTTAGACCTTTCTTAGCGACTGAATCGCTAGTAGAATTCTAGGTGAGTCTATTAGAGAAGAAGTTGAAGACCAGCGTCTGAAGTCAACCAGAGATAAAGATTTTCTTCTTAGCGTCCGTCAAATGCTAAAAGACCTCATTTCTGGGTTTATGGATCAAGCGCTCAAAATCTCTCAAGCGACTTATGTTAGATTCACCAGAAATAAATCCTCAAGTCATGAAGGACTTAAATACAATCATTCAACGGACATTTATTTCCAACGGGAAATAAATTCAAATTGCATTAAATGCTTGATAAGAGCATTAAATGTGATAAGCCGCTGTGACTTGTGGACAAGCCACCTTTTGACCAGACTGTCAGAAATTTCAAAGTTTCAGCCGCTCCCGTCCAATCGGCTTTAGCGAATTTTCAGGAATGTCAGACTTTAGGTAATCTCACGTGCTGCGTGAAAGGCACGCTCCTACATGTGTCCAATGGACAGATCCCAAGAAATTGCCTATAAATACCTTACCCCAGCAAACCCTAAATAAAAAAGAGATATACAAGATACACAAGATACGTACGAAAAAGAGAAGAGAAATTATCGCCAAAAATCTTACGTACATTTTCTAGGAAAAAGCTTAGAAACTCCATAGCCAAATCTTTCAAGCTTTTTATCTACATTCCAGACAGTCACAAATATCTCAAAACATCTTCCAAAGAAGAAATCCAAATTCCAACTGAGATATTCCAAGTTGTTTGATCTTTTAAAAAACAAACAAAACCCTAGTGACAAACCTCAACCTTTCATCTGAGTGAGAAAAGTTGTTGAACCCTTTCAGGCAGTATTTCTGAGTGAGAGAAGCTTGAAAAAGACCATCTTCATTGGTGCTGAAGTCTGTGTGATCAAGGAGCCCAAGATCATCTTGACGCTTTACTATCTTGTAGAAGATTCTGTGTGATTCTTTGAAAATCAACCTAGTAAATTCCTCCGAGTGAAAAAGGAGAAGAAGGAAGTAGCTGGGATTACACCACCCAGTGAACCTTATATATCTTGTGTTATTTATCTTTACTGTCTTATTATTATTATTACATCATTTATCTTTGAAAGAGACAAGTTAAAGTACAAAGCGATTAAATTAACTAAAAGAACGCTAAAACTCATTTTCGCTGTGCTAACCCTGATTAAGCGATCTAAGCGTTGCCCTACTTTGGTAAACTGCTAAAATCACTAAGTCTAAGTTAACTTTCCTGAAGAGTCTGACCCAAGCACTCAGTTATCCAAGCGTTCAAACCTTTAAAGTGATACGAAATTTTTTGAAGTCGAAAAAGACTTCAGGGTCTATTCAACCCCCCCTTCTAGACCCTTTCGTGTGCCACTTGGGACCACCACAAGGAACAAATCAAAGCTCGGATTTTGGAGGAGGCCGACGGCTTCACTGTAGATTTGATCAAGGGAGTATTTGTTCGGGTTGAAAAGATCAGAAAATTGTATGAGGGAAAAAGCGCAAAAGGTATTTTGGGTTAGTTTTTTCTTTGTTTTATTAGTTCGATTAAACCGGTCATATTCCTGTTTCGGGGTAGTTGTATAAATTTTTATATTTTGCTGTGCTAACCTACCCCAGGGATTACCCAACCCAACAGTGGTATCAAAGCGTGGTTAGTTTAATGGAACTAATCTGTGTGATTTATTATGCTTTATTTATTTTCGTTTGAATAAATTGGAAGCATGTTTAAATCAAGATGCCTTGAGTTATTATAAATTTAATTTAGTTTGGGATTTAATTGTATAAAAATTTAGAATTTTTATTACAAATTTGGTTTCGAGAAAAACTATGGCTATGTTTGGTTATGTTTTGGGATGGTATTTTGGTGAGAATTATTGGTGAGAAATTCATGGGGATACGTGCGTGTTTGATGAGATTGTGTTAGGTTTTATTTTGGGAGTTGGTTTTTGGGTGTGTTTTTTGGTGAGATAATGTTTGGTTTTGTTTCTAGATGGAACAAAAGTTACTGTAGCAGTCAAATCATGAAACTTTTGTCTGTTAGAGAGGAGAGAGAAGAGAGAGAGCACATAGAGAGGAGTGTAGGGACAAAGTAGGTGTTGAAAGATGAAAAATAATTATTATGTTTTTTTTGGACCAAAAAAGTAGTGTATTTTTGACCAAATATTTTGTGAACCAAACTTGGTATGGAAACATAACCAAACATTGCCTATGTATTTAGGTTGATAATGAGTTTTTTGGATTTGAAAAATACCGGTGGTCGGAAGTAGCCAAACGGACGAACCGAAAGGTTTGAAAGTGAATTAAAAACCCTACCCGAGGTGGGCTAGTAAAATTCGAGAGAAAAACCCGTTGTCCAGCCCGAATTGGTTTGACAAATCGAGCCAAAACTGCGCATGCTGGACACGCACAAGCCCGCACGTGCCCAACACGCGCTGTTTGTGGGTCGGGCTCGCGGGTCGGGCCGCCAAAGCCAGACCCAGTTTTTTGGCGTAATTAAAATTTTAATATTTTAATATTTCTAGAAATTAGATTTTTGAAAATTAAAATTATTTTTGGAATTTTATAATTTTGGAAATTATTATTTTTCCTTGGAAATTTTTTTTTGCGAAAAATCCAAATTATCCCAAATAAATTGCAATTTATTTTGAATAAGAGGTACGTAAATTTTGGATATCGCATATTATATGACTTTGCATGATTTTATTTGATAGGATGAACCACGAGCCTAGTCTAGTTTTGATTTTCTTTGTATGTAATTTCGATGTGTTGTAAAAATATCCGGTTTGGCTTTTATTTTTTCTGTCATTAAATTAGTAAAATCTAATTAGATTATAGTCTATGTAATTGAAGATGAAGAGAGAAGATGAAGGCCAATCGAAGACTATGTATGTAGTGGCGATCCATTGTAATAGTTAGGTTATTTTTATTTCCTAGAAGTCCAGTACACTTTGGCTCAGTGGGTTGATTAGGTTAGGGCTCGAGGTGGTTCATCCTAATTTACTGTTTTGTGGATAGTTTATTTTTCTGTCTATATATATGTGATGTGTTTGGAATGCATGCATAGGATAGAAAACTTAACAAGATAAATGTAATCTGGTGAGACCAATATTTCATGCAATTCCCTCCTAAGAAATATTAGGCCTATATGGAATTGAAATTAGATTTCTCTTCCATGCCTTCCATCATAAGTGGCAACATGTGAAACATTGTTGCGGCTAGGTGAATCACTCATATAATTGGGGTCTAACTTAGTCGAGATAGGCTGTGATTGTCATTAAGCATAGAGATGCTCTGTGGGATCTAATCACTCATTGTACACTCATATAATTAGGGCAATGAACTGAGAGGATTGACCATAGAATATTTGATGGGTTTGGACTAACGTTGAGGTAGCATATTGGACACCCATATAAATGGGCCACATGTGAAAGATGAGGTAAAACAATCGTGAGAACCATTCAAGGCGGTGGAAGGCTGGGGGAGGCTACCATTAAAATCGATCAATCACACACATATAATTGGGGTGACTTGATTAATTTAAATAGATCTTAAACCCGCTAAGGGAAATTAATTTTTTCTCTAAATTCTATGCGGAGGATGGTGGATTTTAGAAAAATAGTGGGAGACTTGTACAATTAAAGACCAAATTGTATAAGGACTTTATTTTAGAATGCATGCTAATATATCTGCCTCAAAAACTTTGTAGATCACTAAGTAAAAATGTCTAAGAATCAACTATATGATTTTCTTGAAACCAACAAGTTAACCAGGCCTAATTATGCCGACTGGCTGAGAAACCTGAAAATTGTCCTTCAATCAGACAAGAGGGAGTACATCCGAAGGCTGAATAGCCGCGAATAACTCCTAAGAGCACTGATAAAGATAGGGAGTACGCTAAGATGTAGTCTAAGTACAATATCCAAGTGCGATGTCTCGTTATGACTTCAATGTCTAACGAATTACAAAAGCAGCATGAAAAGATTGTTGGGATTTATTACATAAAACGCAGCGGAAAATAAAACTCCTACGTGGTTCATCTCGATTTCCCATATTCAAATTGTGTTTCGAAATATGTACCTTATTCGCGAATTTTAGTTTCTGAACCAGAAATGAAGATCCTTTTTTGAACAGCAAAATTGTCGTCGTCTCTAAATTGCCACGCTGAAATCAAAAGCGACAATCATCTTCTTTTTCCTCCTTGAAATCCGCTAGATGGAGAGAAAGAGATGGAAGATAATTTTGACTTGGAGAGAAAGTTTTGACTTGAGGCTTACTTTGATTTTCACTAAGTTGTATATTTATACTACTAATGAAAAACAAACAACCTAATAATCCTGGGCATATGGGACGCCCACTTAGGGCTTTTCTAAGCCCTGTGCTTAGTCCATTTTAATTTGTTTAATTATATATTTAATTAATATTATTTATCCAATAAAAAAATTAACCAAATAATTAATTAAATCCCCGTTAACTCTATAGTTAATTTTCTCCAAGAAATTAATTAACATGTCAACTTAATTAATTGATAAGATCGTCCAATTATTAATTAATTCATTAATTTCGATATCCAATACCAAGAATTCTCTCAAGTTAACTTCCATGATTTTTCCTTTCGCAATTCCTTTAAGCGCGACTCTTTAGGTTCTTCTCAAAAGGCAATTGGGAGGAATCCAAGAGGATGTGAGTAACACCTAGCCAGACCCATTGCTCACATCGTATCCCAATTGAGAACGAATGAATAGGATCATTCCAAAAATTTTACGCTGTGAATAAGTGAGAGTCATGGTTTGGTCAAACTCACAGGACTTGACCATATGCTTAGCTCATAATGAATCGAGATCACTGAGTATATCTTCATGTCTAATATGAGTATCTCTTTATGCTTTGGCCAAAGACTTTTGACCTCATTCATTCATGATTGCATAGGATATTTAGCTCATTCACTTATGAGAGAATAAATCCCATTTTGCCAATCCGTTAAGACTGCCACTTGCCCGTCAAGTTGCACTTCGAGGTCGACCCCACCAGTGGGTGAATTGGATCTAACTGCTCCAATGACAGACTTAATGTCACAAGTACATCTTCAACTTGATTGCTCAGGTCTAAGGTTCACACGTACCTATCACAACCGGTTTATGCCATTGACTGTCAGTGAGTGAAAAACGATGCGAGTCGTGTTCGAACATGTCAGTCTAACTGAGATGTCTATGATATAAGTTCCCACTACCATTCCCATAGTGATTGACTGGCACTTTCTTTGTCAAAAACTTACATCATACAAGTCTCTATTCTGTATTGATGTCCAGTCAATACTTTCTTCGACACTGCGAACCAAATTTAGATAATAAGGATCAAACTCTTCTATTGCAATTCTTCCTAACCCATAGGAAGTAGAAAGTTTGCCTTATCATCAAGGACTTTACGTTGTTTATGAAAACCTTACAAATGCCTATAAGAAAACAACATAATAATGCTTTATAATACAAAAAGTTATTGTTTAGTTACAAGTCAATGCCCTATAAATCTATCCTCTTTATGGCATTTAAGGGCATACACACTAACAAAGATGACACTTGCAAAGGATATTGTTACTCACCTAGAAGAGCTGTACGGAACGAGGACTAGGAAGGAAAGATATGCTATCTCCAAAGAGTTATTTGGGGCAAAGATGACCGAGGGGTCAGCCATCGGGGACCATGTCCTTAAGATGATCCGTTCGATCAATAAGTTTAGTGACTTGGACATGGAACTCGATGGTGACTTATGTCTCGATCTAGTGCTACAATCTCTTCCTAGATCTTATGACCAATTTGTCAGCAATTTCAACATGAACAACTTGAATGCCTCACTCAATGAGTTGTTAAACATGTTGATAACTGCTGAAAGCACCATTAAGAAAGAAAAACCTATGCTACTTGTGATTTCTTTATCGAAATCCAAGAAAGGAAAGAAGAAGAACAACAAGACCAAAGAGCTTAAAGGCACTGGTGGTGTGAAAAAGACAAAGAAAGGTAAGAAAGCCAAGTTGGATGATTGCTTCAACTGTGGGAAGCCTGGGCACTGGAAGACGGACTGCAAGGAGCCACTAAAGCTCAAGGTATGTTCTTTGTTGAAGTTAACATTAGTGTTAACACTGCTTCTTGGATATTTGACACTGGGTGTGGTATTAATCTTTGCAATGATATGCAGGGGATGGTAAGAAGCAAGCCGCTAAGTAAAGGAGAGATGACCCTAAGGATGGGAAATGGAGCAATGGTTTCCGCCAAGGCCATAGGGACCATCCATTTAGATTTAGGGAGTACGATTTTGATTTTAAATTCGGTGTATTTTGTGCCCGAGATTATAAAAAATATCATATCCATTCTGGTTTTGGATGGAGAAGGATATCGTTTTGAGATTCATAATAAAAGTTGTTTTTTGTTATATGAATCTAATCTTATTATAGAGTGAAATTGCAAGATGGTATTTATACAATTTTCCCAACTTATTCTACTCTCAATATTCAGCAAAGTAACAAAAGAAAATTAGATAATTCCATAATTGCATCAACTTGGCACGCTAGGCTAGGTTATGTCTTTAAAGAAAGGATACACATATTGGCAAATCAACTTTGTCTTCGAGATCTAAACGAAAGGCCAACTTGCGAATCCTGTCTTAAGGAAAAGATGACCAAGACACCATTCACTGGGTCAATGGCGCGTGCAAGTGGAGTTTTGGATTTGGTCCATACTGATGTATGTGTTAGCATTATGCCCACAGATGCCATAAAGGATAGAATGATAGGGCATCTTTCTTGTAATGAACTTATTTTGATATTATTAATAAAGACATTATTCAGTTTTCACTTAAATCTTATCTGCATCTATAAGTAGTGTAAAATATTTTATCCATGTTTTCAGTGGGATCCCTCTACTTCCAATGGGATAGGAAGAATGACACTACAGAGATCGATCTTGATTACTAAAAACAAGTTTGATAGTAAAATGAAGTCTTTCATGGACAAATAAAGACTTAGAACACTTGTACAATCTTATCTCTGACATGGGAGTGCCTGTCTAGTACCATGGGATGGTAGGAGATTAAGATCGTAGGCACTTCAGTGGAACTGATATGCTCAAACACGACTCGCATCTGTTCTGTCACATGGGTTTTCACTCTGTGACTGTCAATGATAGAACTGATTATGCGTAATAGGTATAAGTGAACCTTTGACCTGAAATATCAGGCTGAAGATGCACTTGTGATGTCAAGTATTTCATTAGAGTAGTTAAACCCAATTCACCTGTTGGTGGAGTCGACCTCGAAATGCAGTTTGATGGGCAAGTGGTAGTCTTAGCTGATATATATATATGGGATTTTTTCTCTCATAAGTGAGTGAGAAAGTACCCTATGTGATTATAGATAAATAGAGATTAAAGTCTTTGGCCAAAGCAAAAAGAGACGATCGTGCGAGGCACTAAATCGATCTCAATGATCTTGTATTATTATAATTAATACATATGGTCAGGTCCAGTGAGTTTAACATAATCATGACTCTCACTTGACCGGGGTACACGAACAAAAGGGTTTATACTTATACGGTATTTACGATTGGAAGGTTGCGGAATGATCATATCATTCAATTTTGTTTGGGCTACGAAGTGGGCCACGTGACTGGCTAAGTGTTACTCACTTCCTTTAGTTTTCTCTCATTACCAAACGAAACGAACCTAAATAGTCGCGCTAAAGGATTGATAAAGAAAAATGAAAAGAAGAGTTTCTATTTTTCTTCAAGGAGTTTTAATTTATTGGATAAATTAAATAATTAATTATTCATTTGATGAAATAATTAAGTATAAGGATAAGATTAATTATTAATTAATTTCCAATGGAAATAGATTAATTATTAATTAATGGATTAATTTATCTAATTAATCTGATTATTTAATTAATTAATTTATTTATTGGATATAATAAATAAATAATTAAATAAAAAATTAATTAAAACAAAAGGAGCCCCATAACTTGAGGAAGGCGTCCAAGAGGACGCCTATCAAGCCATGTTGGGCGTCCATAAGGATGCCCAACTTACAATGGGTCTTTTGTTTGTCTTGTTCAATAAGTCAATGAGTTATATAATGATTCTTTTGACCTAGAACAATACACACTCTCTCATAACTCTCCTAGAAATAAAAGAAGAAAAATCATCCTCCCTTTCTCTAATACTAGTCGTCGCTCCCCCCCCCCCCTAGAGATTTAGTGGGAATTTTTCGTCAATCAATCCGTACGTGATAATTTAGAGACAACATAATTTTGTTGTTCGGATCAAATTCAAGAATTGAAGATTACACGAGGATTGAAGAATTCAAGGCTTCAACCATTCGAATTTTAGAGGAGGAAGATGAATCTCCAACCACTTTGCTTCAATGGGTAAGTGGTTATTCGTTAAGCGAATTAATCAATTTGAATATGTGATCAAAGAAATTCAACTTTGGATTTTAAAATAACATTTTTGAAATCTTTCCGCTGCGTTTATTTGATTTTTCATGAAACCCAACAGTGGTATCAGAGCCAATCTCTGATTCGCATGTTTAAGTGTGTTTATGTGATTTATGATATGCATAATATGTGTTTTTGAAGCATGCGATTATGTGTTAATTAATCTGTGTTTTTTAGTTTTAAGCATGGTTTTGATTTTTTATGTTTATTATAAATCTAGGATTTTTTGTGATGCATAAAAAATTCAAAAAGATAAGGAAAAATGGGGCCCAAAGGCCTCGAGGCTGCTGCACACAACGCTGTGTGTGCGTTGGGCGCACGAACAGCACTGCGCGCGCCACACGACTCCTGGTGCCATGTCAATATATGCGGCCTGGCCACACGGCCACACAGACTGATGGGTCGTGTGTTTCGACACATGACCCACTGATTTGGGTTCGGGATTCGGGGTCTGTAAATGGGCTATGTATTGGGTCGAAATTGAAATTTGTGTTTTTGGGTAAATTTAATTATCGGGGTGGGTAAAAAGGATGATGACCCGATATAATTCAAATTAAGCCCATTTAGAAATTTAACAGATTTCGAATTATTAATTAGTTTGGGCTTAATTTAATTAATTCCAAATGGGCCATTGGATAGGTGATTTGAATTTAAATTAAAAATAGCCCGATAGAAATTAATAATGCATGCATGTTTTTCCTAACTAATTAATTGGAGCATAATTGAATTAAGTCCAAGTAGACCAAAAGGATGGTAACTTGAGTTTGATGAAATCGAGCCAAAAAGATTAATTGCAATAAAATATTTAATTAGAATAATTAATTATTTTTCCTTGGAGATTAATGATTAATTTATGGATTAAATATTATTATTTTTCCTCAAATTGGAAATTACTTGAATATTTGAATAAAGAATATATATTATTTTTCTTGGATGATTAATAATTAATTTTTTAATCAAAATAAAAGTTTTTTCATTTAATGAATGCTTTAAATCATAATAAAATAGGATTCCATACTTTATATATTTATTTTAGTTGGACTAAAATTATTTTAATTAAAGGTAGATATACTCAATTCATAATTTTGTATATTTCAACCTCTTTCCTCTGTGTGAAGAAGAAATCAAGCAGTATTTCAAAGTGAGAGAAACTTGTTGAAGAGATCTAAAGTGGAGCTCAAGTCTGTGTGATCAAGGAACTCAAGATCATCTTCATGTTTATTCATCATTTGTAGAAGTGCTCTGTGTGAAGACTTTGATCATCACTTAATGAATTTTCTCCAAGTGAAAAGGAGAAGAAGGACGTAGTTGGAATTACATCACCCAGTGAACCTTTCATATCTTGTCTTATTTAATTTACAGTTTTATTGCTTTGTTTATCATTTGCATTTAATCTTTCAAAATCTTTAAAATCAGTAAGCGACTAATGGACAAAACTCGAACGGTAAGTAACAAAATCATTTCTGTTGTGCTAACCCTGATTAAGCGATCTAAGTGTTACCCTTGTAATAGCTGAATCACTAAGTCTAAGTTATCTAATTTCTAGCGCTTTGCTTTCCAAGCGTTCAAAATATTTTAAGAGGCACAAAAAATTTTGAAGTCAAAAAAAACTTTAGGGTCAATTCAACCCCCCTCCATTCTAGACCCTTTTCGTATGCCACTTGAGACCAACAATGGACAAGTCTTATCGAGGCCGTGATATCCCACATCTCACAGTCTATATGACTTGGAACGGAATTTAGGATAATGGCCCTTGAGAGTGTTCCATAAACATCAAGACCTCTCCCTTAGCCTTTATATAATCCAAATGATCTTTATCTATACTAGAAAAAGTAAATAACAATAAAGAAGAATGCCAAACAATGTTTAATATATTTCTCAAAACAAGACTATCATAGTGTTTACAAAATTTAGGGCCAAGACGATAAATGGCTTGCTGGACACCTAGCACTATCATTGATATCAAATACAAATTTTGCCCTTATGTCAAAATTAAGTCTCCAGATTAATTTCTTTAAGCGTGACTCTTCTAGGTTTGTCTCAGATTGTAGTGAGAGGAATCTAAAAGATATGGGTAACACTTAGACATCTTCGTGGTCCACATCGCAATTTATCCAATAAATTAAAACTGCTACAAGAAACATAGAAACTCCTTTTTTTCATTTTTCTTTATCAATCCTTTAGCGCGACTCTGTAGGTTCGTTTCGTTTGGCAATGAGAGTAACCAAAGGAAGTGGGTAACACCTAGCCAGTCACGTGACCCACTTTTAGCCCAAATGAAATCGAATGATAGGATCATTCCGCAACCTTTCAATCGTAAATACCGTATAAGTATAAACCATTTGTTTATGTACCCCGATCAAGTGAGAGTCGTGGTTATGTCAAACTCACTGGACTTGACCATATGTATTAATTATAATAATACGAGATCATTGAGATCGATTTAGTGCCTCGCACGATCATCTCTTTTTGCTTTGGCCAAAGACTTTGATCTCTATTTATCTATAATCACATAGGGTACTTTCTCACTCACTTATAAGAGAATAAATCCCATATAGATATCAACTAAGACTACCACTTGCCCATCAAGCCCAATTTCGAGGTCGACCCCACCAACGGGTGAATTGGGTCTAACTACTCTAATGAAATGCTTGATGTCACAAGTGCATCTTCAGCTTGATATTTCAGGTCAAAGGTTCACTTATACCTATTACGCATAATCAGTTCCATCCTTCACAGTCACAAAGTGAAAACCCATGTGATAGAACCGATGCGAGTTGTATTCGAGCATATCAGTTCCACTGAAGTGCCTAGATCTTAATCTCCTACCATCCCATGGTACTAGACAGGCACTCCCATGTCAGAGATAAGATTGTACAAGTGTTCTAAGTCTTTATTTGTCCATTAAAGACTTTATTTTACTTGTGAACTTGTTTTTAGTAATGAAGATCGATCTCTCTAGTGCCATTCTTCCTATCCCATAGGAAGTAGAGGGATCGCATTGAAAACATGGACAAAACGTTTTACACTAATTGTAGATGCAGATAAGATTTAAGTGAAAACTAAATAATGCCTTTCTTAATAATATCAAAATAAGTTAATTACAAGAAAAATGCCCTATCATTCTATCCTCTATGACATTTGAGGGCATAATCCTAACAATCTCATACTTGCACTCAATGCCACTCATTGTGGTATCTTATACCCATCCCTTCCAGGTGTCGGTCCAGAACAGCCTAAGGTAGTGGTTTGGTGAACGGGTCAGCTATATTTTCAGCTGAGGCTATTTTCTGCACTGCTATATCTCCTCTGCCAATGATCTCTCTGATGATGTGAAATCTTCTCTCAATGTGTTTAGACTTGTTATGAGACCTTGGTTCCTTAGCTTGCGCTATTGCTCCATTCTTATCACAATAAAGTGGCAACGGGAGCAGTGAACTAGGAACCACTTCAAGTTCTCCACAGAATTTTCTCATCCAAACAGCTTCCTTGGCTACCTCTAAGGCTACCACATATACTGCTTCAGTGGTGGAATCCGGGGTTGTGCTTTGCTTGGAACTTTTCCAAGACACCGCCCCACCATTAAGCGTGAAAACAAACCTGAAATGGATTTACGGTCATCAACATCAGACTGGAAATCTGAGTCACTGTAACCTTCCATCTTCAGGTCTTAATCTCCATAGATGAGAATCATATCGATAGTTCTCTTGAGATACTTTAGGATATTCTTCACAGCTATCCAATATTCCTTCCCGGGTTTGCCTGAAATCGACTCACCATGCTTATAGCATAGGCAATGTCAGGTTTTATACACAACATTGCATACATCAGTCTAATAAAGACAGGGGCATAGGGTACTTTACTCATCTCATCTCTATCTTCCTCACTTTGAGGACACGTAGATTTGGACAAGTGTACTCCATGTCTCATGGGAAGAAACCCTTTCTTAGAATTGTCCATCCTAAACCTCTTTAGGACCTTTTCTAAGTAAAGGGCTTGGGAGAGACCTATCATCCTATTCGTTCTATCTCTATAGATACGAATTCCTAGAATGTATGTCGCTTCTCCTAAGTTTTTCATGGAAAATGTACTCGAAAGACATTTCTTGACAGTGGTGAGCACTTGTACTCGATTCCATACTCAAAGAGAGAGGGACATTTGAGCATCTCTTCAAGCGTATGAAAGTGGAGTACAAAATTCTCTGCCCATCAGGATATGTCCATCATCCAGCATCTTCCGAGCCTTTCAGCCACATTGTTAGGAATTTCATGTTAGATGTTTTGATGATGACAAGATTGGAGTTTATGTTAGACCCCAAATATAATGTAAGTTTCTGTTTTCATAGATCAATTGTATAAGCATTTGAAAGTATGTAAGTTTGATTAGGCTTGTAATTTTTATCTTTGTAGATTTTAGACTAAGTATTAAATAATGAATCGCTAATAGAATTCTGGGTAAGTCTATTAGAGAAGAAGTTGAAGATCAGTGTCTGAAGTCAAATAAAGATGAAGATTTGTCCTTAGCGCCTGTCAAACGCCAAAAAACTATTTCAGGATTTATGGATCAAGCGTTCAAAGCATCCCAGCGATCAATATCAAATTCACCTGAAATAAATCCTCAAGTCATGAAGGACTTAAATGCAATCATTCAACGGACATTTATTTCCAACGGGAGATAAATTCAAATGCATTAAATGCCTGATAAGAGCATTAAATGTGATAAGCTATTATGACTTGTGGATAAGCCACCTTTTGACTAGACTGTTAGGTTTTCAGAGTTCAAACCTGCTCCAGCGCAATCAGAACCAGCAGGATTTCAGGAATGTTAGAGAAAAAGGCTGATTCACGCGCTACGTGAAGAACACGGGCTCACATGTGTCCAACGGACAATTTCCAAGAATAGCCTATTAATACCTTACTTCCAGCAAACCCTAAATATATAACGATCAACACAAGAAAACTTTGCTGAAATATTATCTCAAGAAAAGCTTAGAAACTCCATAGCCAAAAATCTTTCAAGCTTTTTACATACATTCCATACAGTCACAAATATCTCAAACATCTTCCAAAGAAGAAACCTAAACTCTTACTGAGATATTCCAAGTTGTTTGATCTTTCCAAAAACAAACAAAACCTGTGTGACAAAAACCCTCAACCTTTCATCTGAGTGAGAAAGTTGTTGAAACCCCTTACAGGCAGTATTTCTGAGTGAGAGAAGCTAGTAGAAGAAGATCTTCATTGGGGCTGAAATCTGTGTGATCAAGGAGCCCGAGATCATTTTCACCTCGTTACTATCTTGTAGAAGATTCTGTGTGATTCTTTGATAATCAACCTAGTAAATTCCCTCCAAGTGAAAAAGGAGAAGAAGGACGTAGCTGATGAAGCAACTCCAGATGGTTATGTTGAAAAATCCAAGTTAGAATGGAGGCCAGATGATAAAAAAAGATCAAATCTGGATAATGTTGGACGAAGTGCACTGTACTCAGCGTTTGGAGATAATGATGCATTGTTCAACAAAATCAAACAGTGTAAAACATCAAAAGAGATATGGGATAAGTTGGCCATAGTGTGTGAAGGTTCAGCACAAATGAAGGAGAACAAGCTCTCCATAGCCATGCAAAGATTTGAGCATTTTAAGATGCAGACCGATGAGACGCTAGAACAATTAGACGTAAAGTTTACTTTGCTCATTACAGAGTTAGCGTCATTAAACAAGGAATTGACCAACAAGGAAATGGCCAATAAGATTTTCAGAAGTCTTCGAAGCAAGTATTTGATTAAGACTGTTGCTATGAGAGAATCACAGACTTTGGAGACTTTAACTCCAGAACATGTATTTTCGGAGTTAAAGGCATTTGAGTTCGAATTGGGTGAAGTCAGTGACACATCGACTGAATCAGGAGCTTTAATCGCTACTACCAAAAGCAAGGGTAAAGCGATTAGTGAGGTGAAATCAACTGAATCCAATGAAGAAAAAGAGATGGCTCTATTGGTCAAGAAATTTCTAAGATATGAAAAGAGAAATCCTATTGGACAAACTTCATTTCAAACCCCTCCTCCTACACCAGCACCACAGTATCAAGCGCAAGTGTATTCTGCACCTCAACCAATAGCACTAATTCCATACCAAGTGCCTACGTCCCCTACTCAGAATCTCTCAGCGCCAGTTGTTTCAAAGCGATTAACCACTGAACAGCAAATGAAGACTAATTTTTGTTATAATTGCAGGAAACCAGGGCACAATCAGGTAAATTGCCTTTATCCAAATGTGTCTAAGCCCACAAGGCAAGAATATGTGGATAGAAACCAATTCAGAAGCAACCTTCGTCAACAAGGTTTGCCAGCGGAATTTGAACCATTCTCCGCACCTGAAGAGGATTTGGAATCATCAGATGAAAGCAGTGATGATGAGCCAACAAGCGACTCAGCGTTGATTTGTCTCATGGCAAGAGATGATGAAGCGTCTGACGATTTACTACCTAAGGTAATCACCGAATTATCTCATCCGCTTTCTTATGATGAATTACTTGACAAAGTTAATGAATACTATAAAGATTGTCAAGATGCCGCTAAAATATATCAAAATCACATCGCTATTATTTCATCACTCACAAGTGATAAAGTAACGCTCAAAGCAACTTTGCAAGTTCAGCAACAATGCATTGAGAAAAACCAATCGCTTCAAAGTGAAATTAATCAATTGAAAAGCGATCTTGATATAATAGTCAAGAGAGAAGCTGATCTGATCACTAGACTTGCCAAATCAGAGCAGCTCGTCTCATCATTATCAAAAGCTTCAAGAAAGTTGGATAATGTGACGGAGGTAACAAGAATGTTTGGTGAAAAGACTGGTTTAGGATGTAATAAATTCGGTAAACAACCAAATAAATCAAATGTTACGGCGAACAACAAAGGAAAGGGTGTTTTCTTTGTTGAGGAAGGTTCACAAAGTCAAACGCTGAATGAACCAAGCGACAATGGTACGAGGCCAAATGAGAAAGTCAAAGCTGACTCAGGCAAAGGAAAGGCGAAAGCAAATGATTCACAAAGACGAGTTCATCTAAATGCTCAAAGGGCTATGGATAAACCTGACCACTGTGAATCAAGCACTAAACATCAAACACCAAAAGTGTAACCTAAGCCAGCGCTAGGGAAATAACATCGTCAATATCCAAGGAAGTCAAAATCATATTATCGATACTATGATGATTATGATTATGACTATGATTATGATTACTATTATAATCGAGGATACTACTATACACCCAAAAAGCACACACAACACAATGTGAAACCCAAGAAGGCCAGTATACCTACAATGAAGACTAGGCAAATATGGGTTCCTAAAGTTTTAATTCAAACTAAAGATACTAACGTTGAAGGACCCAAGACAACATGAGTACCTAAGAAGAATTAGAACTGTCCTTTGAACGCAGGTACCTAGAGCCAACACCGATACCTCAGTTTGGTACATTGATAGTGGATCGTCAAGACACATGACGGGTTCCAAAGATCTTTTGGTTAACTATCGCGCTACCAACGGTCCTCAAGTTATATTCGGTGATAACTCCAAAGATAAAACTAAAGGTATATGTATCATGCATAGGGGGAACATCATGATTAGTGATGTATATTATGTTGAGGGTCTTAAGCATAATTTATTAAGCATTAGTCAATTCTGTGATAAAGGCTTTGAAGTAAAATTTTCAAGTGACTTCTGCTATGTTAACGACGCTAAGACTAAGTCTACTAAATTAAGAGGAAAAAGAATAAACAATATGTATTAGTAGATTAGGATTCTACAACTGATAACAAACCCACATGCTTTGTTGCTAAAAGTCAAAATGAATTGGGTTGGTTATGGCATAGAAAAATGAATCACCTTAACTTTAAGGAAATCTCTCAATTAATATTGCTAAATCTAGTAGAGGGATTACCTAAGGGTTCCTTTCAGAAAAATCGATTATGTGATGCATGTGAAATGGGTAAACAAGTGAAGTCATCTTTTAAGAAGAAACCATGCCTATCTACTTCTAGAGTTCTTGAACTATTGCATCTAGATTTGTTTGGGTCTATTCAAATCATGAGTGTTAGTGGTAAAAGTACTCGCTAGTGATAGTTGATGATTTCTCTCGCTATATATGGGTAGAATTTCTAGCGACCAAAGATGAAACTAGTGCCAAACTCACATCGCTAATTGGTCAATTGCAAACATATAAAGATCTCAAGGTAACAAGAATTAGAAGCGATAGAGGAACTGAATTTACTAACCAATTTGTTGAGAATTTTTGTATTGATTTTGGAATACTTCATGAATATTCTGCCCCTTGAACACCTCAACAGAATGGAGTTGCCGAGCGACGGAACAAAACGCTTAAAGAAGCTGCTAGGACGATGCTTGCAGAGTTTAAGCTGCCTCAAAGGTTTTGGGCCGAAGCTATCAATACCGCTTGCTACACTCAAAAGCGGTGTATGATCAACAAGCAACATGAGAAAACTCCATATGAGTTAGGAAGGGACGTAAGCCTAACGTTTCATATTTTCATGTATTTGGTTAAAAATGTTTCATTCATAACAATGGATCCCACAGCCTAAAGACATTTGATCCTAAAGCAGATGAGGGAATCTTTCTAGGCTATGCCAAATACGGGAAGAGTTTTTGCATTCTAAATAAGATCAAATCGAAGGTTGAAGAGTCCATTTATGTTGTGTTTGATGAGGCTAACCAAGAACCGAGTAAGGTTAATGCTGATGATGTAGGAATTGAAGATCTTGTCCAACAAGCGTCACAAATAAATCTTGGTGATGATAGTAATGATGATGAGGATGATGAGATCTTTGTGCTTATTCCTAAGGTTACTCGTGAGGTTACAAATGATGATACTGTCAGAATCGCTGATGATCATGAAGAGAATGATCATCAAGAGCAAATTGGAACTGTGAATAATGTAGCGACTGTGCCAGAGACAAATGAGAGTCAAGCGATTGATAATCCAGAGTCTCTCAACCCGTTCCAACCAGACCAAAAATGGCTTAGAGATCATCCACCAAAGCTAGTCATTGGAGATATTGGAGCACCTGTTAGAACTAGGCCCGCTACAATTAATGACGCCATGTTTGCAAGCTTCCTATCTCAAATGGAACCAAAGAAAGTGGATGAAGCGCTCAGTGATTCAAGTTGGGTAGAAGCAATGCAAGAAGAGCTTAACCAATTTGAGAGAAGCAAGGTTTGGACGCTAGTACCAAGACCAACTCACCAAGGAGTTATTGGGACTAGATGGGTTTTTAGGAATAAGATGGATGAAGATGGCATTGTTATAAGAAACAAAGCCAGATTAATCGCTCAGGGCTATTGCCAAGAATAGGGTTTGATTTTGATGAGACATATGCCCCAGTAGCCCATCTTAAAGCGATTCGTATGTTCCTAGCATTTGTCGCATTCAACAAGTTCACGGTATACCAAATGGACGTGAAGAGTGCATTCCTGAATGGTAAACTCCAAGAAGAGGTATATGTGGAGCAACCTCCAGGATTCATCAACAACCATGGCAAAAGTATGGTCTACAAATTGGATAAGGCACTCTACGGCCTTAAACAAGCACCAAGAGCATGCTATGACACTCTCTCTATCTTCCTTATAGGTATAGGCTTTTCAAAAGGCAGCGTTGATACAACGTTATTTAAAATTACCCATAATGAAGATATTTTCCTAGTCTAAATTTATGTTGATGATATTATATTTGGTTCTTCTAATAAGCAATTGTGTGAGAAATTTTCGAAAATGATGCAAGATCAATTTGAATAAGCATGATGGGTGAATTAACTTTCTTCTTAGGATTATAAGTTAAACAACTCCCTAATGGCATATTTATAAACCAAGCTAAATATAAAAGAGATATGATTAAGAAATTTGGTATAGAAAACGCATCATCTTCCAAAATTCCAATGAGCCAAATGCTTATGCTAGATAAAGATTAAAGTGAAAAGAAAATTGATATCACTAACTATAGAGGTATCATTGGATCACTTATTTATCTTACCGCTAGTAGACCCGATATTTTCTTTTCGGTATACATGTGTGCACGCTTTCAAGCTGATCCTAGAGAATCACACTTAATTGCTACCAAAAAGATCCTTAAATACCTAAAAGGCACACAAAATGTGGGCTTATGGTATCCAAGGGACTCTCCTTTTGAACTAATTGGTTATTCAGACGCAGATTTTGCAGGATGCAAAATAGATAGAAAGAGTACTAGTGGTACATGTCAATTTTCTAGGTGATAGATTGATTTCATGGCATAGTAAGAAACAACAATCCATAGCGACTTCTACCGCTGAGGTAGAATATGTACCCGCTAGGAGCTGTTGTGCACAAATCCTTTGGATGAGGCAACAACTTAGAGATTATGGAACAATCTTAGGTCCTATCCCAATCCATTGTGATAACCAAAGCGCCTTAGCTATGACCCAAAATCCTGTCCTCCATTCTAGAACTAAACACATTGACATTCGCTACCATTTCTTGCGTGATCATGTTTAAAAGAAAGATATCTCCATGCACTTCATCGGAACTGACAAAAAATTGGTAGATATCTTCACCAAAACGCTCAACGAACAACATTTTCTCACTTTGAGAAGTGAATTAGGTATGATTGATTTAAACGTTTAAATCATAAAGCATCATATTTTATAGGCATATAATTTAAGGGGAATCCACATTATGTCTATGTATAAAGTGTTTTTTTTAAATTAAAAAAAATTTGAAATAAGTCATCAATTTTAGGGGGAACCTTAAAATTGTTCTTGTCTCAAGTCCTAAGCAACTGTGATAAAAAATGACTTTGAAAATTTATGCATTGATCACTAGCGCTTATCTATTATGCATGACAAAATCAATCTCTAATAAACTTAAATAAAAATTTCTTATCAAAAGCGATTGAACTTATCAAAAAGACTTCAGTGTTAAAAAGATTCTCACTTTAACGCTAAGTAACCTTTTTCTAAAATTCATGCATAGTTTTCATCGCTAAAAGGTATCGTGTGGATAAGTCCAAAAGATTAGATTTGACAACTGCCCACATTTGCTTATCAAATCAAACTGTGACGGTTAATGATTCCTATCTAAAAACTAAGCGGTTCAATAGTTGCACCTATCTGAGTACGTGTCAGTGTACTATCAGGCGCATGTATTTCACGCTGAAAATTTCAAAATTATTCAAACATTTTTGAAAAAGTAATTGCGGACTTCAAAAGTTCGTATTTTTAGTTGTTACCCTATTTTACCGCACTTTTTGACATCCGTATTTATGAGTAAACGGCTCAGATTTAAATATTTCACTTTTCAAAATTCCTAACTAAACATGTGGCATCAATCCAAGCAACTGAGGAGTTATCTTTGCCTCTATATATATCCCTCAAAGTTTTTACAGTGAAACTTTATCACTTCCAAAATTTTCTTGCTGTAAAATCTCTTTTTCTCTCAAGGCAAAACGTATTCGCACTCACTCTCTCAGAAAATTTGAAAAGTTCATCAATGACACCCAAAACATCCAAATCAGCTGCCGAAAAATCCTCAAAATCTGAGAAACTAGTCACTATTAACGCCGGTTTTCTTGTTAACTGGGACTGTCTACCTGATAACCAGAACTTCCCTCTAAGGACTTTTCTTCCACTCGTCCAGGAGTCTGGTTTGCGTGATATGATAACTTCCGTTTTTAGCAACTATGAGGAAAAAACCCTCTTCTTTTTCCAGCATGCAAAAATCTCCGATGACGGAAACTCCATTTCCTGCGTCTTTCCCTTTGCCTGTGAGACCTTCGTCCTCACTCCTTCTCTTATATCATCTTTACTCAATCTACCAAACGATGGTGGCGAAGTTGAAAATGTCACTCTTGGAGATGCTACCAAAGTATGGGCGTTGATCAAGAAGGATGAAGTTGAAGCTGCCTACGAACCCAACTTCAAGAAGAATGATATGAAGGGTGAATATGTCATTCTGGCTGACATATGCCCAAAGATAATCAAATGCATAAAGGGAAGCTTCGATAAGATTTCAAATATTCAGTACAAAATGATGGTGGCCATTCTGACCAAATTGAAGATTAATTGGTCGTTTTACATTTTTAATCGCTTTAAAGCAGCGATGGCCAAGTCGGTTAATCCCAAGTCTTACGAGATTGTTTTGAGTCATATTCTAAGCGCTAGCGGTTACGCCAACACCATTGGAAAGAAAGTCCCAGCGCTTAATTTTCATGGGAAGAAGATGATCAGCGAGCTGCTCAAGCCAAGGAGACGTGGCGGTGCCGCGATTCCCAAAGAAGAGCGTGAGCGACTTCTTACTGAAGGAGTTGTTCGCAGTGATGATAAAGAGAAAGCAACCTCGTCTTCATCATCTTTTTTAGAAGAGGCTGTGGTGGTTAAGCGACCAAAACGAAATATCACTATTTAAATCGCTGAGCCAACTAAGCCAGCGATAAAGCAAGAGTAGAAGCCGGAGCTCAAGAAGAAACAGAAGTCTCCCTCTCTTTCTCCCAAATCCCCCTCTCCCCCACCTGTCTTCATCATCTCTCCAGAAAAGGAAGAAGAGGTAGAAGAAGTACCGCTAGGCCGAAGGCGTACTCCTTTATCTACTCCAGCTGCATCAACAAGCGCTCCAGCCGAGCCAACACTTGAAAAACCAGTGAGTGTTCAACTTCCGTTTGACGATGTTCTTGAAATCAGCTCGGAACCTAAAGCCCCTACTCAATCTGAAAGGCTTTCTCGTGTTCAGGGTAAGTACTTGTGAAAAATAATGTATTATATCGTTTCCTCGTTAGTTTCTTAGTCTCTAACTCTAGGATAAAATCTTTTTAGCCGAATGTGAAGCAAATATCAAAACTATTCTTAACATTTTAGAGAACTTGCCTATCCCCATTCGTGCTGATCCAATTACTACATTTCTCGATTTAGATCCAGAAGAAGTTGTCCCTGAGCCTGAGGAAACTGTGCCAAATGTTGAAACAGATCAAGCGACTGCACCAGTCAATGATAGTTCTCAAGGTAAGCGTTGTAGTCTTTTGTTTCTAATTTCTACTTAGTAGAAATTTTGCTTGCTTTTCTCAAATGCTTGCTTGTATCAGCTCAAAGTGCAGAAAATGCTGATACACCTCACCCTCCCGAGGAAGATATAGAGTTGGATGTTGATTTATCAACAGTGGTGGAAATTGCTAGAGAAGTTAGTTTGGTCATTCCAGACGCTGAAATCTCACCAGCTCAGGAAGCGACTAAGGATGCTGAGCAATTGACAGAAGTGGTTGTTCCTTTTATCCCCACTCAAACTGGTCCTCCTCCTCTAGTGGTCGATTTCTTTCCAAGAGGCTATAATGAAGATTTGGAATATTATTATGCCTGGAGAGAAACGACGCTTAGGCAAATGATTGATTTAGAGCTCAACTTCCAATCTACGCTCCATAATCCTGATCTCTCTGATGCTCAAAAGACAACAATTTTTGAGTCGCTTGCCAATAGTGACTTGATTTCAATGAAATATATTATCACTCGTTTGGAGTATCTGGAAATTCCACAAAACAATTTTGCAGAGTTCGAAAGCAAACGCTTTCAAGAAATCGGCAAAAGCCTGGAACGAAGCTATTCATTCTGCCGAACTCATACTCAGATAAGGAATCCTCATATTGGCAATTGGGGAAAGGATCCCGATGAAGATCTGCTAAACAAAATAGGTTAATTCAGCAATTCCAAAGGTTGTTCAGTCAGAAGCAAATCTGTCCTCCGCTAAACCCTTACGCTTATGGAAGGGAAAGGGTGTAGCAACTCAAGAACACCCTAACCCTATTAATCAGTGGGTTGAAGATGAAGCCAAAGAGTACTTAGCCAGAGTCTGGGAAGATAATTATTTGCAAGAAAAATCACGTTTTAAGAAACTGCTAAACGCTCAGACTGATTCAGAATTGGATTCAACTCTCAGCAATCGATAGAAAATGGACACTAGAAGATGGGCAGAGGAATTGGTTTTGCATTATCATACAATTGATGAGATGCTCAGGTATCCATCTCTATTCAATTGTGGAATAGAATACAAGCGTAGAGGATATGCTTTGTTTTTGCTGCAAAGGCGTCAATCTCTTATAGGTCCAATCAGTCAGTTACCTTACTTTTGAATAGGCATTGATGGCTACATCCGAGAACAACTTAGACAAATCAACCAAGGAGGTTATGAGTTGAATTTTGCTCAGCGAATCCAGTTTGATTTGAACAAAGACGCTTCCTCAAGCAAGTGACGAGCGGTTCAAGGACCTAGCCATCAAGTAGTCTTGACTGATGATTTTGTAGAATTTCACAAAGACAAGAGAGCGATTGTAGAAAATGCACAATCGTTGGACATCACATTCGCTGAACATTTTAGCCTAAATCCTTTCAGAGGCTATAATCTTCACCCTGTTCTCTTCTGTGAGCAGAACATCCAAGTGGCCAAGATGATATTGCTGATCCGGCCAGTGGACCAAGAGGCTGCTCAAGCGCTTATTCCATTTATTTTAGACTTTTACAACTCGTACATTTCAAGAGTTGATCTGCCAGAAGACGTGCAATTTGCACTAAGCACTGAAGAGCGCGAAGATGCTATATTTTATATTCCGCAGACCAACGTCCTCAATCCCAGGCATATTATGGAAGCGATTGGCCCACTCTGAGTCATTTCCATAAAAGCCCCTTCTCCAATCCAAACTGTTGAAATAGTAGATTCTCTTACTGTGGAAGCCGCTCACTTACCCAAGGCTTCTTTGCTAAATCTTTATAGCGCTCCAGTAGTCGAGGCCCCTTCTGCATTTGTTGATCCTACTCTGGATCAAACAATTGAGGAAGTTTTGGACGCACTTGATGAGCTTGAAGAGCCTCTTGTAAGAGACAAATCTAAAGGCAAAGCTCCGGTAGTCTCAAACTCTCACGGTCCTGAGCGTTCCTCTTCTGATTCATCAGATTCAGACTTTGACAGTGATCCAGAGGCTAGAGATTTCGGAAAAGCAGTTCGACATTCTCTCAGCGATATATAGGGCTCATGTTCTCGATTGGAAGAACGAAGTACTTCCACGCTTAATCAAGTAGAAACAGTTCTCAAAGCTGATATGCGAAATGTCAACAAGCTTACAATCTCCATGATGAACAGTATCGCTCCCATCATCAAAGAACTTTCCGAAGATTTCAACAGGACGCTTGCCTAGAATGCATCAGCCGATACTGAGCGTCACAATTCTTCCAATCTAATCTCTCAGAGTATCACTGAGCAAATTGCTCTCTTGATAGATGAAGTCAAGCTTCTCCGCCAGGACATTGCTGACTTAAAGACCTCCCTTGATGATGCCAAGAAGGGGGAAGATCTTAAAAAAAAGTCACAGTCCAAGGCTATCTCTAAGACAGACAACAAGCACTGGCGATTTATGTTTGAGGAGATAGTGAGCATATAGAAAATGCTTACTAAGAAGAGAAAGCCTAGATATTATCAAGGCAGGCACTTACTCCCAGACTTGGATGTTGAGTTCTTAGAGAGTATGGGTTTTCACCCATATGCCGGACCGCTTAGAAGACCTATCAACTGGAAATCTACCATTGACAGAAGACAAGACATTTACTATGACTTGATCCGAGAAATTGGAATCCTTCCAAGGGATTGGGTGGAAAGGTTGTTGGAGCTGGAAGAAAGTGCTAGACGCAAAAGACATGACTATAATGAACTCCAGCACACAACTATAGTAGATGTTGATAGACTTCTACTATATCTAGCGACTGAAATCTTTCAAGAAGAAGAAGCAAATAGGAAGCGACAGAAAAGATGAATGATTATGTTGTTTTATATATTTCTGTTTGTCGCTTTAAAGTATTTTCTTTCAGTTGTAAATCATGTATGCTTAATTCTTCCATATGAATGAATGAATGATTTATCGCTGAAACATCTTGTTGAGGCTAATCTAACATTAGTTAACTTTACTAACTTTCCAAATGCTAACCTATAATTATTTTTGGACTTTTCTCTAAACTCTTACTCTATAAAAGAGTTATAAAAGTTAAGGTCTTGACATCATCAAAAAGGGGAAAATTGTTAGGAATTTCATGTTAGATGTTTTGATGATGACAAGATAGGACTTTATGTTAGACCCCAAATATAATGTAAGTTTTTGTTTTCATAGATCAATTTTATAAGCGTTTGAAAATATGTAAGTTTGATTAGGGTTGTAATTTTTATCTTTGTAGATTTTAGACTAAGTATTAGATACCGAATCGTTAATAGAATTCTGGATGAGTCTATTAGAGAAGAAGTTGAAGATCAGCATTTGAAGTCAAATGAAGATGAAGATTTGTCCTTAGCGCCTGTCAAACGCTAAAGAACTATTTCAGGATTTATGGATCAAGCGTTCAAAGCACTCCAGCGATCAATATCAGATTTATCTGAAATAAATCCTCAAGTCATGAAGGACTTAAATGTAATCATTCAACAGACATTTATTTTTAATGGACATTTATTTCCGTCCGTTAAAAATAAATGTCCGTTGAATGATTGAAATAAATTCAAATGCATTAAATGCCTGATAAGAGCATTAAATGTGATAAGCTATTATGACTTGTGGACAAGCCACCTTTTGACAAGATTGTCAGGTTTTTAGAGTTCAAACCTGCTCCTGTCCAATCAGAACCAGCAGGATTTCAGGAATGCCAGAGAAAAAGGCTGATTCACGCGCTCACATGTGTCCAACGGACAATTTCCAAGAATAGCCTATTAATACCTTACTTCCAGCAAACCCTAAATATATAACGACCAACACAAGAAAACTTTGCTAAAATATTATCTCAAGAAAAGCTTAGAAACTCCATAGCCAAAAATCTTTCAAGCTTTTTACATACATTCCATATAGTCACAAATATCTCAAACATCTTTCAAAGAAGAAACCTAAACTCTTACTAAGATATTCCAAGTTGTTTGATCTTTCCAAAAACAAACAAAACCCGTGTGACAAAAACCCTCAACCTTTCATCTGAGTGAGAAAGTTGTTGAAACCCCTTACAGACAGTATTTTTGAGTGAGAGAAGCTTGTAGAAGAAGATCTTCATTGGTGCTGAAATCTGTGTGATCAAGGAGCTCGAGATCATTTTCACCTTGTTACTATCTTGTAGAAGATTCTGTGTGATTCTTTGATAATCAACCTAGTAAATTCCCTCCAAGTGAAAAAAGAGAAGAAAGACGTAGCTGAGATTACATCACCCAGTGAGCTTTACAATTTCTTGTGTCATTTACTTTTGTTATTAGCTTGTTTTATATTATCTTATTTATTCAGAAAAAGACAAGCTAAGCTGCCAAGTGACTATTTAACCAAAACGAACGCTAAAACTTTAAAAATCATTTTCGATGTGCTAACCCTGATTAAGCGATTTAAGTTATCTTTTCTGTAGCGCCTGATCTAAGCGCTCAGCTCTCTAAGCGTTCAAATCTTTAAAAGTGATACGAATTTTTGAAGTCGAAAAAGACTTCAGGGTCTATTCAATCCCCTCCTTTCTAGACCCTTTCGTATGCCACTTGGGACCACCACACATGTCTATTTTTCTTGGCCTCGACTAACTTTTTGAATCTGTCTTTTTCAATGTAGAAGTCGTCAACCCAGAATCTGGCTAGATACTCTCGAGCTTCATCTTCAACCCATTGATTGATTGGACTAGGTTGTTCTCTGAAAATTTCACCATTTTCTTTCCATAAGCGCAGGGGCTTTGGAGAAGACTTATTAGTGGTAGAATAAATGAATTTTGGCAAGGCTGAGTAATCTGTGGGATTAAGCGTCTCTTCATCAGGGTTCTTTAGCCAATCACCTATGTGAGGACTTTTGATCTCAACATGAGCGAGGTGGACAGGAAAGTTGCGCTCTTCACTTTTACTAACTACTTAAAAGCGCTTGCTCTCAAACTTTGCCAAATTGCTTTGTGGAGTGTTCAAGTACTCCAGTCTAGCCAAAATTTCTTTCTTGGATTTGAGTCCTAGAGAGGCTAGCGACTCAAATAACTCCAACTGCTGAACTCTTGAAAGAAGATGATTGTGGAGCACTGTCTGAAAAGTGAGCTATATTTCAATCATCTGACGAGTAGTGAGTTTTCTCTAGGCATAATAATTCTCTAAGTCATCGTCATAGCCTCTTGGAAAGAAGTTCACCACTAGAGAAGGAGGAGAAGTTGGAGTGGGGATAATTGGGTCCACTTCTATCGACCGCGTAGAATCTATAGTCATTTCCCTGGCTGGAGAGATCTCAGCGTCAGGAAGGACCTTTTCTGCTTCTTTTGCAATTTCCATCACTGTCACCATACTAACATCCAACTTTACAGCAACCTTAGGAGGGGGAGGAGGCGCTTCAGCTTCTGCTGAAATTGGAGCTGAAACACGAAAGCGTTTGAAAAAAGAGAATTTCTACTTAGTAGAAATTATACCGGAAAGGTGGACACGCTAACCCTGGGGACTTTCATCGACTGAAGTCGCTTGGGCTTCTGGAATAGATTATTCCGCAGCCTCAGGCTCTAAAGGCTCAACATCAACAGGGATGATAGTAGTAAGAGGAGTAGCAAAAATGCGAAGATTTCTGGCAGCGAGTGCTTCGATCAGAACTTGCATACCCGCCATACTATGAGCTAGAAAAGATTAATCCCAGTGTTAGCCAAATTACCTAACATAGGAAGGATAAGATTCATTGTAATTTTACAAGAACTTACCCTGATCATTAAATTTGTTAGTGTCTAAAGATGGGTTAGCTTCAGGCTCCATGACAACTTTTTTAAGAGGGGCACTCGAAGCGTTTTGCTGGAGCGCTTATCATTCCTTTTTGTGCGAAAGATGGCCTCTGCCTTGCGGCCAGCAGTCAATGTCTTCAACTTCCTCTGCTTCTTCGTCCTCGGTCTCCGGAGAATATTCAAAGGCAGAAGGAGGAGAAGGAAATTTCTAAGGAGAGGGAGACTTTGGCTTTTTCTCCTCCTTAGGCTTCGTGGACTTCTTAGATGGCTCAGCGTCAGTCTTTGAGGCCTTCCTATTAGGTCTCTTGATGACCTATTCTTCAGGTTCATCTAATGAGAAAGTTGCTTATTCCTCATCATCACCTTGAAGTCTCACTTCAGTGAAGAGTCGCTCTTTTTCTTCTTTCAAAACTACTGCACCACCCCGTCACTTAGGGTTTAGAAATTATCCGATCATCTACTACTTACCATAAAAGCGCTGGAACCTTAATTCCCGAGGAGGAGACTAATTCGCAAGCACTCAACAGGAAACTTAGCAAGATTCCATAGGGCTTCAGATTAATAGATTTCTGCAACGCTGCCTTGAAGCAATTGAATACATAGAGAGCTAGTTTACCTTCATCTTTGTCAGGATAGCGATCATCATCCTAAACTGAAGATGAGAAATTTTGTCAAATGATCCCTTTCTGTATTCGATCATTTTGGTGTAGAGATCGACAAGGATAGCATATTCTCCATTCCTATCGTTTTTCTTGAAGTTTGGCTCATATACTTGATTCTTTCCCAGATTTTTGTTGCATCTCCCATGGTGAGTTCTTCAACTTCGTATCCATCAGTTAGCAGTTCAGTAAATCAGCAAGAAGTTGAGGAGTAAGGACGAAGGGTTTAGGACGTAGGAAATAGAATCACCATCGTCGGTGATGACGACATGCTAAAGAAGAAGATGAGTTCATCTGTGTGAATCAAGGAATGGGAATCAAAGAATCTCTCTCTTCAGAAAGATTTTGTTGTTAAAGAGGTATTCCCAGTTGGCCAGGAAACCTGCGTTTATGGTCATCGGCTTATCTTTTCTGGACTTGGAGGTTTATGCGGCAACAAATTTTGAAGACTTAAAGGATTATGGTGGCACCATTATTGAAAAAGATTTGAGCTTTTTGAGAGTGAAAAGGAATTCTTTTTGCCTTAAAAGATTTTTACAGAAGAGAATATAAAAGTAATAAAGCTTTTCTGTAAAATTTGGAGGTATTTAAATAGAATGGCAAAAAATAACCTCTCATATGTTCGGATAATGGCTACATGTAAATGCATTTAATCTAAAATTAAAAACATTTAATCTGAGCCATTTAATCATAAAGGTGGATGTGAAAGGGAGCGATATATTGGGTAACTACATTTGGTAATAATTTTTGAAATCCACAGTTACTTTTTCAAAAACGTTTGAAATTTTTGAAATTTTCAGCATGAATTGCACTCGTCTGTTAGTACACTGACACAAACTCAGTCATGCACGTACATTGAACTGCCTACTTAGACAGGTATAATTACCCATCAGTTTGACTTGATAGGAACGCGTGGAAAGTGATCCAAATGGAATCTTTTGCACTTATCCCCACGTTACCTTTTAGCGATGAAAACAATGCATGAGTTTCAAAACAAAGTTACTCTGCCTTAGATGGGAATGATTATAACGCTAGAGTTTTCTTTAAAGAAAAGACAATTGAATCGCTTGAGAATTAATAATTTTGTTTTTATTGGTGATCAATCTTACATGCATAAAAGTAAACGCTGATGATCAATGTATAATATTTTTTAAAATCAATTTTGATCATTGTCGCTTACTAACTGAAATAAGTACAATTTTAAAGTTTTCCCTAAAGTTGATAACTCATTTAAATTTGGAAATTGCTTAGACATTATAATACAGTGGATTCCCAATAAATTATATGCTTATAAAAATTATGATGCTTCATGATTTTAAGCGTTTAAATCAATCATACCTAATTCACTTCTCAAAGTGAGAAAACATTGTTCATTAAGCGCTTTGGTGAAGATATCTGCCAGCTATTTGTCAGTTCCAATGAAATGCATAGAGATATTTTTTTTTTAAAAATGGCCACCCAAGAAATGGTAGCGAATGTTAATATGTTTGGTTCTAGAATGAAGAACAGGGTTTTGAGTCATAGCTAAGGCGCTTTGGTTATCACAATGGATGGGAGTAGGACCTAAGGTTATTCCATAATCTCTAAGTTGTTGCCTCATCCAAAAGATTTGTGCACAACAATTGCCAGAAGCCACATATTCTGCCTCAGCAGTAGAAGTCGTTATGGATTGTTGTTTCTTACTATGCCATGAAACTATCCTATCACCAAGAAATTGACATGTACCAATTGTACTTTTTCTATCAAGTTTGCGTCGTGCAAAATCTGCGTTTGAATAACCAATTAATTCAAAAGGAGAGTCCCTTTGATACTATAAGCCCACATGTTGTGTGCCTTTTAAGTATTTAAGGATTCTCTTAGCAGGAATTAAGTGTGATTCTCTAAGATCAGCTTGAAAATGCGCACACATGCATACCGAAAACATAATATCAGGTCTACTAGTGGTTAGATAAAGAAGTGATCCAATAATACCTCTATAATTAGTGATATCGATTTTCTTCCCACTTTCATCTTTATCTAGCTTAAGCGTTTAGCTCATTGGAATATTTGAAGATGATGCCTTTTCCATACCAAATCTCTTAATCATATCTCTTATATATTTAGCTTGGTTTATAAATATGTCATTAGGGAGTTGTTTAACTTGTAATCCTAAGAACAAAGTTAATACACCCATCATGCTCATTTTAAATTAATCTTGCATCATTTTCGAAAATTTCTCACACATTCGGTTATTAATATCATCAACATAAATTTGGACTAAGAAAATATCTTCGTTATAGATAATTTTGAATAACGTTGTATCAACACCGTCTTTTGAAAAGCCTTTACCAATAAGGAAGATAGAGAAAGTGTCACACCAGGCTTTTGGTGCTTGTGTAAGACCGTAAAGTGCCTTATCTGATTTGTAGACCATACTTTTGCCATTGTTGTTGATGAATCCTGGGGGTTGCTCCACATACACTTGTTTTTGGAGTTTACCATTCAAGAAAGCACTCTTCACGTCCATTTGACACACTATGAATTTGTTAAATGCAGCAAACGCTAGGAACATCCGAATCGCTTCAAGATGGGCTATGGGGCAACTTGAAGCGAATCGCTTATCAAAGAGGGTTTATAATCTAGAAGAGGGTTTATTATTTGAATCGCTTCAAATGGATGGGGCTATGGGGAATCGCTTCAAGATGGGCTATGAGTCATAGCTAAGGAGCGTCAAAGTCAAAACCCTCTTCTAGATAATAAACCTGAGCAACTAATGTGGCTTTGTTTCTTATAACTATGCCTTCCTCATCCATTTTGCTCCTGAAAATCTGTTTAGTCTCAATAACACCTTGGTGAGTTGGCATGGGTACTAGCGTCCAAACCTTACTTCGCTCAAATTGGTTAAGCTCTTCTTGCATCGTGATAGGAGTCATTTTTACATATGTTTTGGGGCCATTTTGTAAACATTTAGGTTCGTTTATAGCTTGATTCATGTCACTCATGCATTTAATGTGTGTTGAGTGATTTCAGGCATAAAACAAAAGTACATGAAGAAATGGGCAAAAGACGACATATCAAACAAACTCAAGGAAAATGGTTCGCACATTCGCACCCAGAAGCCAGTTCACCCACGCCCAGGAGGGAGAGAAGAGCAAGAGAGATTGAAGTTCGAAGTATGGCGCCTAGGCACCACCTTACTCACGCCTAGGCGCCGATGACACAGTACCCGAGCACCACCTTCACCACGCCTGGGCACCAGGTGACTTTTTCCCCAAGACAATTGTGCCTCATAGGCGGTGCCTAGGCGCCGATCCACCCGTGCTTGGGCACCGCTGTAACCGATTTTCAAAACTATAAAGCTAAAATTTCAGCACAATGAAGGGGTTCGAATTTTGGGGATTTTTGGGCATTTTCTTGGATTTGAACCATCCTATCATCGACCTTGAAGAGCAAGAGAGGAGGGAAAAGAAGGGATTCAAGCTTCCAATCAAGATCCAATCATCAACTTAGCATAGAAAGTTTCTTAGCCTAGACTCATTATTTATCTATGAATATAAATTTAGTGTTGAGCTTTTCTTTTTTGCATTTTATGAGCTAATTTGTTAAAGTAGGGCCATGTTTCTAGTATTGTTATAATAAGATCATTTTCCATTTCAATTCGTATGTTGCTATGTGTTGTGATTTTGTGATTGAATGCCTTACACATGCTTGAGCAACATGTGTTAGATAGCATGCCTAGGTGAATATTCGAGAGAAAATTGACTTATGTGCAAGAATTTCACAACATCACCGACCAAATAGGAATTGCCCTAGACATAGGTAAAAATTCCCGGGTGAAGTCGATCGATTTTAATCGAGTAAGCTCTAGCTCTTTAATGCATGCTTAGTGGTTAGGTTTCCAGGTAGACATACTTAGGAAACCGTCCTTCAAGTATAGGAGTCTATCATGAGACATCGGTTATTCTTTACCTTAGGAGCTTTCACCACAGCAATTTATGTCTAAAGAATTGGAAATGATCTTAGGATAGCAATACACAACATGTGCATGAACATGAGCCTTAGTCACCTCTCCACCTTGGAAGTTTAATTTCACTTTACTTTCGCTTTAGTTTATTCTGCTTTCCTTTTTAGTTAAATCTCTAATTTACTTCCTTTTGTTATCGCAAAATTATAAACTAAATAACTAGTTTTGAGGTTTGACAACCCAGACTTATTGTCCATTTCTATTACTATCACGACTAGTGCACTTGCTATGAAAACACGTTAGCATCTAGCGTGTCAAATTTTTGGTGCCGTTGCCGAGGACTTGTTTATTTTAGTTTTTGATTTCCTTTTACGCCTTCATAATTCTTAGTTTTTGTTTATTTCTTGCTTTTCTTTTATTTTTCTTGTTTGTCTAATTTTGTTTCTTGGGTTTACTTGATAGGTTTGTTCTTGGGGCATGACCCGCTACTCCAACGAGCCTTTACTTGATTTTGAACGCGAAATTGAACGTGTTCTCTGGGCTGATAGACGAGTTCGAGGAATGGAGGACAATCTCTATCAACTAAATCTGAATGCACGTTTCCTGGATATGAACTTATCGGAGAATCGGGAGTGGTTACAAGGCATTCTCCAAGCTATGCAACCGCCTCTTCCTCAACAACTTCCATCGGTCCAGGGTAGTCTACCACTGAGGGTCCACACCATATCGAGGCCCGTGGTCTTGCCCAACTTCTATGCACCGAATTATTACATCCCGTGTCATATTTAGTATGGTGCAAGGTAAACCGTTCTATGGTGAGCCTCATGAATTGCCTCACGCACATTTAGAGACTCTAAACGATGCCCTCATGACTATTCAATTTCATCCAAGGAATCTGGATCCAATCCATCTGAGAGTCTTCCATTTCTCGCTTAAGGATAAGGCGACCACATGGTACAAATCTCTACCACCTCAATCCATCACAACATGCGGTGAGTTAGTCGACGCCTTCTTGAGTAAATTCTTCCCACCCTCCAAGATCAATGAGCTCCAGAGCAACATAAAAGGGTTTAGGCAAAGGAATAATGAGTCTATAGCCGAGACATGGGCTAGATATAAAGGCATGCTCCAAAAATGCCCGGATCACAACTTCGGATTGAACGAGCAAGTGTTACACTTCTATGATGGAGTCCGGTCGCGCATTAGAAATTGGCTCAATGCGAGTGCAGGCGGTGATGTTCTTGGGTTAGATTGCTAAAGTGTGTGGGACAAGATCGAACAATTAGCCTGGGAAGATGAGCTCTATCCCAATGATGAAGAGATCACACCCACTAAAAAAGTTGCTTATGTTCAAGAAGTAGTAGAAGAAGAGGTAGCTCTAGAACCAGTGGTTAGTGATGTGAACTATGTTGGAAGTGCCAACCGACCTCGGGCGAACTTCCATGTGCCCAAAAATTTAAAAAGAGACCCAATCCGGCACAAAATGCCCATCCCGGTATTTATCATGCACCAAGGCCTCCATTCAACAATAACCAATCTCAAAGGCAAGGTAATTTTCAAGGGCAAGGGCAAGTGAGACCTCCAACAACCGATGAACATCTAGATGACACAACAAGAAGTGGATGCGTCGTTCAATGACCTCCGAAATATGATGAAGGACCTGTTCATGGAAATGAGGGATATGAAGACACATATGGGCCAATTATCAACCACGGTGAGTGGGAGAGCCCCGGGAACTCTACCAAGTGACATGGAGAAGAACTCAAAAGAGCAATGTCATGCGGTTACTCTGAGGAGTGGAAAAGAATTGGAAAATGAATCAGTCAGCACATCGGCGCCCAAGATCCACTCAAATGGCGGCCAGGCGCCGGATACATCAGTAAAAGATCCTCACGGATTTTACCGATGTGGGAGGAGGGATCTTCTCAATAACCTCTATCTTGGCTTGGTCGACTTCAATCCCTTTATGAGAGATTTTGTGGCCTAGCACAATCCCTTCCCGGACCATAAAATGGCACTTTTCCCAATTTAAGATAAGATTCTCCTCACAACGTTTTAGAACACGAGTCAAATGATCAAGACATGTATCGAAAGAGGTTCCAAAAATGGAAAAATCGTCTATAAAAATCTCGAGGAATTCCTCAACCATGTCATGAAAAATTGCCATCATGCACCGTCAAAAAGTGGTCGGGGAATTGCACAATCCAAATGGCATCCACCTATAAGCAAACATGCCATAGGGACAAGTGAAAGTAGTTTTCTCTTGGTCGTCAAGGGCTATGGCAATTTGGTTATAGCCGGAGTATCCATCTAGAAAGCAATAAAAATCTTGCCCAGCGAACCTTTCTAGCATTTGGTCAATGAATGGGAGGGGAAATGATCCTTACGGGTGGCATCATTTAACTTATGATAATCTATGCATACTCGCCACTCGGTAAGCATTCGTTTAGGGATCAATTCATTATTTGCATTTTCAATCACGGTTATGCCATCTTTCTTTGGAACTACTTGAGTAGGACTTACCCATGCACTATCGAAGATAAGATAGATTATACCTGAATCGAGCAACTTTATGACCTCTTTCTTGATTACCTTTTGTATTTATGGGTTTGACCTCCTTTGTGGTTAACGTGTGGGCTTGGCGGAGTCCTCCATGAGTATCTTGTGCATGCATATAGCCGGACTAATGCCTTTAATGTCTGCAATCTTCCACCTGAAAGCTTTCTTGTTAGCCCTCAAAACCCTCATGAGTTGTTCCTCTTGTTCCCCTGTTAAAGAAGATGAGACAATTAAGGGTAATGTCTCATTATCGTTCAAGAACACATATTTCAAATGTAAAGGCAACGGTTTAAGTTCAAGGGTAGGGGCTTCTTCAATAGATGGCTGAGGTGGAGCCGAGAGTGATCTTTCTAACTTTTCAACCCCCTATGACATAGTAAGGAGGGTGCTTCTCTAAGCTACACACAGCTTCCAATTGCTCCTCACTCTCCGAATCGACATTCGTGGATTGTAAAAGACACTTTTCTAGTGGGTCATCTACCATGTGTTCCTAAAAAGTCTCACCAATCAAAGTGTCAAATGCATCAATGCGTAAACATGAGTCGGAGTCACATGGATGTTTAAGCACTTCATATACATCAAAAATAACCTTCTCGTCACCCACATGAAGAGTAAGCTTACCATCGGCGACATCTATGATGGCTTTACCTGTGGCTATGAAAGGTCTTCCTAGGATCAAAGGTACTTCCACATCCTTTTCCATTTCAAGCACTACAAAATCGTTCGAGAAGTAGAATCTATCAATGTGCATGATTACATCTTCAATAATTCCCTTAGGGTGCTTGATTGACCGATCCGCCAATTGTCCATAGATGTGGGTTTGGGATTCCTGAGGCCGAGCTTCTTGAAGATAGAGTAGGGGAGAAGATTAATGCTCGCTCCCAAATTGCAAAGAAATTTTTCAAAAATGAGATGGCCAATAGTGCACGGTATGGTAAGACTCCCCGAGTCCTTGAGCTTGTGAGGCAATTTGTTAAGTAAAATGGCGGAGCACTCCTCGGTTAGACAAACTGTTTCATTTTCCTCCCACTTTTTCTTGTTAGATAGAATATCTTTGAAGAATTTAACATGATTTAGCAGTTGGAAAATAGCATCAATGAATGAGATGTTGATCCGAACCTCGCGAAGAATAGCCAAGATCCTAAGGAAGCTTTGATTGATCTCTTTTTTCTTATTTTTCTGTGCCATTGGGGGAAGACGTATCTCGATAGGTGGAACGGGTGTTGGAGAAGAAGAACTAGGAGTGGATGACACAAGTGATGGCCCTTGGGCACCATCTGAGTCATGCCAGGGCGCTGCAATGCGAATGTCATTTTCCTGAAGGGGCGTGATCGGTTCCTGGGCACCGTCTGGTTAGCGCCTAGGCGTGGTAATTCGAAGCTCATCAACCTGACGACAAGGTTCGTGTTGGTGCCTTAGTAGTAGGAGGTGCAAATGATGATAAGCGCGATGAAGGTGGTGATGATATTCTCGACGTCGATGACCTTATGGGAGATGATGATGATGAGGCCATACCAGATGTGGGGGATGACGATGACGTTGACCGTTTATTTGATGATGATTAGACTGTGTTTGTATTCTGTTTCCTGTCTTTATTTGCGGATTTTATTTTGTTATGTCTCTTGTTGGATTATGTTTTGAACAATTTAGCTCTTCATATATTCGTTGCATGCTTTGGTTTATTGTTGATATATATTGTGATGTGTTTTGCTTTATTCGAATATATGCAATGCTTACCGTTTTGTATGGCTAGATCTGTCTATTGTGTAGTCGTATAGCTCAGCTTGGGCTCTCATTGCCCCGAGTAGCTGTTGCTAATCTTGGACAGAATTTCTTTAGAGGAATCGGGTTTGCTTTTCAGCATCCCGTATGGTGAAGTGTACTTCCCTCTTATCTCTTTCGAACATTGGGGACAATGTTTGTTCTAAGTTTGGGGGGGAGGGGTATCATTGATCCATGATTGTCGTGCTTATTCATGCTTTATATATTTCTGTCCAAGTCTGGGGGAGTTTTGCCTCTACATGTGAAAGTGTGCTATTTTTTTGGCATAAAATTTTTTTGGCTAGGACTTCAACCCTTCATTTAATGCATTGAGATTGGTTAGTTTGAATAAATGGCATGTTTTCTCTATCAATTCGAATTGAAACGGACTATACATATCTTTACCTTGCTCGTGGGACCCTAAATGAGATTAGATGGTCCTTAGATGATTCACAATTGCACTAAAGTCGAGGGTAGAGGAGTTGAGTGGATAATCATTTTGGAGCACTTAAAGACCTTTTCCCAGAAATCTTAACCTAAACTTGTCACATGTGTTATAAGTTGAGAAAGTTGACTTTGTATGCTTAATAATAATGAGCGAGGTTGAAAATTGGTATGACTGAAAGAGTCAGGTTAATATGTTTTGGGGGCAAAAAGCAACATGCCTATATACTGTACTATTATGCTAATTTGAGCTAAGCTCAAGCCAATGAAAGTGTAGATGGAATAAGGACATAGTTTTGTTTTGTGTCCTTTGACACTCCAGTGATTAAGTCCTTAGGTGTGTCTCTACACATAATACCCTAAATCCGTCTGGTTTGGGAGTTATTAGCTTAAAGATTGTTACAAGGGTGTTATAGAAAGCCTAAGGGAACCGAACATTGCACATGGTCAAGCCTCTAATGTTTTGAGTTGAAAGTTTCATGGGTTTAAAGCCTAAAGTGGATGAAGTGATGAATTTGAAAAGGCTCTAAGGTTTTCTTTGATTCTTGTACCTTGTGACCAATCGACAGTTGATAGATATGGGATTAATGTCTGAAAAGTGGTAAGAATGCCACTTGACTATAATACCTTAGACTTATTATCACTACACCCTAAAGATGGTCTTTTCGAGTTTAAGGCGTAAGATGAACAAGTATGTGATGTGCATACATGTAATATTGAGCTTTAAAAGATGAATTCATGTCATTGCTTTACTATTAATCATGTTGATTTGTGTTAATTGTCCGGGGTTGAAAATCCTTCGATTTTGTGGGAATATCATATACAAACCCTCATGAGACTACAACTCGTCCTTTGAGGTAACTCAAAGGTTCAAAGCCTTGTTGCACATGCTAAGTGCAACTGTTTACTCCACGAAAGTGAGTTAGTTAGTTGTTTTTGTTTTTTTCCCTTGTCTGATGATGTTTTCGGATCCTATAGCTCTTATTGCTCGAGGTCGAGCAATTGATAAGTTTGGGGGGTTGATAGGAGTCATTTTTACGTATGTTTTGGGCCCATTTTGTTAATATTTAGGTTCGTTTATAGCTTGATTCATGTCACTCGTTCGTTTAATGTGTGTGTTGAATGATTTCAGGCATAAAACGAAACTACATGAAGAGAAGGGCAAAAGACGACGTATCAAACGAACTCAAGAAAAATGGTTTGCATATCCGTACCCAGGCGCCAGTTCACCCACGCCCAGGCATGAGAGAAGAGCAGGAGAGATTGAAGTTCGAAGGTTACTCACGCCTAGGCGCCGATGACACCGCGCCCAAGCGCCACCTTCACCACGCCTGGGCGCCAGGCGACTTTTTTCCCAAGACAACTGTGCCACATAGGCGATGCCTAGGTGCCGATTCACCCGCGCATGGGCACCACTGTAACCGATTTTCAAAACTATAAAGGTAAAATTTCAGCACAATGAACGGGTTTGAATTTTGGGGATTTCTGGGCATTTTCTTGGATTTGAACCATCCTATCATTAACCTTGAAGAGCAAGAGAGGGGGAAAAGAAGGGATTCAAGCTTCCAATCAAGATCCGATCATCAACTTAACATAGGGAGTTTCTTAGCCTAGACTTATTATTTGTCTATGAATATGAATTTAGTGTTGAGCATTTCTTTTATGCATTTTATGAGCTAATTTATTAAACTAGGGCCATGTGAAGGCCATGTTTCTAGTATTGTTATAATAAGATCATTTTCCATTTCAATTCGTATGTTGCTATGTGTTGTGATTTTGTGATTGAATGCCTTACATATGCTTGATCAACATGTGTTAGATATCATGCGTAGGTGAATTATTCGAGAGAAAATTGACTTAGGGTGCAAGAATTTCACAACATCACCGACCAAATAGGAATTACCCTAGACATAGGTAAAGATTCCATGGTGAAATCCATCGATTTTAATCGAGTTAGCTCTAGCTCTTTAATGCATGCTTAGTGCTTAGGTTTTCGGGTATCCTTAGGAGGGGGCACAAAGATCTCATCATCCTCATCATAGTCACTATCATCACCAAGATTGATCTGAGTCGATTGTTGAGAAAGATCTTCAACCCCTACATCATTAATATTAACCTTACTCGGGTCTTGGTTAGCATCATCAAACACAACATGAATAGATTCCTCAACCTTAGACGTTTTCCTATTTAGGATGCGAAAATTCTTTCTATTTTTGGCATAACCTAAAAAGATTCCCTCATCCTCTTTAGAACCAAATGTCTTTAGGCTGTGGGATCCATTGTTATGAATGAAACATTTTAAATCAAATACATGAAAATAAGAAACGTTCGGCTTACGTTCCTTCCATAATTCATATGGAGTTTTTCCATGTTGTTTGTTGATCATACACCTGTTCTAAGTGTAGCAAGCGGTGCTGATTGCTTCTCCCCAAAACCTTTGAGGAAGCTTGGACTCGGCTAATATAGTCCTAGTGGTTGTTCCGTCATTCAGCGACTCAATTCTGTGGAGGTGTTCTAGGCGCAGAATACTCATGAAGTATTCCATTCTCCTATACAAAACTTCTCAACAACATGGTTGGTAAATTCAGTTCCTCTATCGCTTCTAATTCTCGTCACCTTTAGATCTTTTGAGGATTGTAATTGATAGATTAGCGCTGTGAGTTTGCCACTAGTTTCATCTTTAGACACTAGAAATTCTACCCATGCATAGCGTGAGAAATCATCAACTATTACTATCGAATACTTTTTACCACTTATACTCAAGATTTGAATTGGACCAAACAAATCCATATGCAATAGTTCAAGAATCCTAGAAGTAGATAGATGAGGTTTCTTGTTAAAAGATGATTCAACTTGTTTACTCATTTGGCATACATCACATAAGCGATTTTTCTGAAAGGAACCCTTAGGTAATCCCTTTACAAGATTTAGCTATATTAATTGAGAGATTGCCTTAAAGTTGAGGTGGTTCATTTTTTTACGCCAAAGCCACCTTAAAGTTGAGGTGGTTCATTTTTTTATGCCAAAGCCACCCATTTCATTTGGATTTTTAGCCACAAAGCATGCAGGGTTGTTATCGATTGTTGAACCCCAATCTACTAAATAAACATTATGTGTTTTTTTTTTTTCTTTCAATTTAGTAGATCCAGTCTTAGCATCGTTAATATAACAATAATCACTTGAAAATTTAACTTCAAAGACTTTATCACAGAATTGACTAATTTATGCTTTAGACCCTCAACATAATATACGTCACTTATCATGACATTCCTCCTATGCACGATACCTATACCTTTAGCTTTACCTTTAGAGTTATCACCAAATATGACTTGAGGACCATTGGTGGCATGATAGTTGATCAAGATATCGTTTGAGCCTGTCATGTGCTTTGAAGAATCACTATCGATGTACCAAATAGATGTATCGGCATTGGCTCTAGGTACCTGTATTTAAAGGGAAATTCTAATTCTTTTTAGGTACCCATTGTGACTTGTGTCCTTTCACATTAGTAGCGTTAGTCTGAATTAAAACTTTGGGAACCCGTATTTGCCTAGTCTTCATTGCGGGAGGATTAGCCTTGTTGGGTTTTGCTTGGTGTTGTGTACGCTTTTTTAAGTGTCTAATAATATCCTTGATCATAGTCATAGTCGTAATCATAATCATAATCATCATAGTACTGATAATACGATCTTGATCTTTGTGGATATTGATGCTGGTATTTCCTTGGCACTGACTTCGACTGTGTTTTTTGCGCTTGACGCTTAGCGTTTGATTCACACTTGCAACTTTTCTTCTTAGCTTTTTGAGCGTTTGGATAACTTTTTCTTTGTGAATCATTCACTATCATCTTTCCCTTGTTTCTTGAGTTCGCTTTGGCTTTCTCAATTGGCCTCGTACCATTGTCCTTTGGTTCATTCAGCGTTTGCCTATTTGGACTCTTCTCAACAAAGGCTACACTTTTTTCTTTGTTGGTTGTTATAACCTTTGACGCTTTTGGTTTATTAACTAATTTATCACAACCTAAACCGGTCTTTTTACCAAAAATTCTAGTTACCTCCGTCACATTGTCTAGATTTCTTGACACTTTTAACAATGATGAGACGAGATGTTTTGATTTAGCAAGTTCAACGATCAGCTCAACTTCTCTCTTGACAATCATATCAAGATCACTTTTCAACTGAGCGATCTCAATTTCAAGTGATTGGTTCTTCTCAATGCATTGTTGTTGAACTAGCAACTCTGCCTTGAGTGTTATGTTTTCACTTTTAATTGTGGAGATATCCTCAGAGTGTTCTTGACATAGTTTGGTGGCACCTTGAAAAGCTCTATAATATTCATTGACCTTGTCAAGTAATTGTTCATAAGAAAGAGGATTAGATAGTTCAATGGTTACCTCTGGTGGTGAGTCTTCAGACGCTTCTCCATCTGTAGCCATAAGACAGATTAATGCTGATCACTAAAAGGCTCATCATCGCTACTTTTTTTGGAAGATTCCAGATCCTCTTCAGGTGCAGAGAATGGTTCAGATTCTGCTAGCAACCCTTTTTGACGAAGGTCACTCCTAAATTGGCTTCTATCCAAGTAGTCTTACCTTGTGGGCTTAGACACGTTTGGATAAGGGTAATTTACTTAGCAGTGCCCCGAGTTCCTGCAATTGTAACAAAGATTGATCTTCATCTTGGATTATGTGCTTGGAAACCACTGGCCTGAGAGATTTTAATTCGGAAACGCTTGGTACTGAATCAGTGCTGGAGGAAGTGCTGCAAAATACACTGGTGCTTGATACTGAGGCGCTTGCAGGGGGGTTTGGTATGAAGCTTGTCCATTGGAATTCTTTCTTTTATATCTCATGAATTTCTTAAAAAACTTTACCAATAAGGCCATTTCTTTGTCCTCATTCGATTCTGATGCTTGCACCTCACTGACTGATTTACCTTTGCCTATGGCAGTTGCAATTAGCGCTCCTAATTTCTTAAGCCAGCATACCGCTAACTCTTCCTAACTCAAATTTGAAAGCCCTTAGCTCCAAAAACACATATTTTGGCGTTAGAAGTTCCAACATCTAGGATTCTCTTATCGCAACAATTTTCATAATATATTTGCTTGGAAGACTTCTTGTTGACCACTTCCTTATTAGTCAAATCCTTGTCTAATGATGCTAACTCTATAATACGTGTAGCAAATCTCGCATCCAGTTGATCTAGCATCTCATTGGGCTGCATCTTAAAATACTCAAATCTTTGCATAGCTATGGAGAGCTTGTTCTCCCTCATCTGTGCGGATCCTTCACACACTGTAGCCAACTTATCCCATATTTCTTTTGAGGTTTTGCATCTTAATCTTGTTGAATAATCCCTCATTATCATTCAACGTTGAGTAGAGAGCATTATGTCTAACATTATCCAAGTTTGCTCTTGTACGATCATCAGTGGTCCATTCTAATTTTGGCTTCTCAACATAACCATCTGGAGTTGCTTCAGTCGCTCCAGGGGCTCGAGTTATGACTTTCATAATCTGAATGGGGCCATCTGAAAGAAAATCAAACATCTCATTATCACATGAGCATAAGTATGTAAATGACCTAAGTTTCCACGAGTCATAATTTGACTCAGTCAACTTTGGTATCTTTGTAAAGGCCATGATGTGATAAAAAAAAGTGACTAAGTCTTGAAAAAGGATCTAAACAAGCAGTTATGCTCGGAAAGGCTTAGCTTTCTATTTCAACCGCTCCGATACCACTTATTAGTCCCAAGTGGCATACAAAAAGGGTCTATAAGGGGGGGGGGGGTGGGGTTGAATAGACCCTAAAGTTTTCTTCAACTTCAAAAATTTCCATGCCTCTTAAACTATTTTGAACGCTTGGAAAGCAAAGCGCTAGGATAAACGCTAGAACTTAGATAACTTAGACTTAGTGATTTAGCTATTACCAAAGTAGGGTAACGCTTACATCTCTTAATCAAGGTTAGGACAGCGAAAATGATCTTGTTACTTAGCATTCGGGTTTTGCCAATTAGTTGCTTACTGATTTTAAAGCTTTTGAAAGATTGAATGCAAATGATAAACAAAGCAATAATACAGTAAAATAAATAAGAAAAGATATGAAAGGTTCAATGGGTGATGTAATCTCATCTATGTCCTTCTTCTCCTTCGCACTTGGAGGAAATTCACTAAATGATGATCAAAGTCTTCACACAGAGGACTTCTAAATGATGAATAAACACGAAGATGATCTTGAGCTTCTTGATCACACAGACTTCAGCTCCACTTGAGATCTCTTCAATAAGCTTCTCTCACTCGAAAATACTACTTGATCAACAGCTTATTCTTCACACAGAGGAAAGAGGGTGGAGGGTTTTGTCACAAGGGTTTGTTTAATTTTTGGAAGTTCAAACAACTTGGAATATCTCAATAATAGTGAGGGGTTCTTCTATGGAAAATGTTTGAGATATTTGTGACTGTCTTTGGAGTGTATGAAAAGCTTGAAGGATTTGGATATGGAGTTTTAAAGCTTTTCTTGGAAGGATTTCAGCAAAGTTTGGACGTATTTTTCTTGTGTAGTTCTTGGTAAATTATGGTTTGCTGAAAGGTACTATATATAGACATTTCTTGGGATTTGTCCGTTGGACACAATTTGGCGCGTGTTTATCACTCGGTGGGTCGGTAGCTTCTTTTTCTGACATTCTTGAATTTCTGCTGCACCGATTGGATGTGGCAGATTTTGAACTCTGACAGTCTAGTCAATGGTGGCTTGTCCGTTTGCAATTAGTCCTTATCACATTTAATGCTCTTATCAGGCATTTAATGCATCTGAATTTATTCCTTGTTGGAAATAAATGCCCGTTGATGATTTGCATTTAAGTCCTTCATGACTTCAAATTTTATTTCAGGTGAATCTGATCTCTTGATCACTTGGTAGTTTTAGTCACTGATTTATAACTCCTAAAATGTCCTTAGCATTTGACAGACGCTTAAGACAATCTTCATTTTCATTTGTCTTCAGACTCTGTTCTTCAACTTCATCCTTAACAGATTCACCTGGAATTCTATCAGGGACTCAGTATCCAATAGTTAGTCTAAAATCTATAAAGATAAAAATTCAAGCCTAACAAAATAATAAACTTTCAAACGCTTATACAAATTTTCTATGAAAGATTAAACTTACTTTCTTTTGGGGTCTAACATAAAGTCCTATCTTGTCATCATCAAAACATTTAACATGAAATTTTCTAACATTTGTGTATATCATTCTCACAAGAGAGTGTCTTGTTCTATGGGCAGTGACCCACGGGGTCAATACATGCACAAAGATCCATACTTAGGTGAGTTTATGATTGAACGACCTCACAAGGATTCTTCGTTGGTTCTGTGTCAAACTTGGAGCCCCTTAGTTTCGTAGTGTGAGATTAGTCTTCTGACATGAGCTGTTATGTCCGGGATGTACTACCCACTATACTATGTTATACACGTGCATTGCAGGAGAATCATACGGTGGTGTATGTTCGATATAGTTTGGTAATATGACAGTCAGGTGACATTGGATATGGGATTCATCCATGGTAAGACACCTAGTATTTCCTATGCTGTTGCGAGAATCTAAATGATCGATAAAAGCCTCTGATCAAAGCGATGTCTTATAAGGAAGATTGGTGATCCCTGCTTAGAATACTGGATCATTAGATGTCCAACACATTCATAGCTTCTGAAGTTATTAGGGTTTCGACCATCGCCAAATCCTAGACTTCAGACAAGAAAAAGATGAAAGGATTCGACTCACATAAAGATCGTAACCTGGATAGGTTTTGTTTTCTATCATTAGGAGGGCATGACGACGTTGCTAAACATCAAACCATGACCAATAAGTATCTTGGATTAGTTTGGTCAAATTAATTCAAGATCTGATTAATTATGTGAATAATTAATTGAGCCTTTGGGATAGGACCTATTACTATCTTAGTAATGAAACTAAGGTGTCATACACTAACTTAGTGTAGTAATTTGTGAATTAATGGAGAAGATTAATTAATTAAAGTCAATAATTTAATATAGGAATATATTAAATTAGGAAATTAATTAATTAATTAATGATATAAATGATTTAATAAAAAGGGTATCTAATTAATTGGGCTTAATTGAATATATCTATTGGGTCAAGTCAAATAATAAGTCAATGGACTTATTAATTATTAATTGACTTGGGCCCAAAGGAATAGAAGAAGAAAATGAAGTCTACTAGATCAAGTGATCTAGTGGGAGACACCCACAAGGGAGTGTGATGAGAATGATTTAATCATCCTCCTCATATAACACGCCCACCAGCGAAACACACAACAAGAGTTGTGAGTTTGTATCTTCTATTTTCATCTCCGCTGCATTAAAGCTAAAATATATTCTTCCTACTTTTCTCAAAGAGTCAAGATTTGATATTCTCCTTGCTAGTACTGGTGGAGATAATCGAGGGTACAAAACAAGGTGTGGATACACCATAGAGGCAGGCATTTGGAGCGCTAAAGCAAATCCATCTGAAGAGTTGTAGCAGGGAGTTTCTTTAAAAGACGTTGCAGATTTGTTCTTCAAAAAGGTAAACACGAGTAAATTACTCTTTTAGTTTTTGAATTCGATGTTACCATGTCTACCTAACCATGTTTAGGGGGTGCCGAATTTAATTTTTAAATTCCGTTTCCGCTGCGTCGGCATCCCCTGGGCGATCCCAGCAATCAATTTTATACGTTGGATGAATTCAAGAAAGAAGAATTAATTATGGATTAATTATTCATTAGATGGAATAATTATTTAATATTGAAATATATATTAGAATTAATTATTTAATTAATTGGTTGGACTAATTAATTAATTAAGTTAATATAAATAGGTGTGTATATATTGTTTTTATATATTAATATATAATATATATACATATGTCACACGCGTGGCGTGTGACTTGGAGTCAAGGAAGGTGGCAAGATACTCCTCTTATATTCTAAGCCTCCGTGTGATTATTTTCTAAACTCTGTGAAAAGCTAGAAAGTCAAAAAACCTACCTCTCTCTCTAAACTCCTAACCACTTCCCCTATAGAGAAACGAAGAGAAAGTCTTCATATTTCTTCCGGTGTGGAATCTAGAGGCAAGGTGATTTTGTTGCTTGGATTACAAAAGACGTTCTGCTCAACCACTAAGCTTCAAGAGGTTTGCTTTTCTAATTATAACCGGTAAAATTGAATATGTTATTCGAATTGACCACTTGGGTATTTAATTTTCTGAAGCGTATCATTTTATACACGTTTCCCAACACAAAGACCTAAAAGGTACTCACTTAGGCTAGAAATTGCAAACAATGATAATTCATTGTAGATACATAAAAGTCTTCTGCACAAGAAAAGTTTGGAGAATTACAACAATGCAACAAGACCAATCGATCTTCCCAATGATGGGATATATTATCCAGAAAGAGTACAAAAGGCAGCTCATATTCCAAATTCCACTAAGAATTTGGTGTGTTTCTGATCACTAAGGTGTAGTATTAAAAAATAAGAACAAGAGCAAAGTATGCGATGTTTGGTTTACTAACAAGAGTTTTGAAATGGAAATATCTCTCAATACTTCGGGGAAGAGCAAATAGGAAGAAATTATGAGATCATTGATGGTGTAGATTTAAGCCAGAATGTGGGGTTAGACCAATGATAGATTTATTAGTGTCCGATCTTTTTGAGTCATCACATACGGAGGTCTTATCTTGGAATGCACAAGGCACAAGAAGTGCAAATTTCATCAACAATCTTTGAGAGATTATTCGCCACCCATAAACAAGAGTGGCATTCATTTTGGAGACCTGTATCTCAGAAAAAGATCCACAAACATCTCTAGATATATTAGGTTTCATAAGCTTTGTATTAGCCTACTGTTGGGTGAAGAGGTCAAATATGAATGTTACACTAAAGTTTACATGCTTGACGTTAATACTCAAGCTTTACATACCATTATTGCTCCTAAAGTGGGGTACTCTACCATTACTCATGTTGCTATCCCAATCCTTACCTGGGTATGCTGGAGAAGCTTTGGAGCAATTTGGGAAACCATAGTTCTTGTACGGATTGACCTTAGTTTGAAATGCACAATCTCAGGAAGTTGTTGTAGTTCATGAGATAAAAAGGAGGTTATTCTGCTAAACGGGCTCGATGTAGTTGGCTCAATGAGATGATAAATTCTTGTGGTCATATGTATATAAGCTCCCAAAGAATAAGTTTACATGGATGAGTACAAGGGATGACCACTCCTATACCCGTGAACACCATGACTGCCCATTAGCTAATGTTGAGTGGAGGTGGAAGAGTACAATAGAAAGTTCGATTTGTGATTTGGTGATGTCAACTTTGAACGAAAGGGAATTAAGAGGCCAGGTGCGAGATACTCTTATATGCCTTAAGCCAAAGGCGGGGAACCCATCCATGATAGCTCAATTCCCACCAATACCCCCCCTATAATGTACTTTACAAAGTTGTAATTAAGACTTGTTACGTCTTAAACCAATGATGAATGATTTAATTTTATTAAGGTCAGAATGGTTCAATGGGTGAAAATTTGAGAGACCCAAATATTTTCTCAATGAAAACCCAAGATAAGGTAAAAAAATAATCACATTTAAACTAGATCGTATTGACTTTTACTCATGTATTTCATCAATTACAAGTTGAATCTTCTATTTATAATAGTAGAGAAAGGTAAACCCTACCAAACTAGGAAGCACATTCATAATCAACTGGGGAGCGATTCCTATAGCAGCAGGAAACAACAAGAAATGAAAAATTGCTCAAACTACGCCTGCCCAACTCGTTCCTCGGGCTGTCCGGACTTTCTCCGGCCCATCGCCGAGCTGACGACCAATCTTTGCCATTTTGAGGTTGCTTTTTAAAGGATCACCAAGTTTTTTCGCTGCAATGCAGCTCTCCGAGTTCTATTGTTTTGCACTCTTGACTTATTTCTCTGGCTCTCAACTTCTCTATTTGATCCGATTCCATTAACTTAACAATCTCCTACTTGGAGAATGATAAAAAAGGCTCAACTCAACTTCAAGAATCAAATAGGCTCATCAAAGGAAATATCAACCCTTTGGGTTGCATGATAAATGCAATGGGAAAAAAATTTAAAAATCACACAACCCAAGATAGGTTAGGCTTACATGGGACCATCAAATTTGAAAAACATAATTTATAAGGCATAATAAATATACAAGTCAAAATTCTATTAGAAGAACTTCAATACCACATGACATCTTCGGGGCTCAAACATGCCTACGCCAAAAGTTGGCAAATAGGATCTCCTTGGTCTCGTTTCAAAATTTGTCTTAGAGTGTTCACCACATTTTTCCTAGCGCGATAGACTTAGTACCACGTCTATATCCACGGGAAGCTAAAAATTCCACCAAGTGCCAGCAAGAGATTTTAGGTCCTTTCGACCAAATCGAAGAAAGGGTAGGAAATTGTGTATTTGTTCTAATGTAGAGAGAAACAAAAAAACTAAGAGAAAATTCTCCAAGTGTTAGGTATGGAGGTGGAAGAAAATATGGGGTCCTTATATCTCACAAATTTTCGTCCCCTACTAGGCCAAGAGGTTGGAAACCTTCCAACTTCCTCTTTCCTTGTTTCTCTCAGTTACCATGTCTTGATTATTTATCCAAATCAGTTTTCCTTCCACTGTTTAAATACTTTCAAGTATTTAAATAGTTGCCAACTACTTTTTTATTGATTAATATAATTAATAAGGGATAAATGCAATAAACCCCCCTGTGTTATGATTTTTTTGCTAAAAACTCTGTGATCACGAAATAGCCTAATCACCTTCTGTGTGCTTAAAGAAGTCTGCAAAAAGTTACTTTTTGAAAGAAAAAAAAACAAGCATGTTTTTCATATTTTTCACTTTTCATGACATGTTTCTTTGTCATTTATATACTCTTCAAATAATATAAAAGGTAAAATAGTATTATTTCACCAAAAAACACATATTTCTTTCTATCTTTTTAACAAAAAAGTGACTTTTTGCAGATTTCTTTAAGAACACAGGGGGTGATTAGGCTATTTCGTGATCATAGGAGTTTTTTTAGCAAAAAAGTCATAACATAGGGGCCTTTTTTGCATTTATCCCAATTAATAAACTAAATTTTTTTTGGTAAAAAAACCACCAAGTCATGGTGGGGGATTTTTTTAGATCCGCTCCCTTGCATTTAAAAATTGTTAAAAATATACAAAAGGTCATCAAAAGCATGAAAAAAAATGAGTACTTACTACTTTTACATGAGACCGAACCAAGCTTGAAAAATAGTACCAACAAGTTTCAATTACCAAGTAAATTAAACAATATATACCCATGTACTTAGAAATCCAATAGAGCCAAAAATTAGGGTCTAAAATATGACATACCCCGTTTGTCTGCATTAATGTACCTTTTGCATCTTCCAAGAATTCGATCTGGTTAGTATAACATGGGATTGACCCGCTTCGCATGCAAGATTAGCAAGTGTATCAGCCACCATATTTCTCCTTCTCACTATTATGGGTGATATTAACATCCATCTTGACACGCTAGAAGCTAACGTGCTTGAATAGCAAGTGCACTAGTTGTGTGTAGTAATAAATATGGACAATAAGTTCGGGTTGTCGAACCTCAAGGACTTGAATGTTAGTTTAAGATTCGTAATGAAATAAACAATGATAGTAAAGGTAAATTGAAGGTGAAAAGAGTAAGATAAGAACGAAGACACACTAAGGATTGAAAACCAATTATATAGGGAGACTAAAGCACATGTTAGGTCCAAATTGCTCAATTATACTTATAAAGATTCATGTTGAAGGGTTACACTTGTGTTGTTATGGTGAAAGCTCCTAGGGTAAAGGATAACCGATGTCTCGTGCTAAACTCCTATGCTAGAATGATGATTTCCTAAGTATGTCTACCCGGAAATCTATTCACTAAACACGCATTAACGCACCGGAGCTCACTCGATTTAGATCGAACAATTTCACCCAGGAATCTTTACCCATGTTTAGGGTAATTCCTCATTGGTTGCGAGTTATGGTGTGAATTTCTTGCACCCTAAGTCAATTTTCTCTCGAAATATTCTCCTAGGCATAAGATTCTAACATATGGTGATCAAGCATATGTCAAACAAGCAAAACCATAAATTCACACCACATAACAACATAAGAATCACTTCAACAATCCTCTATTATAAGCATAAATCACAATTTGGCCTTACATGGCCCTAGTCTTACAAGCTTAGCTCATAGTTGATGGCATAAAAGACATAGATACATTCATATATATATTCATGGATAATAATGAAAAAAGAAAGCTATTAAGACTCCCTATGTTGAATTGATGATGGATCTTCACTTCAATCTTCAATCCCCAAGCTAATCTTCCTTCTTAATCCCTTCTAATTGATGAGAAAGTGGCCCAAAAACCCAGAAAATCGCCTTGAATCCCCAGGAGTTCGAACCCCTTCTAATTGCTGAAATCTGGATTTTATAGTTCTCAAAAAATGGTTACATTGGCGCCCAGACGCGGGTGGATCGGCGCCTAGGCGTCGCCTATGTGGCAGAGATAACTTAGGAGAAAAGTCAAACAGCGCCTGGGCGAGGGACCACTGGCGCTCGGGCATGGAAGTGACCGCGCCTAGGCGTGGGCTGTGTGGCGCCTGGGCACCACACTGCGGAACCTATTGTGTTCTTTCTTCGGCAAGCACCTGGTCGTGGCCTAACTGGCGTCTGGGCGCCGATCTGCGAAGCATCCTTTAGGAAGTCATTCGATACGCCGTCTTTTGCCCTTTTCTTTGTGCATCGTCGCTTAGTGCCTAAATTCACTTAGTACACATATTAAACATATGAGTGGCACAAATCAAGCTATAAATGGACCTAAATTGTCAATTAAAGGGGGTAAGAACAAGTGCAAAAACGACTCCTATCAACCCCCCCAAACTTATCAATTGCTCGTCCTCGAGCAATAAGAGCTATAGGATAGGCAAAACATCATCAAACAAGGGAGAAACAAAAAGAAAAACTACATAACTCACTTTCGTGGAGTACACGGTTGCATTTAGCGAATGCAACAAGCCTTTGAACCCTTGAGTTACCTCAAAGCACGAGTTATAGTCTCGTGAGGGTTTGCATACGATATACGCACAAAATCAAAATATTTTCAACCTCAATCAATCAACGCAAATCAATATGATTAATAAAAACGAAATGGCATGAATTCATCTGTTTAAGCTCAAAATTACATATATATATACACGTCACATACTTGCTTATGTTATGCCTTAACATCGAAAAGACCATCTTAAAGGTGTAGTGTAATAAATCTCAAGTATTATAGTCGAGTGGCATTCTTACCACTTTTCAAGCATTAATCCCATATCTATCAATTTTTGATTAGTCACATGGCACGAGAATTGAAGAAAACTTCATAGCCTCTTAAAATTCATCACTTTATCCACTTTGGGCTTTAATTTATGCAACTTTCAACTCAAAACATTAGAGGCTAGACCATGTGCGATGTTCGGTTCTCTTAGGCTTTCTATGACAACCTTGTAACGAGCTTTAGGCTAATAACTCCCAAACCGGACGGCTTTAGGGTTTTAAGTGTAGAGACACTCCTAAGGGCTTAATCACTCGAGTGTCAAAGGCCACAAAACAAAACTAGGTCCTTATTACCTTTACACTTGCATTGGCTTGAGCTTAGCTCAAATTAGCATAATCGTACAGTATTCTAGGCATGGTGCTCTTCGCCCCCAGTATCGATTAAACCTGACTTTTCCAGTCATACCAATGTTCACCTCGTTTATTATTGTTAAGCATACAAAGTTAACATTCTCAACTCATAACACATGTGAAAATTCTAGATTGATATTTCCGGGATCAAGCTTTTAAGTGTTTCAAAATGGTCATCCACTTAACTCCTCTACCCTCGACTTATGTGCATATGTGAATCATTTTAAGGTCAATCTAGTCTAGTTTAGGGTCCCACAGGCATGGAGACGATGTGTATAGTCATTAAAATCCAAATTGATAGAGAAAATATGCCATGGATTCAAATTAATCATTCTCAATGCATCGATCGAAAGGTTGAACTTCTATCCAAAAAAAAAAATTAATATGCACACGTTTCACATGTAGAGGTACCATCCCCCCAAAACTTGGACTGAAATATATAAAACATGGATAAACACGGCTATAATGGATCTAGTATACCCCCCCCCCCCACAAACTTAACATGAACAATGTCCCCAATGTTCGAAAAAGAAAAGGGCAAAGTACACATCACCATAGGGTTGCTGAAAAGTAAACCCGAGTCCGCGAATCCAAATGTATCCAAGAGTGGCAACAGTGGTGTGAGCAAGGAATGCAACAACTGTGCGGCGCCTGGGCGTGCATATTCCGGCGCCTAGGCGCCGTCCTGCGTAGCAAAAATTTGCCTTTGGAATTCAATCGCGCCTAGGCACAAGGTATGTGACGCTTGGGCGTGGTTAAAACGGCGCCCAAGCGCGGATATGGTGGCGCTCAGGCGCCATGATGCGAAGATAAACTGACTTTTGAGCTCCTACGGCGTCCAGACGCGGAAGTGATGGCGCCTAAGCGTGCTGTGTGTCGGCGCCCAGGCGTGAATGATATGGCGCCAGGGCGTGGATCTGCGAACCAAATTGGCAATTGAGGTGGATTGGCGCCTAGGCGCGATATACATGACACCCAGGCGTGGCTTTGATGTGTTGAAATGTAAGTTTGTTTCCTGCAAAAATAAAGAAAGAAAACAATTAACACAATGATTAACACAAACTAACAAAGATTAAGCAAGATGAAACAAGCTAAAACAAACTAACTAAACGAGAAACACGAAAATTCAAGAAAGGAAAAAAAGCTTTGGTTGCTTCCCAAGAAGCGCTAGGTTATAGTCGGTAGCTCGACTTTAGGTATGGAATCATGGAGGATCCCTGAGAGGGATGGACACCTTGTCCAGTAGTCCATCAATCCCTATATAGTGCTTCAACCGTTGAGCGTTGGTCATGAAGGTTTGTCCTTCGTCCGTTGTGAGTTCAATGGCACCCGAGGGATATACGTGAGATACATGAAATGGTCCCGACCATCTTGACTTGAGCTTCCCGGGAAAGAGTCGAAGGCGAGAGTTGTATAGGAGAACCCTCTCGCCCACGTGATGTTAGGATCGGTATGCCCCCACAAGCGATGCTGGCGCAACGGAAGAAATAAAGTATATAAAACACATATATATCGGCATCCCAAGCTAGGGGGTCAAAGTAATGCACAACAAAAACTAATACGAGTAAAGGGGTTTTAAACCGATTACAAGATTTGGGGTTTTATTAAAGTGAGGGTGTAAAACCACAACAAAAGGAAAACCACACCAAAAACTTTGGCTCTCATTTTCGAATCCTCACCTCAACATGGAGGGGTTCGAATCAAACCACCATAAGCTCCTAAAGAAAGAAGCCTCTACAAGGACGCACCTCAAGTAAGTTCATACCTTAAGCAAAAGATTAGCTAGATATTATGCTCTAAGGAAATGGAGTCTATGTAGTGAAAGGTGGAAGACAAGAAGAGTTACTAAAAGAAATATCTATAGAAGATAATCTTTTACAACTAATCTTCAAGAAGAAGTTCTATAGAAGAAAGTCTTCAAGAATCACAAGAGAAGCTAGAAAAATCTAGAGATGAAGAACTAAGCTCTAAGCTTTTTTTTCTTTTTAAGTTTTCATCAAATTTTAAATGAGAGCAAGAACACCTCCTTTTATAGCCACCAATTTTCGGCCATATGGTGTTAGGTGGAGTAGAAGACTTGTTTTTCTTCACCTACCACCTCATTCTTACCTACCATTCCATTCTCAACTACCAACACATGTGTAAGAGAATATTTTTCATTTTCTTCTTCATTTAAAAAACATTACAAGTCAAACTTTGACTAGCTTTGAATTTCACTCTTGTGACTTCATTTAATTAAGTCCAACTTAATTAAAATGACTCCCAAGTCTTCCAAGACTTGTTAATTAAATAATCTTCATGATTAATTAATAGTAAAATTAGTAGCTTAAATATATTCCCGGATAATAATAATTTCCGTTAATGATTAATCTCCAAGATTAATTAATAGAAAAATTATTTTCCCAAGCCTACTAATTAAAATGTCTTCCACTTAATTAATTAATCTCATTAATCAATTTCACTTTAATCCTAAACCGGATTAATATTCACATAGCAATTGAACTTTCTTGAGTAAGTATGTAACCCCATTGTAGGTTCGTTCATGTACTAGTAGTAGGAACACAACCCCGTTGTGCCTTTGCAATTTTCATTGCTAGATTTAATTACTCCAAGTATTTTAATCCGACCAAGAATTAATTACCGATTAATTCATGGTTCCTACAAATCAAGGTTAGTACTAGTCACGCGCCAAGAAAACCTAGCCATGAACGATTATTAGGTGACCTTTCCGCATTACGATTTTCGCATAAGTAAAATCCTTCCATCAAATATCCCGATCGAATCTAGGACTTGGATGTCAGTCGAAATCCCAGTAACTCGATTCTATGTATATCGATCTAAGTGACATTGACCAATTTATCAATCAAGCGAGGAAACACTGCTCCTCCTTATTGATACTACTCCGGCCGGAGGTTCCCATGGTCAATACACTGTGAAGTACATAGGATATGCGCCGATGCTAATGATCAGTGACAGATTCTTTCTTGGCACTCACGCGCCTCCGTACATAACCAGACTGGACCCAATATGCCCCACTTTATGACTCACCTGGAATCGTGTGACAAATCTAAGTGCAGTGGGCGATGCACGAGACGACCAATGGTGCCTCAAGTCATGAGGACCAATCTTATGCCTACGTAATCGAGGAGATTCCAAATTCGACATTGACTCCAATATGGAATCTCGGCGGGGTTGTTCAGTTTACTCGATCCCAACGAGAACCCACATACATGCACTGATGTACACCGTATCAGTATCCATGGAATAGGATACACTCTCCAAGATTGTGCATTGTACGTGCAAGTCTTTACGAGTCATTGATATCCCTATCTCAATGATTCTATGACTTGGAACATTTTTAAGACCACAACCTTAGAGACGTATTCCATGATTGGCATCTCCGATACCAAACACATCTCATAGCTTAAGAGTGATCTAGGGGACTTTATCTAATTTCATAGAATGATAAGATAAATAAGAAAATGTCATTTATTAAATTACTTGACAAGATACAATATAAGACTGTTTAAAAAGTCGGCTACTACGCCCTACAAATGGCGCACCGGGCACCTAACTCTTTCAATCTCCCACTTGCCCTAGAGCCAATTGCCCATGCATTTCAGGCCCATCTTCTCAAGAGGTCCCTCCAATACTCTTTGTCCCAAGGGTTTGGTAAAGGGGTCTGTTATGTTATTTTCCGAGTCCACACGTTCCACTTGAACGTCACCTCTACGAACGATCTCTCTGATCAGATGGTATCGTCTTTCTATGTGTTTGGACCTCTAATGAGACCTTGGCTCTTTTGACTGTGCAATAGCCCCATTGTTATCACAGTACAATCGTACGGGATCAACAATAGATGGAACAACACCCAACTCTTGGATGAAGTTCCTTATCCAAACAGCTTCTTTTGCAGCCGCCCAGGCTGCAATGTACTCAGCCTCTGTGGTGGAGTCAGCAATAGTTTCCTGTTTAGAACACTTCCAGTTGACCGCTCCACCATTGAGTACAAAGACAAATCCCGAGATAGATTTGAAATCATCCACATAAGATTGGAAGCTAGAATCTGTATAGCCTTCCAATTTTAATTCTCCTCCACCGTAGACTAGGAAGGCATCCTTAGTTCTTCTTAAGTACTTAAGGACTGCCTTTACGGCTTTCCAGTGCTCTTCGCCTGGATTGGCTTGATATCGGCTTATTGCACTAAGTGCATAAGCCACATCAGGCCTGTACATAGCATAGCATACATAATACTCCCTATAGCGGAGGCATATGGTATGTGAGACATCTTTTCCTTTTCCTCCGGTGTCTGAGGGGACATAGACTTGGAAAGAGAAATACCATGTCTCATAGGCACCAGTCCTCTCTTGGACTGATCCATTTTGAATCTCTTCAAAACTCTATCTATGTACGCAGATTGGGAGAGTCCCAGCATTCTACTGGATCTATCTCGATGAATCTTCATTCCGAGAATGTAGGATGCCTCTCCCATATCCTTCATTGAGAATTGTGTGGATAACCACGCTTTCGTTTCTTGCAACATTCCTATGTTGTTTCCAAACAATAGAATGTCATCAACGTAAAGCACCAAAAATGTTATCGCGCTCCCACTAGCCCTTTTGTACACACATGCTTCATCAGCATTTTGAAGAAAACCATATGTTTGTACAGTATCATCAAAACACTTGTTCCAGCTGCGGGAAGCCTGTTTGAGTCTATAAATGAATCTCTGAAGTTTGCACACCTTGTGCTCACTTCCTATGGATGCGAAGCCCTCGGGCTGCTCCATGTAAAGCTCTTCCTCTATTTTACCATTGAGGAAAGCAGTCTTCACATCCACCTGCCATATTTCATAGTCTAAATATGCAGCTATGGCTAGAAGTATCCGAAAGGATTTGACCATCGCCACTGGTGAAAAGGTTTCATCATAGTCAATTCCTTGCCTCTGAGTGTAACCTTTCGCCACAAGACGTGCCTTGTAGGTGACTACTTCTCCATCTGCTCCAAGCTTTCGCTTATAGATCCACTTGCAGCCTATGAGTTTAGACCCGTCAGGTGGATCCACCAAGGTCCAAACCTTGTTGGAGTGCATGGAGTCCATCTCGGATTGCATGGCTTCTAACCATTTTCCCGAATCGACGTCCAACGTCGCTTCCCCATATGTCCTTGGATCAGGGGAATTACCATCCTCGTTGCTATCAAGCAAGAAACCATACCTCTTAGGTTGTTTCGGGATCCTTTCAGATCTTCGAGGATGTTGTGTACTTGCTACTACTTCTGGTTGTGCATCTGTGGTATCAGGTGAACCCTTTTGTGGTTCTTGAGTTTCCTCAAGTTCTGCAACCTCGCCATTTCTATCCAATAGAAATTCCTTCTCTAAGAAGGTAGCGTTCCTTGAAACAAACACTTTATGTTCCGATGGGTTGTAGAAATAATATCCATAGGATTCCTTTGGATATCCCACAAACTTACATAAGGAGGATCTTGCATCCAACTTATCGCCCACTAGTTGCTTGACATAAGCCGAGCAACCCCATACCCTTAGGTATTTATAAGTGGGTGGTTTACCAAACCACATTTCATATGGCACCTTGGAGACACTCTTTGACGGTACTCTATTTAATAGATGCGTCGCAGATTCTAGGGCATATCCCCAGAAGGAAAGAGGAAGTCCAGTGAAACTTATCATGGATCAAACCATGTCCATCAAGGTCTGATTCCTTCGCTCGCTTACCCCATTAAGTTAGGGAGTACCGGGCGGAGTCCACTGAGAGACAATCCCATTGTCTTTTAGATAATCAAGGAATTCATGGGACAAGTATTCTCCCCCTCGATCTGATCGAAGAGCTTTGATACTTTTTCCCGTTTGCTTCTCTACTTCATGTCTAAACTCCTTAAACCTCTCAAAGGCTTCAGACTTGTATCTCATAAGATACACGTAACCATACCTCGAAAATTCGTCGGTGAAGGTTATGAAGTAAGAATGGTTCCCTTTAGTGCTTACATTAAGCGGACCACATACATCCGTATGGACCAAGTCCAAAAGGTTAGTAGCTCGCTCCATTTGCCCGGCAAATGGTGACTTTGTCATCTTACCCTTTAGACAAGATTCACAAGTTGGCATATCTAGCATTTCCCGAAGGTCAAGCTTATCCGCCATCTTATGAATTCTATCTTTAGAGATATGGCCTTGTCTAGCATGCCACAGGTATGTATCATTTTGATTATCTAACTTTCTCTTACTAGTATGTTCCTCATATTGAGATAATAAGATTGGAGTATAGGGGAGAACCGTGTATAAGCCATGAGACAACTTTGATTCCAATATTAAAGAAGAATCATAAAACATGGAGCAAGCTCCATTTTTGATAACAAAACTATAACCTTCCTTGTCCAACAAGGGTACAGAAATGATGTTCTTAATTAATTGCGGAATGTAAAATACATTGTTCAAAATAACACGGTTTTTGTTGGGAAAAGATAAGTAGATAGTTCCTACGGCCGTGGCAGCAACCCGTGCTCCATTCCCAAACCGCATGGTCATCTCCCCTCTACTTATCTGTTTGCTTCTTGCCATCACCTGCAAATCATTGCAAAGGTGAACTCCACATCCGGTGTCCAACACCCAAGAAGCATCATTAACTAATAAGTTAACTTCAACATAAAACATACCATTCATTGGTTCAGTGCAATTACGCTTCCAATGTCCCTTTTTACCATAATTGAAGCACGCATCATGATCGGTACCCTTAGCCTTTTTTACACCACCTTTGCCTTTCAACTGTTTTTTCTTGTTGTTGTTCTTCTTCCCCTTATTCTTATTGGCCTTACGGCCCTTAGAACGGGATGAGGAACCAACAAGCAGTATCGGCTTATCTTTCTTGATGGTGGCATCTGCACTCTTCAACACGTTCAACAACTCGGGTAATGAAGCCTCAAGTTGATTCATGTTGTAGTTGATGATAAATTGGTCAAACGACTTCGGAAGGGACTGTAGCACGAGGTCAACAGAAAGCTCGGTCTCAAATTTTACGCCAAGATCAGAAAGCTTATTAATAAGACTGATCATAAGTAAAACATGATTATCGACCGAAGATCCCTCATGCAGACGAGCACGGAATAGCTCTTTAGAGATTGCGAATCTCTCCTTCCTAGTTCGAGTGCCATAGAGCTCCTCGAGACTTTTGATAATATCCTTGGAGATGGTCACATGCTCAAATTGCTTTTGAAGCTCATTAGTCATTGAAGCCATCATGATACTTCTCACTTGGATATTATCATCGGTCCACTTATCAAAAGCGGCACGTTCATCATCAGTGCTTGAGCGAGTGACGCGAGGCAAAGGCGTATCTAATACGCTATCCTTGCGCTCACTTTGAAGCACAATTTTAAGGTTTCGGTACCAATCGGCGTAGTTAGGACCGACAAGTCTATTGGAATCTAGGATTGTTGAAAGTGGATTTTGGCCATTTTGTTAACTACAAAATAAATAGCGAGGCAAAACAATTAGCATTCAATATGTAATCTTGTCCACATATAATTCGGTCTTTAATCATACGTGTTTCCCACTATTTTATCAAATTCCATAACCCTCTTATATGGATATTCGAGGAGATATGTGGGTCTCCCTAGCGGGCTCGAGATCCATAAGCGACTCTTCATATGCCCCGAGAACACGAGCCCATATGATAAATCCGTATGGTAGGCTTACCGGCCTTCTATATCGACATATAGTTCTCAAGATATTTTGCCTCGTCTTTCCCATATACCCCGAGAACACGAGCCCATATGGTAGTAAACGTTAAGTCAAGCCCATCAAATATTCATGGCCAATCGACCGGACAAGTGTGCCCCACGACTCATGGACGACACCTGGACAAATCGATCCCACGAGCATCTCTATGCTTAGTGGTGGTCACAGCCTAATCCACTTGACGCCACCCCACGACTCATGGACGGCGGGCTAAGCTTCATGGCATTTCACATGCTACCACTTATGATGGAACTTCATTCAATTTCCACATAAACTTAATATTTCTTGGATTTACTTGAAACAAATCAAGCGAGGGGTTTCAACATGCAAGGTCTCATCAAGATAAGGATTATCTTTAATTATGTGATCATGCAATCCAAGTAGCATATAAGAAAACATAATATAAGACATCCACAAAGCGGTAAACAAATATGGATGATTGTGGGTCCCTAAGCGATCCACCCGAGCCACCGGTGAATCTAAGGCAATCTAGGGTACTAAATTAAAATAGGCCCTATCTATTACATAAGCTTCCAACGGCATACATAATCTTCAATAATGGTCCATCATCTTCGTCTCCATCTTCGATTACAATAAAATGAAAAAGAAAGTGCGAAAATAAAATATACAACCAAATTGAAATAGAGGCCAATAATAATTACAACCCAATTGAATAATCTAAGGCTCGACCCACAACCATCCATTATGCAAATCAACCATCAAGCGTATGAAGATGACATGCAAAGCATTAATTAATCATAAGCCCATCACATAGTTGAAACAATCATAACTTTGGGATTTATACGTTTTGAGGAAAAACAGAGTTTTTCTAGTTTTCAAAAATTCCAAACTTTTAAATAACTCAAAAACGCGTGGAAGTTGATTCCAAAATCAAGAAATGGGCCAAAGGTAGGAGTCCTTGAAGGCCCGGGTCGTGTGTACCACACCACGTCAAGATGGTCCAACCATCAAGCACATGGTGTGCATACGCACACCCGTGTACGCTGCCCGGCAACGCACCGTGAGCCGCCGAGCAGCGCACACACTGTCCAGCAGCTGCAGGACAGTTTCTCGACCATGGTCGAGACCACCAAGGGGTGGAATCGGCCATGGTCAGCCCCGTCCTGACCCCCGCCAAGTTTTCGTTGACGGTTGGCAATGATTCGCGATATTGAGTCCTACTAAATGAGCACACCCTTAGGCGCACAAAGCCTTCGGCCGGGTGCGCACAAAGTCTCGTAGCTTGGGTTCAATATCAACGGTCCTCGCCCGGGTTTCGACCTTCCCTTTTAGTGTCTCTTAATTTTCAATCGTTTCAAAAAACAAAAAAAATCTCCAAGATTTTAAGAAAAACGATGACAAATCCCAAGCTATTATTAAATCAACAAATGGAACATATAGAATTAAGCAACCGGTTAAAATACTACATGAAACGGAAAGCAAAAACATGCAAAGTTTTTAATGTGCATAACCCGGGCTCTGATACCACTGTTAGGATCGGTATGCCCCCACAAGCGATGCCGGCACAACGGAAGAAATAAAGTATATAAAACACATATATATCAGCATCCCAAGCTAGGGGGTCAAAGTAATGCACAACAAAAACTAATATGAGTAAAGGGGTTTTAAACCGATTACAAGATTTGGGGTTTTATTAAAGTGAGGGTGTAAAACCACAACACAAGGAAAACCATACCAAAAACTTTGGCTCTCATTTTCGAATCCTCATCTCAACATGGAGGGGTTCGAATCAAACCACCATAAGCTCCTAAAGAAAGAAGCCTCTACAAGGACACACCTCAAGTAAGTTCATACCTTAAGCAAAAGATTAGCTAGATATATGCTCTAAGGAAATGTAGTCTATGTAGTGAAAGGTGGAAGACAAGAAGAGTTACTAAAAGAAATATCTATGGAAGATAATCTTTTACAACTAATCTTCAAGAAGAAGTTCTATAGAAGAAAGTCTTCAAGAATCACAAGAGAAGCTAGAAAAATCTAGAGATGAACAACTAAGCGCTAAGCTTTTTTTTCTTTTTAAGTTTTCATCAAGTTTTAAATGAGAGCAAGAACACCTCCTTTTATAGCCACCAATTTTCGGCCATATGGTGTTAGGTGGAGTAGAAGACTTGTTTTTCTTCACCTACCACCTCATTCTTACCTACCATTCCATTCTCAACTACCACCACATGTGTAAGAGAATATTTTTCATTTTCTTCTTCATTTAAAAAACATTACAAGTCAAACTTTGACTAGCTTTGAATTTCACTCTTGTGACTTCATTTAATTAAGTCCAACTTAATTAAAATGACTCCCAAGTCTTCCAAGACTTGTTAATTAAATAATCTTCATGATTAATTAATAGTAAAATTAGTAGCTTAAATATATTCCCGGATAATAATAATTTCCGTTAATGATTAATCTCCAAGATTAATTAATAGAAAAATTATTTTCCCAAGCCTACTAATTAAAATGTCTTCCACTTAATTAATTAATCTCATTAATCAATTTCACTTTAATCCTAAACCGGATTAATATTCACATAGCAATTGAACTTTCTTGAGTAAGTGTGTAACCCCATTGTAGGTTCGTTCATGTACTAGTAGTAGGAACACAACCCCGTTGTGCCTTTGCAATTTTCATTGCTAGATTTAATTACTCCAAGTATTTTAATCCAACCAAGAATTAATTACCGATTAATTCATGGTTCCTACAAATCAAGGTTAGTACTAGCCACGCGCCAAGAAGACCTAGCCATGAACGATTATTAGGTGACCTTTCCGCATTACGATTTTCGCATAAGTAAAATTCTTCCATCAAATATTTCGATCGAATCTAGGACTTGGATGTCAGTCGAAATCCCAGTAACTCGATTCTATGTATATCGATCTAAGTGACATTGACCAATTTATCAATCAAGCGAGGAAACACTGCTCCTCCTTATTGATACTACTCCGGCCGGAGGTTCCCATGGTCAATACACTGTGAAGTACATAGGATATGCGCCGATGCTAATGATCAGTGACAGATTCTTTCTTGGCACTCACGCGCCTCCGTACATAACCAGACTGGACCCAATATGCCCCACTTTATGACTCACCTGGAATCGTGTGACAAATCTAAGTGCAGTGGGCGATGCACGAGACGACCAATGGTGCCTCAAGTCATGAGGACCAATCTTATGCCTACATAACCGAGGAGATTCCAAATTCGACATTGACTCCAATATGGAATCTCGGCGGCGTTGATCAGTTTACTCGATCCCAACGAGAACCCACATACATGCACTGATGTACACCGTATCAGTATCCATTGAATAGGATACACTCTCCAAGAGTGTGCATTGTACGTGCAAGTCTTTACGAGTCATTGATATCCCTATCTCAATGATTCTATGACTTGGAACATTTTTAAGACCACAACCTTAGAGACGTATTCCATGATTGGCATCCCCGATACCAAACACATCTCATAGCTTAAGAGTGATCTAGGGGACTTTATCTAATTTCATAGAATGATAAGATAAATAAGAAAATGCCATTTATTAAATTACTTGACAAGATACAATATAAGACTGTTTAAAGAGTCGGCTACTACGCCCTACAAATGGCGCACCGGGCACCTAACTCTTTCACGTGAAACTTCCGGGGAAGAATGTGCTTGTCATGCCACGCTTTTGTTCATTCCTTGTAAAGTTTGGCATTCTCATAAGCTTGGTGGTGCCATTCCTCGAGCTCATGAAATTGGAGCAATCGCTTTGTACCTACAAGTGTAGAGTCAAAATTTAGAAATTTAATAGCCCAAAAGGCACGATACTCAAGCTCAAGCGGTAGGTGACATGCTTTTCCAAAAATGAGGCGATACGGGGACATGCCAATTGGGGTTTTAAATGCTGTCCTATAAGCCCATAAGGCGTCATCTAGCTTTAGAGACCAATCCTTCCTAGATGCATTAACCTTTTTTTCAAGAATGCGTTTAATCTCCCGATTAGACACCTCCACTTGCCCACTCATTTGAGGATGGTAGGGGGTTGAAATTTTATGCCTTACCCTATACTTGTTCAATAAGTGTTCGAATTGCTTGTTGCAAAAATGGGTGCCCCCATCACTAACGATTGCTCTAGGGGTTCCAAAACGAATGAAAAGCCTTTTCCTTAAAAATCGAGTAACCACCCGAGCATCGTTAGTAGGTAAGGCCTCGGCTTCAACCCATTTAGAGACGTAGTCAACCGCAACAAAAATATACTTATTGGAACAAGAACTAGGAAAGGGCCCCATGAAATCAATACCCCAAACATCAAAGAATTCACACTCAACCATACTATTCAAGGGCATTTTATGTCTTTTAGAGATATTACCCGTTCGTTGGCACCTATCACAAGATTGGACATACAAAAATGCATCTTTAGAGAGTGTGGGCCAAAAGAAACCTGATTAAAGCACCTTAGCCACTGTTTTAGAAGGCCCAAAATGGCCACCTACCGACATGTCATGGCAATGAACTAAAACCGTTGCTATCTCCTCCTCGGGGACACATCTTCGAATGAGGCCATCTGCACAAATCTTAAATAGATATGGTTCATCCCACAAATATTGCTTCACATCAAATAAGAATCTCTTCTTTTGATGGAAAGTAATATCCGAGGGCAGAACTCCCTTGATAAGAAAATTAGCAAAATTTGCATACCAAGGAGTTGGGTCATCACATATAGCAAATAAGTGTTCATCGGGAAACCCTTCTCTAATTGGTGTATCATGCAAGTGTTCGGGACTAGGGGCCTCTATCCTAGACAAATGATCGGCGACTACATTCTCTACTCCTTTCTTATCTTTGATTTCGAGGTCAAATTCTTGAAGTAGTAGAATCCACCTAAGGAGTCTAGGTTTAGCATCCTTTTTGGCAAGCAAGTACTTTAGTGCGGAGTGATCGGTGTACACAATTACTTTGTTCAAAACTAGATAGGCATGGAATTTATCAAACGCAAATACTATAGCTAGTAACTCTTTTTCCATGGTTGCATAATTCAATTGTTCATCATTTAGAGTCTTACTAGCATAATAGATGGTTCAAAATACCTTTTCCTTTCGTTGGCCAAGTACCGCACCAACCGCGGTGTCACTTGCATCACACATCAACTCGAAGGGCAAGCTCCAATTGGGAGGTGCCATGATGGGGGAGGATATCAACCGCTCCTTCAAAGTGAGAAATGTCTGCATACAAGTAGAGTCAAAATTAAACGGTGCATCTTTAACAAGCAAGTTAGACAATGGTTTCGCAATTTTAAAAAAATTCAAGATAAACCGCCTATAGAAACCGGCATGCCCAAGGAAACTCCTAATAGTTTTGACCGATGTAGGAGGGGGAAGCTTCTCAATGACCTCAATCTTGGCTTTGTCCACTTCAATCCCTCTATGAGAGACTTTGTGACCAAGCACAATCCCTTCCTGGACCATGAAATGGCACTTCTCCCAATTTAAAACAAGATTGGTTTCCTCACAACATTTTAGAACACGAGTCAAATGATCAAGACATGTATCGAAAGATGTTCCAAAAATTGAAAAAAAGTCCATAAAAATCTCAAGGAATTCCTCAACCATGTCATGAAAAATTGCCATCATGCACCGTTAAAAGGTGGCCGGGGCATTGCACAATCCAAATGGCATCCTTCTATAAGCAAATGTGCTATAGGGACAAGTGAAAGTGGTTTTCTCTTGGTCCTCGAGTTCTATGGCAATTTGATTATAGCCGGAGTATCCATCTAGAAAATAATAAAAATCGTGTCTGGCTAACCTTTTTAGCATTTGGTCAATGAAAGGAAGGGGGAAGTGGTCCTTACAGATGGCGTCATTTAACTTACGATAATCTATGCACACTTGCAACCCGGTAAGCATACGTGTAGGAATCAATTCATCGTTTGCATTTTTAATCACAGTTATGCCCCCTTTCTTTGGAACAACATAAGTAAGACTTATCCATGCACTATCAGAGATAGGGTAGATTATACCTGCGTCCAGTAACTTAATAAACTCTTTCTTGACTACCTCTTGTATTTGTGGGTTAGACCTTCTTTGTGGTTGACGTGTAGGCTTAGCGGAGTCTTCCATGAGTATTTTGTGCATGTATATAGTCGGACAAATGCCTTTAATGTCTGAAATTGTCCACCCAAAAGCTTTCTTGTTGGCCCTCAAAACTCCCATAAGTTGTTCCTCTTGTTCCCCTGTCAAAGAAGATGAGACGATTAAGAGCAATGTCTTATTATCATTTAAGAACACATATTTCAAATGTAAGGGCAACGGTTTAAGCTCAAGGGTAGGGGCCTCTTCAATGGAAGGGCGAGGGGGAGCCGATATTGATCTTTCCAACTTTTCAACCCCCATGACAAGGTAAGGAGGCTGCTTTTCTAAGCTACACACGATTTCCAATTGCTCCTCACTCGCCGAATCGACATCCATGGATTGCAAGAGACATGCCTCTAGTGGGTCATCTACCATGTGCGCCTGAAAAGTCTCACCAATCAAAGTGTCAAATGCATCAGTGCGTAAACATGAATCATGATCATATGGATGTTTAAGCACTTTAAATACATAGAAAATAACCTTCTCATCACCCAAATGAAGAGTAAGCTTACCATCGGCGACATCTATGATTGCCTTACCCGTGGCGAGGAATGGCCTCCCTAGAATCAATGGTACTTCCACGTCCTCTTCTATGTTAAGCACCACAAAATCGATCGGGAAGTAAAATTTGTCCACTTGCACAATTACATCTTCAATGATGCCCTTCGGGTGCTTAATTGAACGATCCGCCAATTGTAAGGACATCGATGTAGGTTTGGGCTTCCCAAGGCCGAGCTTCTTGAAGATGGAATAGGGGAGAAGATTGATACTTGCTCCCGAATCGCACAGCACCTTGTCAAAAGTAAGATGGCCAATAGTTCATGGTATGGTAAGCCTCCCCGGGTACTTGAGCTTGCGAGGCAATTTGTTGAGTAAGACGGCGGAGCACTCCTCGGTTAGATAAACAGTTTCATTCTCTTCCTATTTTTGCTTGTTGGATAGAATATCTTTGAAGAACTTAACATAGTTTGGCATTTGAAAAATAGCGTCCAGAAAAGGAATATTTATCCTAACCTCACGAAGAATAGACCAAATACGGAGGAAACTCAAATCCATCACCTTCTTTTTCTTCTTCTGTGCATTTGGAAAGGGAAGACGGATATCAATGGGAGGAGGAGAAGTTGGAGTCGAGGAACCAGGACTAGAGGAGACAGAGTGCGGCGCCTCGGCGCTGTCAAGATGGCGCTCAGGCGCTGATTTACGAATCGATTCTTCCTACTGTGTCATGTCTGACGCCTGGGAGCCGTCTGAACCACGCCTAGGCGCGAATGCGCAGATGTGCATAGAAAATTGTCAGTGCTGAGGAACTTCGCGCTCAGGCGCGGCCATGCGAACGGGATCACTTTCCACTTATTTCCCACTTCTAAAAGCAATGGCATGTCATTGTTCTTTTGGGTTCTTTTTCGTGTCACTTGGTAGAGTCCCCGGGGCTCTCCCACTTACAGCAGAGGATATTTGACCCATTTGTGTCCTCATATCCTTCATCTCCATGAACATGTCCTTCATCATATTGCGGAGTTCATTGATCGACGTATCCGATTTCTTTATATGATCATCAAGTCGCTCGTCGATTGTGGGTGGTCGTACTTGCCATTGCCCTTGTACATTAAGATTTCCTTGCCTCGGAGGTGGGTTGTTGAAAGGAGGCCTCGAAGGTTGGTAAATGCCCGGGTGTGCGTTTTATGCGGGGTTGGGTCTCTTTGGGAAGTTTTCAGGTACATGTAAGTTCAACCTGTGCCGGTTATGATTCCCAACAAAATTGACCTCTCCAACCTCCGGTTCCGGGGCAACCACTTCCTCTAATTCTTGAACACAAGCAACCCTTCGATTTGGTGGAGGAAGCTCATCATCATCTTCAGGGTAAAGTTCATCCTCGCTAGTCATTTGTTCAAGTTTAACCCACACGGACCTACTATCAAGGCCCAAAAGGTCACCACCGGCTCCCGCATTGAGTCGGTGTCGAATCCGAGATCGAACTCCATTATAGAAGTGTTGCACTTGCTCATCTCGGGTATAATTATGATCGGGGAACTTTCGAAGCATACCCTTGGACCTTGCCCATGCGGATACTAAGGAGTCGTTCCTTGTTTGTTTGAACCCTTTGATCTCACTTCTAAGCCCGTTGATTTTTTATGGAGGGAAGAATTTGTTGAGAAACTCATCTACTAGATCATCCCATGTTCCAATCGATTGTGGGGGCAACGACTTGTACCAAGGAGTAGCCTCATCCTTCAAAGAGAAATGAAATAATCGGAGGAGGATGGCATCAAGATCTCGTGGGTTGAATTGCATAGTAGAGATCACATTCTCAAAGTGATCTAAGTGGTCATGAGGTGAGTCTCTCGAGTCACCATAAAACGGCTCTGCTTGAACCATCCCGAACATATGAGAAGGAATGTGGAAATGTGGAGTAGCAAAGTCCGGGAAGACAACGGGTCCCGGTGTAGTGTGTACCCGAGGTGGTTGATTACCACGAACCGATGGAGGAGGCGGTGGAGGTGCCGGTTGCATAGCTTGGAGTAGATTTTGCAACCATTCCCTATTTTCCGGAAGATTCATATCGGGAAAGTTCCCATTCGGATTCGGATTGAAATTGTGGGCCATTTCTCGAGTTCGTCTACTAGCCCGAATAACAAGCTCTATCTCGGGCTCAAAATCGAATAGCGGCTCATTGGAGGAGCGGGTCATGCACCACAAACCAAACCTATCAATTAACACAAGAAACAAAATTAAACTAATATGAAAATAAAAGAAAAGCAAGAAATAAACAACTAAGAATAATGAAACGTCAATGGAAATCAAAAACTAAAAATAAACAAGTCCTCGGCAACGACGCCAAAAACTTGACATGCTAGAAGCTAACGTGCTTGAATAGCAAGTGCACTAGTCGTGTGTAGTAATAAATGTGGACAATAAGTCCGGGTTGTCGAACCTCAAGGACTTGAATTTTAGTTTAAGATTCATGATGAAATAAACAATTACAGTAAAGGTAAATTGAAGGTAAAACGAGTAAGATAAGAACGAAGACACACTAAGGATTGAAAACCAATTATATAGGGAGACTAAAGCACATGTTAGGTTCAAATTGCTCAATTATACTTATAAAGATTCATGTTGAAGGGTTACACTTGTGTTGTTATGGTGAAAGCTCCTAGGGTAAAGGATAACTGATGTCTCGTGCTAAACTCCTATGCTAGAATAATGATTTCCTAAGTATATCTACCCGAAAATCTAATCACTAAACATGCATTATGTTGTGTTTAGATCGAACACAACTTCACCCGGGAATCTTTACTTATGTCTAGGGTAATTTCTCATTGGTTATGGTGTGAATTTCTTGCACCCTAAGTCAATTTTCTCTCGAAATATTCACCTAGGCATAAGATTCTAACATATGGTGATCAAGCATATGTCAAACAAGCAAAACCATAAATTCACACCACATAACAACATAAGAATCATTTCAACAATCCTCTATTATAAGCATAAATCACAATTTGGCCTTACATGGCCCTAGTCATACAAGCTTAGCTCGTAGTTGATGGCATAAAAGACATAGATAGATTCATATACATACTCATGGACAACAATGAAAATGAAAAGCTATTAAAACTCCCTATGTTGAATTGATGATGGATCTTCACTTCAATCTTCAATCCCCAAGCTAATCTTCCTTATTAATCCCTTCTAATTGATGAGAAAGTGGCCCAAAAACCCAGAAAATCGCCTTGAATCCCCAGGAGTTCGAACCCCTTCTAATTGCTGAAATCTGGATTTTATAGTTTTCAAAAAACGGTTACATCAGTGCCCAGGTGCAGGTGGATCGGCGCATAGGCGCCGACTACGTGGCAGAGATAACTTGGGAGAAAAGTCGAATGGCGCCTGGGCGCCGGACCACTGGTGCTCGGGCGCGGAAGTGACGGTGCCTAGGCGTGGGCTGTGTGGCGCCTGGGCACCGCCTGCGTAACCTATTGTGTTCTTTCTTCCGCAGGCACCTGGTCGTGGCCTAACTGGCGCCTGGGCACCGATCTGCGAAGCATCCTTTAGGAAGTCATTCGATACGCCGTCTTTTGCCCTTTTCTTCGTGCATCGTCGCTTAGTGCCTAAATTCACTTAATACACATATTAAACATATGAGTGGCACAAATCAAGCTATAAATGGACCTAAATTGTCAATAAAAGGGGGTAAGAACAAGTGCAAAAATGACTCCTGTCACATCTCTTCATAAATTTTGTAACCTTGCTAAGTCAAATCTGAAGTTTCCAATGCCCTTTACCTGGAGATATGATTACATTGATAATACTAGTACCATCAACGTCCACCTATACTTTGCTAAAACCAGCCTCCAAGCATTACTCCAACCCTCTAGTAAGCCTCCAAAGTTCAACAAACTGATTGTTACTAGCATGTATAAATTCAGATAATGCCCAAACCACATCTCCTTAAGAGTCTCAAAATTTCTCTTGCGCCTGCCAAGCGAGACTCTTCCTTTTGCGCTCCATCCATGTTTAGTTTGAACACACCATTATCAAGCTTCATCCATTGCACAATAGTGTGGCTCCTAGTTCTCGATTTTAGAACTTTAATACCTAGCTTCTCGGCAACATTACAATCTCCTTCCCAATGAACAAAAGCAAGGATTTTGCAGTTGCCAAGGTAAAAAAACCCGATGCCTAACCTTTATAATAATATTGGCTACCTCAAAATTACCATTACCATGTCTAATGTCACTCCTCATCTTCCAAGCAAACCAAAGAATCAAAAGAGGAATGAGAGTTTGATATATGTTATTTTTACACAAGTTTTACCCCTTTTATCAACTTGATTTTGATTGTTTCTTTAATAATTTGATCACATATGATGCTTTGAACCCGGTTTGCTTTGACTTTTCAGATTGGGTTAACAGCCGGAGGAAAGAGCAAGAACCGAAGGCAAAATGAAACAATTTTTGGAATTTTTCAAGGCAACGCCGCGGCGTTCAACAAGCGAACGCCGCGGCGTTCACAAGCAGTAGCCAACGCCGCGGCGTTCACAAGCAGTAGCCAACGCCGCGGCGTTCACAAGCAGTAGCCAACGCCGCGGCGTTCGAGGCGGCAGTGTTGGCCTATAAATACCTCTTTTAGCCATTTTTTACCCAAACTCACCTTGGATATCAGCAACCACACGAAAATAGAGAGAGAGAGAGAGCTTAGAAGAGAAGATTAAAGGTCAATACATGGAGAATTCAACAAGGAATCCACATCTATACAAGAATTAGGGAGTTTTTACATATTTGTTTCTTGAATTTGTTCAAATCTCCTATGACTTGTATGATTTATATTTGCACTTTTGACATGAATATGAGCTAAACTTGTTTGATTGAGGCCATGGATAGGCCGTTTATGTTATTTTGATTGTTGATTTGTTGGTGTTTATTGGATTAATTTTGGTTTTAGCTATGTATTCAATATTTGATCTCAATGCTACATTTGCTTGATCACCAAGTGTTTGATAAAATGTCTAGGTTAGAGATCGAGAGATAATAACCTAGGGAAGATATAAACATTGAATACCCTATAGTTAAACCGACTAGAGATAGACTCGGTTTCTTTAGGTGGCTTTCCATTCACGTGGGGAATTCCTAGACCTTAAATGCATCCTCGTTAATCGGGTTTTCATATAGAGATATATAGGAAATCGTTACCAAGGGTAGGGTTGCTATGCCAAGAGATTGGGTAGTACGTACGTTAGGGAATTTCGCCTTAGCTAAATCAATCTAATAATCCAATAGAACCTAAATCACAATCTAAATGCATAATCGGTTGAACCATGTGCCTTGATCGCTTCTCTCTATTGTTTCCTCCCTTTATTTGGTGTGACGTTGCCTTAGTTTATTCTCTAGTATTTATTAATTAGTTAATCAACCTTTCTATCGACCGATTTAACTTAGAATTGAGTAATATAGTAGTCTTGGTACTTAGATTATAGTTGTCCCTGCGGATACGATAACCCCGGACTTAGAAATCCACTTTACTACTTACGCGACCTAGTTCTCTTGCTAGGATTTTGTCGTGTCAAGTTTTTGGCGCCGTTGCCGGGGACAACTATTTTTATCTAATATTGAGATTCCCGTATTCTTTCTGAGCTTAGATCATTTCTTTTATTTTTAATTTGTGTGTCTTTCTTTGTGCAAGGTTTGATCTCGGTTAGTGCATGACCCGTACTAGTCGAGTGGGACTAGCGGAGTTGGACCCTGAAATTGAACGAACGTTTACTCGAGGGGTAAGACTACAAAGAGAGGCTCAACGTTATCAAGCTACAATGGATCCAAATCTGAATCCTCCTCCTATTCACATAGATCCCGCTATCTTAGAAGAAGCGGTTCGTCGGGAGCTTGCAAATCTTCGCGTTTATCAAAACCAACTAGAGGCGCCTCCGCAACGCCCTTTGAGGGATTATATGATGCCAAACATCCAAGGAGCCGCAGGGCCAATCGTTTTACCACCGGTAGAGGCTAACACTTTTCAAATCCTGCCGGGGTATATCCAAATGATAGGAAACCAGGTTCAATTCTCCGGTTTACAACATGATGATCCACACGCTCATATAGCCACATTCTCAGAGATTATCCATACTTTCAAGAACAATGGAGTCACCGACGACGCCATACGCTTACGGTTATTTCCATTCTCTCTCAAAGACAAGGCTAAACAGTGGTTCAACTCTTTGCCAACCGCCTCTATCCGTACTTGGGAACAAATGGTGGATAAATTTTTGTCTAAGTATTTTCCACCGGGTAAGACGGCCGCAATGAAAAATGAAATCACCAGCTTTCGTCAATATGAGGGGGAATCACTTTATGAGGCATGGGAGCGTTTTAAGGAACTTTTGAGGAAATTCCCACACCATGGGTTAGCCGTGCCCACACTTGTTCAAACTTTCTATTTGGGTTTGGGACCGAATCTCCGTACGAATTTAGATGCCGCCGCGGGAGGTACTATCATGAACAAATCACCTGAGGAAGCTTGGGCATTAATTGAGCTCATGGCCGAGAACAACTATCAATGGCCAACCGAACGAATCACGTTGCCCAAGAAGCCCGCCGGATTGTATGAAATTGGGAATAGCTCCACAGTAGCTGTTCAATTGGAGGCCCTAAACAAAAGATTGGATTCCTTCGGACTCATGCAAGGTACGGTAAATCAAGTTAAATCCACTTGTGAAAATTGTGGAAGTGATCACACAAACTTTGAGTGCTTACAAGGAGATGTGTGTGGGACATCCAACTCGGTTGAAAGTGCTAACTTCATGGGAAATGCAAGTCGTCAACAGAATAATCCCTACTCGAATTCTTTTAATCCGGGATGGAGGAATCATCCCAATTTCTCATGGAGCCAAAATTCGAATATGGCGAAACCACCACCACCAGGTTTTCAGCAAAACCAAGGAGGTTTCCAACAACCTCCATTTCAAAGGCAAGGGGGGCTCCAACAACCACAACAAAGCGAGAAAAAGAATAATATGGAAGATGTGTGGCAAAAGTTCATGATGGAGGCAACACAAAAGTTTCAATATCAAGAAATGATGTCCAAGAAACAAGAAGCAAGCTTAAAAAATCAAGAAATTGCACTAAAAAACTTAGAAACTCAAATTGGGCAAATTGTCAACATGCTTTCCGGACGAACCCAAGGCACGTTACCAAGTGATACCGAGAAAAATCCAAAGGAACAAGTTCAAGCAGTTTCACTTCGTAGCGGAAAGAACCTCGTTGATCCAAAATTGGGAGAGAAAATGGATGATACACCAGAACATTTGGATAAAACTAAGGCAACATCCAACTCCGGAAAGAACACCGAGACCTCATCCCCTGTTTCGGGACATTCCTCTACCGAACCCTCCATGCCCAAACCAAGACCTCCATTTCCACTTGCATTACAAAAAGGAAAGTTAGATAAGCAATTTGCCAAGTTTCTTGATATATTTAAACAATTGCGTATTAACATTCCTCTTGTAGATGCTTTGTTGCAAATGCCGAGTTACGCTAAATATCTCAAGGATATCCTTTCTAACAAGAGAAAGTTGGAGGAACATGAAACTGTAGCCCTTACTGCAGAATGCTCGGCTATATTGCAAAACCAGATACCTCAAAAGCTTAAGGATTCCGGAAGCTTTACAATTCCTTGCACTATCGGTTCTATTTCTTTTTCTAAAGTTTTGTGTGATTCTGGTGCCAGTATTAATTTGTTGCCTTTGTCACTTTTTAGGAAATTAGGACTTGGCGAGCCCAAGCCTACCACTATTTCATTGCAACTCGCTGATAGGTCCATCAAGTACCCACGAGGAATAGTGGAAGATGTTTTAGTGAAAGTCGAAAAATTCATATTCCCGGTGGACTTTGTAGTTCTAGATATGGAGGAGGATGTCGAGCTACCACTCATTCTTGGTCGACCATTCCTCGCCACCGGACGAGCATTAATTGATATTGCCAATGGTCAATTAACTCTTAGAGTGGGAGATGAGCAAGTGACAATAAATGTGTATCATGCTATGCGAACACCATCTAATGATTCTACTTGTTTCCACATTGATGCATTTGATACCTTAATTTCTGAACATTTTCAGGGAAATCAATACGAAGATCAAGTGGAGGCATGTCTTGTGAATCCCATGGATGAGACAATGGAAAACAATAACTTGAGGGACGCTGTTGCTTTTCTCGAGGCAAATCCACCTTACAAACGAAGTTTTCGACCTCGTTTCGAAGTTCTGGATAGACCAATCACTTCATTACCAAAGCCCTCAATTGAAGAACCGCCACCTCTTGAGCTTAAACCTCTTCCTTCTCATCTCAAGTATGCTTACTTACAAGATTCAGAATTTTTACCTGTTATAATCTCTTCATCTTTGACAGACATTATGGAGGAGAAGCTGCTTACGGTGTTGAAAGCCCATAAAAAGGCTTTTGGATGGAAAATAGTTGATATTAAAGGGATTTGTCCAACGGTATGTATGCATAAGATCCTCATGGAGGATGAATATAAGCCCACCATTCAACCGCAAAGACGACTCAATCCAATGATGCAAGAAGTTGTTAAAAAGGAGGTAATTAAACTACTCGATGCAGGTATTATCTATCCTATCTCCGATAGCAATTGGGTGAGTCTAACTCAAGTGGTCCCGAAGAAAGGAGGTATGACTGTTATTACCAATGCTAACAATGAATTAATTCCCACACGAACAGTTACCGGGTGGCGAGTATGCATTGATTATCGAAAATTAAATGAGGCCACCCGGAAAGACCACTTTCCCCTTCTCTTCATTGATCAAATGCTTGAGAGGTTAGCCGGGCATGAGTTTTATTGTTTCCTAGATGGCTACTCTGGCTATAATCAAATTGCCATCACACCTGAGGATCAAGAGAAAACCATTTTCACTTGTCCTTATGGCACATTTGCTTATAGGCGGATGCCATTTGGCCTATGTAATGCCCCTGCCACCTTTCAACGATGTATGATGGCTATTTTTCATGACATGGTCGAGGATTCCCCAGAAATTTTTATGGATGATTTTTCAGTTTTTGGAACTTCTTTCGATACATGTCTTAACCATTTAACACGTGTTCTAAAACGATGTGAAGAAACTAATCTTGTGTTAAATTGGGAAAAGTGTCATTTTATGGTTCAAGAAGGAATTGTGCTTGGCCACAAAATCTCTCACAAGGGGATTGAAGTGGATAAAGCTAAAGTTGAGGACATTGAAAAGCTCCCCCCACCCTCTTCGGTGAAAGCCGTCAGGAGCTTTCTTGGTCATGCAGGATTTTACAGGCGTTTCATTTTAGACTTTTCGAAAATTGCTAAACCATTATCTAATTTGTTGGTAAAAGATACACCGTTTAACTTTGATGATAAGTGTTTGCAGGCTTTTCACACGCTCAAGGAAAAATTAATTTCAGCGCCCATCATGGCACCTCCAGATTGGAACCTCCCATTTGAGCTTATGTGTGATGCTAGTGATTCAGCGGTTGGAGCTGTACTCGGACAAAGGAAAGATAAGGTATTCTACACCATTTATTATGCGAGTCGAACTTTAAATGATGCTCAGTTAAATTATGCCACGACGGAAAAGGAATTGCTAGCTATAGTTTTTGCATTTGATAAGTTTCATTCATACCTTGTCTTGAACAAAGTCATTGTTTACACTGATCACTCTGCACTTAAGTATCTACTTGCAAAGAAGGATGCCAAACCTCGCCTTATTAGATGGATTCTTCTTCTCCAAGAATTTGATCTAGAAATTAGGGATAAAAAGGGAGTTGAGAATGTGGTAGCTGACCATTTGTCTAGGATAGAAGCTCCTGTCTCCGATTCAATCATTGAAAAACCAATCGGGGAAGAGTTTCCGGATGAACAATTGTATACGGTGATTCATGGTGCTTTCCCCTGGTATGCTGATTTTGCAAATTATGTTGTCATGGGTGCACTTCCCCCTAATCTCACTTTTTATCAAAAGAAGAAATTTTTATCTGATGTCAAGCATTATTTTTGGGAAGAGCCATTTTTGTTTAAGAATTGTGCAGATGGCATTATCAGGCGTTGTGTCCCGGCGGAAGAAATGACATCTATTATGAGCCATTGCCATGATGGCAAGGTAGGTGGCCACTTTGGGCCTACTAAGACCGCCTCAAAAGTTCTCCAATCAGGTTTTTTCTGGCCCTCCCTATTTAAAGATGTGCATGCGTATGTATCTTCTTGTGATCAATGCCAAAGAACAGGGAATATTTCGAGAAAACATGAAATGCCGTTAAACAACATACTAGAATGCGAACTTTTTGATGTTTGGGGCATTGACTTTATGGGACCATTCCCTAGCTCATGCTCCAATAAATACATTCTAGTAGCGGTTGATTATGTGTCTAAATGGGTCGAAGCGGAGGCTTTACGTACGAATGATTCAAGGGTGGTAGTTAAATTTTTGAAAAAACACATTTTCACTCGATTCGGTACCCCTCGAGCCATTATAAGTGATGGTGGCACTCATTTTTGCAACAAACAGTTTGATAATCTTTTGCAAAAATATGGTGTCACACATAAGATTTCCACACCGTACCACCCTCAAACGAGTGGTCAAGTTGAAGTGTCCAATCGGGAACTTAAACGCATCCTTGAGAAAACGGTAAATTCATCTCGAAAAGATTGGTCTCTTAAGTTAGATGATGCCCTGTGGGCATATCGAACTGCGTTTAAGACACCTATTGGCATGTCACCTTACCGACTCGTTTTTGGCAAAGCTTGCCACCTACCCGTTGAGCTAGAGCATAGGGCATTTTGGGCAATTAAATTGCTTAATTTTGATTTGCAAGATGTTGGCAAACACAGGTTGTTGCAATTGAACGAGCTGGATGAGTTCCGACAGGAGGCCTATGAAAACGCAAAAATCTACAAGGAACGAACAAAACGCTGGCACGACAAGCGCATCACACCGAGGGAGTTTACCGAGGGAGAACAGGTCCTTTTATTCAATTCCCGCTTCCGACTTTTTCCCGGTAAACTACGCTCTAAATGGTCAGGACCTTTCACTGTCATGAAAGTTTACCCCTCCGGTGCGGTTGAAATTTCACACGAAACAAAGGGTTCTTTCATTGTTAATGGCCACCGTTTGAAACACTATGAAGGAAATGCTTGTATGAGGGACCATGTGCACGTTACCCTCGTTGACCCACCACAGGGCATCATCTAACTTAAGAGACCAATCTTTTCGAGATGAATTTACCGTTTTCTCAAGGATGCGTTTAAGTTCCCGAATGGACACTTCAACTTGACCACTCGTTTGAGGGTGGTACGGTGTGGAAATCTTATGTGTGACACCATATTTTTGCAACGCAAGCAGCCCTTTCCTTTAAAAAAAAAAAAAAAAAAAAAATCGGGTTGACTCAACGCCGCGGCGTTCCAAAGAAATAACGCTGCGGCGTTCGCTACTGCATCCCAACGCCGCGGCGTTCCAAACAAATAACGCCTCGGCGTTAGCTACTGCATCCCAACGCCGCGGCGTTATAAATCGAACTCCGCGGCGTTCGATGCATATATGACCCAGCAGCTTTCCCCTTCCCCATTTCCCTTACAACCCTATTTTCATTTCAAAACCTAACTCTTCCCCCCCCCCCCTTACAAAAATCCAAATTCCTCCCACATCACTCAATCTCTCTCCAATTCATCTTGAATCTACACTTCCCAACCGATTTCTTACACTTCCCACCGATCAAAACTCAAAATTTCGGCCGAAAATCCACGTTCGCGACTCCCCACCGCCGCCGCCGGAATTGTGCCGCCACCACCGGACTTTACCTTGCATTTTCATCTTCTTTGGGCAAAGTAATAGCTTCATACATCACTTTGTGATAATTGTCTACCCTTTTTGGATTAAGGTACATATATTCTTTGTGGTCAATTGTGGGGTGCAAGTTGATTTTAATTATTGGATTGTTGATGATATCGTGCATTTGGTTGGTAGTTGCGAGTCTCATTCGGGTCGATTGAATTTTGTGGGTTTTCTTTTCTTGCTCGTTTTAACCATTCCATTCGTGAGCTTGTTGTGCTTGTTGAGTTGAGCAAAATTTGGTTGTGGGAGTGATTTGTTGAAGAAGTTTGGGGATACCGAGTTTGAAATCAGTCGTGTGGGTGACTAGAGCGTTCTATCTTGGATACGTGTTGCCTAGTGTTAGGGGGTTGAAAATGAGCCCGTGACTTTCTAAGGGAAACAAAGGCAAGGCTAAGGCGACTACTTCGACTCCAGCGGATGACCCGCTGTATGATTGTCATAAATTTGTTAGCCTCGCCGCCTCTGTTTGTTTTTTCGAAAAATTGACAAAGAAGAATGTGGTGGATGAGCGAGCGTTGGATTGTTCGATTGAACCATTCAGGACGAATATTAGGAATCGAGGTTGGTTTGAGTTTGCTACGCAGCCCGGGGAGGCTATTATTCCTTTAGTCAAAGAATTTTATGCCAATGCCACCGGCAAGCCCAAAAACGTACACCGTTTAGTCTCTGTTCAGGTCAGGGGGCGGAATGTTACCATTTCTTCCACAAAAATCAATGAAGTACTTCACATCCCCATCCCTCGCCAGGATCAGTTTGAGACGTTTTTAAAGGACATTGATTATGCTGCAATCCATTCTGCCCTTTGTTATCCAGAGTCTATTTGGACAGGTTTCAAGGACTCCCGTCCTATCTCAATCAAGGCATGTAACCTCAACACCACGGCCCGCACATGGTATTACTTTGTTTGCGCTCGCCTCATCCCGACATTATCTTTGAGCACAGCTACTCGCGAGCGAGTCGAGGTTGTCTATGCTATTCATCATGGTCTCAACATCAACGTGGGCAAACTGATTAAGCAACAATTGATTCAGTCCATCATTGAGTGTTCTGGTGCCAAGAAGAATCTTTGTTTCCCCTCCCTGATCACCGCACTGTGCAAGAACGCCGGCGTCCAGTACTCGCCGATGGAGCATGTTGAGGTGCCGCGCCGGATTATTTCATACACCCAGATTTGCCAAGCCGAGACTATAGCTGCTCGTTCTAGTCACCGTGCCTGCCGACCCACTGCCACATCATCCACCGCCGCCCCCGCTCTGCCTGCTCCGCCACGTCGCAAAGCCCCACAGCGTGTTTCCTCTTCTTCCGGTGTAGCGTCTGATGTCCCGCAGTGGGCAGTTGAGTTGGATCACAAGATGACACATATTGATCAGAATATTCTTGTTGCGCGATGGGACACACACCGCCGATGGCAGTTTATGGAGAGTGCTATTCGGGCTAATGCATTTGGCCCTTGGCCCGGCGTTTGGCCCGAGTTTCCCCAGTTTGATCCGCTTGCTCCACTACACCCTCACCCCCAGCCTCCAGAGCCCGCTGCTGACACGCTAATACATAACGTGCTTTGATAGCAAGTGTACTAGTCGTGGTAGTAATAAAGTGGACTAAAAGTCCGGGTTGTCGAACCACGGAGACTTGAATTCTAGTTTATGATTTTAATGAAAGTAAAGACAATTAAAGTAAAGCAAGAGGAAAACAATTAAGTAAACGAAAGATCAAAGGAGGGAACAAGCTATGAATTAAACCTCACGAATTGGTTAAAAAGACTAAGGCACATGCTATGACCAAATCCACTCGTCGATATATATGAGCTACTCTTCGAATTATTAGACTCCTATTGCTTTGGTGGAAACTCCTAAATTAACTATTACCCGATGTCTCGGCTCATAATAATTCTATGATTAATTGACGGTTCTCTAAATATGTCTATCCGAGAATCTAATCAAAAATCACGCATTAACGTTCTAGAGCTTCCCCGAACGAATCCGGCTAACAACACCGGGAATCTTTACCTATTTCTAGGGCAATCCCTCATTTGTTTCGGATGATGTGTTAATTCTCTTGCACCCTAATCTATTTTCTCTCGAACAACTAGATTAGGCAAGATAGCAAGCATATGGTGATCAAACACATGATTGGAATAAAAGCATAGAATTAACACACAAAGCAATAGGAGAATTAATACAAAGAGCAACTTCACATATATTGATTCATAAATTTGGCCTTCACATGGCCTTAGTTCTACAAGATTAACTCATATTCAATAGCTCAAGAAAGTCTAAAACAATCATATACATAGTTATTGACATAAACATGTAAATGAAATGCAAAAGAAACTCCCTAAGTCTTGAATGATGATGAATCCTTGCTTGTAGCTTCAATCTCTAGCTCAATCCCCCTTCTTTGCAATCTTCAAAATGATGAAGAATGGTGATGAATGATGATGGGTCAAGAGTGAATGATGGACTCTCCTCTCTCTCCCCCCTCTCACCCTTCGGTCAAGAGTCCCCCTCCCCAAAGTGAAGAAGATGCTCTCCTTGAAGACAAGAAATGATGGGCTCTCTATTTTTTTACTCCACACCCCATCATGGTGTGCAATAAACAATCCATTTTCCCCTCAAGCATGTCCCCCAACACATGTGCTGACCTCTCCCTTTTAAATATTCCATTCCATCCTCAAATAATGAACTTTTGGATTAAAGGAATCAAACCCGGGTGTGGGCGCGCCTAGGCGCGGGAATTACGGCGCCTAGGCGCCGTCAGCAGAATGTTGGGCATATTTGCCTCTGTCTTGCGCAGTAATTGTATTTCCTTCATAACTCTCTCCACGAAACTCCGATTTGGATGATTCAAGTCCTCAATTGAAGCTAACACAAATTTCTACAACTTTGTATAAGGGAACTTCATCCAATTCGGTCTCTAAATATAAGGAAATAGCGCTCAACCGTGGAAACTAAGGCAGATACGGCGCCCAGGCGTGGACAGCATGGCGCCTAGGCGCGGAAAGCAGAATGTTGATGTTATTTGCATCTTGTCAGGCGCCTGGGCGTGGTTGGAGGGGCGCTTGGGCGCGGAGGTGCGAAGCAACTTGGTCTAAACTTGTTTTATACGTCGATTTTCCGCCCATTCTTCGATTGTATCCATTTAAGGCCTGAAATCACTTAATGCACGAATTAAACGCACATGTGGCAACACTCAAGCGATAAATGAACCTAAAACATAGACGCAACGGGGCTTAAAAATACGTAAAAATGCCTCTTATCAACACCCCCACACTTATCAATTTCTCGTCCTCGAGCAATAAGAGTTCTAAGATAAGGAAACATCATCAATCAAAGAGAGAAACAAAAAGAGAACTACCTAACTCACTTTCGTGGAGTAAACGGTTGCATTTAGCGAATGCAACAAGCCTTTGAACCCTTGAGTTACCTCAAAGGACGAGTTATAGCCTCGTGAGGGTTTGCAGACGATATACCCACAAAATCAAAAGATTTTCAACCCCGATCACTCAACATAAATTACAATGATTAATAGCACACAATGGTATGAATTCATCTATTTAAGCTCAAATTATAAATATATACACATCACACACTTGCTCATGTTACGCCTTAACATTGAAAAGATCATCCTAAGGGTGTAGTGTAATAAATCTCAAGTATTATAGTCAAGTGGCATTCTTACCACTTTTCAAGCATTAACCCTATATTTATCAACTTTTGATTATTCACATGGTACGAGAATTGAATACAACTTCATAGCCACTTAAAAATTCATCACTTCATTCCACTTTCGTCTTTAACTTATGCACTTTCAACCCGAACATTAGAGGCTAGACCATGCGCAATGTTCGATCCTCTTAGGCTTTCTATGACACCCTTGTAATGAGCTTTAGGCCAATAACTCCCAAACCAGACGGCTTTAGGGTATCAAGTGTGGAGACACTCCTAAGGGCTTAATCGCTCGAGTGTCAAAGGCCACAAAATCAACTAGGTCCTTATTCACTTAACACTTGCATTGGCTTGAGCTTAGCTCAAATTAACTTAATAGTACAGTATTCTAGGCATGGTACTCTTCGCCCCCAGTATCTATTAAGCCTGACTTTTTCAGTCATACCAATGTTCAACCTCTTTTTATTATTGTTAAACATACAAAGCTACATTCTCAACTCATAACTCATGTGAAAATTCTAAGTCGATATTTTTCGGGATCAAGCCTTTAAGTGTTTCAAAATGGTTGCCCACTCAACGCCTCTACCCTTGATTTATGTGCGTATGTGAACATCTTAAAGATAATCTAGTCATGTTTAGGGTCCCACAATCAAGGAACGATGTGTATAGCCATTAAAAACCAAATTGATAGAGAAAACATACCATGTATTCAAATTAACCATGCTCAATGCCTCAAGTGAAGGGTTGAAATTCTATCCAAAAATTTGTTATGCTTGATTTTCACAAAAAAATAGCACAAAAATACATGTAATAGCGACGATTCCCCCAAACTTGAGCTAAAAGCACGATCACCCGACATATAGATACCCCTGATAGCAAGTGCACTAGACGTGTGTAGTAATAAGTGGACAAAAAGTCCGGGTTGTCGAACCACAAGGACTTGAATTCTAGTTCATGATTTTCGATAAAAGATAAGACAATTAAAGTAAAGCAAGAGGAAAACAATTAAGTAAACGAAAGATCAAAGGAGGGAACAAGCTATGAATTAAACCTCACGAATTGGTTAAAAAGACTAAGGCACATGCTATGACCAAATCCACTCGTCGATATATATGAGCTACTCTTCGAATTATTAGACTCCTATTGCTTTGGTGGAAACTCCTAAATTAACTATTACCCGATGTCTCGGCTCATAATAATTCTATGATTAATTGACGGTTCTCTAAATATGTCTATCCGAGAATCTAATCAAAAATCACGCATTAACGTTCTAGAGCTTCCCCGAACGAATCCGGCTAACAACACCCGGGAATCTTTACCTATTTCTAGGGCAATCCCTCATTTGTTTCGGATGATGTGTTAATTCTCTTGCACCCTAATCTATTTTCTCTCGAACAACTAGATTAGGCAAGATAGCAAGCATATGGTGATCAAACACATGATTGGAATAAAAGCATAGAATTAACACACAAAGCAATAGGAGAATTAATACAAAGAGCAACTTCACATATATTGATTCATAAATTTGGCCTTCACATGGCCTTAGTTCTACAAGATTAACTCATATTCAATAGCTCAAGAAAGTCTAAAACAATCATATACATAGTTATTGACATAAACATGTAAATGAAATGCAAAAGAAACTCCCTAAGTCTTGAATGATGATGAATCCTTGCTTGTAGCTTCAATCTCTAGCTCAATCCCCCTTCTTTGCAATCTTCAAAATGATGAAGAATGGTGATGAATGATGATGGGTCAAGAGAGAATGATGGACTCTCCTCTCTCTCCCCCCTCTCACCCTTCGGTCAAGAGTCCCCCTCCCCAAAGTAAAGAAGATGCTCTCCTTAAAGACAAGAAATGATGGGCTCTCTATTTTTTTACTCCACACCCCATCATGGTGTGCAATAAACAATCCATTTTCCCCTCAAGCATGTCCCCCAACACATGTGCTGACCTCTCCCTTTTAAATATTCCATTCCATCCTCAAATAATGAACTTTTGGATTAAAGGAATCAAAACCCGGGTGTGGGCGCGCCTAGGCGCGGGAATTACGGCGCCTAGGCGCCGTCAGCAGAATGTTGGGCATATTTGCCTCTGTCTTGCGCAGTAATTGTATTTCCTTCATAACTCTCTCCACGAAACTCCGATTTGGATGATTCAAGTCCTCAATTGAATCTAACACAAAGTTCTACAACTTTGTAGAAGGGAACTTCATCCAATTCGGTCTCTAAATATAAGGAAATAGCGCTCAACCGTGGAAACTAAGGCAGATACGGCGCCCAGGCGTGGACAGCATGGCGCCTAGGCGCGGAAAGCAGAATGTTGATGTTATTTGCATCTTGTCAGGCGCCTGGGCGTGGTTGGAGGGGCGCTTGGGCGCGGAGGTGCGAAGCAACTTGGTCTAAACTTGTTTTATACGTCGATTTTCCGCCCATTCTTCGATTGTATCCATTTAAGGCCTGAAATCACTTAATGCACGAATTAAACACACATGTGGCAACACTCAAGCGATAAATGAACCTAAAACATAGACGCAACGGGGCTTAAAAATACGTAAAAATGCCTCTTATCAGCTGCCGTCCCTAAAAATGACGAGGAGGGTGAGGACGACGAGGACGATGAGGATGATGAGACTGATGAGGACGAGACGGCGTCGGATGAGTAGTCGTATGTTGACGTCGTTTGAGAGCTTTCCCCTTTTTAATTATCTGCTTTACTATGTTATGATTGGCTGTAACTCTTTTGTACTCGATGCTTGTACTGTTTCCTTTGGTTTTGTTTGCGTTTTCGTGTTTTTGCTTCTCTTTCATGCTCTTTTATTCACCTTCATGCGTTGATGTGGGTCACTTGAGTTTTCCTTCCGGCAGGTTTTAATAATGATTTGACTCCGGGATCTGAGACGCCACCTTTCTCCCTCCGTTCTCTAAATTTCAGGGATGTATCGCTTTTCCCTCTCCTATACTTAAGTTTTGCAACATTGAGGACACTGTTTAATTTCAGTTTGGGGGTGGGCGTACATTTTTGCATGTTGCTCTTGTTTCTTTTGTTGAGCTTTTGTTGATTATAACCTTGATGAATTAGAATTCATCAATGAGTGTACCCTTGCATAAGAACAGAATGCATTCGAATATCTCTACTCTGTCGAAGTCAAAGTTCCTTGTCTGTGGTCAACATGTCATATATTGTGACTTGAAAGCCCTTTTTACTCATGTTTATGCGAATTCTTGCAGACTTAAAACGTTGAACTTTCAATTTTGTTGATTTTGAAGTGTGTATTAATGTTGTAAAGTCATAAAATGATTTAGGCCATCTTTCATTGTTGTTAGCCTTACATTTTGGCCTTCTCTATATTGCATAATCTCTGGACCTTGATTTGAGCCGTATTGATAAGAATGGAGTGTGCTAAACATACTAGAAACCACCATTCGTCTTTATTTCATATGCCAAGACAACCACCTTCTAGCCTAAAAGAAAAACAATGTCTTGCACCCAATCAAGAGAGTTTACAACTTCATATCATTTGACTTGAATATGGGTAGTCACCTTGTTTTGATTTGAATGTAGATGAGTTAGATAGTGATGTTTTGGCTATGTTGGGATATTTGAGGTTTGAAGTATTATGTAAAAAAGGGAATGAAATGAAAACTTGAGCAATGGGCTAAATATTCGAGAGAAAGATATTTTAAAAAAAAAAAAGTGTGCTCTCGATTAGGTTTTGATCTTGGCACTCAATTGGATCATTTGGCTTGGAAATCTATGTACAACCCGATATGAAAAGAAACAAGTTTGGGGGTTGTAAGTTGATAGGAAAAAGAGAGTGAAAAAGGGATAAGTGATAAGGTGTGAAAGTTTTTGTAATCTATTTGCGAATTTAGATCAATGATTTTGAATTATAGGCTCTCTTGACTTAGTCACTTTATCCATATTTTCCAATCCTAGCCATCACCTAGCTTTACATTACAAGCCGTAAAGACCTTTTGATTGTGACTTTTGCACTTTATACACACCGATGGGTTAATGAATGTTGAATTGTTCCAATGTCTTTACTTTCCAATTGATTTGCATAATCTTTTCTAAAGTGTGCTCTTGACATGAATATGGATGTGGGAGTTCATGATTTAGGGATGGAAACTAAGATTTTGTGTGGTTTCTGAATTGTTGAATGTTCAAAGCTTTGGGTGACTATTCCAAAACTTCTTAGAAGGTATAATGCTTGTTGTGGTGTGTATGATTTGGCAAATTAACTTTTCAATCTTCATGTGTGCGCTTGATTCTATTTGATCGAGGACGATCAAAGCTAAGTTTGGGGGTAGTTGATATATGTTATTTTTACACAAGTTTTACCCCTTTTATCAACTTAATTTTGATTGTTTCTTTAATAATTGGATCACATATGATGCTTTGAACCCGGTTTGCTTTGACTTTTCAGATTGGGTTAACAGCCGGAGGAAAGAGCAAGAACCGAAGGCAAAATGAAACAATTTTTGGAATTTTTCAAGGCAACGCCGCGGCGTTCAACAAGCGAACGCCGCGGCGTTCACAAGCAGTAGCCAACGCCGCGGCGTTCAACAAGCGAATGCCGCGCGTTCGAGGCGGCAGTGTTGGCCTCTAAATACCTCTTTTAGCCATTTTTTACCCAAACTCACCTTGGATATCAGCAACCACACGAAAATAGAGAGAGAGAGAGAGAGCTTAGAAGAGAAGATTAAAGGTCAAAACATGGAGAATTCAACAAGGAATCCACATCTATACAAGAATTAGGGAGTTTTTACATATTTGTTTCTTGAATTTGTTCAAATCTCCTATGACTTGTATGATTTATATTTGCACTTTTGACATGAATATGAGCTAAACTTGTTTGATTGAGGCCATGGATAGGCCGTTTATGTTATTTTGATTGTTGATTTGTTGGTGTTTATTGGATTAATTTTGGTTTTAGCTATGTATTCAATATTTGATCTCAATGCTACATTTGCTTGATCACCAAGTGTTTGATAAAATGTCTAGGTTAGAGATCGAGAGATAATAACCTAGGGAAGATATAAACATTGAATACCCTATAGTTAAACCGACTAGAGATAGACTCGGTTTCTTTAGGTGGCTTTCCATTCACGTGGGGAATTCCTAGACCTTAAATGCATCCTCGTTAATCGGGTTTTCATATAGAGATATATAGGAAATCGTTACCAAGGGTAGGGTTGCTATGCCAAGAGATTGGGTAGTACGTACGTTAGGGAATTTCGCCTTAGCTAAATCAATCTAATAATCCAATAGAACCTAAATCACAATCTAAATGCATAATCGGTTGAACCATGTGCCTTGATCGCTTCTCTCTATTGTTTCCTCCCTTTATTTGGTGTGACGTTGCCTTAGTTTATTCTCTAGTATTTATTAATTAGTTAATCAACCTTTCTATCGACCGATTTAACTTAGAATTGAGTAATATAGTAGTCTTGGTACTTAGATTATAATTGTCCCTACGGATACGATAACCCCGGACTTAGAAATCCATTTTACTACTTACGCGACCTAGTTCTCTTGCTAGGATTTTGTCGTGTCAGAGTTCTCACATAAAGAGTAGAATTTGTAGGTGTGGACATTCTCCAGTATTGGATAAGAATCACAAGATTGTTGGTATTCAGGAATGAAATCTTGAACATATGTGCAAAGAAATCGCAAACTTCTCTCACTTTGGGACTTTGAATAAAGAGGTGTTCCAAAGTTTCATAACTATCACGGCTAGTGAATTTGGAGGCCAATGAGAAATCTCTCATTTGCTTTTTGGACTCAACTGGAATATAATCTTGAAAACATTTCCATAAGAACATGGAAATAGATGGTGTAACTCCGTTGGATCAAATGCAATCAAATAGTTGTTGTGGCGCTTTGGTTTTCAAGAGGACTTCACTAAATATTTACCATCACTGGAAAGTTTCCAATATGGAATATGTGAAGAGACTATTTAACCGTAATGGAAAATCTGAAGAGACTGAATATTACAATCGCTGGAAAGTTTTCACAAGGATGTCACAAATTTGCATTAACCAAATGTCCAGGCAAAATCTGTTGAATTTTACCAATATCCCAAGTATTGTCATCCCAAAAGAAGTAAACTGGCCGAAAGTTTAGTTATCCTTGTCAACAAATATACTCAAAGAGCCTTTTTTTTCCCATCCATGAAGATGGGAGATCCTTAAGAGCAAGTCAAGTAGAATTAAGAATGATTCGAATTTTATCCAAAGATATCTTATTAGTAACCACAAACTTGCTCTTAGAATATTAATGCAACTTGTTGCATTGCAGACATTCTCCTTATTTCCTTCCTTTATTTTTCCTTTGTAAGAATGTGTGTTGGATCTATGTCATGGTCCATTTTCTGACTTCCACGCTTACCTTCTGGAGTAGTCCTCTTTCTTTGCTCCCTAAGTTTACGCCCCTCTTCCACTTTTTTTTCTGCAATGAAAGCTCTATTTAGAACCTTTGCAAAGGTCTATCGCGCATTGCTTATAAAATCTTTCATAAAGTTTAAGAACCTTCATTAGCTTAACAATACCCTTCCTATCATCCTTACTTATAATAATAATGTCGATATTTAAATATATTAATAATTTAACCCACCAAAATTAATTAATAGAATTTCTTTTCCGTGGGATAAATTAAACCAATTAATTCATCCTCCTAATTAATTTGCCAAGAATTAATTAGACATTTAATCCACTTAACATCTTCCCATATCGAGTTAGTGTGTGACCTCTTAGCTTTACTAATGTGCTAGCAACGTGTCCACTTCACTTGTGGCAAGAAAAAATTAATTTTTCCAAATTAATTACTATGCCAAGTAATTGATTTGGCCTTGAATTAATCACCAATAGTAATTCAAGATATCCATTGACCGTAATTCACTGTCTACCAACATCATCACGAAAATCTGGAAATTAATGATTACAGGAAACCGGTCATAATTACGATCTTTGTGTGAGTATAATCCTTCGTTTCCAATCAAAATCAAACTACTTAGAAACTGTAACTACATTGCCATTCACTCAAGCCAAAGACTTTTCTTGGTCATATATGTCTCTCAACAGCACATGAGATTACTAGCACCATACCATGGACAAATCTCCTATCGGTCTCATCTACTTCGTCGTACAGCATGACTGCACCCAAAACAACACATTAGTGATTCTCCTGAAATTGTATGAAACCTCAAGCCAAGAGGACTAATCTCACATCTATGTAAATGTAGGATTTCAAGTTCGACATTGGAGCAACATGAAATCCTAGCGGGGCATTTAGTCTCACACCACCAAGTGTGGACCTACATGCATGCACTAATACCCGACCAATACCCATGGAACAAGGTATCCTCCATAGAGGGTGCTATACATGAACAAGTCTTGACGAGACAGTGATATCGCACTTTCTCATAGTCTCTATGACTTGTAACATTATTTTGGATCACAAACTCGGAGGACATTTTAAAATCACCACCAAAGTGTAATCTTCCCCTTAGCTATCAATGACACATGGGATGAAGAAAGCGATAAAAGAGATAGATAAAGACCAAAAACCATTTGTGTTGATATTCTCAATATAAGACTGTTGTAAAGATTTGATTTTTTTTACAATTTTAGCTTGCCACTAGTTGGCTCGGGCACACAATACTAACACAAACACCTTCACTTCTCTCAATTGAATCATTATCTACATGGAACATCTCAAAAATCACTTCTCTGCCTCACCAATTCGTCAACCGTTAGTGCCTCCCACTCGACAGACTCTCTCTTTTTCTCGACTATGTGTAATGTCCCCCCTTTGAACCCCTTGCAAATCCGCCACAGAATATTGTCGAATATTTCTCTCGGTCTAGTTGACCCATGGATATAGAGCTCCTCCTAAAACGTGAAACATGTCTCACATCCTACAACTTAAGTTGCATTCCTTAGAACCCTCCATATGAGACTCAACCTTACGCACTGCGTTCAAGGCTCCATCTCCACATAGAAAAATCTTTTCAAACTCACCAAAAATATAGTCCACCAACATCCTCATTCTCGATGTAGAGTGAAAAGATGTTTCTAAGTCCAATGTCCAAGTATCCCTTAGACCTCCGATACAATATACCAATCAACAGCATTTTCCACAGCCATTATGTGTGTTGATCCTACCTCTGATTCCTATCCTTTTTCAGCTCCTTGCACCAGTTCTCATAGTGTCCCTATTGCCTACAATTATAATAAACTATTTTATCCTTGTGATTCTCTCGGTCCCGTGGTTTACTTCTTCTCCCCCCGACACTTAAGGCCCCTATCATAATTCCTCAGATGCTCAGAATCATATCCAATATTTCTTGAAACTTCAACAAATTGTCTCCTAATGAACTGCTCACCGCTGTCATAATGACACTCCAACTATCAAGCAGAGATGATAGTAGAACCAAAGCCTGGATCTCGTCATCAAACGTGAATTCAACATAACTCAACTGAGTTAGAATCACGTTGAACAATCTGCGCATCAGCTATACCTTGTTCAAGGTGAATGGTTTCTCATACATATTTGATAGTGCCTTCATTAGATCTATTGTTGCTTTTTTGTTGATAACGTTGAACGCAACATTCCTCATTAACATTATCCGAATCACCCACAAAACCTGGCGGTCTATTAAAACACAATCTTCCTTTAGTCCAGCTTCTTCCCCAACAAAGGTTCATACAACCTTTTCTGATACATGTAATTCTCAATCTGCATCTTCCAAAATCTGAAGTCCTTGTTATTGAACCTATAAATCTTAACTTTCCCCTAATCACATGTCATTGCTCGCTCTCGAAAAAACTCACACCTAAACCTAAGGGGTGCCCACAAGCCAAGTTTAACCAAATTTCTCAGTTTGAACTCGAGCTTGAGCCAAGATTTTTGAGCTCGAGGTCAAAGGATATTGAGAAAATGAGCTCGAGCTCGAGTTTGTTCGAGATCAGACTCAAGCTTAGGAAAATAATAATAACTTAAATTCAATTAATATATATATATATTACTAATTTTGTATTAACATATATTATTATATATAATCATGATAAATATTAAATATATCATTACTTATACAGGTATAATATTATAAGATATTATATTATATTATATATGTGTGTATATATTAATAAATGAATATCTATTATATAATATCTATTAATAAATAAAATAAAATATTATTTTTTATTCAGGCTTGCGAGCCTTCGAACAGGGATTTTTTGGCTCGAGCTTGACTCGTCAGAAATCTTAGCTCGAGCTACTTTCGAGTCAGCTCACGAGCCAGCTCGGCGCATTTGTCACCCCAACCTAAACATAATCTCTCCTTTGTTGTCAGATCTAGATTTAAGACATCTGCCAAATCTAAAACATAGGCTCTTAAAACCAGATTTAAGGACGCAACAGTTCAATGAGAAAAATTTGAGAAAAATAAGAACAGAAAGGGCAAAAAAGCTATAAGAAGACACACGGGTTTTCTCGGGAAACCCAAAACAAGGTAAAAAAAACCCACCTCTAAACTAGATCGTATTACCTTATACTCAAGTGATTCATCAAATACAAGTTGAGTCCTATTTATAATAGTTTAGGTAGATAAAACCCTATCAAACTAGGAAACAATCATAACCAACTAGACAACAAGTCCCATAACATTAAGACACAACAAGAAACGAAAAGCTGCTCAACATAAGTTTTTCTGACCCGCTGCCCGAACTTTTCCTGTGGCGATTCCCAATCTTGATCATTCTGTGTAATTTTATAAAGGATTTCTGCGACGTTGTTCCACAACTCCATGGTGACCCGGCCTCTCGAGCTCCATTTTTTCGCATTCTTGATCCGTTCCTCCAGCACTCGACTTCTCTTTTTGATCTGCCTCCACTAACCCAACAAATTTCACATCTTCAAAGTAGTTTTATCCTAAGAAGGGGAACACATGATAATATTTTGGTTCTTCAAGAGGTAGTTCATACTTTGAGACTCACCAAGAATAAAAAGGGATGAATCACAAAAATTGATCTTGAGAAAGCTTATAACAAGATGAGTCATGAGCTTTTAAAGCATAGTTCAATTTTCTTCAAGTTCCTGAAGTCGATCATCAAGTTGATAATGTTTTGTGTTAAAAACTCGAAGCTAACAGTCCTTTGAAATGGGGAACTGTTTACCCCTTTTCAATCCGACGTGTGGACTGACAAGGGGTCCCCTCTTTTTATATCTTTTCACCTTGTGCATAGAACGCCTATATCATCCCATCGATAAGTCTCTTAAGAGCAAAGATTGACCTATATTTTGTAGAGGATGGTCGTATTTCTCACACCTATTTACTGCGGATGGCCTCATTGTAATGGTCAGGGTCACTAAGAAGAGTGCAAATTCAATCAAATGAGTGTTGGACAAATCCTGCATGACTTTCTGCCTCATGGTGAATCAAAACAAGTCAAGAGTTTTCTTTCTAAAGTTACGGGGCATCAGCTAAGAAAGAATATAGGAAGTTCACTTATTATTTTTACAATAGGAAGTCCACTTATTCTTTTTGAACTTAAAGTCATCATTGCTAATTCTTGGGGTATTGGCTGCACTAATGATCTCAAGGGTTATCTGGGGTGCCGATTATATACAGAAAAGTCTCTTCCAACAAGTATCGGACACTTATGGACAAGGTCCAAGAGAGATTATATTCATCTTAGATGAAATTTTTTGAACTCAAACGGAAGGCGATGCTTATTCAAGCGGTCACATCAGTGGAACCTACACACACTATGTACACACATCATGGTGGTATAGTATTTAGAAAAGAACTTGACTGGTCCTTTTGTTGGCTACTAGTGACAAACCGAAGAAGCTACATCTTGTAAAACGGGAGGATGTGGTTCAGAGTAAAAAGCACGGAAGCCTGAGTCTTAGGAAGTCAATGAAAGCAAATTCCTCTATGCTGGCTAAAGTGGGTCGGAGGATTATCCAAAATGACAAGGCCCTAGTTGTGAGGTGTTTCAAAAAAAGTGTTTCAAAAATTTAAACCTCAACTTCAATTAGTAGTGAGAACCATCAAAATGGTGGAATACAAACTTCGTTGGGGCCTGGGAGACGAGAAGTGGCCTTCCTTTTGGTTTGATAGAAAGGAATACTACACTTCTAACATGATTGACTAAGACATTAAAACGATGAAATTTTGTTGAGAGTCTCTGAGATAACAGATGAATGCAAGGAATGGAAGTTTGAAATGATTACAACTCCTTTGTAGAGCAACTTTATTGAAACCACGATCGTAACTTCTTTTTTTTTTTTTTGACTTATGATCGGAGCGAGGAGGACAAAATAATATGGAACAGGATAATGGATGGAAGATTCACTAGCAAGTCTGTTTACAAAACTCTACCAGACAAAGAGACCAATGGGGCCGGGGGGCTAGATTTGGATTATTCATCATGATAGGTTTTAAACCAATTGTCATAGATATCAAAGAAGACTCACACGAGCTGATGTATATACTACACGTGGGCAAGAAGTCTAGACAGCCACGCACGCGTTAAAAGAGTGTAGTCTGCCATCTAGAGTTTAGAATCTATTGTATACCCTACACAAAGGCTAGAGTTCAATGAGCTCCCAGAAGGGGGAACGGCTCCAGGGAAAACTACATCGAAATTTGGTAAAATATCCTTCGATAGAATAACTGGTAGTATGTCTTCATGGCAGCGATATGAATTATTTGGAAGATGGAACACATTCATCTATCAGGAAAAAGAGGTAAGACTTAAGAAGACTCTTTTCCATTGAACGTTTAGCTTTTGACCTTGAGAAAATTTTCCTTAGAAAACCTTCTAGAAGAGAGGCTATCCAATGAGCTTAAATGAAGAAACCAAGTAGGGGTCAGGTGGTAATTGAACACGGATGGAAGCTTATACAAATTTGGATGTTGAAGGACAAATCCTCTAACAATCTTATCATAAACGAGCGACAAATAAAATTTTATTGGCAGAAACAACATACAGGTATCCCTCACTTTTATTGTTTCTTTACATGAGAAACAAGCAATTTTCCGCTTGATCGGTGTACTTTAAAGAAAAACCTCAGGATCAATTTGATATCTAAATATTGGCAAATTGTAACTTTATGTGTTATGTGGGTGCTAGCCCCAAAAATGGACATTATCAATTAAAAGTAACTCACTAGAAGAGCAAATTGCACAACAGAAGAAGAATCAGCACAAGCTCTAGGAGGACAACTTCACCATTCTGAAATTCCAGATTAGTATCAAAGCAACTTCCTATTGCAGTGGCCATTCGGTAGTTTAGTATTTGCCGACAAAATATTTGTTGCCATCACAAAAGAAGCCTTCGAATGTCACTGAAATTTGATTGTAATGCTGCCACGAAGGAGCCTGCAGAACAGATTAATTATAACATCACATACAAGAATATGTGTGGTACAGGGAAGATGACCATACTGGCTAGAAAAAGAAAAAAAAAAGGAAACAACACTTATCATCTATATCACTCATTGTGGTAATAATAAAAAATCACCTGAAAAAATGACTTGAGAATAAATCATAAAAATCAAAATTCGAGAAAATACTTCTTGGCTTTGTAAGAGGGGAACTGACAAATGTATAGCATCTCAAAACAGATCCCTTGGTCTTCACTAAATATATCGTGCTGACCATGTGAGAGACACAATTCGAGAATCACATCAGACGAAGACCATTAGTCTTGCGAAGTTTTAGCATTGGCAGAAGAGATCGAAGGGTCTTCTGTACTTGGTCAATCATATGTAAACATTTTCATAAATGACATCATCTTACCTACTAGTTTTTCTTCTTTGAACTGGGGGGTGGGGGGGGGGGGGGTGAAGAAGAGGATAGGAACACTAAGGAGATGGCTCAGTAACTTATCAATATTTATGATGGAAAAATGCCACTGAGATGGTGTTTGGGTGAGCATATAAGCTCCTTTAAACATTGTATAAGATGTCACAAAATGTTTGACAAAGTTTTTTGAATAAGATCTTATAAGCTCCCAAAATAAGATATTAGGATTTCATAAACTACTCAAATATAAGTAAGAAAATCCCAACTTGAATGTTAATTAACAAACCCCTTTAGTTTGACCATCTTAATTACGTAACTACAATTACTAATGTCTTATAAGCTGCGGTAATCTTATTTTATCAAAACACTTCACGAGCAAATTTTTTAAATAAGATCCAAACATCTTATAAGTTCAAAACATCATATAAGATGTTTTATAAGCTCAGTGAAACACCCTTTAAGACACTTCTCACAATAAATAGAAGATTTATCGTCCTTGCATTAATTACCTCCAACTTTTCCATCAAAAACGCGATGGTCGGCCGACAGTGTTAAATTCATTTTTGTAACAACACCAGGCTTCTCAATCCCTGCAAACAAGAATATCGAAGTTAAAAATACATACAGAATACGTGTTACAGAATCTTGCATTAAAATAAGCATAGATGTATTACCATCATCTCCAACAACTGGTTCAACAACTTGATTACCCCGACCAACAGCAAGAATGCCAGCCTTCAAGAAGGAAATGGACAAGTTATCAACATAACGAAAGGTAGACGCCACGGGCCTATATAGTTAAATCTAGGATAATAAAATGTAAGTTAATTACACTTACCTCCCCTATGAAATAGCTAAACTACCAACTCTTCCCCTCCCCCTTTCAGAATTATAAATAAATCTTCCCTCTGAATTTACCATGTTTTTGGACGGACAATGATGATGTCAGTGCAAAAAAGAATAAAGAGAACTTCCTATTTGCCCTTGAGCCTGATGTTATATAGTTTGTTAACCAAAATACTCTTGAAAGATTTTAAACTTAAAGCGGGTGGAAATTTGTTAATACATAAAAGGGGAGAAATGTCCTGACACACTGTTCCACAGTTATATCCATTATGTAAAAAAAAACAATTTGTTGGTGGCTTTTTTTGCCTTCCCATGTATACATATATTGCCATCCTTTCATTTGTAGGATTCGCATAGAAAAAAGTGAAGTGTGTTGTAACATAATTAAGACTTAAAAGAGAGATTTTTTCCATTTTTCTCTTTTTTCTTCTCATTTTTTCTTTCTTTAGTATTTTTCCTCTTGGATTTTTCTTTTTTCCCTCTTTCGTGAGCATTTTCTTCTATGGTGGGAAAGATGAGGACAGGAGGGAGGGAGCTATAGATGATGGGGTGGACAACTAAGGAGAGCCCGTCACCGGGAGCGAGAGTGAGGAAGATAGGAAGGCAACATGGTGAGCGAGAGGTGAGACGAACAGAGAGGAGGGAGTGGGCGAGGAGTGGTTGGAGGACACGGTGCAGAAGAGAGAGTGCAGCAGTGCTAGGGAGAGGGGGCGGGGGGGAGGGGTTATAAAGAGAGTTGACTTAGGATATTATGGGGCTTAGCCTTTTTAAATCAAGTCCAAACACGCTCTATATAGTAGGGGGCAAAATTTTCATTAGTATTTAAAATATTTTGAAGTTTTAGGGCAATGAATTAATTACAGGTTCACTACACAGACTCCCCCCACCCCACCCCCAAAATTATAAAACCATTACAAATGCATTCGTTCCCAAATATATTACCAAGACACTTGGGGAGACAGATTATTTAATGACTGATAAATTAACTATTTTGTAAAAAAAATTGAGCTGAGAACAAAATGGTCAACTCATGACTTCCACCTGAAATTTTTAATGGTGCAAGCTTAGAAGAGATGGGTGGGTAATTTAGTTTTGAAAGAGGGAGGAGACGAGTTGGTAATTTAGCTATTTCATAGGGGAGACAAGTGTAGTAAACCGTGAAATGTAATATAGAACTTAGTCCTAAACTACGAGCTAGTATTTGTAATACTGATGTTATTTTGGACAAATAGAGATCAAATTCAGGTGAGCGTTTGTATGTAAGGAATATTTGGCCTAAGGGGTTGCAAGCTGATTCATATTACCATATATAAATGTGTGCTTTTGTGTGCATGTACAAACACGCACATGTGAGCGCACAAACACAGACAGAGGGAGGGAGAGGAAGAGAGAGAGAACCTGAGGCGGGTTTATGATTGCACAAAAATGATCCACAGGGAACATTCCCAAATTTGAGATGCTGCATGAAGATGGGGAAGTTTATGATCATTTCAGAAAAGAAACAAAACGAGGTTAAATTCATTAAGTTATTATATGACCGCATTAAGTGTCGCATGGAGTCACCTGAAAGTGCCACCTTGGAACTCATTTGGCTTAAGCTTTCCAGCCCGTGCTTTTTCAGCAAGTTCTTTAACCTTTAGAAACAAAAAAACAGAAAAAAGAAAAGAAACAAGAACTGTGTGATTTAGATCAAAATTAAAACATGATGTCAAATGGTCCATCAATAACAAGATATTTTAGAAGAGAAAACATGTGCTGGTATAGAAGGCATGACATTGAAAGTGCTTCAGACTTAGTTGTTTATGCACCTCTAAGGAAATTGATGATATAGACTTTTGATCCGCGTTCCTTACTATGGGAGTCATCAACCCCTGAAATTGAGAGGACATGATGAGAGTCATGTGATCAAGGTTTACATTGAGAAACAAAAATGATATCTGACAGAATACCTTCTCTGTAGCAACCGCAATAGATATGTCAACCGAATCACATAAGACTATTTCACCTTTTACAGCATCCCAATAAGCTGCATTATTAGTCAAAGTTCAGCAGAAAATTAGACAAGAAATGCAGAGGTAAGAGTTCAAATTAAACAGAATAGTATTTAAACACTCCCATGCAAGTTAATTAACAACCAAGAAAGTTGAATTCAGCAAGCTTATTCACAATAGGAGTGATTAAATCAGCTACTCGCATCCAAGGAACAAGAACTTGGAGTGTAGCATAGTAACAGAACTGAACTAGGGAATTGAAATGGATATTGGATGCCCACCTTATCTAAACGATTAAACTGTTGAAATAAGAAATATTTAATATTTAATTTCTCCAACACAACTCCTCTTTTGCCGGCAAGTACTCTTTTTTTGAGGTTAAGCAAACTCTTTCTCTTTCTTTCATATATAATTGGAGACTTGAACTAAGAAAAGTTAACAGACTATGTAGTCCTAGCTGATGTAATAGAATATAGCTCCTCAGAAAGTCAATTTAAATAGACAATATTTCTCATTATCATATTATTTTTGGAATCATTGTTTAGTCGACATCTAAGAAGGATAATGTGGTAGCCCCAACATTTCAGACTAAGACTTTTTACGATAGTAAAACGTATATAGATACCACTTTATAATTACCTTCTGCTCCTTTTGAGTTGACATAGATAACACATGTATGAGCAATATAAAAGCCATTGTTAAAACAGAAAAGCAAGATGCATGGTCCTAGAGAAAGAATTGCAACTTCACACTTGAGCTAGCCAATACACCTCATCTTTCAGAGAATTTAGTTGAGAGGTGTGCTTAAATTACACTACAGTTTCACCTTGACAATTTCAGCCATCATATTAGCTTCTATCCTTCTAGGTATAAACTTGATAGATTTTGAGCCGAAAACTGATAATTTTGAGATTCTCTTCACAAGGAACATTTCAATATATTGAATGGAAGGAAATATGATGTGGAGCGGTTTATCAGCGATTAATTAATTAAGAGTCCTATTTTATTATTATTGTTATTATGGTTATTGTTTATTCAATAAGTCAGTTGTTGTTTTTATTAGAAGTCTAGTTTGGCAAGTAATTAGGGTTAGTAGTAGTATAAATAGGATAGCTATGGTTTTATTATTTTTTATCAGATATCATCTGGTCATTGGGGCCTTTGGCTTTTGGGATCAAGAACGTGGTTCTTGATATTTGGGGCAAGAACGATTTGTTCTTGTTATTTACTTATTTTCGTTTAATAAATTGTCCTTATTTTTATAACTCATCAATTTGCACAGTGAGTGCGTGGAAAAATTTCAGCCAATTAGTGCATGGCTTATGATGGTGTGACCAACGAAACAAGTCCAATAATGGTCCTTCCATGGTAGTCACAAGAAGTTGCACTTTCCACTCCACGAGTGTGTCAGGAATCTGGTCTGCAGAAGCTAGCCAACCCATGAGATTAGTACCCATGAAACTATCCTTAAGATCGGGCAGATTTGGCAATTCGGGCAGACCAGGCGGATCGTGCAATCCAGGCAGGCAGGCTGGGGAGATCGGTTTAGGGTGCGACTGTTGGGGTATAATTGATAGAAGGTGTGATAACATCTGTCTCGTTACATGCATCTAGGGTTTGCTGCAGTTGCATTGGGGTTGTGTCCGACGATTCGCATGGCGGTAAGGTAGCAGCTGCTGTGGCAGTTCCCGTGTGTGCGGCGGCGAGGATTCTCATCATATTCAGTGCTTCAGACATCATAGCCCGTATCTCAGCGAGGTCACTCTTCATCTGCCTTTGAATTTCATCCATAGTCCGAGGACGACTCTCAATCGCTCCGATACGAGTTTCAACCATAATTCTTAGGCGGGGGTTAAATCCGGCAAGTCGGACCAAATTAGGCATATAAGATAGGGAGCCCTAACTTAACCCAAAATCATAGTCAAAGGTAAAGGGTTGACTCCCCACTTATATACATTTCCACACTTTCATGTGGAACCGATGTGGGATATCATAACAATCCATCCCCTTTCAAACCGGACGGCAAACTCCGGGTGGCAACCCATACCAAGGCCCACTTTCCCGGGTGGCAACCTCCTTGGGCCCACATCCGGGGTGGCAACCCCTGGGCCCACCATTGGGTAGCCCCTTTCCGCAGCCCGCCCGAATCCGACAAGTCGGACCAAATTGTTAGAATTGATGTGGAGCGGTTTATTAGCAATTAATTAATTAAGAGTCCTATTTTATTATTATTGTTATTATGGTTATTGTTTATTAAATAAGTCGGTTGCTGTTTTTATTAGGAGTCTAGTTTGGCAAGTAATTAGGGTTAGTAGTAGTATAAATAGGATAGCTAGGGTTTTATTATTTTTTATCAGACGATTTCTGATCATTGGGGCCTTTGGCTTTTGGGATCAAGAACGTGGTTCTTGATATTTGGGGCAAGAACGATTTGTTCTCGTTATTTACTTATTTTCGTTTAATAAATTGTCCTTATATTTATAACTCATCAAAATATGTGCCACTGAAAAACTCAGTGTAACCAAAAACTGTTAGGTGGTATTAAAAATGATTGCTTACTGGAATCCAGAGCTTTATTTGGGAAGTCTATAATGGCTAGTTGGGGATCACTATATTAAGAAGATCTCAACCAACTTGAAGATGTGAAACAGCGGGGAAGCAGGATATGGTTTAACATACACGACAAGAACCCACACGTACAAAAAACATACTGCATCAGATATTTGTTCAATCTTTTAATTTCTCCATATAAGAATACACTTGAAGACCAACCAACCAACTTTTAGAGATTCAAATGTATTTATTAACTGTTTATAGTCGATCTTGCATATTTTTACACAAGGGAAGCTGTTACTTCTCACTGCACCAATCACGGTGATGAATCTCTAAAAGTTGGTAATAATCAGAGATCTTTCCACAGTCATGGTGATGAACAAAAAATGGGTAACAGTCTGGAATTCATGCCATGAAAAGAACCTTGGTTACGACCTTGTGCGATAGTAGATCGTGAGGTTTGGACTTGAACCTGTAAACAAATCTCTGTGTGATCTGAATTGTAGGTGCATAAAAAGTTATTAATATGAGTAAGTGTTCAAGTGTACTTCATATCTATTTCACCCCTTTTGCCTTCTACCTGTCACAGACATCCAAACTTTGAGGACCTTCTACCTATTTAACAATAGTAGATTACCAATACGACTGCAAACAGTTTGTTTGAATTGAAATTGCAAAGAGGTTTTCATGCTCCATTTCAACAAACAAGAGCCTTACCACAGCATAACTTATCAAAAAGAGAGCATTCATGTTAGAACTTCTGAGATTTGGTTAGTTTATTTTTGGGAAAATTACACTCGGACCCCCTCACTTATGGGGTAATTACACAAACTCCCCCTCACTTTTTGGTAATTACAAAGGCCTCCCCTCGACCCAGTTGCCCACAGACTTGCCTGCCCGAAATGGTGAAATGACCTTTTTGCCCCTCCATTTTCAGAATTAAAGAAGTTAAAAAATCATAAAAATTACAACTTTATGTGAGGACTAAATTACCCTTCTACTTAAAATATTAAAGATATTTTATTTTTCTACTCAACTATATATATATATATATATATATATATATATACACACACACCACACACATCCCACATAACACACACATCAGACAGACACACAAAAACACACGCACACTCCGCGCCGGCGGGGTAGTAGAAATCTGTGGGGGTGGGGGAGAGGTGACGCGGGTGAGGGGTGGGGGAGAGGCGGCGCGGGTAAGGGGTGGGGAAGAAGAAGCCCAAATATTCATCCCAATAAATTGATTTATTAAACCTCATAATAATTCCAAGTTATTCAAAATCACAGAACTTATCCCAGCAAAGACTTTCCCACTTTTCCTCTACAACCAAACAAAACTCTTTCTCCCGAATATTCGGTTCGCAGAAAAATTGAACAAAATGTCCTCTGAAAACAAATAGAAAATCGCAAATTCTCTTACGTCTTCCGAATTCCCAATGTCATCCGATGGCGCTCTTAATCCCGTCGCTGGGAATTTCCGCACTCGCCGGAAAGGGAACCCCGGCGGTAATTATTCCAACAATTGGAAGGAAAAAATTTAGGTTTGGGGTTTGTCGTGGGAATATATATATATATATATTTTATGAATATAATTACTAATAAAAATGATTACTCATTATTAACAAAAATTATTAATTAAATATTTTAGTGATTGTTAATTTATTTAAGTAGTAAAAGATATTAATGTTTTTATTATTTTATTTTCGAATTGATTGTTGTTAATTTGCTTTTAATTTTGAAATAATAATTGTTTATCTGAAATAATTATTTTTATTGTTAATTTATTTATTTTTTTGACAACTTATTGTCAATATATTTAAAAAGTAAAAGATATTTAATTTTGTTTATTATTTTATTTTCGAATTGATTGTTAATTTTTTTAAAGAATAAAACCATTTAACTATCTAAAATCAATTAAATGCTTTTTATTTTTTTATTTCAGAATTAATTATTGATATTTATAAGTTCCATTTAGTTGAAGTAATTAAAATAAGGTAAATTAAAATCATTAACAAACTTTAATCAAATTCAACGATAAACATTACATCAACACCCTGAAAAGTTAGTCTATATTACAAATACACCCCCGAGGATATATTGGGCAGTCAAAAAGTCAGGACTTTTGGTCCAGGTTTGACCAGGGGTAAAATGGGGAAAGTCAAAAGTTTTTTGATGACGTCGTCAAAATTCTGCCCGAAAAAACTGACAGGGGGTGCCTGTGTAATGCAAAACATGTCGAGGGGAGGTCGTTGTAAGTTTTAAAAAGTGAGGGGGAGTTTGTGTAATTACCCCATAAATAAGGGGGTCTGAGTGTAATTTTCCCTTTATTTTTTGTATGTAAACAACCAGCTGTATATATAACCCTAGTCATAAGATCAACTAAACCCAGCCTTTTACAGTATCCTTTCTACAAGGTGGAACCAGTTTATAAACAGGAAAAATCTTACCATTAGCTTCTGGTACATTTCTTAATGCAATAGCGACTGCTTTGATCACAATATCATTTACTGAGACTTTAACATCGTACTTCGCTGCAGAGCAAAAAAAAAAGAAAAATGAGAGTCTGCAGCTATGGTAGTGCCCGTCACAATGATAAGGACCAATTTACATAATAACTCCTTACCTTTAAGTTCTTTTCTGAAGGAGAGAAGTGGATCCAGAATAACGCCTAGGACAAACCATTAAGATAAATATCAAGCTTGTAACATAACAGTAAACCTAAAAGAAACGTATCAATGAAAATTTGAAACCTGTTGATAAATATAAATGAGGTGTGAATTGTTTAGATTCGAGTAAGCGCATTGCTATCACCTGCAAACATTTAAGAAAGCTTTCTTTATATTATTGTAAGGAACTGTTTTCAAAGATGATTAACAGTGCTAGTATGCAATATATTCCACCATATAATAATTTTCAGCATGCATAAAAATTCCTACAAACAAAGACTTACCAATGTATACATATATCAACTATTGAGCATATATTTCTAATTTTCTGGATAATTAAGGGTAACATCTGTCCTCTAAACTTGATATGGTCATATCTAAACTCAGTCCAGAGAAGTTTGTCATATCCAAGCATGAATGAGTCAATACAATTTCAGGATGGAACTCTGTGGTGCATGCAAGGGGCTTAGGGTCTGTAATAGGGTTCAGGAAAAGCAAAGAAGAAAGTAAAATAATTTAGCTAAGGGGGGCAACTACAAATTAGCAGTACACTGACCAAATAAAGGTGACTACAGAAAATATGCGCTAGCATTAATATCTGTTTTTGACGATCCATCAAAAGAGTAAAATATCAACACATCTCTAGTAATTGAGGTTTTTGCATCTTCTTCAAAGGTGCATACATGCATTAGACTAATTTCTGTTTGGAAGTAAGTGATGTATACTAAAGATAGTAAAAGTGTAGAATGCATAGATACTTTTAAGTACTGATATCCCTTTTTTATTCTTGGTGAAAGGTAATGCAGAATTTGCTTAGTACCCGTCCTGAGAAACGGTTAATCTATCTGTAAATCTATAATGCCAAAGAGCACAGGTACCAGGATAGAAATCGCACACTTCTCCCCATATTTCTCTTAAGTCAAAGATTTACACAAGCAAATCCTTAACTTTTGACCACCATATAAATTGTACTTAAATTCTCCGTATTCTTCTCCATTACCATGCATTACATTTAATTAAAGCAAGATTAATCCTGCTCTATCCTGCAATCCTCAAGTCGCTCTTGATCACTTCCAAAATATGTCTGATCTATGCCATAATGACCTAAACTCAATGAGCCTGTATTCCTACACTCTCAATTGGGTAGCTCTTAATCAATCTAGGCGAAAATGAAATTTTTTTATGAATAGTTACTTGCAGAATAGCATTTAGCTCATTCTATATAATTCTTCAATTGAAGAACACTACTCTCTATGAAATACTCCATCGAAAAAACTTTTTCAAAATTTTTAACCTAAATGCAAAAGAAGAAAATCAGATGTCTCTGAGACCAATTATTCACTAAACCATCAAATAGAGAAATATGAGAAATAATCAACAGTGTCCATAAATTTGACTCAAGAATGGATTACTCAAGTACCTTTCGAATTTGACTATTTGGCAGATCCTCATAAGCATCTGTCTGCTGTAAAGTGGATTTTGATCCCACTGGTACCGAGGAAGAAGTTTGAGGGTGGACTGGAGATGAAGAAGAAATCCTCTCCTTGGATCCAGAGACCTTGACAGATCCTTTTCCAGACTTTATTGCAGCTAAAACATCCCCCTTTAGCAAAGTACCACGGGGACCAGATGCTGTTATTGATGATGCATCTAACCCATGTTCTGTAAGAAGCAACTTTGCGGCAGGACTAATTCGACTAAAACTTGTTTTCTGAGTTTTTACATCCTTTGAAGTAATTTCTTGAACGGGCCTTTCATCTTTGGCACTCAAATCACCACTAACAGATGCTTTTATAGCTTCAAGGTCGTTAGGATCTTCAACCTAGCAAGACATATTTTCCCACAAAACTATGATCATTTGCTAATGATGCGTAATCAGCATCTGGAGAACTGCCTTTTATATTTAGAGACGGAAAAAGGTGGAATCTGTACAAGTTTAAGCATTACGAACTCACAGTTATTGCAATGCCCCGCCCTACAGCAACATCTTTTGATCCTTCTGGAGCCAATATTTTGGCCAAGTATCTGCATCCAACATACCAAACTATATTAAATTACACAAATTTTTGAAGTAGGAACTGCATTAATAATACATACTGCTATACCCAAAAGAAAAACATTTCAATCAATGTACTAAAATCAAAATGTCAAACATGTCCCCCCCGTGGGTTGACAAAAGCTATCAAATTCTTGAAGAACTTTGCAGACATTAAATAACCACCTATCAAACAACTCAAGACCCATAACTTAAACAAGAAAAGAAAAATATAACATATTGTCTTTGTTTTTCTATTTTATTGATTAAGGTTGTCATGTCGGTACCATTATCAGAATTATGTGGCCAATCAAAAATCATCACAAAATTATAGAAATGTTTTCAAGATTTCAAACTCTTAAAATCAAACCAATACTGTTCATTTTGAAGTTTGCAAGTAACAGTTTAATTACCCTTCTTCAAGACATTCAAATTCAAGGGTTGCTTTGTCTGTTTCAATTTCACAAATAACATCACCAACCTCAATCTGCAACAAGCGGAAAAAGAATATGTCGTCAATCACTAAAAAGCAGTATAAGTAGAATCTCTGTCATTGATAAAGTATATATGACCTTATCGCCTTCCTTTTTCATCCATTTTGCAATATTACCCTGGTTCTGTGTAAGGAAAAAACAAAGAGGAAAGAATGAAAGACTCTTCAACGGTGAACAATAGAGTGAAAAATAAATATTACAGCATACAGTTTTACATGAGTAGTTCTTACCATAGTAGGTGATAGTGCTGGCATTTCAAGAACAATGTGAGGAGGGAGTTCGGATGTGCTGATGTTCACAGAGCTTGATTCCTGTATGCTGTCTCCATGTGCAGCAGTTTGTTCATTGGATGTTATATCTTTGGCTGCTGACCCACTTATACTAGCAGGAATCTTAGCTATATCATCTAGATCCTCGACCTAGTTAACCAGATCAAAATCAGTTTTCACATCATACCAGATGATGCTAATAGAATGAACCAGACTGAATTTCTTAACAAAGGCATTTTCGTCTACATAAGCTTGCAATAAAGCTCAAACAATATTTATCGGATGGATTTAAAGTATCAGAAAGGATTTTAGCTTTATGGTTTACTTTAGAGATGGCCCTCCATAGATTGAAGTGGAAGAAAAGGATCTAAGATGACCCCAGATAAGTAATGGACAAGGAGTTCTTTACTTAAGCTGAGTTCAAGTATTCTAAATTGCAGTATTCTACAGCCACTTGATGATGCATATGGCATGTGAAAGGGCCTTTAATTCTATTCTGCATAACATAAAGTGAAACATAGAAAAGATATGCTAATATTAGAAGTCCACGGCACATAACTGTAACTGCTATTGGCTGTCCCACAGGCACATCTTTTGAACCTTCCGGCACTAGTATCTTAGCCAGAAACCTGCATATTATGTGCAATGGAAATTAAATATGCTATCAGTTCTCTTTATTACTTTTTATTTTTGCAAGGTAATTGCATTAACAGCTAAAATCAACAAGAACATTCAAAGTATTACAACCCAACAACAACAATCCAAGGACATCCTGATGAAGAAACTAAATCAAAACATACAAAACCAAAACGAAGCAATTGGGAAGCTATCCTCGATAGAAGAACTCAATGAAGGACTAACAATACCCTGAACATAAAACAACATCGAAACCAACCCGAAATGCAAACAGAGTAGGGAAATAGCATACTTGACAACATTTCAGTCTAATCCTAATGTGCTTCTCATGGAATTGAAAGCTACAGCAAACATTGTATTGAAACATAGGTTTTATTAGGTTTTACCCTTCTTCAAGACATTCAAACTCCAGGGTAGCTTTGTCTGTCTCTATTTCACATATCACATCCCCAACTTCAATCTGTTGATTCCAAAAAGCAGAAAAAGGCCAATGAGTTTACATCTACTCAGATATCCTATCTATGCTCTACAGCAAAACCTTCATTCTTTCAAGTCATCAGATATTTTCCTGCACTTACATTTGAATGACATTGTGTGTCAAGATACATATTAACAATCTAGTAATAGCAACTGACCTTATCTCCCTCCTTCTTCCTCCACTTGGTAATGTTACCTTGACTCTGTAAAAGAAATGTGTAAGCATATCAGAATTCTCAATGGAGCATAAAAAACAAAAAGTTGCACATATGCATCTCTTATAATTCATGTTACCATTGTAGGAGATAAAGCAGGCATTTGAAGAACTATATGGTCAGGAAGCTCTGCAAAACATCAAAACTTGATAATAAGCAGTCAAGTCAAATAAAATATCAGCAGGTAAATCCAGCATGTTCACATCTTATTCAGTTTTTTACTTCTGATACTAGAGCTTCAAGAGTTTATTACTTTCCGCATGGTAATCGGTACAGGAAAAATGAAATCTGCCTATTGGCTCAAACTCAATTAGGTGTGCATATGGAAAGAACACAGGCAGACAAACAACTCGATTGGTGGGCATCTGAACAGACCTACTAAGTAGGCTTGTCTGGACCACAGAATTAAAAATGATATAGGCGTGCATCAGGAAGAACACAGGCCAGACAATCTACTCAATTTGGTGTGAATCTGAACAGACCCGGAAATAGGCCTGTCAGGACCAACTGAATTAAAACTGATACAGGTTGACTAGGACCCTGAGGCACTGTTTAACCAACTAAATTTAAATATATAGACTTATAATGCATTGAGCTCAAATGTGTTAAAAAAACTGTCATTGTTGAAATCTCGTGGATTAAGGGAGAAATATTCTCCCTGATTTATTTCCTTTTATTCATAGCAAATCCCCTAAAATCTGTGATATTGATTTCCCTTCCTTATTTAGTTACCCTGTTGTATCTATTTATTTGTGACTCTGCTGTACAGAAAACATATAGAAAAAAGACAGAAAAATAATTTCGTGGACGTAGGTCTTTGACTGAACCACGTAAAAACTTTGGTGTTCTTATGTCTTCTCTTTAATTACTACATGGTACCAGAGCAGGCTTAGGTTATCAAATTAATGGCAGACATCACCAGTAACGAGTCTGCTGCCTCGGAAACTCTCGAGAATGAGAGGGAAACCATTCCTAATTCTAGCTCAACCGGGTTCGAGAACTCATCTTTCCAAATAACCGTGGAAAAACTCGACAGAAAAAACTACAGAGAGTGGGCTCAATCAATTAAACTTGTTATTGATGGGAAAGGGAAATTAGGGTACCTCATTGAAGAAGTGAAAAAACCCTCCACAACTGATGCCGTGTCTCTGCAAAAATGGAAATCCGAGAATTCTATGGTCATGGCTTGGCTCGTCAATTCAATGAAGCCCACAATCGGAAAGACCTACCTATTCCTTCCAACGGCGAAAGACATGGGAGGCAGTCCGAGAAACATACTCCGACGCCGAAAACGCTGCTCAAATCTATGAAATTAAAACCCGATTGTGGCAAACAAAGCAAGGTGAACAAGAAGTCACTGACTACTACATGGAGATGATGAATCTGTGGCAAGAACTCGACTCAAGCTTGGAAGAGAATTGGGAGTGCACTGCAGATAGCGTCCGCTACAGAAAGAGGTTTGAGAGCGAGCGGGTGTTTGAATTCTTGCCTGGCCTCAATTGAGAACTTGATGATGTTAGAAACAGGGTCCTCGGTCGCCAACCTCTGCCAGGTATCAGAGAAGTTTTTGCAGAAATAAGGTGTGAAGAAGGAAGACGCAAGGTGATGATGGAGATGCAATCTGCTGTTGCGCCTAATTCATCCGGATTTGTAAGTCGTGGGCCTCCAACAAGTCGTGGGCTTAGTTTCCAGCATGGGCCTAATTCAAAGAATGGGTTTAATTTTTAGCATGGGTTTAATTTTCAAAATGGGCCTAATTTTCAGAATGGGTCTGCCCAGAATTACAATGGACCAAGTTCTCAAAATGGGTCGGGCCATAAAAATCATAAAGAAAAACCTCGGTGTGAACAGTGCAATAAAACGGGCCACACAGTAGAAACTTGTTGGGAAATTTATGGAAAACCGGTCGACTGGAAGCCCAAACAAAATAAGAACCGGGGTTACCAAGCAACTGTTAATCACTCTAGTGAGATAAATCAAGAAGAAAAAAGTGGAGGTTTCAATCCTGATCAGTTAGAAAAACTTTATGAATTATTTTCCGCATTTCAGGCATCGGGTCAGTCTTCCAATACTCCTTCTGCAACTTTAGCCCAAAGAGGTAATTTTTTGAAAGCATTAAATACTACATCTCGTGTCAATTTTCCATTGATTATTAACTCAGGCGCGTCGGATCACATGACTGATGATTATCATTTGTTTTATACATACTCACCTTGTGCGGGTAATTTGAAAGTAAAAATTGCAGATGAATCGCTCTCATCGATAGCCGGGAAAGCGAGTATTTGTATCTCTGATTCCATAATTCTTGATCCCGTCCTACATGTCCCGAAATTATCTTGTAATTTGTTATCCATTAGCCAATTGACAAAAAACTCGAATTGTTCGGCTAAATTATTTCCCTCGTATTGAGTCTTTCAGGATCTTTCATCGGGGAAGATGATGGGCAGTGTTAAAGAATGTGAGGGACTTTACTACTTTGAGGGGGCGAGTGTAAGTGACCAATGTCACACTGCTATTTATGGTTCTGTTCCTAAGAATAATGAGTTTATGTTATAGGCATTCTAGAATGGGTTATCCCAATGTTGAATATTTATAACGTTTATTTCCTTCTACTTGTTCAAATAAAGATTGCTTTGAAATTTAGTGTGAAGTTTGTGAGTTTGCTATACACCATCGTACTTCTTTTCCCAACTCTATGTATAAACCATCCATACCTTTTACCATAATTCACAATGATGTATGGGGTCCATCCCGAATTCCGAATAGGACTCACACAAAATGGTTTGTTACTTTTATCGATGATCATATGTGTATTTGTTGGGTTTATTTGTTACTTGATAAAATCGAATCCAATCTGTGTTCATTGAATTCCATCACATGGTCCAAACTCAATTCAACACTAAAATCAAAATCCTTCGTACAGATAATGGCAGATAATGGCACTGAATATTTCAATCAAGTGTTGAGTACTTATCTTCACGAGCATGGTATTTTTCATCAAAGTTCATGTGTTGACACTCCCCAACAGAATGGGGTTGCCGAACGAAAAAACAGACACATATTTGAAGTTGCTCGTGTTTTATTCTTTACTACTCACATGCCAAAATCTTTTTAGGGAGATGCCATTTTAACTGCTACGTATCTCATTAATCGAATGCCTAGCTGGGTCTTATCTTTTGCTACCCCGCTACAAAAATTCCAAGAATTTTTTTCCAAACTCTCACCTATACTCAACTATTCCTCTCAGAGTCTTTGGTTGCACTGTCTTTGTCCATGTCCATATTCAACACCGTACTAAATTGGATCCTCGGGCCATTAAGTGTGTGTTTTAGGGCTATTCACCTAATCAAAAATGGTACAAATGTTATGATCCTATCACTCGAAAAATATTTGTTAGCTTGGATGTTACCTTCTTCGAAACTACACCCTATTTCAAAAATTCCTCGCCTCAAGGGAAGAGTCCGAGTGAGGCTCATGTTTTGGATTTTGAATTTCTCCTTTCAGGTTCCTCTCCACAGATTGAAAACATTGAACCTTCGAGGCCTTCGCCAAACGGAAACTTAGGGGAAGATATGGAAAATTCAAATTCAAATTCGAAGGGTAAGGAGCTATTGGTTTACTCAAGAAGGCCATAAAATCCCGAGAACCTCGCATTCAAAGCACCCAAGAAGTCTGAACCGGTGATAGACCATCATGAGTCTACCTCCACTCACGTAACAGATTCCCATGAGATCGGCTTACCTATTGCTCTTCGTAAGCAACCACGTTCTTGCACTCTTCATCCCATCTCAAAATTCATCTCTTATAATAACTTGTCTACTAGTTATCGAGCTTTTACCACTAATCTAGACAGGATCAGTATCCCGAGAAATGTCCAAGAGGCATTCCAGAATCCAGCATGGAAAAAAGCCATTATGGAGGAGATGAGGGCGCTAGAGAAGAATGGGACTCGGGAGATAACCGAATTACCTAGAGGAAAAAGAACTATCGGATGCAAATGGGTATCCACGGTGAAATATAAAGCTGATGGGACAGCGGAACGATATAAGGCCCGCCTTGTGGCTAAGGGGTTTACTCAGACATACGGCATTGACTACACAGAGACATTTGCACCAATGGCAAAACTTCAACACCATTCGAGTACTTCTATCATTAGCAGTCAATTGGGATTGCCCTCTTCAGCAGTTCGATATCAAGAATGCCTTCCTTAATGGCGAGCTTGAGGAAGAAGTGTACATGACCCTCCCTCTCAGAAAGTCATTATACGGTCTAAAACAGTCTCCAAGAGCGTGGTTTGATAGATTTACGAAGGTTATAAAAGGCCAAGGATATCAACAAGGACAATCAGATCATACTATGTTCTTTAGGCAATCTGAAATAGGAAAAAAGGCAATCCTGATTGTGTATGTCGATGACATTGTCCTAACTGGAGATGAAACACCTGAAATGGAAAGACCAAAAAAGGTCCTAGCTGCTGAATTTGAGGTAAAAGACCTAGGACAAATTAAAATACTTCTTGGGCATGGAAGTTGCTAGATCAAGCAAAGGTATTAGTGTTTCTCAACGGAAGTATGTTCTTGATCTCTTAACTGAAACTGGAATGTTGGGATGCAAGCCAAGTGACACTCCTATTGAAGTGGGCAAAGGTGTAACTAATGATGGAGAAGCTGTTGATAAGGAGAGGTATCAAAGATTAGTTGGAAAGCTAATCTATCTGTCTCACACCAGACCGGACATTGCTTTTGCCGTGAGTATTGCTAGCCAGCATATGCAGTCACCAAAGGAAGTCCACTTAGAAGCCATGTACAAAATCCTCAGATATCTCAAGGGCTCTTCAGGAAAAGGGCTATTTTTTAAGAAATGCGAAAGACAGGAAGTAGAGATCTTTACAGACGCTGACTGGGCAGGATCAGTCTATGATAGAAAATCTACTATTAGATATTGTACATTCATATGGGGCAATCTTGTTACTTGGAGGAGCAAGAAACAAAATGTGGTGGCAAGAAGTAGTGCGGAAGCTAAGTTCAGGGCTATTGCACAAGGAATGTGTGAAGGATTATGGCTAAAGAAGCTTGTTGAAGAACTTGACATCACAGTTAAATTACCCATCAAACTTTACTGTGATAATAAAGCAGTTATTAGCATCTCTCTCAATCCAGCATGATAGGACCAAACACGTAGAAGTGGATAGACACTTCATCAAGGAAAAGGTCGAGAAAGGAATAATGTGCATGACATATGTTCCCATAAAAGAGCAAGTTGCTGATATTTTTACCAAGGGGCTACCAAGGCAAAGTTTCGATGATTTCGTTTGCAAGTTAGACATGATTGACATCTACGATCCAACTTGAAGGGGAGTGTTGAAATCTCGTGGATTAAGGGAGAAATATTCTCCCTGATTTATTTCCTTTTATTCATAGCAAATCCCCTAAAATCTGTGATATTGCCTTCCTTATTCAGTCACCCGGTTGTATCTATTTATTTGTGACTCTGCTGTACAGAAAAAATATAGAAAAAAGACAGAAAAATAATTGCGTGGACGTAGGTCTTTGACTGAACCATGTAAAAACTTTGGTGTTCTTATGTCTTCTCTTTAATTACTACAGTCATGATCTTGGAGGATCTTAGAAGTGCAAGATAGCAAGTTCTCTGCAAGTGGAAGCTAAACTTCCACTTGTGGAAGACTCTGATTTCCTTTTTGGTTCAGTGAGCAGGTACAATTGGACTGACAGAAGAAGAGTCTCCTGAAGACGGGAGGAACATGAAGTAGGACTATTAGACGCATGCTTGACTGCCAATCATTAGCACATCTTGTTGCATAGTTGGTGCTTCACATGGCCAGAGATGTTCACAACTTTCTGCCACAGAAAAAGTTGACGAGTACTTCATTGGGAGTCTGTCTATAGAAGAAAAGTTCCTAAAGAAGGTAGCGTTGGTTATGGTATTAACGGTTCTTAGGTGGGAGATCTCTGGAGCCAAGTTGCCCCAGACATCTGAGATTTTTTGCCTACTGTTTCTTTACCCAAAGGCTTTTATAACTCTCTTGCAGCGTAGGAAGCTGACTAAAGATATCTATCTGTATTTGCAGCCTAAAGTTTCACACAAGCACTCCATCACAATGTTGCTCCCTATCCTCCCTGTACTTTCTCGAGTCTTAGATAAGCAGCCTTATTGTTTGGCGATCAGTTTCCCTGTTTGACCATCCATCTCCAGCATATGCTAACGTGACACAATTCATAAGTGGTATTGGTATCAGAAATTAAGCTCCAGACTCCAGTAGAAAGGGTTTCCATACTGGATGCCAAAAGTCGACAAGCAAGTTCAACTAACTGCATTCAAGACCCTATATCATCCACAAACACTTGGTCACACAGTGTGCATCCTCACAATTGAGAAACTTAAAGAGAGAGGCCACATGTGTATGTATAAGTGCAGAAGTAAACAGGAAAGCAACTATGCCTTTCCCATTTGAGTTCATAAATTGCATGTCAGAGCTATCTCTATGACTTGGGGATTTAAAGTTTCTGATATTCTTCAACAAACAACTTTTGCACGAAGGTAAAAAATGGAGTATTAATTTTCAACATTCACTCTAAAAATTGGACATGAAAACGCTGGAGCATAAATATGATAAGTAGGATAAAAATTATTGACTGGAAGAACCAGCAAAAGACAGAAACTTGAATCAGGCCAAAATAATCAAGTCAACACCAAGAAGTGCCGGAGAGATAAATTTGGATAATAAGTTCAGAGTTGAATGAAAAGTCGTACCTGCAGATGAATAGTAGCGTATACCAATTCGAAACTGCAAAAGGCACATAACTAGTTAGAAAAGAATGCAATGGTTAAAAACAAATCATCATTACAATTTGACAACCAACCTTAATCTTAGAAGAATAATCATGAACGCCATTGACTAACGAAAAGGATGTTGGCCTGCTGAATTTCATTATAAGTTAATGAAAAAGAAACAATAAAAAAATGAATTAAAAAGTTCAGAAAATTTGATCAATGAAACCCCAGCATAACTGCCCGTAATGTATTAGCAAGAATGTTAAACCATTAGGATGCTATCAAATGTCGTTTAAGTTGGGCCAGCCTCTTCATGGGATTCCATATCTTAGGACTTCATGCTCATAGGGATATCATGCTTGCTTTTGGTACTCCAGAAACCATATTTTGATCGGACCTATATTTGCTCAATGATAAGAATTGGCAGTTTGGCACATGCTAAAACTTCAACGAGTGGCCTAGAATTCAATGAGGGGAAAACATCTTGTTGCCTGGTTGGTTAAATGTCTTCATGTTGTACAAAAGGGTGGTTTTGAACAAGACTGATGGTTGGAACAATGTCGGGCTTAACTGTCTGATGAAAATATCAGACGTGGCAATCGTACTTTCAGTTCTGAGTTGAAAATGTAAGAACAAAGAGGAAGGGTATCACTTTAACATTACAAGGAGGCTATACCATGACGAAATGTTGAAACGATCTTCCTATACGAGGACCTAAAGTTTTGCAAAATTTTTAACTTGCAGTGCAATGTAACATGACTTACAGCTGAAGTGACTCATTTGATTGTAAAGAATGCATCAGAGCAGCTGAATTAGTAAAACTGGGTGCTATGATATAGTTTTTTAATGGCTAAGATCGTAAAATTGAGGTATGCGCAGTTAAATTGGTCACATTGACCGGAGGTAAACCACCGCCTAAAGCTAAATACTCCTCTATGTAAGTAATATATAGCAAGAATTGCATCAGAAATATATCTTGAATGCTTTCTATTCGCACTATCACAAATCGTGCCTCCAGCGCAATGATAGAAAAAAAAGGTGATACACATAATATTAGAGAAAATATAAAGCGAATATAGAAATCCTTTTAAGTGGGCTGCTCTGATTGTAACTAAAAAGATTGTAACATTAGCATTTAGATGACGAGGGTAATTTCTATTTAGTGTAAAATCTAACATGACAATATACAAACAATGTATGTTCAGGAACGTCATCAATAAAAGGTAGACTGAGACAATCATCTTTCCTGCGTAATGGATTACAGTTAGTAAAGAATAATGTTTGAACTATTTAACCACAAACCTATCATAAAGGTATCAAAAGACAAAACGTCAGTAAGTCTAATACAAATTGGGGGTTTCACTTGTGAGCAATGAGATTGAAAAAACAAGGAGAATGAAAGGCACAAAAGATAAGCCTGTCGATCCGAACCTTAATAATGTTTCTGGAACATCGATACTAGAGATAGGCCCCCTGGATCTGCAGAACCATTATTTTGACAATAAGATGATAAAAAGGAAGTAAAACTGATCCATAACTACATAAAATGCATATAACAAACAGTCAGAAGGTGGTAATGAAAATCATATTTAGCAGTCTTTGGTAAAAGAATTTTATTGTTAGGAGTCCTGCATCTAACATTTCTATATGCGCAAAAGTAAAACTGATCCACAACTACATAAAATGCATATAACAAACAGTCAGAAGGTGGTAGTGAAAATCATATTTAGCAGTCTTTGGTAAAAGAATTTTATTATTAGGAGTCCTGCATCTAACATTTCTATACGCGCAAAAGTGGCCGCATGTCAGAAAATGACTGGTGTTCAAAGAGAAAATAGAGAAAATTGATCACCAAAAGTTGTGTATATTAAAACAAACAAAAAGGAGATAATTGCCTCATGAAATGCTATCCAACACAAAATTGTCCCAAAAGCATATGTTTCGCATGTGATAATGCTCATTTCTGCTATCGCAAACTAACTCAATAGTGCCAAACGGAGCGGGGCTTTGATGCAAGTAGGAGCCATTTAGGTAATGTGGTAGAAAAATCTAAGACTCAAATTTGTTTTTGCATGATTTGTGTAAAAAAAAAAAAAATAGTTACTCTTGTTAAAAGGAAAATGCCAAAGAAAAGGTTGTACAATAATCATAATATTTAGATTGCATTGATTTTGCTTTTCTTTTTAATATTTTCCATGACACCGTAGATCCAGTAGAACAGTGAAGGATTATCAGCCTTAGGAACCCACTATATGCTGTTCGAAATAGCTAATTACAATAAAAATCTAGGATCAGTTCATTAGCTCACATCAAGAATCCAAAGGTAAAAAAATTCCAGCCTGAAAGTACTGAAGCTACCAATAATTAGGTGGTATGACTAGTGAACTGAGATCAAGAGAAGGTAGAGTAAAAGCAGGCCTTTCTAAATTGCAATTTTTGATCAATTAAAAGCGCGATGAGGTAGACATGCTAAAGGACTGCAAACGATCTAAACACCAGATAGTTAGAATAATTGATATTTTCATTTCTTCATTTTATTTTAATTAAAAGAGATGAACAACAGTGAATTGGGCAATTAGCAATCGATTCAAAAGTGGGCCACAAGTATGACTAGTGAACTGAGATCAAGAGAAGGTAGAGTAAAAGCAGGCCTTTCTAAATTGCAATTTTTGATCAATTAAAAGCGCGATGAGGTAGACATGCTAAAGGACTGCAAACGATCTAAACACCAGATAGTTAGAATAATTGATATTTTCATTTCTTCATTTTATTTTAATTAAAAGAGATGAACAACAGTGAATTGGGCAATTAGCAATCCATTCAAAAGTGGGCCACAATCCCAGCAAATCAATCAATCCACAGTTCACTAGCATTTCAGTGTATTAACAGCTCAGAGTAGAGCAAGTTGGTATCTCATAAATTCCAGAAATCGAGTGAAATGAAAGGCTATGGGTTCATTTTCAGTAGCATAGACAAAACATCTTAGAAGATAGAATGGAGTTCCACATCTACATGTAACAACATCTCATAGTGCCAAAAGTATTTAGATGCACTCGAAGCAGAACCATTAATTTCTGAGCTTGTTTGCGTAATAATATAAGGACCAAATTTCTCCGCTAAACAGATTCTCTTGACAGAAGGAAAACCAACTTATGATTCTGAAAATCAGAGTATTTCTCTTTGCAAACTTCCACGAAAGTTACAGTTCAATTTATCGGTACGACTTATACAACCTTCAAACTGTTGCCTTAATAACTCAATCAGAAATAGAAAAGAAATGCCTCGATCAGCCCAACAGAATTATCCTAATGTTCATAATATCTTCAAAAGAAAAATATAGCACATAAATATTTAATATAACTTGTTTTTCTACCATCAGAATACTGAGAAACGGTATGATTTATCCCAAGCATCGCACTAGCGCGACGTTGACACCCCACCACAACTCTTGGAGAAATTCCAACTCAAAATACCACATATTCTTCATGTCCAATACCATCTGCTATTGCATGCTAAGATTTCAAATAACGAAAAACAGATGCTGGGCAAGACAATATTTTCGTTTTAGGCAACAACATTTTGACTATTTTCAATTGGAATGCCGCCCGCATTAGGGCACTCCACCAATCATCAATCATTCATATCTCTGCTAAATCATTTATTTCTAAATTAGATCAAAATTCGCCGAAACAAAGAGATCTAAAATAGAGAGAGAGAGTACCGATTAAGGGGTTGGTGAGTGAAGGATAAAAAGCGAGCCCTAAAAACAGATGGAGCTCGGGAGATCACCGGATGACGAAGCCTTGATAACGCCATTATTGATTTGATTTGATATGATTTGATTATTCCCCAAACTTTCACTGAATTGTACTCTCCCTTTTTTTGTATCTAGAGAAGAAAGACAGGAGAATCTCTCTATTCTTATATTAAATAATAATAATAATAATATAATTAGTATTTTGTTGGGCTTTCGGCTTTTCATGTAATGGCGGGCTATTGTACTTGTAGGCTTTGTTGACTTAAAGATGGTGGTTGCCTTTTTCGCTTTTCCTTATTTTTGTCCATTAGGGAAATTAAAAGTACTTATAGGGTTGGTAACACCGGATTCATTTCTTATTAGGGGTGGATGGAGGAGGGAGGGCTGAAGTTGAAGACTGGACGTGAAGGTACAAAAGAAATACTTATATGAAGTTTAAACTTATTTTGCATTCCGCTTTGGTAAATTTAAGATTTGTTTAAAAAAAAACAAATTGTCCTAGCTCCTTATCTACATAAATGGTCTAAAATATTTCTACTCTAGCTAGTTTAGTCCTTTTTTTACTCCTATCAAACCAAAAAAATTAATTCATTGACTCACTCCATCCACCCTCCAAATTAATGTCCCCTATCCCCACACCTATCGATACCCAACACTCAAAATCGATCTTTAAGCTTGTCTCCAGGGCCATCAATTTCACCACTAGCAATACCATTTCATCCACCACATCATAGCTTAGCCATTCGCCGAACAAAAAACCGTGCATTGAACAGCTACCTCCTATTCTACTTCTCAATTGGGTTTGTTATGATGGGTTTATGGAGTCTAATTGATACAAAAGATTGGGAGAAGTCAACAAAGTCATACGAGAAGCCAAAAAAGGATCTCGGGACTATCCAAGGCAGCTTGACCACGGTCAAAGGGGGTTTAACTGTGGGTCAACGCGGTTTGGACCAATGGATTGGCTTGGCTTGGTTTTGATAATTGATTAGTATTAGATTTGTTTTTTCCTAATTGTCTAAAAATAGGATTGTGTTTCCTATTTGGAATAGGTTTTAATTTTCCTTATGTATCGAATTTTTTACTTTATAAATATGGGCTTGTATATTGTAATTGATGATTGACTCCGACAAATAAGATGTGAGATTTAGTGTTTGACCCGTGGATGTAAGCAATTTGCCAAACCACGTTAAAGAAATTGTGTCATCTTTTATGCTTCTTTGATTCTAATTGATTCCCAGCAATTTGTTGTTCATCTCGTGATGCTACCATTCCTAACGTATTACCGACCACCACCACTAGTTGTTGCCACAGGGAAGGCCAAAAGCGTGAATTGGGTATGTCAACAACCACCACCACTACCAGAGTAACTTTTATACTATTTCAGACCTCAAACAAATGGTTGCGATCGTGCAAAGAAGTGATAGGAACTTGTGTGTATAACAGTGAGCTTCATATCATGTCAACTTTCAAGCGAATGATTGTAATGGACGTTTCCCCTAATCTAGCAAGAAAATACACTGAAGTTGGTCATGAAACTATCACATTGTGATATTTTGCTCCTCATCACAAATTGTACGTGACTTTGAAAAATAATGAGAACGTCGTCAATATGTGTTGTCTATATAAATGTGCACTACCTATCGTTAACATGATGGCAGTTTGTCAAAGCGAGCCAATTCGACGTAGAGGCCAAAACAACCATATTCGCAAGTAATACTTGAGATCTTTCATTTGGAAAACAATAACTCATTTGATTTTATACTAAAGTAGCTACAATTAAATACTGCAATATTATATTGTGATTACGATATGAGTTCTTCACCTAGTTACAAACCATATTTGATTTATACTTCATGTTGGTCCCAATTGGCATACGAAAGCGTCTAGAAAGGGGGGGTTGAATAGGCCCTGAAGTCCTTTTTTTACTTCAAAAGATTTCGTATCAAAAGGTTTTTGGACGCTTGAAAAGGTAGACGCTTGAAGTGTCTAACGCTTGACTTAAGCGTTCACTTCAAATATTGGTGCTTTGGCGAAGTGTCTGATGAAGACTATTTTATAAAGTTAACTCAGACTTCAAGAATTGAATACTTTGACCAAGTAGGTTAAGCGTTCAGTTCTTTTAATCAGTGTTAGCACAGCGGAATGATTTTTGGAGTTTTCTCTTTGAAAGTTTTAGCGTCACAAGAGGTTTCTTTGTTGCTTAGCTTTTGATTGTGTTTTACTTATGCAATGATATGATAGATGAAGGAATTGACTGAAAAGTAAATGACACAAAGTTTGTAAGGTTCGTTGGGTGGTGTAATCTCAACTATGTCCTTCTTCTCCTTTGCACTCGGAGGCAATCCACTAAAATGATTCTCAAAGAATCACACATAAACTTCTACAAATTAGGGAGAGATGGATGTCGATGACTTGAGCTCCTTGATCACACAGATTTCTGCTCCAAATCACTTCAATCCCCTTGCTTCTTTCACCCAGAAATAATGCAAGTATCCAACTTCGACTTCACACAGATCGCGAGGCTGGGATGGAGTTTTCTAAAACGGTTTGTTTGATTTTGATGAAGTTCAAACAAGTTGGGAATATCTCAGTAGGAAAGTGGTTTTTTCGAAAAGAATGTTTGAGATATTTGTTGACTGTCTCAGGATTTGAAGAAAAGCAAGTGGAATGTTTTCTTGAATATTCTGGCTTTTCTGAGAATTTAAGGAATGAGACTTCAATGCAACAGCAATTTGGCTTGATAATTTTTTTTTCTTTAGGCTTGTTGTTGAAGTTCTATTTATAGGCATTCTTGGAGAAAGTGTCCGTTTGACACATGCACTGGCGCGTGTCTCTCACTTTCGCGAGTGAACAACTTTTGTCCTTTTTCCTGAAAATCTGCTGCACAAAAGTTGGTGCTGCAGTCTGAGATAGTTGACAGTCCAATAGGGTGGCTTCTCCGTCCGTCTGAAAGTGCTTATCACATTTAATGCTCTTATCAGCATTTAATGCATTTGAATTAAATACCCGTTGGTACTTAATGCTTTGAGAATATTTGCATTAAACTCCTTCTGGACTTAGAAATAAATTCAGGTGAAATCACTTCTGTCCCATAAGGTAACGCTTGATATAGCTGGTCAATTAAACTTGGAGACTGTATCTTCTTTCAGAGATCAGGCGCTTGAGTCTTTGAACTTTACCACTGATAAACTCACTCAGAAATTATCAGACGCTCAGCCTAAGACTACTTTGCCTATCAATCTAAAATAAAATAAAACAAAGCCTAATAAGCCTATTACAAATCTAACGCTTCAAAGCTTATACAAATTTCTCTACCAAAATAAAACTTACATATTTTTGGGGTCTAACAAAAAGTCCTAATTGTCATCATTAAAACTTCTAACATGAAATTCCTAACAATTTCCCCGTTTTTGATGATGGCAATACTTACTCTTTTATAGTTCAAGAGTTAGACTGCCAAAAGTAAAAGTTAGCTTTGATTAGATAACGTTAGTTAAAGTTAGTTACGCTTCAACGAGATGTTTCAGCTAAAAACAAGGCATTTTATATATATCGAGAATTACAAGCATTTTTACAACTGAACAAGTAAAGAAATAAAAGACAAGAATATGGATAATGTAAAATCAGAAAATTTTAACGTCTTGGTCTGACTTTGTATCGCTTCGGCAATTCAGCTCGGATAGCTTCAGTCAGATTGTCTTCCAAGGTCATCATTGCTTCATGATCTTTGTTGATTATGAGCTTATTTTCTTCTTGTTGTCTCTTCTTGAAGTCAGTAAAATGATTGTCCCAGTCAGTTGGGTCAATACCAATATACCTTAGGCAGATTCGAAAAGCTTGGATAAAGTCAGTCATCTTCCTTTCTTCAGCTAAGATTTTTGGATCTGTAAGTTCTGGAATCGACGTTCTTTGAAGAGGGATGTCAAACTGTTCAAGCAGTGCTCTTGTAGGTATTGGTAGATTTGGATATAACGTTCTTGGAGGTTCCCTTAGTGTACTACTAGGTGCTCCAGATGTAGTTTGTTTCAGAGCAGTTATCCAAGATGGAAGACTAAGCGCAGAAGGAGAAGGAAGCACTTGACGCTTAGGAGACGGAGGCTCTTCAGCTTTTGAACTAGACGCTTTCCTCTTTTCTCCTTTCTTCTTCTTTTCCCCCTTATTGCCATCATCATATTCTAAGAAATGGTCTATGAGTACACTGACCTGATGAGCAATCTGAGACATAGAAGCTGTGATGTCATCCAGACGTTTGTCGAAGCGTTCCTGCAGAGCGAGAAGCTTGGCGCTGGTAGCATCATTCACAGAGGTCTCAAGGGTTTCAAGGTGCTGTTCAAGCTCTTCTTTCATGGCAAGTTGGGTTGCGTGAGTGGCATTATGCATTTCTTGAAAATTTTGTTTGCACTCACCAACAGCCGCTTGAGCTGAACTACACATATGAGCAATTTGAGCGCTCATTACGTGAGTTTCAATCTTTGCCAGATTGTCTTTAATCCAATGGAGAGATTCTGCATTCGGAGTAGCGTGGGCGCTAATAGTCTCCACGACGGATTTGAGCAAAGGACCAAAGGATTGACTCTCATCTGATTGAACCGCTTGAGGAGTCGGTCGCTTGAACCTTGATGAGTGTTTGAGAGAGTCAAAGGAAACTTGATAGGCTGGATCAAAAACAGTACCTCGAAGGGCAACGGGAAGATCCTCAGCACTATCATCAGTAACATGTTCAGGAGCGTCAGGAATATCCTCTGGGGGAGACGCTTGAACGCTTCAGCTGAATTAGCAGGCGCTTCCTCAAGCGTTGACTCAGGTTGACGAAAGTCATCGAATTGGAAGTTCCAGCTTGCTAACTCGGCATAAGAAGTGGATGCAGAGTCCTAGAGTTCAGTGAGTCTGGTTCGGGAAATATAAGTACCGGAGATGAATGTGCGAAGAGGACTATCAATGGCCCTGATGTGCATTGGACCAATGATATCAAGCACATGATTTGGGAAGACTTTAGACAGCGCTTGAGCAATTGAAAAGAGTGAATCTGGACAGTAATGTCTGGAAAATCCAATCAAGCGGTCGGAGGGAAGAGACGTAGGGCGCCGATGTTCACGTACACAGTCAGCATAGTACTCTTCAAGATATGGATAAATTGCTTGAGCCAGCTCTTGATTCCTTTGAAGCAAGGAGAGGACAAACTCATAGTGATCGAGTACCTCGCTGCGGATTGAAGGGAGCAGTGGATATCCTTTGAATGGACTGATTACTGAGCCGTTCCAAGGTCTGAGATTGGCAGTGAAGATCTTATCGAAAAGAGAGACAGAAGTTAAAATCTTCACCATCAGATTGAAATTTTCTTCACAGTGCCTTGGAGCAAAATTCAAGCACAATACACCAGATGTACCACTGGAAGAGGCTTGAGCGTTGAACAGAAGGGGAGTAGAGGATAATTTGTGAAGCTCTTGACGCCGACACTGTTCAATTTGATGTCTAACAATTGGGAGCTTGAGAACAGGTCCGACTCTCTGTTGACGCTGCTTGAGGCAATACTTGGCGAACTGACGCTTCTTGTCATGCATGCCTATGCCAAAAAGATGGGTAGCTTGGACTAACTCTGAGAAAGTATATTTATGTCCCATATACGCTTCAACCCAGTTGACTTCATTTATGCAGTAGTCTGTGCCAGCTGTCACCATAGCGCGAATGCCTTCAAGATGAATGTCTCTGATAGCTTCAAAACGGTGTCTATCAGGCTGATAGTTTGCATTCCAGACGCTATCAAAATATGCATCAGCTTCAGTCTGTCAACGATTCAAGACGTTCACCGGCATGAACAACTTTATTCTTCCACAGATGAAGTGGATGGACCGACGCAAGATTTTCAGGGCTATGAGTAGTCTGAGGGAAATGTGTGTAGCCTTCTCTGTTCAATACTGACTCTGAAGGATTGAGAAAGCTAGGACGTAGAGGCTCATACACACGAATGTTGTAATCCCTTAGAGCGAACCCGGTTGGCTTGCTATGCCCATAATCCAGATAGTATGCCAAGTCCACGTCACAACTAGGAGTTCTGCCTCCTTGTCTGTTTTGTATAATGGCTTTGATTCGACTGTCAAAATCAATCAGTCGAGCATCGTCATTCTCTGCAGCAATATATCTCGCTTCATTGTATCCTGCAGGAATGAAATCTTCTTCCAGCGCTGGGGGCATGAAGTTAATTGAATGATCAATTGTCTTTAGCGGATCGAGTTGAAAAAAGTGACGAGGAACTGGAACGTCTTCAGCATCGCTCTACCTTCTGAGCGTGCCTCTGTTATAGCAGCAGGTTCCTCAACTTCAATTGCAGCAACTTCTGCGGCAACATCTTTAACGATAGTAACGACTTCGGTCAAATCAACATCGAAAAGAATATATGTGGACGCTTCAGCAGCAGCTGGTACTATAGCTGAAATACAAGAGCTATCCTCTATAAGAGCAGGATCTTCTACAGATGTATGAATAGAAATGCTATGGGAAGAAATAAACTTACCCTGAGAGCTAGTCTCAACAGCAATTCTTTAAGCGCTTGGCGCAACAACGACTTGAGCACTTGGCTCAACAGCGACTTGAGCGTTTGACTCATCAGCGACTTGAGCACTTGGCTCATCAGCCCTAGGCTCTTCAGGATCAACTCGACGCTTGCTAGTCTTGGAACAATTGAAGATTTTCTTTATGTTGACTCCTTCAATGAGTTTAGACGGTGGAACGGGAGGATCAGCAGCTGGTTCTGCAAAGTCTATTTGTTTGATGATCCCTTCCAGCTTCCTTCTTTTGAGAGGTAGCTTGTCCTCGGCATCCTCATCGGTTTCCTCACCAACCTTTTGAGATGAGGCGGCAAATTGAACTTTTGACTTTCTGGGAGCCCTCTTCTTTGTTGTAGCCGGACGCTTTACAACTTCTTCTGGAACTGGGCGCTCCGTTTCTTTATCGGACGCTTGACGTACTTCCAGACTCTCAGATAGTGGTTTAGCCGCACCACCTATTTTTGGAGGATCCGTTTTCCCAAAAACTTGGACTTATTCAACGGAAGTCCAAACGAGTATACACAGTTTGATTTGTACAATAGGTCGCTTAGAACGAGTCCATAAGGCTTATTCGAAGTGCTTATACTATCCCGAAACCTTCCAAAGATGTACTCACTCCAGTTGATTTTGATGTTGAGGAGTATAGCAGTCATCATCTGAAATTGTACAGGGTTCACCTTATCAAAGGTTCCCACTCGGCATTCTATGATCTTGCTGCAGAAATCAGCCAATAGCCGGTATTTGGACACCAGGTCTTTCTTTTCGAAGTATTGAGTGTTGGGCACATCGTCGTACGCACTCATGATTGTCCATGCTTCCTTCATCTGTTTCAATGTAACGCAATCCAATGCCTCACCCTCATTTGGAAGATTGAAGATCTTGGCGATGGTGGAAGCAGATAAGAGAAATTTCTTTGGAGACTCCTTCTTGGATAAAGAGATTAGACAAGAAATAGACTTCTTGTCCTCTGAAAGTGTAGCAGTCTTCCAAAGGGTATCAACTTCAGTTGGAAACATATAAGAGTATTGGGTCAAGAATGGTTTGAGCCCAGCTTTGACGACCATGTCGATCATGTCCGCCAGGTTGATCTGAGGTTGTTCATAGAGAAATTTCCAGTCGACAACAAGGCCTTCAGTCACCTTGATGGTAAATTCAGCAGAAGTAGACGATGATTTCTTTGGTGCCATTTTTGTGAAAGAGATGAACTGAGATTTTTTTCTTTTTGAGAGAGAGACTAAATTTTGCAGATATGTTTTGAGTAAAAGTGAATTGTCATTCTGCAGAATTTGTGTTTTAAATGATACAGTAAAGAATTTTTTAAACTTATGTTTTCTAGTCTTTGTAGGATTTAGACACGTGTAACAATTGTTGAATCTCAGCCATAAATTCACTAATTGCGGACGCGAGTTTTGTGTAATAGAGAGAAGTTACATTTGGTAATTCTCAGATATAAAGATTTGACATTCGAGTTAAAAAAATTTAAAACGTTTGGCATTTTCAAAGTGTAACGCACGCGCTCGTTTGTGCACTGACACGTACACAAACACGTGCTATCTCTGAACCGTCATTTTGAAAAGAAACTTTTGATTACCCGCTAGTTTGATGTGATAGAAGCGTGCGAGTGGAGTACAAAATAGACTGTTGAGTCTGCCCACTACTTCGAAAGAAGTTTGGAAACTTTATGCATGGCTTTAAAGAGAATGATATATATATATATATTTTATATTAAGAGTTGATTGAACTTGATTCAACGCTTAACTGATATCATTGGTTGGTATTTACTATAACTGTTGTAATATAGACGCTTAAAGTCAAAGTCCTTTCTATGTTTGAGCGTCCAATATTTTATGCAAAGATAAGACTGAGCGTTGATGATCATGCATCTGAAAATTTTGATCATTGACGCTTACAGTTATGTTCAAGTACAATTTTAAGGTTTCCCCTAAATTTGATAACTTGTACCAATCTTTGTTTTTCAAAGAAGGTTGTTAGACATAAATCAAGTGGATTCCCCCTAAATTATATGTCTAATAAAGTATGATGCTTGATGATTAAGCGTTTAAATCAATCATACCTAGTTCACTTCTCAGAGTGAGAAAACGTTGTTCATTGAGTGCTTTGGTAAAGATATCTGCCAATTGTTTGTCAGTTCCAATGAAGTGCATGGAGATATCTTTCTTTTGAACATGGTCACGAAGAAAATGGTATCTAATGTCAATGTGTTTAGTTCTGGAATGAAAAACAGGGTTTTGAGTCATGGCTAGAGCGCTTTGGTTATCACAATGAATGGGGGTTAGACCTAAGATTATTCTGTAATCTCTGAGTTGTTGCCTCATCCATAGAACTTGTGCACAACAACTTCCTGCAGCTACATACTCAGCTTCGGCTGTAGAGGTAGCTATGGATTGTTGTTTCTTGCTATGCTATGAAACTAACCTATCACATAGGAATTGACAAGTACCACTAGTGCTTTTACGATCTATTTTGCAACCTGCAAAATCTGCATCTGAGTAACCGATTAGTTCAAAAGGAGAATACCTAGGATACCATAAGCCCACATTTTGTGTGCCTTTTAGGTATTTAAGGATCTTCTTGGCAGCAATTAAGTGTGACTCTTTAGGATCAGCTTGAAATCGTGCACACATGCATACCGAAAACATAATATCAGGTCTACTGGTAGTGAGATAAAGAAGTGATCCAATGATACTTCTATAATTAGTGATATCAACTTTCTTTCCACTTTCATCTTTATCTAACTTAAGCGTTTGGCTCATTGGAATTTTTGAATATGATGCATTTTCCATACCAAATTTCTTAATCATATCTCGTGTATAACGTTGTGTCAACGCTGCCTTTTGAAAAGCCTTTACCAATAAGAAAGATAGAGAGAGTGTCATACCATGCTCGGGGTGCTTGCTTAAGCCTGTAAAGTGCTTTTTCTAGCTTGTAAACCATACCCTTACCATGATTGTTGATGAATCCTGGTGGTTGCTCCACATATACTTCTTCTTGGAGTTTACCATTCAGGAAGGCACTCTTTACGTCCATTTGATATACTATAAACTTGTTAAACGCTGCATATGCTAGAAACATGCGGATTGCTTCAAGACGAGCGACAGGAGCGTATGTTTCATCAAAGTCAATACCCTCCTCTTGGCAATATCCTTGAGCTACGAGTCTGACCTTATTTCTTACAACAATGCCGTTCTCATCCATCTTGTTTCTATATACCCATCTAGTTCCAATAACTCCTTGGTAAGTTGGTCTTGGTACTAGCATCCAAACCTTATTTCGTTCGAACTGATTGAGCTCTTCTTGCATAGCTTCAATCCAACTTGGGTCACTTAGTGCTTCATCCACTTTCTTAGGTTCCATTTGAGATAGAAAGCTTGCGAACATAGCCTCATTGAATGTAGCGACTCTAGTTCTAACTGGTGCTCCAATATCTCCAATAATTTGCTCAGGTGGATGGTCACGCAGCCATAGTCTATCTGGTTGGAAGGGATTAAGAGGTTGAACAGGCGCTTAAGAATCATACGCTTGACCACCCTCTTGCATAGGCGCTTCAAGTTCACAATTCCTTGTTTGCTCTTGATGATCACTCTCTTCATGATCATCAACATTTCTTACATGATAATTTAGAGTAATCTCACGAGTATTCTTAGGAGGTGGCACTGAGATCTCATCATCGTCGTCAGTATCTTCATTAATAGTAATCTTAGACGCTTGATGACATAGATCTTCAACTCCTACATCATTTAAATTAACCTTACTCGGCTTTTGATTAGCATCATAAAAAATAACATGAATAGATTCCTCAACCTTCGATTTGATCTTATTGAGAATTCGAAAATTCTTTCCATTTTTGGCGTAGCCTAGAAAGATTCCCTCATCCGCTTTAGGATCAAAAGTCTTTAGGCTTTGGGATCCATTATTGTGGATAAAACATTTAGAACCAAAGACGTGAAAGTATGAAACATTTGGCTTTCGTCCCTTCCATAGTTCATATGGAGTTTTTCCATGCTGTTTGTTGATCATGCAGCGGTTTTGAGTGTAACAGGCAGTGTTGATCGCTTCAGCCCAAAATCTAGGAGCAAGCTTGGATTCTGCTAACATAGTCCTAGCGGCTTCCTTAACTGTTCGGTTCCGGCGCTCCGCAACACCATTTTGTTGGGGAGTTCTGGGAGCTGAATACTCATGGTGTATTCCATTTTCTGCACAAAACTTCTCAACAACCTTGTTAGTAAACTCAGTACCGTGATCGCTTCTTATTCTTGCAACCTTAAGATTTTTCAATGTTTGAAGTTGCCGAATAAGCGTTGTTAACTTGTCACACGTTTCATCTTTGGATGTAAGAAATTCCACCCAACTAAATCTAGAGAAATCGTCTACTATCACCAACGTATACTTTTTACCGCTTACACTGATCGTTTGAATAGGTCCAAACAAATCCATGTGAAGTAGTTCAAGTATTCTAGAAGTAGATAGATAAGGTTTTCTCTTGAACGATGACTTAACTTGTTTACCCATTTGACAAGCGTCACAAAGGCGATCCTTGTGAAATGGTCCATTTGGTAATCCCTCTACAAGATTTTGACTTATAAGCAGGGAGATTGTCTTAAAGTTGAGTTGATTCATTTTTCTATGCCATAACCAACCCATTTTAGATTCATTCTTAGCAACAAAACATGTTGTTTTTTTATCAAGTGTTGAACCCCAATCTACTAAATATACGTTGTTAGTTCTTTTTCCTTTCAATTTAGTAGACTTAGTCTTAGCGTCGTTTATATAGCAATAGTCACTTGAGAATATGACTTCAAAGCCTTTATCACAGAATTGACTTATGCTTATTAAATTGTGCTTCAGACCCTCAACAAAATAAACATCACTTATCATGATGTTCCCCCTATGCACAGTACCTATACCTTTGGTTTTACCTTTGGAGTTGTCACCAAATACAACCTGAGGACCATTGGCAGCTTGATAGTTGATCAGAAGATCTTTAGAACCTGTCATGTGCCTTGACGATCCACTATCAAAGTACCACACAGATGTATTGGCTCTAGCTCTAGGTACCTGCAATCAAAAAGGGAAGTTCTATTTCTGTTTAGGTACCCATTGTTGCTTGGGTCCTTCAACATTAGTATCCTTGTTAGTTTGAATTAGAACTTTAGGAACCCATATTTGCCTCGTCTTCATTGTAGGAATACTGGCCATTTTGGGTTTCACATTGTGCTGTGTGTGCTTTTTGGATGTATAATAATATCCGCGATTATAATAATAGTTATAATCATAGTCATAATCATAATCATCATAGTATCGATAATATGATCTTGACTGTCTTGGATATTGACGCTGATATTTCCTTGGCACTGGCTTGGGTTGCACTTTTGGTGTTGGACGCTTAGCGCTTGATTCACAGTTGTCAGTCTTATCTTTAGCCTTTTGAGCGTTTGGATAAACCCGTCTTTGTGAATCATTTGCCTTAGCCTTACCCTTTCCTGAGTTAGTTTTGACTTTCTCATTTGGCCTCTTACCATTGTCACTAGGTTCATTTTGTGTTTAACCCTGTGAACCTTTTTCAACAAAGATTACATCCTTTCCTTTGTTGTTTGCCGTAACATTAAATTTATTTGGTTGTTTACCGAGTTTATCACATCCTAAGTCGGTCTTCTCACCAAATAATTTGGTTACTTCAGTCACACTATCCAGCTGTCTAGAAGGTTTTGATAATGATGAGATGAGCTACTCTGATTTAGCAAGTCTAGCAATCAAATCAGCTTCTCTCTTGACTATTATATCAAGATCACCTTTCAATTGAATAACTTCACTCTTAAGCGATTGATTTTTCTCAATGCACTGTTGCTGAACTCGCAACTCTGCTTTGAGCGTTACGTTATCTCTTGTGAGTGATGAGATAATAGCGAGATCATTTTGATATATTTTGGCAGCTTCTTGACATTCATTGTAGTATTCTTTGACTTTGTCAAGTAATTCATCATAAGAAAGAGGAATTGATAATTCATTGATTACCTCGGGAGACGCTTCATCATCTCTGGCCATTAGACATATGAGCACTGAGTTATCTAATGGCTCATCATCATCACTACTTTCTTCTGATGATTCTAAATCTTCAGGTGCAGATGCTGGTTCTGATTCTGCTAGCAAGCCTTGTTGACGAAGGTTGCTCCTGAATTATCCAAGTAATCCTGCCTTGAGGGTTTGGATACGTTTGGATAAGGGCAATTTACCTGGTAGTGCCCTGGTTTTCTGAAATTATAACAAAAATTAGTTTTCATCTTTTGTTCATTTATTAACCTTGCAATGTGTGGTTTTGAGACCACTGGAGCTGGGAGACTTTGAGTAGATGCTTGGTATTGAGCAGACGCTTAGGGTGAAGGAACAGAATACTGAGACACTTGAAACTGTTGTTGCACAGGAGAAGACGCTTGATATGAACTTTGTCCTTGATTATTGAAACCTTTTCCTTTCTTTTCATATCTCAAGAACTTCCTGAATCTATTCAGCAAAGCCAACCCTGATTAAGTGATCTAAGCGTTGCCCTACTTTGGTAAACGGCTGAAATCACTAAGTCTAAGTTAACTACTCTGAAGCGTTTGACCCAAGCGCTCAGTACTCCAAGCGTTCAAAAATATTTAAGTGATACGAAATTTTTTGAAGTCTAAAAAGACTTCAGGGTCTATTAAACCCCCCCTTCTAGACCCTTTCGTATGCCACTTGGGACCACCAAGTGGTATCAGAGCGGTTGAATTAGAAACCTAAGCGTTTCCGAGCATAACTGCTTGTTCAGATCCATTTTTTTTTGTCGCTTTAATTTTTCTCTTCAAAAACATCTCATTATGGCTTTCAACAAAATGCCTAAGTTGGTAGAGTCAAATTATGATTCTTGGAAACTTAGAGCATTCACACAGAAACTTCTACAAAATAGTAATGGATGAAATTGATCTTGGGCTCCTTGATCACACAGACTTCAACACCAATGAAGATCGTCTTCTTCAAGCTTCTCTCACTCAGAAATACTGCCTGAAAGGAGTACAACAACTTTTCTCACTCAGATGAAAGGTTGAAAGTTATCTCTAGGGTTTTGTTTGTTTTTAGAAAGATCAAACAACTTGTAATATCTCAAGTGGAATTTGGATTTCTTCTTTAGAAGATGTTTGAGTTATTTTGGTGACTGTTTGGAATGTATGTAAAAAGCTTGAAGGTTTTGGCTATGGAGTTTCAAAGCTTTTTCATAGCAAGAGTATATGAATATTTTTCAATAATAGTTTTCTCGCGTGTGTTTTTAGGGTTTTTTTTGGGTGGTATTTATAGACACTTTCTTGAGATCTGTCCGTTGGACACATGTAGGAGCGTGTCATTCACGCGGAGAGTGAATATACCCAAGTTCTGACATTCCTGAAAATCTGCTAGGGCCGATTGGACGGGAGCAATTTTAATCTCTGAAATTCTGACAGTTTGAGTCAAAAAGGTGGCTTGTCCACAAGTCATAGTAGCTTATCACTTTTAATGCTCTTATCAGGCATTTAATGCATTTGAATTTATTTCCCGTTGAAAATAAATGTCCGTTGAATGATTGCATTTAAGTCCTTCATGACTTGAGGAGTTATTTCTGGTGAATCTTACATCCATCGCTTGAGACAATTTGAGCGCTTGATCCATGTATCCTGAAATAGGTTCCTTTAGCATTTGACGGACGCTAAGAGACAAATCTTCATCTCTGGTTGAATTCAGACGCTGGTCTTCAACTTCTTCTCTAATAGACTCACCTAGAATTCTACTAGTGAGTCAGTTACTAAGACTTAGTCTAAAATCTACAAAGATAAAAAAAATTACAAGCCTAAACAAAATCACAAACTTTCAAACGCTTAAACAAAGAAAACATAAACTTACATTTTTTTTGGGGTCTAACAATGAATCCTATCTTGTCATCATCAAAACATCTAACATGAAATTTCCTAACAAGCAAAGCCAACTCTTCTTCCTCATTGATATCTGAATTCTTTCCTTTGTTACCCGATTTACCTTTGATTAATGCAATGAGCGCTCCAGATTCAATCACTGGATTACTCACAATATCACTAGCAGAGTTCAACTCGAACTCAAATGTTTTTAGCTCTGAAAAGGCGTCTTTTGGAGTTAGGAGATCCAGCATATTTGATTCTCTCATAGCGGTTGTCTTCATCAAGAATTTACTTGGTAAGCTTCTGAAGATTTTAACCACCATTTCTCGGTTCTGTAAGTCCATTCCCAACGATGTAAGTTTTGTAATTAGAGCTGTAAATCTTATATCCAATTGCTCTAACGTTTCATTGGGTAGCATCTTAAATCCGTTAAACTTTTCCTTGGCAATGGAAAGTTTGTTTTCTTTGATTTGGGCTGAACCACCACAAATCGTAGCCAACGTATCCCATATTTCTTTAATAGTTTTACAAGATTCGATCTTGTTAAATAAGTTGTCATTATCACCAATAGCCGTATATAGAGCGTTACGACCAACATTGTCCAAATTGGCTCTTCGACACTCATCTGGAGTCCATTCTTGTTTTGGTTTCTGAACATAACCATCGGGAGTTTCTTCCGTGGCTCCAGGCGCTCTTGTGATAACTTTGTATATTTTGATTGCCCCATCTGAAATAATATCACACATGAACAGAGATATGTAAATGCTTTGACTTTACATGTGTCAAAATTTGATTCAGTCAGTTTGGGAACTTTAGCGAATGCCATATCGAGAATTTTAAAAGCAACTAGATTTTGAAAGAAAAGGATCTAAACAAGCAATTACGCTTGGAAATTTTAAAATTTCAATTTTAACCGCTCTGATACCACTTGTTGGTCCCAAGTGGCATACGAAACGGTCTAGAGGGGGGGAGGGGGTTGAATAGACCTTGAAGTCCTTTTTTTTTACTTCAAAAGATTTCGTATCAAAAGGTTTTTGGACGCTTGAAAATGTAGACACTTGAAGTGTCTAACGCTTGACTTAAGCGTTCACTTCAAATATTGGTGCTTTGGCGAAGCGTCTGATGAAGACTATTTTATAAAGTTAACTCAGACTTCAAGAATTGAATACTTTGACAAAGTAGGTTAAACGTTCAGTTCTTTTAATCAATGTTAGCACAGCGGAATGATTTTTGGAGTCTTCTCTTTGAAAGTTTTAGCGTCACAAGAGGTTTCTTTGTTGCTTAGCTTTTGATTGTGTTTTACTTATGCAATGATATGATAGATGAAGGAATTGACTGAAAAGTAAATGACACAAAGTTTGTAAGGTTCGTTGGGTAGTGTAATCCCAACTACGTCCTTCTTTTCCTTTGCACTCGGAGGCAATCCGCTAAAATGATTCTCAAAGAATCACACAGAAACTTCTACAAATTAGGGGGAGATGGATGTCGATGACTTGAGCTCTTTGATCACACAGATTTCTGCTCCAAATCACTTCAATCCCCTTGCTTCTTTCACCCAAAAATAATGCAAGTATCCAACTTCGACTTCACACAGATCGCGAGGTTTGGACGGAGTTTTCTAAAACGGTTTGTTTGATTTTGATGAAGTTCAAACAATTTGGGAATATCTCAGTAGGAAAGTGGTTTCTTCGAAAAGAATGTTTGAGATATTTGTTGACTGTCTCAGGATTTGAAGAAAAGCAAGTGGAATGTTTTCTCGAATATTCTGGCTTTTCTGAGTCTTCGAACTTTACCACTGATAAACTCACTCAGAAATTATCAGACGCTCAGCCTAAGACTACTTTGCCTATCAATCTAAAATAAAATAAAACAAAGCCTAATAAGCCTATTACAAATCTAACGCTTCAAAGCTTATACAAATTTCTCTACCAAAATAAAACTTACATATTTTTGGGGTCTAACAAAAAGTCCTAATTGTCATCATCAAAACTTCTAACATGAAATTCCTAACAATTTCCCCCTTTTTGATGATGACAATACTTACTCTTTGATAGTTCAAGAGTTAGACAACCAAAACTAAAAGTTAGCTTTGATTAGATAACGTTAGTTAAAGTTAGTTACGCTTCAACGAGATGTTTCAGCTAAAAATAATGCATTTTATATATATCGAGAATTACAAGCATTTTTACAACTGAACAAGTAAAGAAATAAAAGACAAGAATATGGATAATGTAAAATCAGAAAGTTTTAACGTCTTGGTCTGACTTTGTATCGCTTCGGCAATTCAGCTCGGATAGCTTCAGTCAGATTGTCTTCCAAGGTCATCATTACTTCATGATCTTTGTTGATTATGAGCTTATTCTCTTCTTGTTGTCTCTTCTTGAAGTCAGTAAAATGATTGTCCCAGTCAGTTGGGTCGATACCAATATACCTTAGGCAGATTCGAAAAGCTTGGATAAAGTCAGTCATCTTCCTCTCTTCAGCTAAGATTTTTGGATCTGTAGGTTCTGGAATGGACGTTCTTTGAAGAGGGATGTCAAACTGTTCAAGCAGTGCTCTTGTAGGTATTGGTAGATTTGGATATAACGCCCTTGGAGGTTCCCTTAGTGTACTACTAGGTGCTCCAGATGTACTTTGTTTCAGAGCAGTTATCCAAGACGGAAGACTAAGCGCAGAAGGAGAAGGAAGCACTTGACGCTTAGGAGACGGAGGCTCTTCAGCTCTTGAACTAGACGCTTTCCTCTTTTCTCCTTTCTTCTTCTTTTCCCCCTTATTGCCATCATCAGATTCTAAGAAATGGTCTGTGAGTACACTGACCTGATGAGCAATCTGAGACAAAGAAGTTGTGATGTCATCCAGATGCTTGTCGAAGTGTTCCTGCAGTGCGAGAAGCTTGGCGCTGGTAGCATCATTCACAGAGGTCTCAAGGGTTTCAAGGCGCTTTTCAAGCTCTTCTTTCATGGCAAGTTGGGTTGCGTGAGTGGCATCATGCATTTCTTGAAAATTTTGTTTGCACTCACCAACAGCCGCTTGAGCTGAACTACACATATGAGCAATTTGAGCGCTCATTACGTGAGTTTCAATCTTTGCCAGATCATCTTTAATCCAATGGAGAGATTCTGCATTCTGAGTAGCGTGGGCGCTAATAGCCTCCAAGACGGATTTGAGCAAAGGACCAAAGGATTGACTCTCATCTGATTGAACCGCTTGAGGAGTCGATTGCTTGAACCTTGATGAGTGTTTGAGAGAGTCAAAGGAAACTTGATAGGCTAGATCAAAAACAGTACCTCGAAGGGCAACGGGAAGATCCTCAGCACTATCATCAGTAACATGTTCAGGAGCGTGAGGAATATCCTCTGGGGGAGACGCTTGAACAGGGTCTTCAGTAGGCGCTGGAATACTTGTAACTGTAGACGTGAACGCTTCAGCTGACTTAGCAGGTGCTTCCTCAAGCGTTGACTCAGGTTGACGAAAGTCATCGAATTGGAAGTTCCAGCTTGCTAACTCGGCATAAGAAGTGGATGCAGAGTCCAAGAGTTTAGTGAGTCTGGTTCGGGAAATACAAGTACCGGAGATGAATGTGCGAAGAGGACTATCAATGGCCCTGATGTGCATTGGACCAATGATATCAAGCACATGATTTGGGAAGACTTTGGACGGCGCTTGAGCAGTTGAGAAGAGTGAATCTGGACAGTAATGTCTGGAAAATCCAATCAAGCAGTCGGAGGGAAGAGACGTAGGGCGCCGATGTTCAGGTACACAGTTAGCATAGTACTCTTCAAGATATGGATAAATTGCTTGAGCCAGCTCTTGATTCCTTTCAAGAAGGGAGAGGACAAACTCATAGTGATCGAGTACCTCGCTGCGGATTGAAGGGAGCAGTGAATATCCTTTGAATGGACTGATTACTGAGCCGTTCCAAGGTCTGAGATTGGCAATGAAGATCTTATCGAAAAGAGAGAAAGGAGTTAAAATCTTCACCATCAGATTGAAATTTTCTTCACAGTGGCATGAAGCAAAATTCAAGCACAATACACCTGATGTACCACTGGAAGAGGCTTGAGCGTTGAACAGAAGAGGAGTAGAGGATAATCTGTGAAGCTCTTGACGCAGACACTGTTCAATTTGATGTCTAACAATTGGGAGCTTGAGAACAGGTCCGACTCTCTGTTGACGCTACTTGAGGCAATACTTGGCGAACTGACGCTTCTTGTCATGCATGCCTATGCCAAAAAGATGGGCAGCTTGGACTAACTCTGAGAAATTATATTTATGTCCCATATACGCTTTAACCAGTTGGCCTTATTTATGCAGTAGTCTGAGGGAAATGTGTGTAGCCTTCTCTGCTCAATACTGACTCTGAAGGATTGAGAAAGCTAGGACGTAGAGGCTCATACACACGAATGCTGTAATCCCTTAGAGCGAACCCGGTTGGCTTGCTGTGCCCATAATCCAGATAGTATGCCAAGTCCACGTCACATCTAGGAGTTCTGCCTCCTTGTCTGTTTTGTATAATGGCTTTGATTCGACTGTCAAAATCAATCAGTCGAGCATCGTCATTCTCTGCAGCAATATATCTCGCTTCATTGTATCCTGCAGGAATGAAATCTTCTTCCAGCGCTGGGGGCATGAAGTTAATTGAATGATCAATTGTCTTCAGCGGATCGAGTTGAAAAAAGTGACGAGGAACTGGAACGTCTTCAGCATCACTCTGACCTTCTGAGCGTGTCTCTGTTATAGCAGCAGGTTCCTCAACTTCAATTGCAGCAACTTCTGCGGCAACATCTTTAACGATAGTAACGACTTCGGTCAAATCAACATCGAAAAGAATATATGTGGACGCTTCAGCAGCAGCTGGTACTATAGCTTAAATACAAGAGCTATCCTCTATAAGAGCAGGATCTTCTACAGATGTAGGAATAGAAATGCTATGGGAAGAAATAAACTTACCCTGAGAGCTAGTCTCAACAACAATTCTTTAAGCGCTTGGCGCAACAACGACTTGAGCGCTTGGCTCAACAGCGACTTGAGCGTTTGGCTCATCAGCGACTTGAGCACTTGGCTCATCAGCCCTAGGCTCTTCAGGATCAACTCGACACTTGCTAGTCTTGGAACAATTGAAGATTTTCTTTATGTTGACTCCTTCTATGAGTTTAGACGGTGGAACGGGAGGATCAGCAGCTGGTTCTGCAAAGTCTATTTGTTTGATGATCCCTTCCAGCTTCCTTCTTTTGAGAGGTAGCTTGTCCTCGGCATCCTCATCGGTTTCCTCACCAACCTTTTGAGATGAGGCGGCAAATTGAACTCTTGACTTTCTGGGAGCCCTCTTCTTTGTTGTAGCCGGACGCTTTACAACTTCTTCTGGAACTGGGCGCTCCGTTTCTTTATCGGACGCTTGACGTACTTCCAGACTCTCAGATAGTGGTTTAGCCGCACCACCTATTTTTGGAGGATCCGTTTTCCCAAAAACTTGGACTTATTCAACGGAAGTCCAAACGAGTATACACAGTTTGATTTGTACAATAGGTCGCTTAGAACGAGTCCATAAGGCTTATTCGAAGTGCTTATACTATCCCGAAACCTTCCAAAGATGTACTCACTCCAGTTGATTTTGATGTTGAGGAGTATAGCAGTCATCATCTGAAATTGTACAGGGTTCACCTTATCAAAGGTTCCCACTCGGCATTCTATGATCTTGCTGCAGAAATCAGCCAATAGCCGGTATTTGGACACCAGGTCTTTCTTTTCGAAGTATTGAGTGTTGGGCACATCGTCGTACGCACTCATGATTGTCCATGCTTCCTTCATCTGTTTCAATGTAACGCAATCCAATGCCTCACCCTCATTTGGAAGATTGAAGATCTTGGCGATGGTGGAAGCAGATAAGAGAAATTTCTTTGGAGACTCCTTCTTGGATAAAGAGATTAGACAAGAAATAGACTTCTTGTCCTCTGAAAGTGTAGCAGTCTTCCAAAGGGTATCAACTTCAGTTGGAAACATATAAGAGTATTGGGTCAAGAATGGTTTGAGCCCAGCTTTGACGACCATGTCGATCATGTCCGCCAGGTTGATCTGAGGTTGTTCATAGAGAAATTTCCAGTCGACAACAAGGCCTTCAGTCACCTTGATGGTAAATTCAGCAGAAGTAGACGATGATTTCTTTGGTGCCATTTTTGTGAAAGAGATGAACTGAGATTTTTTTTTTGAGAGAGAGAGACTAAATTTTGCAGATATGTTTTGAGTAAAAGTGAATTGTCATTCTGCAGAATTTGTGTTTGAATCTCAGCCATAAATTCACTAACTGCGGACCGAGTTTTGTGTAATAGAGAGAAGTTACATTTGGTCATTGTTAGGAAATTTCATGTTAGATGTTTTGATGATGACAAGATAGGATTCATTGTTAGACCCCAAATAAAATGTAAGTTTATGTTTTCATTGTTTAAGCGTTTGAAAGTTTGTAATTTTGTTTAGGCTTGTGATTTTTTATCTTTGTAGATTTTAGACTAAGTCTTAGTAATTGAATCGCTAGTAGAATTCTAGGTGAGTCTATTAGAGAAGAAGTTGAAGACCAGCGTCTGAAGTCAACCAAAGATGAAGATTTGTCTCTTAGCGTCCGTTAAACGCTAAAGGAACCTATTTCAGGATACATGGATCACGCGCTCAAATTGTCTCAAGCGATGGATGTAAGATTCACCTGGAATAAATCCTCAAGTCATGAAGGACTTAAATGCCCACATGGGTGATTGGAATAAAGATCCAAATGAGGCAGATCTCAACAAGATAGGATATTCAGCTCTTCCTTCCATCGTCAACTCTCCTCAAAACGTTTTATCTCCTAATCCACTTAAGTTATGGAAAGGAAAAGGACCTATTGTTGCTGAGCGTCCAAATCCGGTCAACTCATGGATAGAAGATGAGGCTCGAGAATATCTAGCCAGATTATGGGCTTAGGATTATGAAGAAGAAATGGAACGCTTTGAGAAATTTCTTGCCGCTAGAAAAGATCAAGCTAAAGCTGGGCAAGCGATGGATGATGAATACAGCCAGATGGGCTGAAGAATTTGTTCTACATTTCTATACCCTAGAAGAACTTATAAGATACCCGTTTCTTTTCAAGTTTGGGATAGAATACAGACGCCCAGGATATGCAACCTTTTTGCTTCAACAGCGTGAGATTATTGCAGGGAATGTTAGCGCTTTGCCACGATACAGACAACCAATCGAAAGCTACATTCGCCAGCAACTCGCCTTATACAGCCAGGGCGGACGCTACGTCTTGCATCCTCGTGCAGACTTTGCTCAAAGAATCTTTCCTGACCTAAACGAAGACGCTTCGTCAAGTAAACGGCCAATTCTTCCCGGTCAGAGTCAGATTCGTGTTGATGTTTCAACAGAACACGCTGAGTTTGCCGAGTTCCACAGAACTATGAGAGCAGTGTTTGAAAATGCCCAAGCGCTGGACAGCAGTTTCAATCACTTTTTCGGCCAAGATGATACAATTTCAGAGGATATACTCTATACCCCGTGCTCTTTAGTGAATCCAACATTCAAGTGGCCAAGATGATCTCGCTGATTAGGCGAGTGGACCAAGACGCAGCTCAAGCGCTCATGCCGTTGATTTTGGACTTTTTCAATCGTTATACTTCAGGGATTGCTTTACCAGAAGATGTGCAACTGGCACTAAGTACCGAAGAGCGTGAAGACGCTATATTCTTTATCCCGCAATCCAGCCTGATCAGTCCAAGGCATGTGATGGAAGCCCTTGGCCCTCTCTGGGTCATTGGCATTAGAGAACCTTCTCCTCCCTAACTCCAAATAATGGAAGAAGACTCTGCTCCGACTGTGGAAGTCGCTCAAAATCCTGAGGCTTCCTTGCCAGATTCTTCTAGCGCCCCAGTAGTCGAGCCCCCAGTTTTTGATTGAAGAAGTTCACTCTGAAATTGTACACGCGCCTATCGAGCCCTTTATCAGAGATAAATCCAAAGGCAAGGCTGCAGTTTCTAGTTCTTACGGACTTCTCCCGTCCCCAGAGCGTTCTTCTTCCGATTCGGATTCTGAAAGTGATTCAGACGCTAGAGACTTCAGACAGGCAGTCCTGAACTCGCTCCACAACATTGAAGGTTTCTGTTCCAAGATCTTTGAAACTGCTGATAGACATATGCGAATCATGTCTGATACGCAAAGTCGTGATATTGCAAACGCTTCAAACACAAGCACTGTTACAATCATGAAGAGCATATCACCCCTTATCGCTGAACTATCATCCGAATTCAACCGTCACTTAGCCCAGAGCGCTTCGGCTGATGCTGACAGACATATTTCGACCGATGCCACTGCTCAGAGCATCGCTCACCAAGTTGTTCTCTTAGTTGACGAAGTTCGACTCTTGCGAAGAGAAGTCGCTGAGTTGAAAACCTCTCTTGATGATGCCAAGAAGGGGGAAAATACAGAAAAGCATCAAGCGTCCAAAGCGATGTCAAAGACTGATAATAAAAATTGGCGATCAATGACGAAAGAACTAGTGAGCATCAAGAAGATGTTAACTAAAAAGAGAAAGCCAAGATATTATCTAGGAAGATATCCCCTTCCGGAATTGGACGTTGACTTCTTAGAAGGAATGGGATTTCAACCTCTTGTCGGACCGCTGAGACGACCTATCAATTGGAGACCGTCAAAAGATCCAAGCAAAGATATCTATCACGATTTAATTCGTGAACTTGGAATTTCTCCAAGAGAGTGGACGGAAAGGTTGTTAGAACTTAATGAAAGCGCCAGACTTCGTAGGCATGATTACGATGAAGTTCAACATACGACAATGATTGACATTGATCGTCTCCTAATGGACTTAGCGCTAGAAGTTCTCCAAGGCGAAGAAAGAGCAAAGCGACAGAAAAAGTGAATGATTTTTTTTTTTTTGTACTCGCTTTCCTTTTTTGTTTTCAGTATAAATCATATATGTTTATTCTTTCAATATATGAATGATTTATCGCTGAAACATCTTGTTGAAGCTAATCTAACTTTAGCTAACCTTACTAACTTTTTGAACGGTAACTTATATTCTTTGGGGCTTTTCTCTTTAGTAACTCTTAAATTATAAAAGAGTTACAAAAGTTAAAGTCTTGACATCATCAAAAAGGGGGAAATTGTTAGGAAATTTCATGTTAGATGTTTTGATGATGACAAGATAGGATTCATTGTTAGACCCCAAATAAAATGTAAGTTTATGTTTTCATTGTTTAAGCGTTTGAAAGTTTGTAATTTTGTTTAGGCTTGTAATTTTTTATCTTTGTAGATTTTAGACTAAGTCTTAGTAACTGAATCGCTAGTAGAATTCTAGGTGAGTCTATTGGAGAAGAAGTTGAAGACCAGCGTCTCAAGTCAACCAGAGATGAAGATTTGTCTCTTAGCGTCCGTCAAACGTTAAAGGAACCTATTTCAGGATACATGGATCAAGCGCTCAAATTGCCGCAAGCGATGGATGTAAGATTCACCTGGAATAAATCCTCAAGTCATGAAAGACTTAAATGCAATCATTCAACGGACATTTATTTCCAACGGGAAATAAATTCAAATGCATTAAATGCCTGATAAGAGCATTAAATGTGATAAGCTACTATGACTTGTGGACAAGCCACCTTTTTGACTCAGACTGTCAGAATTTCAGAGATTAAAACTGCTTCCGTCCAATCGGCCCCAGCAGATTTTCAGGAATGTCAGAACTTGGGTATATTCACTCTCCGCGTGTATGACATGCTCCTACATGTGTCCAACGGACAGATCTCAAGAAAGTGTCTATAAATACCACCCAAACAAAACCCTAAAAAATGACACACGCGAGAAAACTATTATTGAAAAATATTCATATACTCTTGCTGTGAAAAAGCTTTGAAACTCCATAGCCAAAACCTTCAAGCTTTTTACATACATTCCAAACAGTCACCAAAATATCTCAAACATCTTCTAAAGAAGAAATCCAAATTCCACTTGAGATATTACAAGTTGTTTGATCTTTCCAAAAACAAACAAAACCCTAGAGATAACCTTCAACCTTTCGTCTGAGTGAGAAAAGTTGTTGTACCCTTTCAGGCAGTATTTCTAAGTGAGAGAAGCTTGAAGAAGACGATCTTCATTGGTGCTGAAGTCTGTGTGATCAAGGAGCCTAAGATCATTTTCACCTGTTACTATTGTGTAGAAGATTCTGTGTGAATTCTTTGATTATCATCATAGTGAATTCCTCCAAGTGAAAAAGGAGAAGAAGGACGTAGCTGGGATTACATCACCCAGTGAACCTTACAAAGATTGTGTCTTTTACTTTATTGTCTTAGCACAATTTCATTGCGTCATTCATTTTATTGAAAAGAACAACTCTAAGCAATCAGCGATTAAGATTACTCAATAGAACGCTAAAAACTCATTTGCGCTGTGCTAACCCTGATTAAGCGATCTAAGCGTTGCCCTACTTTGGTAAACAGCTAAAATCACTAAGTCTATGTTAACTCTATCTGAAGCGTTTGATCCAAGCGCTCAGTACTCCAAGCGTTCAAAATATTTAAGTGATACAAAATTTTTGAAGTCTAAATAGACTTCAGGGTCTATTCAACTCCCCCTTCTAGACCCTTTCGTATGCCACTTGGGACCACCAAGTGGTATCAGAGCGGTTGAATTAGAAACCTAAGCATTTCCGAGCATAACTGCTTGTTCAGATCCATTTTTTTTACTTAGTCGCTTTAATTTTTCTCTTCAAAAACATCTCATTATGGCTTTCAACAAAATGCCTAAGTTGTAGAGTGAAATTATGATTCTTAGAAACTTAGAGCATTCGCTTACTTATGCTCATGCGATAGTGAAATGTGTGATGTAATTACAGGTGGTCCCATTCAGATTATGAAAGTTGTAACTCGGGCCGCTGGAGCAACCGAGGCAACTCCAGATGGTTATGTCGAGAAACCTAAGTTAGAATGGACGCCTGAGGATCGAAAAAGAGCAAATCTAGATAATGTTGGACGAAGTGCACTTTACTCAGCATTAGGAGACAACGATGCATTGTTCAACAAGATCAAGCAATGTAAGACTTCCAAAAAAATATGGGATAAGCTGGCTATAGTGTGTGAAGGATCAACACAAATGAAGGAGAATAAGCTTTCCATAGCCATGCAAAGATTTGAGCATTTCAAGATGCAACCCAATGAGACGCTAGAACAATTGGACGCAAGGTTTACTTTGCTCGTTACAGAGTTAGCGTCATTAGATAAGGAATTGACCAACAAAGAAATGGTCAAAAAGATTTTCAGAAGCCTTCCAAGCAAATATCTAATTAAGACTGTTGCTATGAGAGAATCACAGACATTGGAGACTCTTACTCCAGAGCATGTCTTTTCAGAGTTAAAGGCATTTGAGTTCGAATTGGGTGAAGTTAGTGACACATCGACTTTAGCGACTGAATCAGGAGCTTTAATCGCCACAACCAAAAGCAAGGGTAAAGCGGTTAGTGAGGTTAAAACCATGGAATCAAATGAAGAAAAGGAAATGGCTTTATTGGTCAAGAAATTCAAAAAATTTCTAAGATATGAAAAGAGAAATCCTATCGGACAAACGTCATTTCGGACTCCTCTCCCTGCTCCAGCGCCTCTGTATCAAGCGCCAGTGTACTCTGCACCTCAACCAGTAGCGCCAGTTCCATACCAAGCGCCTCCGTCTCCTACTCAAAATCTCTCAGCGCCAGTAGTCTCAAAGCGATTATCCACTGAACAGAAAATGAAAACTAATTTGTGTTATAATTGCAGAAAACCAGGGCACTACCAGGTGAATTGCCCTTATCCAAATGTGTCTAAGCCCACAAGGCAAGACTATGCGGATAGAAACCAATTCAGGAGCAACCTTCGCCAACATGGATTGCTAGCGGAATCAGAACCATTCTATGCACCTGAAGAGGACTTGGAATCATCCGATGAAAGCAGTGATGATGAGCCTACAAGCGACTCAGCGTTGATTTGTCTTATGGCAAGAGAGGATGAAGCGTCTGACAAATCGCTACCAGAGGTAACCAATGAATTATCAATTCCTCTTTCTTATGATGAATTACTTGACAAAGTCAAAGAATACTACAATGAATGTCAAGAAGCTACCAAAATATATCAAAATGATCTCGATATTATCTCATCACTCACAAGAGATAAAGTGACACTCAGAGCAGAGTTGCGAGTTTAGCAACAGTGCATTGAGAAGAACCAATCACTTGAGAGTGAAATTATTCAATTAAAAAATGATCTTGATATAATAGTCAAAAGAGAAGCTGATCTGATCGCTAGACTTGACAAATCAGAGCAGCTCGTCTCATCATTATCAAAAGCTTCTTGAAACTTGGATAATGGGACTGGGGTAACTAGATTATTTGGTGAAAAGACCGGTTTAGGATGCAATAAATTCGGTAAACAACCAAATAAATCTAATGTTACGACAAAAAACGAAGGAAAGGGTGTTCGCTTTGTTAAAGAAAGTTCACAAAGTCAAACGCTGAATGAACCAAGCGACAACGGTACGAGGCCAAATGAGAAAGCCAAAGCTGACTCAGGCAAGGGAAAGACAAAGGCAAATGATTCACAAAGAAAGATTCATCCAAACGCTCAAAAGGCTAAGGATAAACCTAACCACTGCGAATCAAGCGCTAAGCGTGAAGCACCAAAAGTGCAACCCACCAAGGAGTTATTGGAACTAGATGGGTTTTTAGGAACAAAATGGATGAAGATGGCATTGTTATAAGAAACAAAGCTAGATTAGTCGCTCAGGGTTATTGTCAAGAAGAGGGTATTGACTTTGATGAGACATATGCCCCAGTAGCCCGTCTTGAAGCGATTAGAATGTTCCTAGCGTTTGCCGCATTCAACAAGTTCACAGTATATCAAATGGACGTAAAGAGTGCTTTCTTGAATGGTAAGCTCCAAGAAGAATTCTATGTGGAGCAACCTCCAGGATTCATCAACAACCATGGCAAAAGTATGGTCTACAAACTGGATAAGGCACTCTATGGCCTTAAACAAGCACCAAGAGCATGGTATGACACTCTCTCTATCTTCCTTATAGGTAAAGGCTTTTCAAAAGGCAGCGTTGACACAATGTTATTTAAAATTACCCATAATGAAGATATTCTCTTAGTCCAAATCTATGTTGATGATATTATATTTGGTTCTACTAATAAGCGATTGTGTGAGAAATTTTCGAAAATGATGCAAGAACAATTTGAAATGAGCATGATGGGTGAATTAACTTTCTTCTTAGGATTACAAGTTAAGCAACTCCCTAATGGAATATTTATAAACCAAGCTAAGTATACTAGAGATGTGATTAAGAAATTTGGTATGGAAAATGCATCATCTTCAAAAATCCCAATGAGCCAAACGCTCAAGTTAGATAAAGATGAAAGTGGGAAGAAAATTGATATCACTAACTATAGGGATATTATTGGATCACTTCTTTATCTTACCGCTAGTAGACCTGATATTATGTTTTCGGTATGCATGTGTGCACGTTTTCAATCTGATCCTAGAGAATCACACTTAAATGCTACCAAGAGAATCCTTAAATACCTAAAAGGCACACAAAACGTGAGCTTGTGGTATCCAAGGGACTCTCCTTTTGAACTAATTGGTTATTCAGACGCAGATTTTGCAGGATGCAAAATAGATAGAAAAAGTACTAGTGGTACATGTCAATTTCTAGGTGATAGACTAGTTTCGTGGCATAGTAAGAAACAACAATCTATAGCGACTTCTACCGCTGAGGCAGAATATGTAGCTGTTGGAAGCTGTTGTGCACAAATCCTTTGGATGAGGCAACAACTTAGAGATTATGGAACAATCCTAGGTCCTACCCCAATCCATTGTGATAACCAAAGCGCTTTAGCTATGACCCAAAATCCTGTCCTTCATTCTAGAACCAAACACATTGACATTAGATACCATTTCTTGCGTGACCATGTTCAAAAGAAAGATATCTCCATGCATTTCATTGGAACTGACAAACAACTGGCAGATATCTTCACCAAAGCGCTCAATGAACAACGCTTTCTCACTTTAAGAAGTGAATTAGGTATGATCGATTTAAACGCTTAAATCATAAAGCATCATATTTAATAGACATATAATTTAGGGGGAATCCACTTTATGATTATGTCTAAACTATATTTCCCAAAAAGAAATGAGTTATCAATTTTAGGGGGAACTTTAAAATTGTACTTACTTCATTAAGTAAGCGACTATGATCAAAATGACTTTAACCAATCTTATGCATCGATCATTAGCGTTTATTTTTGCTCATTACAATCTGATCGCTTATAAAATGAAAGGTTTAAAAATCCAACAAGCGATTGATATGTATCAAATTAAAATTAATTTATAAAAGAATCTTCAGCGTGGAAAGAATTTCCACTTCAACGCTAAAGTAACTCTCTTTCACAAAAATTCATGCATAGTTTTCATCGCCACAAAGTAGCGTGTGGATGAGTCCAAAATTCTAGATTTGTTAACTACCCACACGTGCCTATCAAATCAAACTGACGGTTATGATTCCTATCTAAACCTAGGCAGTTCAGTAAAATGCATGAGTCTGAGTACGTGTCAATGTACTATCAGGCGCATGTAATTTACGCTGAAAATTTCAAATTTTTTCAAAAAGTAACTGCGGATCCGAAAATTGTTATAGTATCCTATTTTACCGCACTTTTTGACATCCGAAGTTATGTGTACACGGTTCAGATTTCTTTCTCATTAACTTCTGTACACGTGTCATTCATCTACCAATTGAGGAGTTACTTTTACCTTCTATTTATGCCTCTCAAAACTTTTACAGAAAACCTTTATCACTTCCAAGCTCTCTACTGTAAAAGTCATTTCTCTCTAAAAGGCAAAATCTTCTTTCTTTTCTTCAAAGTCTCATCTTTCAGCAATGGCACCCAAAGCTTCAAAATCTTCCAAAACAGCAACTCCTGCTACCGGAAAAACTTCCCGTGCTGAAAAACTAGTGACGGTTAACGCCGGATGTTAGGAATTTCATGTTAGATGTTTTGATGATGACAATTAGGATTCCATGTTAGACCCCAAGAAATGTTAAGTATAAAAGCTTTCGAAGAACAAATGTATAAGCGCCTGAAAGCTCGTGTTTTTATACTAGGCTTGTATTTTTATCTTTATAGATTTTAGACTAAGAATGTGATACCAAATCACTAGAAGAGTTCTGTGTGAGTCTACCAAGTGATGAAGTTGAAGATCAAGCGTCTGAAGGAACAGTAAAGATAAAGATTAGTCTCAAGCGTCCGTCAAACGCTAAAAGACTATCCCAGGTTATGAACTTAGCGCTCAAGATTTGTTATGGACCTTAGACCAAGTACTTAACACTAAGTCAAGAATTCTGAGTGAGTCTATCAAAGATAAAGTGAAAGGTCAAGCGTCTAAAAATCGGACAAAGATTATGACCTTTCTCAAGCGTCTGATTAACAAAGAAGGCTACTTTCAAAAAGGCTAAACTCCAAAAGCTCAAGCGTCTAGTTCTCCAAGCGTAACCTGAAGATTCAAATCCAAGTTATCAAAGATGCATGAATCAACGGAAATTATTTCCAAACGGAAATTATTTCCAAACGGAAATAAGACAAGATGCATCAAAAGTCGGATAAGTGCTATTAAAATATAAGCACTACAACTTATGGGCAAGCCATATCTTTGACCGAGACTGTCAGATTTATGAAACCAAGACCATGCCTAACCAATTAAATATACCCAAAGTTAGGATTGTCAGAAATCATGGAATGTTTAGGGAAACGAGATTCGAACCATGTCCAAAGGACAAAATCTCAAAACAACCTATAAATAACCTTTTCAGCAAAAGTAAAAAAAAAGAGACCGACATCACACGCTCATATAAACTGAAAAAGGTCCAAACTTTGCAGATATTATTTGAGAGAAAAAGCTTAGAAACCTCATAGCCGAAATCCTTGAAGCCTCTCAAATACATTCCAAAGACAGTCACCAATATCTCAAACCTCTTTTTAGAAGAACCATACACTATTACTGAGATATCCCAAGTTGTTTGAACTTTGCAAAAACAAACAAACCCGTGACCAAAACCATCAACACCTTTCATCTGAGTGAGAAAGCTTGTTGACTTACAAGCAATATTTTTGTGTAAAAGAAGCTTGTGGAAGAAGATCTCTATTGGAGCTGAAATCTGTGTGACCAAGGAGTTCCGAGATCAAGCGTAACTTGCACCATTTCTGAGTGAAAGAAGCAAGGGGATAGAAGGTCTTTAGTGGAGCTGAAATCTGTATGATCAAGGAGTTCCGAGATCATATCCAATCTCCCTCTATTTTGTAGAAGTCTCTGTGTGACTCTTCGATAATCATCATAGTGGAAAACCTCCCTGATAAAAGGAGAAGAAGGACGTAACTGGGATTACATCACCCAGTGAACCTTACAAATATCTTGTGTCATTTACTGCTTTAACTATTTACTGTTTTATTGCTTTACTATTCATATTGCATATACTTTGATAAAGTTTTAAAACAACTAAGCGACTACTTTTGATTAACAAACCGAATGCTAAGCTATAAAATACTTCCGCTGTGCTAACCCTGATTTAGTGACTAAACTCTGCCCTACTTTGGCAAGCGTTGAAATCACCAAGTCTAAGTTAACTTTTCCCAAGCGCCTGAAACTAGCGCTTAAGTCATTATCTCTCAAGCGCCGCACCCAGCGCTCAAAGCTTTCCGAGCGTTCAAATACTTCAAAGTGATACGAATTTTTAGAAGTCGAAAAAGACTTCAGGGTCTATTCAACCCCCCTCCCCTTCTAGACCCTTTCGTATACCACTTGGGACCAACAAGTGGTATCAGAGCGGTTGAAGTTGAAACCTAAGCGTTTCCAAGCGTAACTGCTTGTTCAGATCTTTTTTTGAAAAAAAAATAAAAAAATTTGTCACTTTAAAATTACTTTAAACTTTTCATGGCATTCTCTAAAGTTCCCAAGTTGACCGAGTCAAATTATGATTCATTGAAGGTCAAAGCGTTTACTTATTTGTGTTCATGTGATGATGAAATGTGTGATATCATTTCAGATGGGCCAATCAAAATATACAAAGTTATCACCAGAGCGCCCGAAGCCACAGAAGAAACACCTGACGGTTATGTGGAGAAGCCCAAACAAGAATGGTCCACCGATGAGCGTCGACGAGCCAATCTAGACAATGTCGGTCGGAATGCGTTATACACAGCCATTGGTGACAATGACAACTTATTCAACAAAGTCAAATCATGCAATACAACTAAAGAAATTTGGGATAAGTTGGCTACTATTTGTGGTGGCTCAGCACAAATCAAGGAAAACAAATTATCAATTGCCAAAGAAAAATTCAACGGCTTCAAGATGTTATCCAATGAGACACTAGAACAATTAGACATGAGATTTACAGCTCTTGTCACAGAATTAACATCTTTGGGCATGGAACTAAAAAATCGGGAAATGGTTGTCAAAATCTTCAGAAGTCTCCCGAGTAGATTCCTTATGAAAACAACTGCAATGAGAGAATCAAACAATCTGGATAGTCTAACTCCAGAAGATGGTTTTTCAGAACTCAAGGCATTTGAGTTTGAGTTGAATACGGCCAGCGATGCAGTGAGCAGTCCAGTAATTGAATCTGGAGCGCTAATGGCATCAATCAAAGGAAAATCCAGTAGTAAAGGAAAGGCTTCAGATATAAGTGAGGAAGAAGAACTAGCGCTTCTAAACAGATTCAGAAAGTTCTTGAAATATGAGAAGAAAGGAAACTGTCCTAAACATCCAGGACAAAATTCATATCAAGCGCCTGTTCAAAATCTACAACAATATCAAACGCCTCACTATCCTGCACCTTCCTCTCCAGCGCCAATTCAGCATCAAGCGTCTTCTCAGCAAGACCTCTCAGCGCCAGTGGTTCCAAAACCACGATTTGCAAAATTAACAAATGAACAAAAGATGAAAACAAATCTTTGTTATAATTGCAGGAAACCAGGGCATTTCCAAGTTAATTGCCCATATCCGAATGTGTCTAAACCTACAAAGCAAGACCAAGCACACAGAAGTCAATTCAGGAATAATCTAAGGCGACAAGGATTGCTAGCAGAATCAGAACCATTTTACACTCCTGAAGAAGACTTGGAATCATAAGATGAAAGTAGTGATGATGAGCCTTCAAGCGACTCAGCATTCATTTGTCTTATGGCAAGAGATGATGAAGAGTCTGATGATTCGCTATCTGAGGTAACCACTGAATTATGTCATCCCCTTTCTTATGATGAATTACTTGACAAAGTAAAAGAATATTACAATGATTGTCAAGAAGCCGCAAAATTATTTCAAAATCACCTTTACATCATCTCAGCGCTCAAGAGCGACAAAGTGACGCTCAAAGCAGAGTTGCAAATTCAGCAACAGTGCATTGAGAAGAACCAATCGCTTGAGAGTGAAATTATTCAATTAAAAGGTGATATTGATATAATAGTCAAGAGAGAAGCTGAATTGATCGCTAAACTTGCTAAATCAGAGCAGCTTATCTCATCATTATCAAAAGCTTCTAGAACGCTAGATAATGTGACTGAAGTAACCAGAGCATTTGGTGAAAAGACCGGTTTAGGTTGTGATAAATCTGGTCACAAAACCAAAGCGTCTGTGGTTATATCAACCAACAGAGGAAAAGGTGTAACCTTTGTTGAAGAAAGCTCAAACAGACAAACGCTGAATGAGACTCAGAATATTGGTATGAGATCAAATGAAAAAGCTAACACTGGCTCAGTCAAAAGAAAGACCAAAGTAAATGATCTACAAAAGAAAGTATATCCAAGCGCTCGAAGGGCTAAGGAAAAACCTTCTACAAGTAAATCAAACGCTAAGCGTCTAGCACCAAAAGTGCATCCTAAGCCAATATCAAGGAAATACCAATGTCAATATCCGCAAAGATCTAGATCATATTATCGACACTATGATAACCATGATTATGATTGTGATTATTGCTATTATCAAGGATATTACCATACACCTAAAGAGCACACACAACACCAACCAAAACCCAAAAAGGCCAATCTTCCCAAAATGAAGACAAGGCAAATGTGGGTTTCGAAGATTCTAATTCAGACTAACGTTACTAACAAAGAAGGACCCAAAACAAAATGGGTACCTAAGAAGAATTAGAACTGCCCTTTGAATGCAAGTATCTAGAGCCAACACCGATACCTCAATTTGGTACATAGATAGTGGGTCCTCGAGACATATGACTGGATCAAAGGATCTCTTGATCAACTATCGTGCAACCAATGGTCCTCAAGTTATATTCGGTGATAATTCTAAAGGTAAAACTAAATGTATAGGTATCATGCATAGGGGGAACATCATGATCAATGATGTATACTATGTTGAGGGTCTTAAACATAATCTCCTAAGCATAAGTCAATTTTGTGATAAAGGCTTTGAAATTAAATTTTCTAGTGACTTGTGCGAGATAATCGATGTTAAGACAGGATCTACTAAATTAAAAGGAAGAAGAACAAACAATGTATACTTAGTAGATTGGGATTCAACATTGGATAACAACCCTACATGTTTCGTAGCTAAGAATCAAAATGAATTGGGTTGGTTATGGCATAGAAAAATGAATCACCTCAACTTTAAGGCAATCTCTCAATTAATATCGCTAAATCTTGTAGAGGGATTACCTAGGGGTTCCTTTAATAAAGATCGCTTATGTGATGCTTGTCAAATGGGTAAGCAAGTTAAATCATCTTTTAAGAAGAAGCTTCATCTATCGACCTCTCGAATACTTGAATTACTACATTTAGATTTGTTTGGTCCTATTCAAATCATGAGCGTTAGTGGTAAAAAGTATTCACTAGTAATAGTTGATGATTTCTCACGCTATACATGGGTAGAATTTTTAGCATCTAAAGATGAAACTAGTGCCAAGCTCACCTCTCTAATTCGTCAACTACAAAACTCAAAAGATCTAAAAGTGACAAGAATTAGAAGTGATAGAGGAACTGAATTTACTAACCATATTGTTGAGAAATTTTGCAAAGACTTTGGAATACTTCATGAGTATTCAGCGCCTAGAACACCTCAACAAAACGGAGTTGCCGAGCGACGGAACAGAACGCTTAAAGAAGCCGCTAGGACTATGTTAGCCGAGTCTAAGCTGCCTCAAAGGTTTTGGGCCAAAGCTATCAATACTGCTTGCTACACTCAGAACCGGTGTATGATCAAAAAGCAACATGAAAAGACTCCATATGAGTTATGGAAGGGACGTAAGCCGAATGTTTCATACTTTCATGTATTTGGTTCAAAATGTTTCATTCATAACAATGGATCCCAAAGCATAAAGACATTTGATCCTAAAGCAGATGAAGGAATCTTTTTAGGCTACGCCAAAAATGGAAAGAGCTTTCGCATCTTAAATAAGATCAAATCGAAGGTTGAAGAATCCATTCATGTTGTGTTTGATGATGCTAACCAAGAACCGAGTAAGGTTAATATTAATGATGCAGGAATTGAAGATTTATCTCAACAAGCGTCACAAATCAATCTGTGTGATGATAGTGATATTGATGAAGATAATGAAATCATTGTACGTAATCCTAAGATTACTCGTAAAGATATCAACGATGATATTGCAAGAAACACTGATGATCATGAAGGAAATGTTCATCAAGAGCAAACTCAAACTGTAAACACTGAAGCGCCTACGCAAGGAATTGGTCAAGCGCCTGCACAGCTTAATCAAGCGTTAGATCAATCTCTTAACCCGTTCCAACCAGACAGAAAATGGCTCAGAGACCATCCACTAGAACTAATTATTGGAGATATTGGAGCACCTGTTAGAACCAGAGCCGCTACAATAAATGAGGCCATGTTTGCAAGCTTCCTATCTCAAATGGAACCAAAGAAAGTGGATGAAGCGCTTAACGATCCAAGTTGGATTGGAGCCATGCAAGAAGAGCTAAATCAGTTTGAAAGAAATAAGGTATGGAGGCTAGTACCAAGGCTAATTCACCAAGGAGTTATTGGGACTAGATGGGTTTATAGAAACAAAATGGATGAGAATGGTACTGTAATTAGAAACAAAGCCAGACTTGTAGCACAAGGATACTGGCAAGAAGAGGGTATCGACTTCGATGAGACATACGCTCCTGTCGCCCGTCTTGAAGCTATTCGAATATTTCTAGCGTTTGCAGCATTTAACAAATTTACAGTGTATCAAATGGACGTAAAGAGTGCATTTCTGAATGGTAAACTCCAAGAAGTATACGTGGAGCAACCACCAGGATTCATCAACAACCATGGGAAGAGTATGGTCTACAAATTGGACAAGGCACTTTATGGTCTTAAACAAGCACCAAGAGCATGGTATGACACTCTTTCTATCTTCCTTATAGGTAAAGCCTTTTCAAAAGGCATCGTTGACACAACGTTATTCAAAATTACCCATAATGAAGATATTCTCCTAGTTCAAATTTATGTTCATGATATTATATTTGGATCTACCAATAAGCGTGAGAAATTTTCGAAAATGATGCAAGATCAATTTGAAATGAGCATGATGGGTGAATTAACTTTCTTCCTAGGATTACAAGTTAAAAAATTCCCTAATGGCATATTTATAAACCAAACTAAATATACTAGAGATATGATCAAGAAATTTGGTATGGAAAATGCATCACCTTCCAAAATTCCAATGAGCCAAACGCTTAAGCTAGATAGAGATGATATTGGAAAGAAAATTGATATCACTAACTATAGAGGTATTATTGGATCACTTCTTTATCTTACAGCTAGTAGACCTGATATTATGTTCTCGGTATGCATGTGTGCACGATTTCAAGCCGATCCTAGAGAATCACACCTAATTGCTGCCAAAAAGATCCTTAAGTACCTAAAAGGCATACAAAATGTGGGCCTATGGTATCCTAGGGATTCTCCTTTTGAACTAATTGGTTATTCAGATGCAGATTTTACAGGATGCAAAATAGATAGAAAAAGTACTAGTGTTACATGTCAATTTCTAGGTGATAGACTAATTTCATGGCATAGTAAGAAGCAACAGTCCATCGCTACTTCCACCGCCGAAGCTGAGTATGTAGCCGCTGGAAGCTGTTGTGCACAGATCCTTTGGATGAGGCAACAACTTAGAGACTATGGAGTAGTCTTAAGTCCAACTCCTATCCATTGTGACAATCAAAGCGCCTTAGCGATGACTCAAAATCCAGTTCTTCACTCTAGAACCAAACACATTGACATCCGCTATCACTTTCTACGTGACCACGTTCAAAAGAAAGATATCTCCATGCACTTCATTGGTACAGAAAAGCAACTGGCAGATATCTTCACCAAAGCGCTCAACGAACAACGTTTCCTCACTTTAAGACGTGAACTAGGTATGATTGATCTAAATGCTTAATCATTCGAAACATCATACTTTTGTTAGGCATGAAATTTAGGGGGAATTCACTTTATTTTATGTAATTTATGGGGAACCTACATAGGGGGAACCTTAAAAGAACTAACTATATTTAAGTGAACATGACCAAAAAAAAGTTTTTCCTTGCATCGGTCATACGCACTTAGCATTATACACTTAAATCATTCGGACGCTTATTACACAAATCTTTCTTAGCGTCTGTGCTACTTTCAAAACACTGAACGCTTAAGCTTATCCCCAATCAAGCGCTCAGTAAAATGTATTTCAAATAAAGCGTACCTTACCCGACGCTAAACAAAAATTAATGGATTAGTCAATCAATGCAATTAATGCTGACTTGACATCTCTTATCTCTGTTCAAGAAAACCCAAGGGTACTCATTGATTTTTCAAAAAATTGGTTCAGCTTATGTACACGTGTAAATACACTCACCATGTATTCTGGGCGAGTACATCTAACGCTGAATATTTTAAAATTAAACTCTAAAGTAAACACTGACACCGAAAGTATGTTGTTATTTATCGAAACCAGTGTGAGAAAAATATTCCATCTTCACGTATAAATGTTAAACTTTTCATTATTACACACAAGAGTCAAAAGATTGTAAACAATGTGCTTGAACGCTCAAGCATAAAAAGGGATTTGGAAAGAACTTTTAACAAACTGTCAAGCGTCAATGAAAAGTATGAAGAGCGTCAAATTTTTACACACTACAAATAAATCAAAATTTTGTCGGGTACTTAAATGGTTCTTCAAAATGATGGCTCTCAAACAGTTTGTGATAGTATACGTGTCAACTTTACACACGCGCGTGTATCACACCTAAACTCTGAATCGTCTTCTTTCAAATCTTTACTCGGACTTCAAAAAATTATATGTGGGAGTTACCAAATGTAACCGTGCCTATCTTTTAAAATTCACGTCTACAGTTATCTTGCTCAAAAGCTGAGATCTAATTGATTTCCACGTGTCAAAATCCTAACAAAGAGAGAAAACACAAATTCAAAACTATGTTGCTAAAAACTAATTTTGTGCAGAAAAGAACCCATTTCTACTAAAACTCTCTGCAAAAATCTCTCTCTCTCTAAAAGCAAAAATCTCACTCTTTCTCAAAATGGCACCCAAGAAATCTGCTGCTACTTCGACTGAAAAAGTCTTCAAGGTAACCGAGGGTCTTGTGGTGGACTGGAAGTTCCTGTACGAACGCACCCAAATTGACCTATCGGAGATGAGGGATTCTGTTACCAAGGCGGGGCTTCAGAAGTTTCTAAACAGATATTCATACATATTTCCTGGTGAAGTCGATCACTTCTGGAGAAATGCTAAACTATCAGAAGACGAGACTTCCATCTCTTGTCTATTTCCTATCTCCAAGAAAGAATCCAAGTCATTCACTCTTTCTTCCACCACAATCGCTCATAACTTCACCCTACCGAACGAAGGAGCAACCTTGGACACCATCACTGACGAACAAATTGAAGAAGTATGGGTCAGAATCCGAGCGTATGATGATGTTCCGTACAAACAGTACTTCGAAAAGAAAGATATCGTCAACAGATATCGTGTCTTGGCTGATTTCTGCAGCAAAAACATTGAATGCAGAGTGGGGACTTTTGACAAGATTAACCCGTTGCAATTTCGCATGATGACAGCCATCCTGCTCAACATAAACATCAACTGGAGCGCCTATGTGTTCAGTAGATACAGAGACTGTCTGCATGCCTCAAACAAACCTTACGGTTTAGTTCTTAGTGACCTGCTATTCAGAGCAGAATGTACATCTTCGGCTGGATTTACTGTGGCCAAACACAAATTCTATGGGCCAAGAATCATTCAGAATCTTTTTAACCCACCAAAGATCGGAGGTGCGGCCAGACCTCTCTCTGAGCGCCAAGTTGTGCGTGAAGCGTCAGACGAGGAGGCTGAGCGTCCAGCTCCAGAGGAAGCTAAGCGTTCCACTCCGAAGAAAGCCATGAAACGCCCGACTGCTACCAAAAAGAGGGCTACCCGAAAGTCCAAGGCTCAACCTATTCCATCTCCTCCACAGGATGATGAAGCTACGGATGACAATGAAGAAGACAAGATTCCTCTCGTAAGCCGAAGAAAACTAGAAAAAGTACTTAAAAACATAGACTTCGAAGAACCTAATGTTGCACCCACTCAAGCGCCACCGGCTGAAGGGATGAACGTGAAGCGTATCTTCAAGAAACGCAGAGGACTACGCAAGCGTCAAGTCGATGTTACTCCTCCAGAGCCTGAGACTACTGAGCCAAGCGCTCAAGCTACTATTGCTGTTGAGACTAGCTCTCAGGGTAAGTTTATTTCTCCCCAGAGCAGTTTCTTACCTACTTATGTAGAAGATCCTCCGCTTATAGAGGATATCTGTTATAGAGCTCTTCCTCTAGCTGCTGTTCAAGCGCCCAGTGATGTCCATCTGGATGTCGATATGACAGATGTTGTCTCCATCTGGATATTTGGTTAACTGGGATTATCTTTTTGATAACCAGAACTTCCCTCTTCGAACGACTCTTCCACTCGGTCAAGAATCTGGTTTGAGAGACATGCTTACTACTACTTATAACTACTTTGAAGAAGAATCTCTCTATTTTTTCAATAATGGTGAAATTTCTGAAGACGTCAATTCCATATCCTGCGTCTTCCCTTCTGCTAAAGAGACCTTTGTTCTCACTCCCTCTCTGATTTCTTCACTACTAAATCTCCCGAATCATGGCAGTGAGGTAGAACATGTCAATCTCGGAGATGCTACCAAAGTCTGGGATTTGATCAAGAAAGACGAAGTTAACACCGCGTATGAGCCAAACTTCAAGAAGAATGATATGAAGGGCGAATACGTCATCCTCGCTGACATTTGTTCAAAGATTATTGAATGCAGAAAAGGAACTTTCGATAAAATCACCAACATTCAATACAAGATGATGGTAGCCATCCTAACCAAGTTAAAAGTTAACTGGTCTCTCTACGTTTTCAATCGCTTCAAAGCAGCGATGGCTAAGTCTGTTAATCCCAAGCCTTACGGGATTGTGCTAAGTCGTATTCTTTGCGCTTGCGGATATACGCAATCTTTTGGCAAAAAGATTCCAGCGACCAAATTTTATGGAAAGAAAATGATAAGCGAGCTTCTTAACCCAAGAAAACCCGGCGGAGCAGCGGTTCCTAAAGAACAGCGTGAGCGACTTCCAGCCAAAGGAGTTGTTCGCAGTGATGATGAAGATCAGGCGTCTTCTTCATCATCGTTGTCTTCATCAGAAGAAGAAGTGGTGGTCAAGCGACCTAAGAGAAAGATCATTCTCAAAGTCACTGAGCCATCCAAGCCCGCAAAGAAACAAAAGCCTGATCTTAAGAAGAAGAAGCCGGATCCCAAAAAGAACCAAAAGATCCCTTTTCCTTCTCACTCTCCTAAATCTCCATCTCCTCCTCCAGCGTTTGTCTTTCCCGTTCCCGAGGAAGAAGAAGCCATAGAAGAAGAAGTCCCGCTTGCACGAAGGCGTACTCTTCTTTCTACTTCCGCAGTATCCTCTAGCGCTCCATCAAAACCAGCGCTTAAAGAGTCAGCTAGTGCTTCTTTCTCTGACGCTGTTCCCGAAGTCAGCTCAGATCCTCAAGCTGCTACTCAATCTGAGAGGCGTTCAAATGTTCAGGGTAAGTATTTGCTAAGCAAATTTGCCTATCCTTTCCTTGTTAGTCTCTAAGTTTCTAACGCTAGGATAAGAAATCTTTCAGCACCTTATGCAGCAGATATTCAATATGTTCTCAACACGCTTGAAGAACTAAATATCCCCATTCGTGCTGACCCGATAACTTCTTTTATCGATTTAGATCCCGAAGAAGAAGTCCAGGAGCCTGAGGAAATTGCTCAAGAAACAGATCAAGCGACTAAAAACGTCATTGATATTCCTCAGGGTAAGCGATGTAGTCTTTTGTTTGTAATTTCTACTTAGTAGAAATTTTTGCTTGCTTTTCTCAATCGCTTACATGTATCAGCTCAAGATGTCCCTCAAGATGTACCAATCGCTGATGCCCCTCCTCTCTCGGAGATTCTAGTTGAAATAGACGTGGACATGGCAACTGTTGTGGATATCGCTAAAAAGGCATCACAAGTTCTTCCTGACGCTGAAACTTCATCAGCAAGTGAAGCAACTTTAAACGCTGAGCGGTCGATAGAAGTGGTCCCTATCCCAACAGAAGCTATTGCTTTTGTTCCTATGCCAACAGGACCTCCTCCTCGTGTCATTGATTTCTTCCCGCACGGATACTCTTCAGATATTGAATTTTATTATGCCGCCAAAGAACGTGACGCTCAAACGCTTGTCGAGTTGGAAATCCAATTTCAAACGACTCTCCATCGGCCAGATCTTTCAGACTCACACAAGTTTGAAATCTTAAAGCATTTTTCCAATCTTGGTCTGTACAGTTTAGCGCGTCTTCATTCACGCCTTGAGTATATTCGTCGACCAGCGTTCAACAGATCAGAATTTGACGAGAAGCGATTCAATTTCACCGGTCGCTCAGAAGAGTCCTTTTATCCTCTGCGCCAAAACCAGATTGTTTTCAAAAATCCCCACATGGGTGATTGGAACAAAGATCCAGATGAGGCAGATCTCAACAAGATAGGATATTCAGCTCTTCCTTCCATCGTCAACTCTCCTCAAAACGCTTTATCTCCTAATCCACTTAAGTTATGGAAAGGAAAAGGACCTATTGTTGCTGAGCGTCCAAATCCGGTCAACTCGTGGATAGAAGATGAGGCTCAAGAATATCTAGCCAGATTATGGGCTGAGGATTATGAAGAAGAAATGGAACGCTTTGAGAAATTTCTTGCCGCTAGAAAAGATCAAGCTAAAGCTATCAAGCTGGGCAAGTGATGGATGATGAATACAGCCAGATGGGCTGAAGAATTTGTTCTGCATTTCTATACCCTAGAAAAACTTATAAGATACCCGTTTCTTTTCAAGTTTGGGATAGAATACAGACGCCCAGGATATGCAACCTTTTTGCATCAACAACGTTAGATTATTGCAGGGAATTTTAGCGCTTTGCCACGATACAGACTACCAATCGAAAGCTACATTCGCCAGCAATTCGCCTTATACAGCCAGGGCGGACGCTACGTCTTGCATCTTCGTGCAGACTTTGTTCAAAGAATCTTTCCTGACCTAAACGAAGATGCTTCGTCAAGTAAACGGCCAATTCTTCCCGGTCAGAGTCAGATTCGTGTTGATGTTTCAACAGAACACGCTGAGTTTGCTGAGTTCCACAGAACTATGAAAACAGTGTTTGAAAATGCCCAAGCGCTGGACAGCAGTTTCAATCACTTTTTCGGGTGTTACAATTTCAGAGGATATACTCTACACCCCGTGCTCTTTAGTGAATCCAACATTCAAGTGGCCAAGATGATCTCGCTGATTAGGCGAGTGGACCAAGATGCAGCTCAAGCGCTCATGCCGTTGATTTTTGACTTTTTCAATCGTTATACTTCAGGGATTGCTTTACCGGAAGATGTGCAACTGGCACTAAGTACCGAAGAGCGCGAAGACGCTATATTCTTTATCCCGCAATCCAGCCTGATCAGTCCAAGGCATGGGATGGAAGGCCTTGGCCCTCTCTGGGTCATTGGCATTAGAGAACCTTCTCCTCCCCAACTCCAAATAATGGAAGTAGACTCTGCTCCTACTGCGGAAGTCGCTCAAAATCCTGAGGCTTCCTTGCCAGATTCTTCTAGCGACCCAGTAGTCGAGCCCCCAGTTTTTGCAGATCCAATCATGGATCAAGCGATTGAAGAAGTGCACTCTGAAATTGTACACGGGCCTATCGAGCCCTTTAACAGAGATAAATCCAAAAGCAAGGCTGCAGTTTCTAGTTCTTACGGACTTCTCCCATCCCCAGAGCGTTCTTCTTCCGATTCGGATTCTGAAAGTGATTCAGACGCTAGAGACTTCGAAAATGCAGTCCGGAACTCGCTCCACAACATTGAAGGTTCCTGTTCCAAGATCTTTGAAAATGCTGATAGACATTTGCGAAGCATGTCTGATACGCAAAGTCGTGATATTGCAAATGCTTTAAACACAAGCACTGTTACAATCATGAAGAGCATTTCACCCCTTATCGCTGAACTCTCATCCGAATTCAACCGTCACTTAGCCCAGAGCGCTTCAGCTGATGCTGACAGACATATTTCGACCGATGCCACTGCTCAGAGCATCGCTCACCAAGTTGCTCTCTTAGTTGACGAAGTTCGACTCTTACGAAGAGAATTCGCTGAGTTGAAAACCTTTCTTGATGATGCCAAGAAGGGGGAAAATACAGAAAAGCATCAAGCGTCCAAAGCGATGTCAAAGACTGATAATAAAAATTGGCGATCTATGATGGAAGAACTAGTGAGCATCAAGAAGATGTTAACTAGAAAGAGAAAGCCAAGATATTATCTAGGAAGATATCTCCTTCCGGAATTGGACGTTGACTTCTTAGAAGGAATGGGATTTCAACCTCTTGCCGGACCGCTGAGAAGAACTATCAATTGGAGACCGTCAAAAGATCCAAGAAAAGATATCTATCATGATTTAATTCGTGAACTTGGAATTTTTCCAAGAGAGTGGACGGAAAGGTTGTTAGAACTTAATGAAAGCGCCAGACTTCGTAGGCATGATTACGATGAAGTTCAACATACGACAATGATTGACATTGATCGTCTCCTGATGGACTTAGCGCTAGAAGTTCTCCAAGGCGAAGAAAGAGCAAAGCGATAGAAAAAGTGAATGATTTTTTTTTTTTTTGTACTCGCTTTCTTTTTTTGTTTTCAGTATAAATCATGTATGTTTATTCTTTCAATATATGAATGATTTATCGCTGAAACATCTTGTTGAAGTTAATCTAACTTTAGGTAACCTTACTAACTTTTTGAACGCTAACTTATATTCTTTTGGGCTTTTCTCTTTAGTAACTCTTAAATTATAAAAGAGTTACAAAAGTTAAAGTCTTGACATCATCAAAAAGGGGGAAATTGTTAGGAAATTTTATGTTAGATGTTTTGATGATGACAAGATAGGATTCATTGTTAGACCCCAAATAAAATGTAAGTTTATGTTTTCATTGTTTAAGCGTTTGAAAGTTTGTAATTTTGTTTAGGCTTGTAATTTTTTATCTTTGTAGATTTTAGACTAACTCTTAGTAACTGAATCGCTAGTAGAATTCTAGGTGAGTCTATTAGAGAAGAAGTTGAAGACCAGCGTCTGAAGTCAACCAGAGATGAAGATTTGTCTCTTAGCGTCCGTCAAACGCTAAAGAAACCTATTTCAGGATACATGGATCAAGCGCTCAAATTGTCTCAAGCGATGGATGTAAGATTCACCTGGAATAAATCCTCAAGTCATGAAGGACTTATATGCAATCATTCAACGGACAATTATTTCCAACTGGAAATAAATTCAAATGCATTAAATGCCTGATAAGAGCATTAAATGTGATAAGCTACAATGACTTGTGGACAAGCCACTTTTTTGACTCAGACTGTCAGAATTTCAGAGATTAAAACTACTCCCGTCCAATCGGCCCCAGCAGATTTTCAGGAATGTCAGAACTTGGGTATATTCACTCTCCGCGTGAATGACACGCTCCTACATATGTCCAACGGACAGATCTCAAGAAAGTGTCTATAAATACCACCCAAACAAAACCCTAAAAAATGACACACGCGAGAAAACTATTATTGAAAAATATTCATATACTCTTGCTGTGAAAAAGCTTTGAAACTCCATAGCCAAAACCTTCAAGCTTTTTACATACATTCCAAACAGTCACCAAAATATCTCAAACATCTTCTAAAGAAGAAATCCAAATTCCACTTGAGATATTACAAGTTGTTTGATCTTTCCAAAAACAAACAAAACCCTAGAGATAACCTTCAACCTTTCGTCTGAGTGAGAAAAGTTGTTGTACCCTTTCAGGCAGTATTTCTAAGTGAGAGAAGCTTGAAGAAGACGATCTTCATTGGTGCTGAAGTTTGTGTGATCAAGGAGCCCAAGATCATTTTCACCTGTTACTATTGTGTAGAAGATTCTGTGTGAATTCTTTGATTATCATCATACTGAATTCCTCCAAGTGAAAAAGGAGAAGAAGGACGTAGCTGGGATCACATCACCCAGTGAACCTTACAAAGATTGTGTCTTTTACTTTATTGTCTTAGCACTATTTCATTGCATCATTCATTTTATTGAAAAGAACAACTCTAAGCAATCAGCGATTAAGATTAATCAATAGAATACTAAAAACTCATTTCCGCTGTGCTAACCCTGATTAAGCGATCTAAGCATTGCCCTACTTTGGTAAAAAGCTAAAATCACTAAGTCTAAGTTAGCTCTATCTGAAGCGTTTGATCCAAGCGCTCAGTACTCCAAGCGTTCAAAATATTTAAGTGATACGAAATTTTTGAAGTCTAAAAAGACTTCAGTGTCTATTCAACCCCCCCCCCTCTAGACCCTTTCGTATGCCACTTGGGACCACCAAGTGGTATCAGAGCGGTTGAATTAGAAACCAAAGCGTTTCCGAGCATAACTGCTTGTTCAGATCCATTTTTTTTTACTTAGTCGCTTTAATTTTTCTCTTCAAAAACATCTCATTATGGCTTTCAACAAAATGCCTAAGTTGGTAGAGTCAAATTATGATTCTTGGAAACTTAGAGCATTCGCTTACTTATGCTCATGCGATAGTGAAATGTGTGATGTAATTACAGGTGGTCCCATTCAGATTATGAAAGTTGTAACTCGAGCTGCTGGAGCAACCGAGGCAACTCCAGATGGTTATGTCGAGAAACCTAAGTTAGAATGGACTCCTGAGGATCGAAAAAGAGCAAATCTAGATAATGTTGGACGAAGTGCACTTTACTCAGCATTAGGAGACAACGATGCATTGTTCAACAAGATGAAGCAATGTAAGACTTCCAAAGAAATATGGGATAAGCTGGCTATAGCGTGTGAAGGATCAGCACAAATGAAGGAGAATAAGCTTTCCATAGCCATGCAAAGATTTGAGCATTTCAAGATGTAGCCCAATGAGACGCTAGAACAATTGGACGCAAGGTTTACTTTGCTCGTTACAGAGTTAGCGTCATTAGACAAGGAATTGACCAACAAGGAAATGGTCAAAAAGATTTTCAGAAGCCTTCCAACCAAATGAAGAAAAGGAAATGGCTTTATTGGTCAAGAAATTCAAAAAATTTCTAAGATATGAAAAGAGAAATCCTATCTGACAAACGTCATTTCAGACTCCTCTCCCTGCTCCAGGGCCTTAGTATCAAGCGCCAGTGTACTCTGCACCTCAACCAGTAGCGCCAGTTGCATACCAAGCGCCTCCGTCTCCTACTCAAAATCTCTCAACGCCAGTAGTCTCAAAGCGATTATCCACTGAACAGAAAATGAAAACTAATTTGTGTTATAATTGCAGAAAACCAGGGCACTACCAGGTGAATTGCCCTTATCCAAATGTGTCTAAGCCCACAAGGCAAGACTATGCGGATAGAAACCAATTCAGGAGCAACCTTCGCCAACAGGGATTGCTAGCGGAATCAGAACCATTCTACGCACCTGAAGAGGACTTGGAATCATCAGATGAAAGCAGTGATGATGAGCCTACAAGCGACTCAACGTTGATTTGTCTTATGGCAAGAGATGATGAAGCGTCTGACAAATCGCTACCAGAGGTAACCAATGAATTATCAATTCCTCTTTCTTATGATGAATTACTTGACAAAGTCAAAGAATACTACAATGAATGTCAAGAAGCTACCAAAATATATCAAAATGATCTCGGTATTATCTCATCACTCACAAGAGATAAAGTGACACTCAGAGCAGAGTTGCGAGTTTAGCAACAGTGCATTGAGAAGAACCAATCACTTGAGAGTGAAATTATTCATTTAAAAAATGATCTTGATATAATAGTCAAAAGAGAAGCTGATCTGATCGCTAGACTTGCCAAATCAGAGCAGCTCGTCTCATCATTATCAAAAGCTTCTTGAAACTTGGATAATGTGACTGGGGTAACTAGATTATTTGGTGAAAAGACCGGTTTAGGATGCAATAAATTCGGTAAACAACCAAATAAACTAATGTTACGACAAACAACGAAGGAAAAGGTGTTCGCTTTGTTAAAGAAAGTTCACAAAGTCAAACGCTGAATGAACCAAGCGACAACGGTACGAGGCCAAATGTGAAAGCCAAAGCTGACTCAGGCAAGGGAAAGACAAAGGCAAATGATTCACAAAGAAAGATTCATCCAAACGCTCAAAAGGCTAAGGATAAACCTAACCACTGCGAATCAAGCGCTAAGCGTCGAGCACCAAAAGTGCAACCCAAGCCAGTGCCAAGGAAATACCAGCGTCCATATCCGAGACGGTCAAGGTCATATTATCGATACTATGATGATTATGACTATGACTATGACTATGATTATGACTACTATTATAATCGAGGATATTATTACACACCCAAAAAGCACACACAACACGATGTGAAACCCAAGAAGGCCAGTATCCCCACAATGAAGACTAGGCAAATATGGGTTCCTAAAGTTTTAATTCAAACCAAAGTTACTAACATTGAAGGACCCAAGAAAACATGGGTACCTAAGAAGAATTAGAACTATCCTTAATGCAGGTACCTAGAGCCAACACCGATACTTCAGTTTGGTATTTCGATAGTGGGTCATCTAGACACATGACTTGATCAAAAGATCTCTTAGTCAACTATCGAGCTACCAATGGTCCTCAAGTTATATTCGGTGATAACTCCAAAGGTAAAACCAAAGGTATAGGTATCATGCATAGGGGGAACATCATGATCAGTGATGTATATTATGTTGAGGGTTTTAAGCATAATCTGTTAAGCATTAGTCAATTTTGTGATAAAGGCTTTGATCTTAAATTCTCAAGCGACTTCTGCTATGTCAACGACGCTAAGACTAAGTCTACTAAATTAAGAGGAAAAAGAACAAACAATGTGTATTTAGTGGATTGGGATTCTACTTTTGATAACAACCCCACATGCTTTGTTGCTAAAAGTCAAAATGAATTGGGTTGGTTATGGCATAGAAAAATGAATCACCTCAACTTTAAGGCTATCTCTCAATTAATATCGCTAAATCTTGTGGAGGGATTACCTACAGGTTCCTTTCAGAAAAATCGCTTATGTGATGCATGCCAAATGGGTAAACAAGTTAAATCATCTTTCAAAAGGAAACCATGCCTATCTACTTCTACAGTTCTAGAGCTATTGCATCTAGATTTGTTTGGTCCAATTCAAATCATGAGTGTTAGTGGTAAAAAGTACTCGCTAGTAATAGTTGATGATTTCTCTCGCTATACATGGGTAAAATTCCTAGCGACCAAAGATGAAACTAGTGTCAAGCTCACATCGCTAATTCGTCAATTACAAACATCAAAAGACTTAAAGGTGACAAGAATTAGAAGCGATAGAGGAACTGAATTTACTAACCAATTTGTTGAGAAGTTTTGTATAGATCATGGAATACTTCATGAGTATTCTGCCCCTAGAACACCTCAACAGAATGGAGTTGCCAAGCGACAGAACAGAACGCTTAAGGAAGTCGCTAGGACGATGCTTGCAGAGTCTAAGCTACCTCAAAGGTTTTGGGCCGAAGCCATTAATACAGCTTGCTACACTCAGAACCGGTGTATGATCAACAAGCAACATGAGAAGACTCCATATGAGTTGTGGAAAGGACGTAAACCTAACGTTTCATACTTTCATGTTTTTGGTTCAAAATGTTTCATTCATAATAATGGATCCCACAGCCTTAAAAATTTTGATCCTAAAGTGGATGAGGGAATCTTTCTAGGTTATGCCAAGAATGGAAAGAGTTTTCGCATCCTAAATAAGATCAAGTCAAAAGTTGAAGAATCCATTCATGTTGTGTTTGATGATGCTAACCAAGAACCGAGTAAGGTTAATCCTGATGATGTAGGAATTGAAGATCTCACCCAACAAGCGTCACAAATCAATCTTGGTGATGATAGTGATGACGAAGATGATGAGATTCGTGTACCTCTTCTTAAGGATACTCGTGAAGTTAACAATAATGATAATGTCAGAATTGCTGATGATCATGAAGAGAATGATCATCAAGAGCAAATTGGAACTATGAATGATGCAGCGACTACGCAAGAGACAAATGAGAATCAAGCGATTGATAATCAAGAGTCTCTCAACTCGTTCCAACCAGACCGAAAATGGCTTAGAGATCATCCACCAGATCTAGTGATTGGAGATATTGAAGCACCTGTTAGAACTAGGTCCGCTACAATTAATGAGGCCATGTTCGCAAGCTTCCTATCTCAAATGGAACCAAAGAAAGTGGATGAAGCGCTTAGTTATTCAAGTTGGGTAGAAGCAATGCAAGAAGAGCTTAACCAATTTGAGAGAAGCAAGGTTTGGACGCTAGTACCAACACCAACTCACCAAGGAGTTATTGGAACTAGATGGGTTTTTAGGAACAAAATGGATGAAGATGGCATTGTTATAAGAAACAAAGTTAGATTAGTCGCTCAGGGTTATTGTCAAGAAGAGGGTATTGACTTTGATGAGACATATGCCCCAGTAGCCCGTCTTGAAGCGATTAGAATGTTCCTAGCGTTTGCCGCATTCAACAAGTTCACAGTATATCAAATGGACGTAAAGAGTGCTTTCTTGAATGGTAAACTCCAAGAAGAAGTCTATGTGGAGCAACCTCCAGGATTCATCAACAACCATGGCAAAAGTATGGTCTACAAACTGGATAAGGCACTCTATGGCCTTAAACAAGCACCAAGAGCATGGTATGACACTCTCTCTATCTTCCTTATAGGTAAAGGCTTTTCAAAAGGCAGCGTTGACACAACGTTATTTAAAATTACCCATAATGAAGATATTCTCTTAGTCCAAATCTATGTTGATGATATTATATTTGGTTCTACTAATAAGCGATTGTGTGAGAAATTTTCGAAAATGATGCAAGAACAATTGAAATGAGCATGATGGGTGAATTAACTTTCTTCTTAGGATTACAAGTTAAGCAACTCCCTAATGGAATATTTATAAACCAAGCTAAGTATACTAGAGATGTGATTAAGAAATTTCGTATGGAAAATGCATCATCTTCAAAAATCCCAATGAGCCAAACGCTCAAGTTAGATAAAGATGAAAGTGGGAAGAAAATTGATATCACTAACTATAGGGGTATTATTGGATCACTTCTTTATCTTACCGCTAGTAGACCTGATATTATGTTTTCGGTATGCATGTGTGCACGTTTTCAATCTGATCCTAGAGAATCACAACTAAATGCTACCAAGAGAATCCTTAAATACCTAAATGGCACACAAAACGTGGGCTTGTGGTATCCAAGGGACTCTCCTTTTGAACTAATTGGTTGACGAAGGTTGCTCCTGAATTGGTTTCTATCCAAGTAATCCTTCCTTGAGGGCTTGGATACGTTTGGATAAGGGCAATTTACCTGGTAGTGCCCTGGTTTTCTGCAATTATAACAAAGATTAGTTTTCATCTTTTGTTCATTTGTTAACCTTGCAATGTGTGGTTTTGAGACCACTGGAGCTGGGAGACTTTGAGTAGACGCGTGGTATTGAGCAGGCGCTTGGGGTGAAGGAATAGAATACTGAGACGCTTGAAACTGTTGTTGCACAGGAGAAGACGCTTGATATGAACTTTGTCCTTGATTATTGAAACCTTTTCCTTTCTTTTCATATCTCAAGAACTTCCTGAATCTATTCAGCAAAGCCAACTCTTCTTCCTCATTGATATTTGAATTCTTTCCTTTGTTACCCGATTTACCTTTGATTGATGCAATGAGCGCTCCAGATTCAATCACTGGATTACTCACAATATCACTAGCAGAGTTCAACTCGAACTCAAATGCTTTTAGCTCTGAAAAGGCGTCTTCTGGAGTTAGGAGATCCAGCATATTTGATTCTCTCATAGCGGTTGTCTTTATCAAGAATTTACTTGGTAAGCTTCTGAAGATTTTAACCACCATTTCTCGATTCTGTAAGTCCATTCCCAACGATGTAAGTTCTGTAACTAGAGCTGTAAATCTTATATCCAATTGCTATAACGTTTCATTGGGTAGCATCTTAAATCCGTTAAACTTTTCCTTGGCAATGGAAAGTTTGTTTTCTTTGATTTGGGCTGAACCACCACAAATCGTAGCCAACTTATCCCATATTTCTTTAGTAGTTTTACAAGATTTGATCTTGTTAAATAAGTTGTCATTATCACCAATAGCCGTATATAGAGCGTTACGACCAACATTGTCCAAATTGGCTCTTCGACGCTCATCTGGAATCCATTCTTGTTTTGGTTTCTCAACATAACCATCGGGAGTTTCTTCCGTGGCTCCAGGCGCTCTTGTGATAACTTTGTATATTTTGATTGGCCCATCTGAAATAATATCACATATGTCATCCTCACATGAACGGAGATATGTAAATGCTTTGACTTTCCATGTGTCAAAATTTGATTCAGTCAGTTTGGGAACTTTAGCGAATGCCATATCGAGAATTTTAAAAGCAACTAGATTTTGAAAGAAAAGGATCTAAACAAGCAATTACGCTTGGAAATTTTAAAATTTCAATTTTAACCGCTCTGATACCACTTGTTGGTCCCAAGTGGCATACGAAACGGTCTAGAAGGGGGGGGGGTTGAATAGACCCTGAAGTCCTTTTTTTTTACTTCAAAAGATTTCGTATCAAAAGGTTTTTAGATGCTTGAAAAGGTAGACGCTTGAAGTGTCTAACGCTTGACTTAAGCGTTCACTTCAAATATTGGTGCTTGGCGAAGCGTCTGATGAAGACTATTTTATAAAGTTAACTCAGACTTCAAGAATTGAATACTTTGACCAAGTAGGTTAAGCGTTCAGTTCTTTTAATCAGTGTTAGTACAACGGAATGATTTTTGGAGTCTTCTCTTTGAAAGTTTTAGCGTCACAAGAGGTTTCTTTGTTGCTTAGCTTTTGATTGTGTTTTACTTATGCAATGATATGATAGATGAAGGAATTGACTGAAAAGTAAATGACACAAAGTTTGTAAGGTTCATTGGGTGGTGTAATCCCAACTACGTCCTTCTTCTCCTTTGCACTCGGAGGCAATCCACTAAAATGATTCTCAAAGAATCACACAGAAACTTCTACAAATTAGGGAGAGATGGATGTCGATGACTTGAGCTCCTTGATCACACAGATTTCTGCTCCAAATCACTTCAATCCCCATGCTTCTTTCACCCAGAAATAATGCAAGTATCCAACTTCGACTTCACACAGATCGTGAGGCTGGGATGGAGTTTTCTAAAACGGTTTGTTTGATTTTGATGAAGTTCAAACAAGTTGGGAATATCTCAGTAGGAAAGTGGTTTCTTCGAAAAGAATGTTTGAGATATTTGTTGACTGTCTCAGGATTTGAAGAAAAGCAAGTGGAATGTGTTGGTCCCAAGTGGTATACGAAAGGGTCTAGAAGGGGGGGGGTTGAATAGACCCTGAAGTCTTTTTCGACTTCTTAAAAATTCGTATCACTTTGAAGTATTTGAACGCTTGACAAGTTTAAGCGCTGGATGTGGCGCTTGAGAAACGTTAACTTAGACTCGGTGATTTCAACGCTTACCAAAGTAGGGCAGAGTTTAGTCACTAAATCAGAGTTAGCACAGCGGAAGTATTTTATAGCTTAGTGTTCGGTTAATTAATCGAAAGTAGTCGCTTAGTTGTTTTAGGACTTTATCAGAATGTATGCAGTATGAATAGTAAAGCAGTAAAACATTGAATGCTTAAAGAGGTAAATGACACAAGATATTTGTAAGGTTCACTGGGTGATGTAATCCCAGCTACGTCCTTCTTCTCCTTTTATCAGGGAGGTTTTTCCACTATGATGATTATCGAAGAGTCACACAGAGACTTCTACAAGATAGAGGGAGATTGGATATGATCTTGGAACTCCTTGGTCACACAGATTTCAGCTCCACTAAAGATCTTCTATCCCCTTGCTTCTTTCACTCAGAAATGGTGCAAGTTACTCTTGATCTCGGAACTCCTTGGTCACACAGATTTCAGCTCCAATAGAGATCAACTTCAACAAGCTTCTTTTACTCAAAAATATTGCTTGCAAGTCAACCAGCTTTCTCACTCAGATGAAAGGTGTTGATGGTTTTGGTCACGGGTTTGTTTGTTTTTGGAAAGTTCAAACAACTTGGGGATATCTCAATGGTAGCATAGGTTCTTCTTAAAAAGAGATTTGAGATATGGGTGACTGTGTCTGGAATATTTGTGAAAAGCTTATATGGATATTTGGCTATGATTTTCAGTAAGCTTTTCTTTCAACAAAGTAGGTATTTTTGTGTATGTCTGTCACATTTCTTGTTTTGTTGAAAGAGCTATTTATAAGGTATTGGTGGTTTTTTGTCCGTTTGACATGGTTGGAGTCTCGTTTCCCCAAACATTCCTTGAGTTCAGACATTTCTAACTTTGGGTATATTTAATTGGTTAGGCATGGTCTTGGTTTCATAAATCTGACAGTCTAGGTCAAAGATATGGCTTGCCCATAAGTTATAGTGCTTATATTTTAATAGCACTTATCCGACTTTTAATGCATCTTGTCTTATTTCCGTTGGAAATAATTCGTCCGTTTGATTCATGCATTTTTAAGTCTTTGGATGGTTTTGGGTTTGAATTTTTCAGGTTACGTTCTTTGTAGGTTGTGTTGGTTTAACCTTTTTGGACGCTTGCTGAAGAGAATAGTTATTCTCGTGTATTGGACAGACGCTTGGACTGATCCTGACTTTCTTTTCTTTATTTCAGACGCTTACTCTTCAATCTTATCTTGATGGTCTCACTGAGAATTCCGTCATTTCACTTGATGTTGAGTATTCGGCCTGAGTTATCCATTCGTAGTTTGAGCACTGGGATAATCCCTAAAGCGTTTGACGGACGCTTCAAGATATCTTTATCCATTGTAGCTTCAGACGCTTGATCTTCACCTTCATCACTTGGTAGACTCACCCAGAATTTTCCTAAGTGTTTTAGTGTCACATACTTAGTCTAAAGAATTCTACAAAGATAAATACTATAAGCCTAAGATAAATAAGCTTTCAGGTACTTATACATAACATTCTATGAAAGCTTTTACACTTTTCGGAGTCTAACAGGAAGTCCTATTTGTCATCATCAAAACATCTAATATGAAATTCCTAACAATTTCCCCCTTTTTGATGATGGCAATACTTATTTAGTTCAAGCGTTAGATACCTGAAGGTTAGCGTAAGTTAGTAAGTTAGTTTGAGCTTTAACGAGATGTTTCAGCTGTAAAATGCATTTTATATATATATTTCAAAGTACAGGCATTTTACAACTAAAAAGAGAGAGGCACAAGTAAACATCAAGATCGTGGCTTGATCTTGTATCTCTTAGTCATTTCAGCACGGATTGCTTCAGTTATTTGATCTTCTAACGTCATCATTGCAGCATGATCTTTACTGATTATGTGCTTGTTTTCTTGAACTTGTCGTGCCTTAAAGGCAATGAAGTGTTTATCCCATTCCTCTGGACTGATGCCTATGTATCGTAGGCAAATTCTGAAGGTTTGGTCGAAGTCAGACATTTTTCTTTCTAAGGCTAATACTGCTGGATCAGATGGTTCTGGAATTGATGCTCTGAGAAGAGGAATGTCAAACTGTTCAAGCAGTGCTCGTGAAGGCAATGGAAGAGTTGGATAGAGCACTCTGGGAGTTTCTTTCTTATTGGACGCTTCAACCGATGTAGTTACCCAAGAGGGATAGGGATACCTTGGTTCTGTACTCAGTGTGAGAGAAGTATCAATATGTTGACGCTTGGATAGTGGAGGAGGAACTTGATCTTTAGATGTTGACGATTTCCTCTTTTCTCCCTTCTTTTCCCCCTTATTGCCATCATCAGTCTGTATGAAATGCTGAGTAAGAAGACTGACTTGAGTAGCAATCTGAGCGACAGAGGCCTCAAGAGTGGTTAGACGCTGGTCGAAATGTTCTTTCATGACTAGGAGTTGAGCGTGATTAGCGTCTGTGAGAGAGGTCTCTAGAGTCGTGAACCGGTCTTGTAGATCATTGGTTAAAGCCACATGACTTGCCTGAGTAGCTGTAGATAGTTGCTGTATTTGAGTGAGGCATTCAGTCATGGACGGTTGAGCGTCGGGAAGTGCAGGGCTGACTCGAGGCTTAAAACGAGATGTGTGTTTGAGAGATTCAATAGGTACTTGATTAGTAGGATCAAATACTGTTCCTCGAAGCTCTGGGGCAGTGTTGGACTCGGTGGATGCAGTAGAGTCGGATTCAGTTGGACTGGGGGAATGAGGCGCTTGAGGTAATTCTAATAAGCGCTCAGGAGCAGGTAACGTGTCAGCTGGTGCTGCAGTAAATTCTGATTCTATACGGCTAAAGTCCGTAAACCGAAAGTCCAAGCTGGCAAACGGTTCATCTGCATATGGATACGTAGCAGTCTGCAGAAGTTCATTCAAATGTAGAGTGGGGAGATAAGTACCTTGAATGAACGTTCTGATAGGACTATCCAGGGCCCTGATATACATTGGCCCGAGGATATCCAACACATGAGTGGGAAAGATTTTGGAGGGCGCTTTGCAGATGGAGAATAAGGCATCTGGGCAATAGTGTTGTGAGAAGCCAATTAGCCGATCTGTTGGGAGAGTCTTCGGTTTCCGAGAGTCGGGAACGCGGAGCCGGTAATACTCTTCCAAGTATGGGTAGATGGCTGAAGCAAGCGCTTGAGATCTTTCTAGCAGCGATAAAACAAAATCATAGTGACTGAAGACTTCTTGTCGAAGAGACGGAAGAAGTGGATATCCTCTGAACGGATTGATCCGAGAGCCATCCCATTGTCGCAGATTGTCTGTGAAGATTTTGTCGAATAGGGAGACTGGAGGCATAATTGCCATCATGAAAGAAAAGTTGTCTTCACAGTGGCTAGGGGTGCAGTTCAGACAGGACAGGGGAGAAGAACCGCTGGTGGACGCTTGATCAGCAAAGCGTAGAGAAGAGTTGGCCAGTTTGTGCAACGCTTGTCTTAAGCGGTGTTCAGGTTGATGGCGGATCAGAGGCAGCTTCAGAACGGGTCCAAGTCTATGTTGGCGCTGCGTCAGCATGTAGCGTGCAAATTTGGTCTTTTTATCATGAATCCCTATTCTGAACAGATGGGGAGCACTAACCAAGTCTTCAAATTTATACGTGTCACCCATGTAAGCTTCAGCCCATCTTATCTCAGTCATACAATACTCAGTTCCTGCATTAAGTATAGCACGAAACCCTTGGTGATGAATATCACAGATGGATTCAAAAGGATACCTGTCGGGTTGGTAGTTAGCGTTCCAGACGCAGTCAAAATATGCATCGGTTTCAAGTTGAATCATCTCGGTCAGGGAAGCTGGACGCTCACCGGCATGTACTCCTTTATTCTTCCACAGGAGGAGAGGATTAGCTGAGCGCTTGTTTTCCTTGCTTTTGACCAGTGTTAGAGAGTGAGAATAGCCTTCTCTGTTTAGTAGCTCTTCCGTTGGGTTCAGAAGCTTATCTTGACGCTCATAGACTCTGATGTTGTAGTCTCTGAGAGCGAAGCCAGTGGGTTTGCTTGTCCCACAGTCCAGATAATAAGCTAAGTCAACATCAGCTCTAGGAGTCTTGCCTCCTTGCCGCTGTGCTTGGAGAGTTACGGAAGCCGGGATGTGTTTGGGAGTCTTCCCGAGTTCAAGAGCTGTGTAGTAAGCTTCATCAGCTGGGGTTGAGGCTGTATTAAAGAGAGTGTTGCGTACAGCCATATCAAACTTTATGAGCTTGGCGATATCATTTTCGGCATTGATAAGACTTTCTTCATTGTATCCTGCAGGTATGAAGGTCTCTGCGGGCGCTGGAGGCAAATAATCGACTGAGTGATCGATAGTCTTTAAGGGATCCAGCTTGAAGAAATGTCGATGAATCACAACGTCGTTAGCATCGCTCTGACCTTCTGAGCGTGCCTCTGTTGTACTAGGTAATGCAAGCAATGGTTGAGCCCTTGGGATTTCAGGTTCATCAGGCTCGAGATTTGTAGATTCGATGGCAGCTTCATGTGCGATGGCCACAATGTGGGCCATATCAACATCCAGATGGACATCAACTGGTGTTTCAAAGGATGATATCGGGACAGCAGCTATGGCTTGATCACTTTGTGTAGCCTCAGAAGAAATGGCAGCAGTTGGACGCTTACGTCTCTTGAAGATACGCTTCACATTTATACCTTCGGCGGGGAACGCTTGAGTCTGTGGAACTGCAGGTTCTTCAAAGTCAATATTTTTGAGAACCTTTTCCAGATCTTTCCGACTAATGAGGGGTATAGAATCCTCGTCATCTTCATCGCTTTTGATAGGTTGAGCCTTGGGCTTTCGAGGAGCCCGTTTCTTTGTGACAGTGGGACGCTTCACATTACGTTTGGCTTTCTCCTGATCTGGACGCTCAGCCTCCTCATCTGACGCTGCTCGGACAACTTGGCGCTCAGAGAGAGGCTTAGCAGCACCTCCAACTTTGGGTGGATTGAAGAGATTATTGATGATTCTTGGCCCATAGAACTTATGCTTGGCCACGGTGACTCCTGCTGAAGAGGTGCACTCTGCTCGAAAAATTAGATCACTTAAAACTAGACCATAAGGTCTGTTTGAAGTGCGTAGACTGTCTCTGAACCTGCTGAATATATAGGCGCTCCAGTTGATTTTTATCTTGAGTAGGATGGCAGTCATCATCTGGAACTGGGTTGGGTTGATTTTGTCGAAGGTTCCCACTCTGCATTCTATGTTTTTACTGCAGAAATCAGCCAAGACTCGATACCTGTTCACTATATCTTTCTTCTCAAAGTACGGTTTGTATGGAACATCATCGTAAGCGCTAATCTGAGTCCAGACTTCTTGAATTTGTTCTTCAGTGATAGTGTCTAAAGTGGCTCCAGCATTAGGTAGAGAGAAATTCTGGGCAATAGAGGCCGCAGAGAGAGTGAACGTCTTTGATTCCTTCTTGGAGACAGGAAACAAACAAGTGATGGAAGTCTCATCGTCAGACAGTCGAGCATTTCTCCAGAAAAATTCTAGTTCTTCAGGAAACATATACGAGTATTTCGTTAGAAATTTCTGAAGCCCAGCCTCTGCTACAGAATCCATCATTTCCGTTAAATCAATTTGGGGGTTTTCATAGAGAAACTTCCAATCAACTATAAGGCCTTCAGTGACCTTAACAACAACTTCAGTGGTTCCAGCAGTAGCTTTCTTGGGTGCCATTAGTGAGAAGTAGACAGAGATTACGAATGAAAATTTTGTTTTTGAAAAAGAGAGAGAATTTTTCTTGCACGAATGTAATAGAGTATAAGAGTGTTTGTGTTCTGCAGAAAGTGTGTTTTTGAGATACTTCAATTTGAATGTTCTGTGTGTTTGAAGTTTGAGATGTTGACACGTGGAGGAATATAAATCTCAGCCATTAAAATATAACTGTGGACGTGAATTTAGATTAAATAGGCACGGTTTCTTTTAGTAACTGCCACATATACTATTTTGAAGTCCGATTAAAAGTTTGAAACAGAGACTTTTGATATACTGAGAGTGATACGTGTGCCCATGAAAAGCGGATGAAAACTGTCCGGGAACCATAATTTTGAACAACTATTCAAATGCCCGCCAAAAATTTGTTAAAGCGTCCGGACCTATTCAGAATGACGCTTGAAACAATTCAGTGTTACGTGGACGCTTGAGGATCTTGAGGATCTCTTTCAAGTAACATTTTGTGCTTTAGCGGTCATTGTAACATATAGAATTATTCCTTTCAGGGTGTATATGAGGACACAGTTTCCCAGAACTTATCATTATGTCTTGGTAGTAGTGTTTTACTTTTGGTTTAAAATATTCAGCACTGGTTGTATTCGTCTAAGATACATGGTAATTGTACTGACGCGTGTACATGTGCTGAACCATCTTTGAAAAACGTGATGAGTACCCATGGGTTTTCTTGAGCGAAGGGTGGGGAATGTCAAGTCAGCATTAATTGCATTGATTGACTAATCCACTTTCTCGTTTTAGCGTAGGGTAATGTACGCTTGCTTTTAAAGGGTCTTTTTACTAACTGCTTTAGCCGGGAATAAAGCTAAGCGTTTAGTTTATTTTGAAAGAAGTGCAGACGCTAAGACAGATTTGTGTAATAAGCGTCAAAAGGATTTAAGTGTATGGTGCTAAGTGCGTATGACCGATGCAAGGAAAAACATTTTTGGTCATATTCACTTAGGTATAGTTAGCTCTTTTAAGGTTCCCCCTATGTAGGTTCCCCATAAATTACATAACATACAGTGAATTCCCCCTAAATTTCATGCCTAACAAAAGTATGATGTTTCGAATGATTAAGCATTTAGATCAATCATACCTAGTTCACTTCTTAAAGTGAGAAAACGTTGTTCGTTAAGCGCTTTGGTGAAGATATCTGCCAGTTGCTTTTCTGTACCAATGAAGTGCATGGAGATATCTTTCTTTTGAACGTGGTCACGTAGAAAGTGATAGCGAATGTCAATGTGTTTGGTTCTAGAGTGAAGAACTGGATTTTGAGTCATTGCTAAGGCGCTTTGATTGTCACAATGGATAGGAGTTGGATCTAGGATTATTCCATAATCTCTAAGTTGTTGCCTCATCCAAAGGATCTGTGCACAACAGCTTCCAGCGGCTACATACTCAGCCTCAGCGGTGGAAGTAGCGATGGACTGTTGCTTCTTACTATGCCATGAAATTAGTCTATCACCTAGAAATTGACATGTTCCACTAGTACTTTTTCTATCTATTTTGCATCCTGCAAAATCTGCATCTGAATAACCAATTAGTTCAAAAGGAGAATCCCTAGGATACCATAAGCCCACATTTTGTGTGCCTTTTAGGTACTTAAGGATTCTTTTAGCAGCAATTAAGTGTGATTCTCTAGGATCAGCTTGAAATCGTGCACACATGCATACTGAGAACATAATATCAGGTCTACTAGCTGTAAGATAAAGAAGTGATCCAATAATACCTCTATAGTTAGTGATATCAATTTTCTTTCCATTATCATCTCTATCTAGCTTAAGCGTTTGGCTCATTGGAATTTTTGAAGGTGATGCATTTTCCATACCAAATTTCTTGATCATATCTCTAGTATATTTAGTTTGATTTATGAATATGCCATTAGGGAGTTGTTTAACTTGTAATCCTAGGAAGAAAGTTAATTCACCCATCATGCTCATTTCAAATTGATCTTGCATCATCTTCGGAAATTTCTCACATAGACGCTTATTGGTAGATCCAAATATAATATCATCAACATAAATTTGAACTAGGAGAATATCTCCATTATGGGTAATTTTGAATAACGTTGTGTCAACGCTGCCTTTTGAAAAGCCTTTACCTATAAGGAAGATAGAAAGAGTGTCATACCATGCTCGTGGTGCTTGTTTAAGACCATAGAGTGCCTTGTCCAATTTATAAACCATGCTTTTCCCATGGTTGTTGATGAATCCTGGTGGTTGCTCCACATATACGTTTTCTTGGAGTTTACCATTCAGAAATGCACTCTTTACGTCCATTTGATACACTGTAAATTTGTAAAATGCTGCAAACGCTAGAAACATGCAGATTGCTTCAAGTCGGGCAACTGGAGCGTATGTTTCATCAAAGTCGATGCCCTCTTCTTGACAGTATCCCTGAGCTACGAGTCTGGCTTTGTTTCTAATCACAATCCCATTCTCATCCATTTTGTTTCTATAGACCCATCTAGTTCCAATGACCCCTTGGTGGGTTGGTCTTGGTACTAGCGTCCATACCTCATTTCTTTCAAATTGGTTTAGCTCTTCTTGCATGGCTTCTATCCAACTTGGATCGTTAAGCGCTTCATCCACTTTCTTTGGTTCCATTTGAGATAGGAAGCTTGCAAACATGGCCTCATTTATTGTAGCGGCTCTTGTTCTAACGGGTGCTCCAATATCTCCAATAATTAGTTCTGGTGGATGGTCTCTGAGCCATTTTCTGTCTGGTTGGAACGAGTTAAGAGATTGATCTAACGTTTGATTAAACTGTGTAGGCGCTTGACCAATTCCTTGCGTAGGCGCTTCAGTGTTTATAGTTTGAATTTGCTCTTGATGAACATTCCCTTCATGATCATCAGCGTTTCTTGCAATGTCATCGTTGATGTCTTTACGAGTAGTCTTAGGATTAGGTACAATGATTTCATTATCTTCATCAATATCACTATCATCACACAGATTGATTTGTGACGCTTGTTGAGATAAATCTTCAATTCCTGCATCATTAATATTAACCTTACTCGGTTCTTGGTTAGCATCATCAAACACAACATGAATGGATTCTTCAACCTTCGATTTGATCTTATTTAAGATGCGAAAGCTCTTTCCATTTTTGGCGTAACCTAGAAAGATTCCTTCATCTGCTTTAGGATCAAATGTCTTTAGGCTTTGGGAACCATTGTTATGAATGAAACATTTTGAACCAAATACATGAAAGTATGAAACATTCGGCTTACGTCCCTTCCATAACTCATATGGAGTCTTTTCATGTTGCTTGTTGATCATACACCGGTTCTGAGTGTAGCAAGCAGTGTTGATAGCTTCGGCCCACAACCTTTGAGGCAGCTTAGACTCGGCTAACATAGTCCTAGCGGCTTCTTTAAGCGTTCTGTTCCGTCGTTCAGCAACTCCATTTTGTTGAGGTGTTCTAGGTGCTGAATACTCATGAAGTATTCCAAAGTCTTTACAAAATTTCTCAACAATATGGTTAGTAAATTCAGTTCCTCTATCACTTCTAATTCTTGTTACTTTTAGATCTTTTGAGTTTTGTAGTTGACGAATTAGAGAGGTGAGCTTGGCACTAGTTTCATCTTTAGATGCTAGAAATTCTACCCATGTATAGCGTGAAAAATCATCAACTATTACTAGTGAATACTTTTTACCACTAACGCTCATGATTTGAATAGGACCAAACAAATCTAAATGTAGTAATTCAAGTATTCGAGAGGTCGATAGATGAAGCTTCTTCTTAAAGGATGATTTAACTTGTTTACCCATTTGACAGGCATCACATAAGCGATCTTTATTAAAGGAACCTTTAGGTAATCCCTCTACGAGATTTAGAGATATTAATTGAGAGATTGTTTTGAAATTGAGGTGATTCATTTTTCTGTGCCATAACCAACCTAATTCGTTTTGATTCTTAGCTACGAAACATGTAGGGTTGTTATCTAATGTTGAATCCCAATCTACTAAGTATACATTGTTTGTTCTTCTTCCTTTTAATTTAGTAGATCCTGTCTTAACATCGATTATCTCGCACAAGTCACTAGAAAATTTAATTTCAAAGCCTTTATCACAGAATTGACTTATGCTTAGGAGATTATGTTTAAGACCCTCAACATAGTATACATCATTGATCATGATGTTCCCCCTATGCATGATACCTATACCTTTAGTTTTACCTTTAGAATTATCACCGAATATAACTTGAGGACCATTGGTTGCACGATAGTTGATCAAGAGATCCTTTGATCCAGTCATGTGTCTCGATGATCCACTATCTATGTACCATACTGAAGCGTCGGTGTTGGCTCTAGGTACCTGCATTCAAAAGGCAGATCTAATTTCCTTTAGGTACCCATTTTGTTTTGGGTCCTTCTTTGTTAGTGACGTGAATTAGATTTTTCGGAACCCATATTTGCCTTGTCTTCACTATGGGAGAAAGATTGGCCTTCTTGGGTTTTGTTTTGAGTTGCATACTTTTTCTAGATGTATAGAAATATCCTTGATTATAGTAATAATCATAATCGTAATCATAATTATCATAGTGTAGATAATATGAACTGGATTGTTTTGGATATAGACGTTTGATTCTGTTTGGTACTGGCTTAGGATGCACTTTTGGTGCGGGACGCTTAACGTTTGATTCACTGGCAGAAAATATTTCCTTAGCTTTTTGAGCGTTTGGATATATTTTCTTTTGTGAGACATTCGCTTTGGTCTTTCCTTTGCCTGAGTCAGTGTTGACTTTATCATTAGCTTTTGTACCAGTATTTGTTGATTCGTTCAGCGTTTGTCTGATCGAACTTTCTTCAACAAAGATTACACCTTTTCCTTTGTTGATTGTTGTAACATTGGACGCTTTGGCTTTATAACTAAATTTATCAAAACCTAGACCGGTCTTTTCACCAAATGCCCTGGTTACTTTAGTCACATTATCTAGCGTTCTAGACGCTTTTGATAATGAAGAGATAAGCTGCTCTGATTTGGCAAGTTTAGAGACCATTTCAGCTTCTCTTTTGACTATTATATCAAGATCACCTTTTAGCTGAGTAATTTCACTCTCGAGTGATTGGTTTTTCTCAATGCACTGTTGCTGAATTTGCAACTCTGCTTTGAGCGTTAAGTTATCACTTCTGAGTGCTGAAATAATACGATGGTGATTTTGGAATAATTGGGTGGCATCTTGACAATCTTTATAATATTGCTTTACTTTGTCAAGTAATTCATCATAAGAGAGAGGATGATACAGATCAGTGGTTACCTCAGATGGTAAGTCGTTAGATGCTTCATTTTCTCTAGCCATGAGACAAATGAATGCTGAGTCCTTTGATGGTTCATCATCGCTGCTTTCATCTGATGATTCCAAGTCCTCTTCAGGCGTATAGAGAGGTTCTGATTCTGCTAGCAAGCCTTGTTGTCTCAGGTTGCTCCTGAATTGGTTTCTATCCGTGTGATCTTGCTTTGTAGGTTTAGACACATTTGGATATGGGCAATTAACTTGGAAATGCCCTGGTCTCCTGCAGTTGTAACAAAGATTGGTCTTCATCTTTTGTTCGTTTGTTAATCTTGTGGATCGTTGGTTTAACGCTGCAGGCGCTGAGAGATCTTGCTGAGAAGGAGTTTGATATTGAATTGGCGCTAGGGAGGAGGACGCAGGATAGTGAGGCGCTTGATATTGCGGTTGTATCTGAGGAAGCGCTTGATATGAACTTTGTCCTGGGTGCTTAGGACTGTTTCCCTTCTTTTCATATTTCAGGAATTTCCTGAATCTATTTAGAAGCGCCAGTTCTTCTTCCTCACTTATATCCGAACCTTTTTCTTTGATAGGTTTTCCTTTGATTGATGCCATTAGCGCTCCAGATTCGATCACTGGATTACTTACTGCATCACTGGCCGAATTCAGCTCAAACTCAAATGCTTTGAGTTCTGAAAAAGCATCTTCTGGAGTTAGGCTGTCCAGATTGTTTGATTCTCTCATTGCAGTTGTTTTCATCAGGAATCTGCTTGGAAGACTTCTAAAGATTTTGACCACTGTTTCTCGATTTTGTAGCTCCATACCCAGAGATGTTAGTTCAGTGACAAGGGCTGTAAACCTCATGTCCAATTGCTCTAGCGTCTCATTAGGTAGCATCTTGAAGCCGTTGAATTTTTCTTTGGCAATTGATAATTTGTTTTCCTTTATTTGTGCTGAGCCACCACAAATAGTAGCCAACTTATCCCAAATTTCTTTAGTTGTATTGCATGATTTGACTTTGTAGAATAAGTTGTCATTGTCACCAATGGCTGTGTATAATGCATTCCGACCGACATTGTCTAGATTGGCTCGTCCACGCTCATCGGTGGACCATTCTTGTTTGGGCTTCTCCACATAACCGTCAGGTGTTTCTCCTGTGGCTTCGGGCGCTCTGGTGATAACTTTGTATATTTTGATTGGCCCATCTGAAATGATATCACACATTTTATCATCACATGAACACAAATAAGTAAACGCTTTGACCTTCCAAGAGTCATAATTTGACTCGGTCAACTTGGGAACTTTAGAGAATGCCATGAAGAATTTAAAGTAATTTTAAAGCCACTATATAAAAAAAATGGATCTGAACAAGCAGTCACGCTTGAAAACGCTTAGGTTTCAACTTCAACCGCTCTGATACCACTTGTTGGTCCCAAGTGGTATACGAAAGGGTCTAGAAGGGGGGGGGGTTGAATAGACCCTGAAGTCTTTTTCGACTTCTTAAAAATTCGTATCACTTTGAAGTATTTGAACGCTTGACAAGTTTAAGCGCTGGATGTGGCGCTTGAGAAACGTTAACTTAGACTCGGTGATTTCAACGCTTACCAAAGTAGGGCAGAGTTTAGTCACTAAATCAGAGTTAGCACAGCGGAAGTATTTTATAGCTTAGCGTTCGGTTAATTAATCGAAAGTAGTCGCTTAGTTGTTTTAAGACTTTATCAGAATGTATGCAGTATGAATAGTAAAGCAGTAAAACAATGAATGCTTAAAGAGGTAAATGACACAAGATATTTGTAAGGTTCACTGGGTGATGTAATCCCAGCTACGTCCTTCTTCTCCTTTTATCAGGGAGGTTTTTCCACTATGATGATTATCGAAGAGTCACACAGAGACTTCTACAAGATAGAGGGAGATTGGATATGATCTTGGAACTCCTTGGTCACACAGATTTCAGCTCCACTAAAGATCTTCTATCCCCTTGCTTCTTTCACTCAGAAATGGTGCAAGTTACTCTTGATCTCGGAACTCCTTGGTCACACAGATTTCAGCTCCAATAGAGATCAACTTCAACAAGCTTCTTTTACACAAAAATATTGCTTGCAAGTCAACCAGCTTTCTCACTCAGATGAAAGGTGTTGATGGTTTTGGTCACGGGTTTGTTTGTTTTTGGAAAGTTCAAACAACTTGGGGATATCTCAATAGTAGTATAGGTTCTTCTTAAAAAGAGATTTGAGATATGGGTGACTGTGTCTGGAATATTTGTGAAAAGCTTATATGGATATTTGGCTATGATTTTCAGTAAGCTTTTCTTTCAACAAAGTAGGTATTTTTGTGTGTGTCTGTCACATTTCTTGTTTTGTTGAAAGAGCTATTTATAAGGTATTGGTGGTTTTTTGTCCGTTTGACATGGTTGGAGTCTCGTTTCCCCAAACATTCCTTGAGTTCAGACATTTCTAACTTTGGGTATATTTAATTGGTTAGGCATGGTCTTGGTTTCATAAATCTGACAGTCTAGGTCAAAGATATGGCTTGCCCATAAGTTATAGTGCTTATATTTTAATAGCACTTATCCGACTTTTAATGCATCTTGTTTTATTTCCGTTGGAAATAATTCGTCCGTTTGATTCATGCATTTTTAAGTCTTTGGATGGTTTTGGGTTTGAATTTTTCAGGTTACGTTCTTTGTAGGTTGTGTTGGTTTAACCTTTTTGGACGCTTGCTGAAGAGAATAGTTATTCTCGTGTATTGGACAGACGCTTGGACTGATCCTGACTTTCTTTTCTTTATTTCAGACGCTTACTCTTCAATCTTGTCTTGATGGTCTCACTGAGAATTCCGTCATTTCACTTGATGTTGAGTATTCGGCCTGAGTTATCCATTCGTAGTTTGAGCACTGGGATAATCCCTAAAGCGTTTGACGGACGCTTCAAGATATCTTTATCCATTGTAGCTTCAGACGCTTGATCTTCACCTTCATCACTTGGTAGACTCACCCAGAATTTTCCTAAGTGTTTTAGTGTCACATACTTAGTCTAAAGAATTCTACAAAGATAAATACTATAAGCCTAAGACAAATAAGCTTTCAGGTACTTATACATAACATTCTATGAAAGCTTTTACACTTTTCGGAGTCTAACAGGATTTCCTATTTGTCATCATCAAAACATCTATTATGAAATTCCTAACAGAATGTTTTCTTGAATATTCTGGCTTTTCTGAGAATTTAAGGAATGAGACTTCAATGCAACAACAATTTGGCTTGATAATTTTTTTTTTCTTTTGGCTTGTTGTTGAAGTTCTATTTATAGGCATTTTTGGAGAAAGTGGCCGTTTGACACATGCACTGGCGCGTGTCTCTCACTTTCGCGAGTGAACAACTTTTGTCCTTTTTCCTGAAAATCTGTTGCACAAAAGTTGGTGCTGCAGTCTGAGATAGTTGACAGTCCAATAGGGTGGCTTCTTCGTACGTCTGAAAGTGCTTATCACATTTAATGCTGTTATCATCATTTAATGCATTTGAATTAAATACCCGTTGGTACTTAATGCTTTGAGAATATTTGCATTAAAATCCTTCTGGACTTAGAAATAAATTCAGGTGAAATCACTTCTGTCCCATAAGGTAACGCTTGATATAGCTGGTCAATTAAACGCTTAGAGACTGTATCTTCTTTCAGAGATCAGGCGCTTGAGTCTTCAAACTTTACCACTGATAAACTCACTCAGAAATTATCAGACGCCCAGCCTAAGACTACTTTGCCTATCAATCTAAAATAAAATAAAACAAAGCCTAATAAGCCTATTACAAATCTAACGCTTCAAAGCTTATACAAATTTTTCTACCAAAATAAAACTTACATATTTTTGGGATCTAACAAAAAGTCCTAATTGTCATCATCAAAACTTCTAACATGAAATTCCTAACACTTCACACTAAATGTACTTCGCGTAGGGTTTATGACTACTTCAAGTTTGCAAAATTAGTCTTTCATGTAAGTGTTAGGATTATGCCCTCAGATGCCATAGAGGATAGAATATAGGGCATCTATCTTCTAATTAACTTATTTCGATATTATTAATAAAGGCATTATTTAGTTTTCACTTAAATCTTATTTGCATCTATACGTAGTGTAAAACGTTTTGTCCGTGTTTTCAGTGCGATCTCTCTACTTTCTATGGGATAGGAAGATTGGTACTAGAGAGATCGATCTTGATTACTAAAAACAAGTTCGCAAGTAAAGTGAGGTCTTTAATGCAAAAATAAAGACTTAGAAGACTTGTACAATCTTATCTCTGACATGGAAGTGTCTATCTAGTATCATGGGATGATAGGAGATTAAGATTGTAGGCACATCTATGGAACTAATATGCTTGAACACGACTCACATCGGTTCTGTCACATGGATTTTCACTCTATGACTGTCAATGACAGAACTAATGCGTAATAGATGTAAGTGAACCTTTGACCTGAAACACAATGCTGAAGATGCATTTGTGACGTCAAGTATTTCATTAGAGTAGTTAGACCCAATTCAGTCGTTGGTGGGGTCAACCTCAAAATGCGGCTTGATGGAAAAATGGTAGTCTTAACTGATATCTAAATGGGATTTGTTCTCTCATAAGTGAGTGAGAAAGTACCCTATGTGATTATAGATAAATAGAGATCAAAGTCGTTGGCCAAAACAAAAAGAGACGATTGTGCTAGGCACTAAATCAATCTCAATGATCTCGCATTATTATAATTAATACATATGGTCAAGTCCAGTGAGTTTGACATAGCTATGACTCTCACTTGACTGGGGTACACGAACAAAGGTTTTATACTTATGACACGCTAAAAGCTAACGTGCTATAATAGCAAGTGCACTAGTCGTGTGTAGTAATAAAAGTGGACGAGGAGTCCGGATTGTCGAACCACAAGGACTTAGAAATAAATTCAGGTGAAATCACTTCTGTCCCATAAGGTAACGCTTGATATAGCTGGTCCATTAAACGCTTAGAGACTGTATCTTCTTTCAGAGATCAGGCGCTTGAGTCTTCAAACTTTACCACTGATAAACTCACTCAGAAATTATCAGACGCCCAGCCTAAGACTACTTTGCCTATCAATCTAAAATAAAATAAAACAAAGCCTAATAAGCCTATTACAAATCTAACGCTTCAAAGCTTATACAAATTTTTCTACCAAAATAAAACTTACATATTTTTGGGGTCTAACAAAAAGTCCTAATTGTCATCATCAAAACTTCTAACATGAAATTCCTAACACTTCACACTAAATGTACTTCGCATAGGGTTTATGACTACTTCAAGTTTGCAAAATTAGTCTTTCATGTAAGTGTTAGGATTATGCCCTCAGATGCCATAGAGGATAGAATATAGGGCATCTATCTTCTAATTAACTTATTTCGATATTATTAATAAAGGCATTATTTAGTTTTCACTTAAATCTTATTTGCATCTATACGTAGTGTAAAACGTTTTGTCCGTGTTTTCAGTGCGATCTCTCTACTTTCTATGGGATAGGAAGATTGGTACTAGAGAGATCGATCTTGATTACTAAAAACAAGTTCGCAAGTAAAGTGAAGTCTTTAATGGAAAAATAAAGACTTAGAAGACTTGTACAATCTTATCTCTGACATGGAAGTGTCTATCTAGTATCATGGGATGATAGGAGATTAAGATTGTAGGCACATCTATGGAACTAATATGCTTGAACACGACTCACATCGGTTCTGTCACATGGATTTTCACTCTATGACTGTCAATGACAGAACTAATGCGTAATAGATGTAAGTGAACCTTTGACCTGAAACACAATGCTGAAGATGCATTTGTGACGTCAAGTATTTCATTAGAGTAGTTAGACCCAATTCACTCGTTGGTGGGGTCAACCTCAAAATGCGACTTGATGGAAAAATGGTAGTCTTAACTGATATCTAAATGGGATTTGTTCTCTCATAAGTGAGTGAGAAAGTACCCTATGTGATTATAGATAAATAGAGATCAAAGTCTTTGGCCAAAACAAAAGGAGACGATTGTGCTAGGCACTAAATCGATCTCAATGATCTCGCATTATTATAATTAATACATGTGGCTAAGTCCAGTGAGTTTGACATAGCCATGACTCTCACTTGACTGGGGTACACGAACAAAGAGTTTACACTTACATGGTATTGACAATGGGAAGGTTGCAGAATGATCCTATCATTTGTTTTGAAACTAATTGTTCTATGACCGTTTTTCTACTTCATGGATTCTGGACTCAGGGGCTAGTGCCCATGTGCGTTGTTTGGAACAGGATCTGCAGAGAAGTAAAAAGCTGGGCCATGAAGAAGTGATGATCAAAGTAGGCAGCGGAGAGAGTGTCACAGCTACTCGAATACGATCTACTTCTTTATATTTGAATTCTGGACATTTATTATTTTTAGATAATGTTTTAGTTTTGCCCAAGGAGCTTAAAAACATTGTTTCTATTTCGATCTTAGTTACGATTGGATACATTCCATTTTTCTAAGTTAAATTACGATATTTATTATGGAAATAAATTAGTTGGCAATGCTTCTTTAGTTACTGGTTTGTATTATTTAAATGTCCATAATTTATCTGATTTAAATGTTGTAACTAAGAAACGTGGTCGGTAAGAAGCTAACTTAAGACTAAAGTGGCATCTTAGACTAGGCCGTGCTGGAGAGCACAAGATTCACAAAATGGAAAAAGATGGGCTTTTAAGCTCACTAGGGTCGGATCCCTATCCAACATGTGAATCATGTCTCTTAGGCAAGATGGCTAGATCACCCTTCACCGAGACTTTTGAAAAAGCCACTCAAGTCTTAGGATTAGTACATACCGACGTTTGCGGACCATTCGGAGAAATGGCTCGTGGGGGTTTCTACTACTTCATCACTTTCACAGATGATCATTCGAGATATGGTCTGTTGTATATGATGAAGCAAAAGTCTGAATCCTTTGAAAGGTTCAAAGAATTCAAAGCTTTGGTAGAAAATTAAACTGGGCAAAATATAAAAACTCTGCGATCGGATCGTGGAGGAGAATATATGAGTGCCGAGTTTGATGAATTCCTTAGAGAACAAAGAATAATGTTCCAATTAACACCACCAGCAACTCCTCAACTGAATGGAGTAGCCGAGCGAAGGAACTGAACTTTGTTGGACATGGTTCATTCCATGCTTAGTTCTACTGATTTACCCAATTCGTTGTGGGGATATGCGCTCCTTACTACTACTTATATATTGAACAGATGTCCCTCCAAATCCATTCTTAAGACTCCGCATGAGATGTGGAATAATAGGAAACCAAGTCTTAATCATATTAAGATTTGGGGATGTCCTGTTTATCTCAAGAAAACTAAAGTGGAGAAATTGGAGACAAGATCCCTCATGGGATGTTTCATTGGTTATCCTGAAGATTCCATGAGATTCTTCTTTTACCTACATGATGATCAGAGAATCATTGTGGCCCTACAAGCCCACTTCCTTGAAGATGAATTCATCTTGGAAAAGGGCAAAGGCAGAAAGATTGTTCTAGAAGAACAAAATGAAACTCCCTCTGAGACATCTGTCCAAGAACAAGGGCCTAACCCAATAGTAGCACAACCACCACGTAGAACTGGTAGAATACCACATGAACCTGAGGGGTATGGGTATCTACTGCAGAGGGAGCCTCAGCTGCACACTGTAGTATAAGAGGGTCATGAAGATGATCCTTGTATGTATGATCAAGCGAAGGTGGATGTCGACGCTTCAAGATGACGAGAAGCGATGGAAACAGAGATGGACTCTATGCAATCGCATCAAGTCTGGAGTTTGGTAGATCGTCCTAAAGGTGTCAAACCTATAGGATGTAAGTGGATCTATAAAATAAAGATAGATAGCGATGGCAAGGTTGACACCTTTAAAGCCAGGCTCGTAGTGAAACGATTTAGTCAAAGAGAAGGAATTGCCTATCAAGAAACCTTTTCGCCTGTAACCATGATAAAGTCCATCAGAATACTGTTATCATAGCTGTATACTTAGACTATGAGATATGAAAGATGGATGTCAAAACGGCTTTCCTAAATGGATTCCTCGAGGAATATATCTATATGGAGCAACCAAAAGGTTTTGAATCTGAGACCAATATCCATAGTGTATGTAAACATGAGAGGTCCATATATGGTCTCAAGCAAGCATCTAGAAACTGGAATCTTCGTTTTGATGAAATAGTAAAGGGGTATGTCTTCATCAAGAGCGAAGATGAACCTTGTGTTTACAAGAAGACTAGTGGGAGAAAAATCTCATTCTTAGTACTATATGTGGATGACATTCTACTTATAGGAAATGACGTGGGAATGCTCACCACAGTCAAGAAATCGCTTTTGAGTACGTTATCCATAAAAGACTTTGGAGAAGCAACTTACATCCAAGGAATTCGTATCTATAAAGATAGAACGAATAGAATGATAGGTCTCTCCCAAGCCCTTTACTTAGAAAAGGTCCTAAAGAGGTTTAGGATGGATAATTCTAAGAAAGAGTTCCTTCCCATGAGACATGGAGTACACTTGTCCAAATCTATGTGTTCTCAAAGTGAGGAAGATAGAGAGGAGATGCGTAAAGTACCCTATGGTTCTGCAGTTGGTAGCCTAATGTATGGAATGTTGTGTACAAGACCCGACATTGCCTATGATGTAAGCGTGGTGAGTCGATTTCAGGCAAACCCGGGAAAGGAACATTGGATAGTTGTACAGAATATCCTAAAGTATCTCAAAAGAACTATGGATATGATTCTCATCTATGGAGGTGGAGACCTAAAGATGGAAGGTTACACTGACTCGGACTTCCAGTCTAATGTCGATGATCGTAAATCCACTTCAGGTTTGTTCTCACGCTTAATGGTGGGGCAGTGTCTTGGAAGAGCTCCAAGCAAAGCACAACCACGGATTCCACCACTGAAGCTGAATATATGGCAGCCTCAGACACAGCCAAAGAAGCTGTTTGGATGAGAAAGTTCCTTGGTGAACTTGAAGTGGTTCCTAGTTTACAGCTCTCGTTGCCACTTTATTGTCTTAACAATGGAGCAATAGCACAAGCTAAGGAACCTAGGTCTCATAACAAGTCTAAACACAATGAGAGAAGATTTCACATCATTAGAGAGATCATTAGCTGAGGAGAGATAGCAGTGCAGAAAATAGCCTCAACTGACAATATAGCTGACCCGTTCACCAAACCACTACCTCAAGCTGTTCTAGACAGACACTGGAAGGGATTGGTATAAGATACCACAATGAGTGGCATTGATTGCAAGTGGGAGATTGTTATGATTATGCCCTCAGATGCCACAGACGATAGAATGATAGGGCATCTATCTTGTAATTAACTTATTTTGATATTATTAATAAAGGCATTATTTAGTTTTCACTTAAATCTTATTTGCATCTATAAGTAGTGTAAAGCGTTTTGTCCGTTTTTTCAGTGCGATCTGTCTACTTCTTAAGGGATACGAAGATTGACACTAGAGAGATCAATCTTGATTACTAAAAAAAAGTTCGCAAGTAAAGTGAAGTCTTTAATGGACAAATAAAGACTTAGAACACTTGTACAATCTTATCTCTGACATGGGAGTGCCTGTCTAGTATCATGGGATGATGGAGATTAAGATTGTAGGCACATCAGTGGAACTGATATGCTCGAACACGACTCGCATCGGTTCTGTCACATGGATTTTCACTTTGTGACAAAACTGATTATGCGTAATAGGTGTAAGTGAACCTTTGACCTGAAACATCTTGCTGAAGATGCATTTGTGACCTCAAGTATTTCATTAGAGTAGTTAGACCCATTTCACCCGTTGGTGGGGTCGACCTCAAAATACGGCTTGATGGGCAAAATGGTAGTCTTAGCTGATATTGAAATGGGATTTGTTCTATCATAAGTGAGTGAGAAAGTACCCTATGTGATTATAGATAAATAGAGATCAAAGTCGTTGGCCAAAGCAAAAAGAGACGATTGTGCTAGGCACTAAATCAATCTCAATGATCTCGCATTATTATAATTAATACATATGGTCAAGTCCAGTGAGTTTGACATAGCTATGACTCTCACTTGACTGGGGTACACGAACAAAGGTTTTATACTTATGACACGCTAAAAGCTAACGTGCTATAATAGCAAGTGCACTAGTCGTGTGTAGTAATAAAAGTGGACGAGAAGTCCGGATTGTCGAACCACAAGGACTTGAATTCTAGTTTAAGATTTTATAACAACAAAGATCAAAACAATAAAGGTAAAATGAGTGTGAAATGCGTAAGATAAGAACAAGGTTGAACAAATGATTTAAAACAAAATAGAAAGGGAGACTAAGGCACATGCTAGGTTCAAATTGATCAATTATACTTATAAAGATTCTAGTTGAAGGATTACGCTTATATTGTTATGGAGAGAGCTCCGAGGGTAGAGAATAACCGATGTCTCGCGTATAAACTCCTAAGCTTAGATCGTGATTTCCCAAATATTCCTATCCGGAAATCTAACCACTAAACATGCATTAACGTACTAGAGTTCACTCGATTTGAATCGAACAACTTCACCCGGGAATCTTTACCTATGTCTAGGGCAATTCCTCATTAGTTACGGGTCATAATGTGAATTTCTTGCACCCTAAGTCAATTTTCTCCCGAAATATTAACCTAGGCATAAGATTCTAACATATAGTGATCAAGTATATGCAAGATAGACAAAAACACAATTCACATCACATAACAATATAAGTATAACCTCAACAATCATCTATTATAAGCATATATCACAATTTGACCTTACATGGCCTTAGTCTTATGAATTTAGTTCATGATAGATATTATGAAAAACAATAATGAATAAATACACATGTTCATAGACATGAATGAAATGAAAAGGCTATAAAAACTCCCTCTAATGTGATAGATGATGGCCCCTTGATTGGAGCTTCAATTCCTAGCTTTCTCCTCTTAGAATGATGAAGAATGGTGATGAATGAAGCTTGAGGACTGATTCCTCCTCCTCCTCTCCTCCAAGAATCTGAAATTGATAGTCAATGATGAAGAGTATGGGTTCCCCCTCCTTTTATAGCCAAAAATTCCACTAAAGTATGCATTAAGAATTCCCATTAAAGTTCCCCAATGAGAATTCCACCTAAGGTGATGCTTAAAGTTTGGCTTTTAAGATTCCAACCAGCTAAAAAATGTTGAACTTTCGGCCATTAATAATTCCACCAAGCATAACCATGTGAAAACTTCAACAAAACACATGCATGCTGCCATTTTCTTGCTTTCCAGCGCAGTCTTAGTATTTTCCTCATAAACTTCTCCACAGATCTCCATATTGGATGATTCAAGTCCCCATGTTCAGATAACACATAGATCTACAACTTTGAAGCGGGACATTTTGTCCAATTCGGTCTCTAAGTATACGTAAATTATGTTTCAACATGGAGGTTGTTTCTGATTTGGCGCCCATAAAGTAAATCTACCAAGAAACACACTTATGACAACCCCTCAACACATGTGTTGAATTATGGCCAAAAGTGATTCTTACCCATCATATAATGCTGGAATTTAGGCTAAAAAAAGAAGTAACATTCGGACTATCCATGCCTAGGCATGACTAGGAGGGCGCTGGGGCGTATCCTGACACATGTACTTCTCTGTTCGGCGCAGCAATCATATTTCCTTCACAATTATCTCTATAGACCTCCGATTTGGATGTTTCAAGTTCCCATTTGAAGCTAAGACATACATCTAAAACTTTGTAGAAGGAAACTTTGTCTAAGTCGGTCTCGAAATATACGGAATTATCGCTCGAATGTGGTAGGAGATGCATAAACCGCCTAGGTGTTGAAAAACATGCTTGAACTTGTTTTGTACATCGTTTTTCTTCCCTTTTCTTCATGTATTCTCATTTATTACCTGTATTCACTTAACACACCTATTAAATGCAAATGTGACATGATTTAAGCAATAAGTGAATCCAAATCATAAGAATTACGGTCTTAAAAACACGTAAAAACACCTCTTATCAACACCCCCAAACTTATCAATTGCTCGACCTCGAGCAATAAGAGCTATAAGGCAAGACCAACATCATTCAATGGGAGAAAACAAAACAACTAACTAACTCACTTTCGTGGAGTAAACGATTGCACTTAGCGGGTGCAACAAGCCTTTAAACCTTTGAGTTACCTCAAAGGACGAGTTATAGTCTCGTGAGGGTTTGCATAAGATATACCCACAAAATCTAGCAAATTTTCAATCCCAACCGAATCAACACATCTCAATATGATCAACAAGAATGAATGGCATAAAATCAACCTTTTAAAGTTCACAAATATATATATACATATCAACTACTTATGCTCATGTGACACCAATACTTGAAAAGACTCTCTAGGGTGTAGTGAAAAAATAAATCTAAGGTATTATAGTCGAGAGGCATCCTTACCAAATTTTGGACATTAATCCCATATCTATCAACTTTCGATCAAACGCAAAGCACAAGAATTATAGAAAATCTCATAGCCATTTAAATTTCATTATCTCAAACATTTAACTTTCAATTCATATGAAATTTCCATTGAAACTTCATTAAGGCTAGATCATGTGCAATGTTTTATTCCATTAGGCTTTCTATGACACCCATGTAGCAAGCTTTAGACCAATGACTCCCAAACTAGATAGTTTTGGGGCATTAAGTGTAGAGACACTCCTAAGGATTTAATCACTCGAGTATCAAAGGCCACGAAATAAAACTAGATCTTTTAAACAATTCACTTCTTTTGGCTTGAGCATAGCTCAAATTAGCATAATAGTACAGTATATAGGTATGAAACTTTTCACCTCCGGTACGTATTAGCCTGACCACTTTTGGTCATACCAAAATTCAACCTTTTCAATTCATTGTTAGCATATAAAATTACTACTCAACTTATAACCTTATGAGAAATCTAAGTTAATATTTCTGGGAATAATTCCTTAAGTGTCTCAAGATGGTTATCCTCTCAACTCCTCTACCTTTGATTTAAGTGCATTGTGAATCATCTAAAGAATCAATTCTAGTCTAAGGTCTCCACGAGCAATTTCAAAGATATATATATTCCATTAAATTCAGATTATTTCAAGAATTCATGCCATTTTTCCAAGTCAATCAATTTCAATGCATCAATTGGAAGGACTAAAAATTTTTCATGCTTGATTTTCTCAACAAAGAAGCATATAAACATGATATCAAACAAACTTTCCCCAAATTCAAGTTAAAAATTAGGATTGCATTTTCAATATTCAAAATAGATACTCTTCTACCCCCAAACTTAAATCCAACATTGTCCCCAATGTTGTTACAACATGCATACACAAAGGTAAAAGAACACTTACAACCAAGGATGTTGAAAAACATCCTTAAACTTCCAATACATAATCCTATAGCTTCTCCTCCTCTCGAGTAAAATGAGCATGGTCCAAATTTGCATCATATCTAACACTTCAACTTTTCAAACCATCAAGCATAAGAAAACATACATGCCAAAAGTGCATGTTTGAACACAACATAAAGAAACAAACTAAACAAAACAAAAACAAAATCAAAAAGAAAAACAAACTTACAAACTTGGGTTGCCTCCCAAGAAGCGCTAGTTTAGAGTCGGTAGCTCGACTTTGTGCTCTTTGAGGTTCAAATAGGTGGTCCATTTAACACGACCAAATCCTTGTCATGCCTCCTTTTAGCTCCATGTTCTACTTGCTTCCACTCATATTGCGGGATTTTGCAATAAGCCCTTTGTATTGGATGAGTCTTTTCAATCTTACGAGCACGGCGATGGGGTGGAATGTATTTCATGCATAAATCTTCTTTTCCCTCTTTGTTGTGTTTATCATAGGGAATCTCATCCTCCAACTCGAGTGTGCCCTTAGCCTTGCCATTTGCACATTTCTCATCAAAAGAAGGGTTAATAACATCGATATTGGAACAAGTAAGATCATCCATAGATGGTTTCCTGTTATTTGAAGCATCAAATATCACTTTTACATCTCCTACCTTCAATGATAACTTACCTTTTCCCATGTCGATCTTGGCATTGCTAGTGACTAGGAAAGGTCTTCCTAGAATCAAGGGCATCTCAACATCTTCCTCCATATCAAGGACCACAAAGTCAACCCGGAAAAAGAATTTGTCAACTTGTACAATAACATCTTCTATTATCCCCTTTGGTCTCTTAATTGATCCATCGGCGAGTTGGAGGCTCATTGATGTCGGTTTGGGATTTCCAAGGCCCAACTTCTTGAAGAGAGAATACGGGAGGAGATTGATACTTGCTCCTGTATCGCAAATAACCTTTTCAAAAGTAAGAGGGCCAATGGTGCACGGAATGGTGAGCCTCCCCGGGTCCTCACAAAGAGTCGCCACAATCCTACGGAAAATCAGATCCATATCCTTCTTTTTCGTTTTTTGTGCATTTGGAAATGGAAGACGAACCTCGATGGGATGATGCGTTGGAGTTGAAGGGCTAGCTATGGAGGATACAGAATGTGGCGCTTGGGCGTGACAATCGGCACCTTAGCGCAGCGACAAGGGCACCTGGGCATGGATGGATGGGCGCTCGGGCGCATCAGTGCGAACATTATCACCTTTTACCTGTTCGCCACTTCTCAAGGTAATTGCATAGCATTGCTCTTTCGGGTTCTTTTTCGTGTCACTTGGTAAAGTTCCCGGGGCTCTCTCGCTGATTGTCTTTGCCATTTGACCCATTTGTGTCTTCAAATCCTTCATATCCATCATTAAATCCTTCATCATAGTACGGAGTTCGTTGATTGCTGAATCCGATTTCTTTATTTCCTCATCAAGACGTTCATCGGTTGTAGGAGGCCTAACTTGCCTTTGTACATGAGGATTACCTTGCCTTTGAGCTTGATTGTTGATGAATGGAGGCCTTGGTGCTTGATAGATATTGATATGGGCGTTTTGTGCCGGATTGGGCCTCCTTGGAAAATTTTCGGGCACATGGAAGTTCAATTGAGGTTGATTGGCATTTCCAACATAGTTTACATTGCCAACCATTGTTTCCAAAATGACTTCTTTTTCCAACTCTTGAACACGAGCAATTTTTTTAGTGGGTGTGATCTCTTCATCATCGGGATAGAGCTCATCTTCCCGGGCTAATTGCTCAATCATGTCCCACACACTTTGGCAATCGAGCCCAAGGAGATCACCACCGACGCCGGCATTGAGCCTATTTCGGATGCGCGATCGGACTCCATCATGGAATCGTAGTACTTGCTCGCTCAACTTTAGGTTGTGATCCGGGCATTTTCGGAGCATGTTTTTATATCTAGCCCATGCCTCGACCAAGGACTCATGATTCCCTTGCTTAAACTCTTTAATATTGCTCCTTAGCTCGTTGATTTTGGAGGGTGGAAAGAATTTTCTCAAAAAGGCATCAACCAATTGTCCCCATGTTGTGATGGATTGGGGTGGTAGAGACTTGTACCACATGGTTGCCCTTTCCTTTAATGAGAAGTGGAAGACTCTTAGACGAATTGCATCAAGATCCCGTGGATGAAATTGAGTAGTCATGAGAGTGTCGTCTAAAGTCTCCAAATGCTCATGAGGTGATTCATGGGTCTCTCCATAGAAGGGTTCGCTTTGCACCATGCTAAAGATGTGTGACGGAATGTGATAATTTGGTGCATAGAAATTTGGAAAGACTACGGGCCCCGGTATGGTGTGGACCCTTGGAGGTAGACTTTCCCAGACCGATGGAAGTCTTTGAGGAGGTGCCGATTGCATAGCTTGGAATAGATTTTGCAACCATTCCCTGTTTTCCAGGAGATTTATGTCGGGAAAATTCCCATTTGGATTTAGATTGTCGGCCATTTCTCGAGCGCGTCTACTAGATCGAAGAACACGCTCTATCTCCGGCTCAAAATTGTATAGAGGCTCGTTAGAAGAGCGGGTCATGCACCACAAATTACACCTAACAATTAAACACAAAAAACAAAATTAGAATAATAAAATAAAAGAAAGGTTAGAAATAAACGAAGAACTAAAAATTATGAAAATTTAAACGAAAAATCAAAAACTAAAATGAACAAGTCCCCGGCAACGGCGCCAAAAACTTGACACGCTAAAAGCTAACGTGCTATAATAGCAAGTGCACTAGTCGTGTGTAGTAATAAAAGTAGACGAGAAGTCCGGATTGTCGAACCACAAGGACTTGAATTCTAGTTTAAGATTTTATAACAACAAAGATCAAAACAATAAAGGTAAAATGAGTGTGAAATGCGTAAGATAAGAACAAGGTTGAACAAATGATTTAAAACAAAATGGAAAGGGAGACTAAGGCACATGCTAGGTTCAAATTGATCAATTATACTTATAAAGATTCTCGTTGAAGGATTACGCTTATATTGTTATGGTGAGAGCTCCGAGGGTAGAGAATAACCGATGTCTCGCGTATAAACTCCTATGCTTAGATCGTGATTTCCCAAATATTCCTATCTGGAAATCTAACCACTAAACATGCATTAACGTACTAGAGTTCACTCGATTTGAATCGAACAACTTCACTCGGGAATCTTTACCTATGTCTAGAGCAATTCCTCATTAGTTACGGGTCATAATGTGAATTTCTTGCACCCTAAGTCAATTTTCTCCCGAAATATTAACCTAGGCATAAGATTCTAACATATAGTGATCAAGTATATGCAAGATAGACAAAAACACAATTCACATCACATAACAATATAAGTATAACCTCAACAATCATCTATTATAAGCATATATCACAATTTGACCTTACATGGCCTTAGTCTTATGAATTTAGTTCATGATAGATATTATGAAAAACAATAATGAATAAATACACATGTTCATAGACATGAATGAAATGAAAAGGCTATAAAAACTCCCTCTAATGTGATAGATGATGGCCCCTTGATTGGAGCTTCAATTCCTAGCTTTCTCCTCTTAGAATGATGAAGAATGGTGATGAATGAAGCTTGAGGACTGATTCCTCCTCCTCCTCTCCTCCAAGAATCTGAAATTGATAGTCAATGATGAAGAGTATGGGTTCCCCCTCCTTTTATAGCCAAAAATTCCACTAAAGTATGCATTAAGAATTCCCATTAAAGTTCCCCAATGAGAATTCCACCTAAGGTGATGCTTAAAGTTTGGCTTTTAAGATTCCAACCAGCTAAAAAATGTTGAACTTTCGGCCATTAAGAATTCCACCAAGCATAACCATGTGAAAACTTCAACAAAACACATGCATGCTGCCATTTTCTTGCTTTCCAGCGCAGTCTTAGTATTTTCCTCATAAACTTCTCCACAGATCTCCAAATTGGATGATTCAAGTCCCCATGTTCAGATAACACATAGATCTACAACTGTGAAGAAGGACATTTTGTCCAATTCGGTCTCTAAGTATACGTAAATTACGTTTCAACATGGAGGTTGTTTCTGATTTAGCGCCCATAAAGTAAATCTACCAAGAAACACACTTATGACAACCCCTCAACACATGTGTTGAATTATGGCCAAAAGTGATTCTTACCCATCATATAATGCTGGAATTTAGGCTAAAAAAAGAAGTAACATTCGGACTATCCATGCCTAGGCATGACTAGGAGGGCGCTGGGGCGTATCCTGACACATGTACTTCTCTGTTCGGCGCAGCAATCATATTTCCTTCACAATTATCTCTATAGACCTCCGATTTGGATGTTTCAAGTTCCCATTTGAAGCTAAGACATACATCTAAAACTTTGTAGAAGGAAACTTTGTCTAAGTCGGTCTCGAAATATACGGAATTATCGCTCGAATGTGGTAGGAGATGCATAAACCGCCTAGGTGTTGAAAAACATGCTTGAACTTGTTTTGTACATCGTTTTTCTTCCCTTTTCTTCATGTATTCTCATTTATTACCTGTATTCACTTAACACACCTATTAAATGCAAATGTGACATGATTTAAGCAATAAGTGAATCCAAATCATAAGAATTACGGTCTTAAAAACACGTAAAAACACCTCTTATCAACTTACATGGTATTTACGATGGGAAGGTTGCAGAATGATCCTATCATTCGTATTCATTTAGGTTACAAAGTGGGCCACGTGACTGGCTAGGTGTTACCCACTTCCTTTGGTTTCCTCTCATTGCCAAACTAAATGAATCTAAAGAGTAGCGCTAAAGGATTGATAAAGAAAAATAGAGAGTTTTAATTTATTGGATAAATTAAATAATTAATTATATGGATAAGATTAATTATTAATTAATTTCCTAGGGAAATATATTAATGAATTAATTTATCTAATTAATTTGGTTATTTAATTAATTAATTTATTTATTGGATATAATAAGTTATTAATTGAAATAATAAATTAATTAGAGAAAACAAATCCCGAGCTTCTAGAAGGCGTCCACTACTTGGCCTCATTGGGCATCCAAGAGGAGCTCAATTTTACGACTCTTTTGTTTTGACTTGTTCAATAAGTCATGAGGTATATAAGGACTCTTTGACTTTGAACAAGAGAGAGAATATCATAACTTTCACAACTCTCCTAAAAAGAAAGAAGAGAAAATATTCCTCCCTTCTCTAAACCCTAGCCGTCGCCCATTAGAGATTCAAGTGGGAAATTTTTTGATTATTAATCCGTGCGTGACAATTTAGAGACAATGTATTTGCGTTGTTTGGATCAAGTTCAAGATTTGAAGATTCAAACAAAGGATTGAAGATTTGGAAGCTTCAAATCTTTGACTATTTGGAAGAAGAGGAAATTCTTCAACGACTTCGTTCTAATAAGTAAGTTTTATTCGTTAAGTTTATTGTGCAATTTGAATATGCTATCATTGAATTCAACTTTGGTTTTAAAATAAAATTTTTTGAAATCCTTCCACTGCGTTTATGTTATTCTTCGCGAAGCCCAACAGTAAGGACATACCATAATGCACGTACAAATTGTAAATACTTCTAATCCGCACTAAAAGTACTCCACGTATGGCTTATGAATCATTCAGGTGCACAAAATAAGTACCTCATATAGGGATATACAATACCGCATGTATAAACTGAAAATACTTCAACTTTGCACTAAACATAATTCACATATGGCTTATGAATGCTTCAGGTGTGCAAAATAAGTACCTCATGCAAGGACATACAATAGTATATTTATGAATTGAGCATACGTCTACTCTACATTATTTTATATGCCTTATGAATACTTCAGGTGTGCATACCTCGTCTAGGAACATATAATATTACATTTATGAATTGACAATATTTCTATTATATGCATTAAACAACTTCACATATGCATTAAACATACTTCACATATAGAAATTAGAAGCTCTCGACTTCACCATGAACACCACCCTCTAAACTGACTTAATCTTCCAATCTCTTCCTGATTCCTTCTCCCAATTTGTGTTTAACTTTAACTGCAATGAGATAGAGTGCAATTTAGCTGGGCTAATGAACAAGTTGGTTACTGCACAATCTCAAATGAAACCAAAGAGAAAGGAAACTGCCTTGGTCATTTCTTCTAGACCTAAAAAGTCTAAGTCTAAGAAGAAGAAAAACAAGAAGTAGCTTTGCAAGCTTGGAGCTAAAGGAGGTGTTCAAAAGGGTAAGGGAATAGCTCAAGGGTTTTATAAGAGCAAAGAACCTAAGAAAATGGACAGATGTCTCGAGTGCGGTGAACTTGGCCATTGGAAGAGGAACTGTCCCAAATTAGGCAAAGGCGCAAAAGGTATGGAACTTTTTGTTTTTGAAACTATTTGTTCTATGACCTTTTTTTCTACTTTATGGATTCTAGACTCAAGGGCTACTGCCCTTTGTGTTGTTTGGAACAGGATCTGCAGAGAAGTAGAAAGTTGGGCCATGAAGAAATGATAATCAAAGTAGGCAGTGGGGAGAGTGTCGCAGCAACTCGAATAGGATCTACTTCTTTATATTTGAATTCTGGACATTTGTTGTTTTTAGATAATGTTTTAGTTTTGCCCAAGGGGCTTAAAAACATTGTTACTATTCCGATCTTAGTTAAGATTGGATATACATTCCGTTTTTCTAAGTTAAATTGCGATTTAAATGTTGTAACTAAGAAATGTGGTAGGTAAGAAGCTAACTTAAGACTAAAGTGGCATCTTAGACTAAGCCATGCTGGAGAACTCAAGATTCACAAAATGGAAAAAGATGGGCTTTTAAGCTCACTAGGGTCGGATCCCTGTCCAACATGTAAATCATGTCTCTTAGGCAAGATAGCTAGATCACCCTTCACCGGGATTTTTGAAAGAACCACTCAAGTCTTAGGATTAGTGTACACCGACGTTTGTGGACCATTTGGAGAAATATCTTGTGGGGGTTTCTATTACTTCATCACTTTCACAGACGATCATTCAAGATATGGTCTAGTGTATATGATGAAGCAAAAGTCTGAATCCTTTGAAATGTTCAAAGAATTCAAAGCTTTGGTAGAAAATCAAACTGGGCAAAATATAAAAGCTCTGCGATCGGATCGTGGAGGAGAATATATGAGTGCCGAGTTTGATGAATTCCTTAGAGAACAAGTATTAATGTTACAACTAACGCCACCAGCAACTCCTCAACTAAATGGAGTAGCCGAGCGAAGGAACCGAGCTTTGTTGGACATGGTTCTTTCCATACTTAGTTACACTAATTTACCCATTTTGTTGTGGGGATACGTGCTCCTTACTCCTGCTTATATATTGAATAAATGTCCCTCCAAATCCATTCCTAAGACTCCGCATGAGATGTGGAATAATAGGAAACCAAGGCTTAATCATATTAAGATTTGGGGATGTCCTGCTTATATCAAGAAGACTAAAGTGGAGAAATTGGAGACTAGATCCCTCATGGGACATTTTATTGGTTATCTTGAAGATTTCATGGGATTCTTCTTTTACCTACATGATGATCAGAGAATCATTGTGGCCCTACAAGCCCACTTCCTTGAAGAAGAATTCATCTTGGAAGGGGGTAAAGGTAGAAAGATTGTTCTAGAAGAACAAAATTAAACTCCCTCTGAGACATCTGTCCAAGAACCAAGGCCTAACCCAATAGTAGCACAACCACCACATAGATCTGGTAGAATACCACATGAACTGAAAGGTATAGGTATCTACTGTAGGGGGAGCCTCAGCTCCACACTGTAGTACAAGAAGGTCATGAAGATGATCCTTGTACCTATGATCAAGCGATGATGGATGTCGATGCTTCAAGATGGCGAGAAGCGATGGAAATAGAGATGGACTCTATGGAATCAAACCAAGTCTGGACTTTGGTAGATCGTCCTGAAGGTGTCAAACCTATAGGATGTAAGTGGATCTATAAAGAAAAGAAAGGTAGCGATGAAAAGGTTGACATCTATAACGCCAGGCTCGTGGCGAAAGGGTATAGTCAAAGAGAAAGAATTGACTAGTAAAAAATGTTTTTGCCCGAGGCCATGATAAAGTCCATCCGAATACTGTTATCCATAGTTGCATCCTTAGACTGTGAGATATGGCAGATGGATGTCAAAACGACTTTCTAAAATGGATTCTCGAGGAGGATATCTATATGGAGTAGCCAAAGGGTTTTGTATCCGAGTTCAATATCCATAAAGTATGTAAAGTTGAGAGGTCCATATACGGTCTCAAGCAAGCATCTAGAAGATGGAATCTCCGTTTTGATGTAGTAGTAAAGGGATATAGCTTCATCAAGAACAAAGATGAACTTTGTGTCTACAAGAAGACTAGTGGGAGAAAAATCTCATTCTTAGTATTATATGTGGATAACATTCTACTTATAAGAAATGGCATGGGAATGCTTGCCATAGTCAAGAAATGGCTTTCGAGTGTGTTTTCCATAAAAGACTTGGCAGAAGCAACTTACATTCTAGGAATTCGTATCTATAGGATAGAACGAATAGAATGATAGGTCTCTCCCAAGCCCTTTACTTAAAAAAAGTCCTAAAGAGGTTTAGGATGAATAATTCTAAGGGGTTTCTTTCCTTGAGCCATGGAGTACAGTTGTCCAAATCTATGTGTCCTCAAAGTGAGGAAAATAGAAAGGAGATGAGTAAAGTACCCTATGCTTCTGCAGTTGGTAGCCTAATGTATGCAATGCTGTGTATAAGACCCGACATTGCCTATGCTGTAAGAGTGGTGAGTTGATTTCAAGCAAACCCGGGAAAGTAACATTGGATAGCTATGAAGAATATCCTAAAGTATCTCAAAAGAACTATGGATATGATTCTTACTTATGAAATTGAAGACCTGAAGATAGAAGGTTACAGTGACTCGAACTTCTAGTCTGATGTCGGTAACCGTAAATCTACTTCAGGGTTAGTTTTCACGCTTAATGGTGGGGCGGTGTCTTGGAAGATCTCCAAGCAAAGCACAACCGCGGATTCCACCACTAAAGCTGAATATATGGCAGCCTCAGAGGCAGCCAAAGAAGCTGTTTGGATGAGAAAGTTCCTTGGTAAACTTGAAGTGGTTCCTAGTTCACAGCTCCCATTGCCACTTTATTGTGATAACAATGGAGCAATAGTGCAAGCTAAGGAACGAAGGCCTCATAACAAGTCTAAACACATTGAGAGAAGATTTCACATCATTAGAGAGATCGTTGGCTGACGAGAGATAGTAGTGCAGAAAATAGCCTCAGCTGACATTATAGCTGACCCATTCACCTAACCACTACCTCAGGCTGTTCTGGACCGACACCTGGAAGGGATGTGCATAAGATACCACAATGAGTGGCATTGAGTGCAAGTGGGAGATTGTTAGGATTATGCCCACAGATGCCATAGAGGATAGAATGATAGATCATCTATCTTGTAATTAACTTATTTTGATAGTATTAATAAAGGCATTATTTAGTTTTCACTTATATCTTATTTGCATCTATAAATAGTGTAAAGTGTTTTGTTCGTGTTTTCAGTGCGATCACTCTACTTCCTCTGGAATAGAAAGATTGGCACTAGAGAGATCGATCTTGATTACTAAAAACAAGTTCGCAAGTAAAGTGAAGTCTTTAATGGACAAATAAAGACTTAGAACACTTGTACAATCTTATCTCTGACATGGGAGTGCCTATCTAGTATCATCGAATGATAGGAGATTAAGATTGTAGGCACATCAGTGGAACTGATATGCTCGAACACGACTCGCATCGGTTTTGTCACATGGGTTTTCACTCTGTGACTGTCATTGACAGAACTAATTATGCTTAATAGGTGTAAGTGAACCTTTGACCTGAAACATCATGCTAAAGATGCATTTGTGACGTCATGTATTTCATTAGAGTAGTTAAACCCAATCACCTGTTGATGGGGTCTACCTCAATTTGCAGCTTGATGGGCAAATGATAGTCTTAGCTGATATCTAAATGGGATTTGTTCTCTCATAAGTGAGTAAAAAAGTACCCTACGTGATTATAAATAAATAGAAATCAAAGTCTTTGGCCAAAGCAAAAAGAGACGATTGTGTGAGGCACTAAATCGATCTCAATGATCTCGTATTATTATAATTAATACATATGGTCAAGTCCAGTGAGTTTGACATAGCCATGACTCTCACTTGACTGGGGTACACGAACAAATGGTTTATACTTACATGGTATTTACGATTGGAAGTTTGCAGAATGATCCTATTATTCATTTTCATTTGGGTTACGAAGTGAGCCACGTGACCGGCTTGGTGTTACCCACTTCCTTTGGTTTCCTCTCATTGCCAAATGAAACGAACCTAAAGAGTCGCGCTAAAGGATTGTTAAAGAAAAATGGAAAAAGAATTTCTATTTTTCTTCTCGGAGTTTTAATTTATTAGATAAATTTAATAATTAATTATTCATTAGATGAAATAATTAATTATATGGATAAGATTAATTATTAATTAATTTCCTAGGGAAATATATTAATGAATTAATTTATCTAATTAATTTGGTTATTTAATTAATTTATTTATTGGATATAATAAATTATTAATTGAAATAAGAAATTAATTAAAGAAAACAAGTCTAGGGCTTCTGGAAGGCGTCCAAGAGGATGCCTACTTGGCCTCCTTGGGCGTCCAAGAGAAGCTCAATTTTAGGGCTCTTTTGTTTTGACTTGTTCAATAAGTCATGAGGTATATAAGGACTTTTTGACTTTGAACAAGAGAGAGAATAGCATAACTTTCACAACTCTCCTAGAAAGAAAGAAGAGAAAATATTCCTCCCTTCTCTAAACCCTAGCCGTCACCCATCAGAGGTTCAAGTGGGAAATTTCTCGATTGTTGATCTGTGCGTGACAATTTAGAGACGTTATTTTCATTGATCAAGTTCAAGATTTGAAGATTCAAACAAAGGATTGAAGATTTGGAAGCTTCAAATTTTCGACCACTTGGAGGAAGAAGAAATTCTCCAACGACGTCGTTCTAACGAGTAAGTTTTATTCGTTAAGTTTATCGTGCAATTTGAATATTCGATCATTGAATTCAACTTTGGATTTTAAAATAATTTTTTTTGAAATCCTTCCTGTGCGTTTATGTTATTTTTCGCGAAATCCAACTGTAAGGACATACCATAATGCATGTACAAGCTGTAAATACTTCTACTCCGCACTAAATGTACTCCACGTATGGCTTATCAATCATTCAGGCGCACAAAATAAGTACCTCATACGGGGACATACAATACCGCATATATAAACTGAAAATACTTCAACTTTGCACTAAACATAATTCACATATGGCTTATGAATGCTTCAGGTGTGCAAAATAAGTACCTCATGCAAGGACATACAATAGTATATTTATGAATTGAGCATACGTCTACTCTATATTATTTCATATGCCTTATGAATACTTCAGGTGTGCATACCTCATCTAGGAACATATAATATTACATTTATGAATTGACAATATTTCTATTATATGCATTAAAAATACTTCACATGTAGTTTATTGTTACATCCACTATGTACTAAATATACATCACTTATGGCTTGTAATTAGTGATAAGTTCATATTTTACGATATTTTATCCCCTTATTTAGGTTTTTTTTTACTATGTTTAGTGATGTTAATCCAGTTTTACTTTGATTAGTTGTCTTTTACATGTGTGCAGAGATTTAATTTGAAGAGATCAATATATGAGTGAAAAGGCCTGACAAAGATATGAGAAGACAACAGCTCAAGAAATCAACACATAGGTCTGCGGTCTTGCGATGTTTTGATCCAACCACGGTCTGCCACGTGTTAGGCCGCGGTTTGGTGTTTCGTACCCGAAATTTGCAATTCACCATTTTTAGACTTCTTGACTGACTTTTTTAGTCCCAGGGAAGCTAGAAGAGGCAATTTTCATCATCAAATCTTGGATACACCTCTTGTGAGGGGGGGGGGGGGTCTTTATTCCCCCCTTTCAGATTAGTGCATAACTATGTCTTTTAGATATTTTGAGTTTCTCTTTGTTACAATTATGTGCTAAGACACTTTTGATTAGGTTACGTGAAGACTTTGTGATGTTTTGTATTTATTCATTCCTAGTCTATCGGATTAATTGTGTTCTTTATTACATGTTTGATATTGCTCCTAATGTTTGCATTTGCTTGATCACCAAGTGTTTGATTTAGTGCTTTGTCTTGAACCTAGAGGAGATAGATGAAGGTAGATCGAATATCAAACATCATAACGTAAGAGTTGACTAGAGATAGATTTGATTACATTGTGTGGCTTCATGTGCTAAGGAAGTCCGATTGGAAAGTAGGATCTTTATAAGCAAGGTATTTCTTAGGACGTTAATGCATATTAGTTAATTTTATATTCGCTATAAGCTAAGATAGGCCCATAATTTCAAGAGATTGAGTAATGGATACCTTAAGACATTTCGCCATAATAAGAATGTTCTAATAATCCAGGTAACTTAGAATTAATGAACACAAGATAGAACATAGTTAGATCATAGCCTAATCATCCTTATCACTTGATCTCTTAACTCCTTCATATTATTATTTCCATTAGCCTTGCTTGATAATCCAACACATCCCTCATTATATTTGATTTAACTTAAAGTTAGGTAATATAGCAATTGCAAGAATTGAATCTAATTGTCCATGTGGAGACGAAGCACACTCGGGCTCACTATCCACTTTATTACGCGCACGACCTAGTATAGTTACTAGAGAATATTCGTGTCAATTAGTAATACACGTAGCCACAGAAAATACTTCATGTATATATTTCCTGTATTGTCTTTCAACATTAGGATGTACGTCACATAGTCATAGACAATACTTCAAACGTGAACTATTAGTACAACATTACGATGGTGTAATATTTTGGTTTATGCCTTTTATTACCTTTTGTCATTACTTTTATAGATCTTTCTCCTTTTTTAACTCTTTATATGTAGAAAGAGGTTTCTTGCAAATAAACCTTCAAATAGCAAAGCGGTGTCGTGTACAAACTCAATATAGTTGCTAAGCTTGTTTGTGCCCAATGGACCTACAAATTTGAAAACTTTATGTTTATTATAATTTGCACTACTTGTGTATTATTAACTGCTTCATTTCATTTGTATGATATTGAAACATTCTAGTTATTAACTTGTAATAAATATTGGGACTCATTTTACTTAGAGACCAACTAGATGTTGCATGAAATGCATAAGTGCATTTGATTGGCATGAGATTTGAAGAAATTGTACTAAAATTGTAGACGAAGAGGGATACTCTGATCCGACAAATTTGGGCTGATAGTTTTTTAATCATGGCCAATATAGACCCTATAAGCCTCCAAATAAGGCAAGAAAAGTCACATTGTGACAATCTAGATTTGAACCCAAGACCTCCCACATGTCAGTGAAAGTGATACTACTAGTACTAGACTAACAAGCCTTGGGTGAAGAAATTGTATTAAGAATATATAAACATCATGCACCAAGCACAACCTTTAATAACATTAGCTCAACCCATAAAGAAAAAACACTCAAAATTATCCAATAATTATCTACTGGTTAGTAGCACAAGCTTAATAAGAATGACCAACACCAACATCAACATTTGTATCCTCACAATCTGAACTAGAGATCTCAACCACCATAGCGTAGTCTGGATCCTCCTCCTCTTCATTCGAAGCAGGAACTTGAGCCTCCTATGACTTATCGATTTTAGTAGGGGTAGAGATTGTGGATGCCATACATCTGGCTCAGGGATAAAACTTTCTTGAAATAACTACTTTTATCTTTTTTGAATGTCTTTCCCCTTCAAACTGATACATCGAGGCATCATAGTTACCCTGCATAGAACAGGAAGAAATACATATCAATAAAATGATATGAAATTATTATAAAATGATCATAAAAGATACCTAGAGATATTTCTTTGAGAATTCTAAGGAAGCATTTATATTTTATAATTTTGGTTCCTCATCCCACTTCGCTTCGATTTCATCAAGAAGAGCACCAAACTCTAATAGTAAACATGTATCATGTCAAACCTTTTCTGGCTTTGGTCATCTATGAACTTAGGGTTGCACCATAGCTAGTTTATCTTGGTCAATACGCGTTTTTAGAAATTCCTTTGCTCGTCCATGTGACAAGCCCTCTCCAAACCATGAACCTCGGGATCTACTTCCTTCGACACCACTGATAAGTCCAATTGTCATAGTATGTCCAAAAGCCTTGGTTTGTTTCTCTCGGTCCAAAAACCTAACTGAGGAGGAATAAGCGCCATTTTTCACCTATCGATCAACAGAACAAACAATTTATAACTACTTCACTTGTGCACAATGAATATTACATGTTGTCTGAAAAACTACTTCACATGCACACAGTGAACATTACATATGGTCAGACAAACTATTTCGCATGCGTCGCAGTTACTGCATTGGTTCAGATATGTAAGAATGAAGACCTAACCCATAATCACATACAATGAACAATTGCTCTTGTTAACATGGAAACCCTGATTTGAATTACAAAACTTTGAGAAAAATTTATAATTAAAAAAACTAAATCTGAGACCCTACCTACAAACCATAAGAAATCTAGATCAAGCAAAATATTCGAAGTTATAGCCTACAGTTATGGAGGTATGATGGAAAAAAATAGAATTTTATTTTTTATTTTCTTGTGGTGGTAAAACTATCAGGAAAATACAAATTTTATAGAAGTGAGACTTATATGTTTGTTTACAATGATGTCCCTTAATCCTTACGTATTGTGTCCCTTCATGTCATTGGTTCGCACCCTTCATTGCCGACTTTTTATTTTGCAGACATGTGGTGATAAATGAGAGAGGCGGTATTGTGCCATCTTGTGAGAAAGAAGGAGTTTAGTCAAAGTAAAGCGTTTAAACATGATTTTTCATGTATACAAAAAGAAATAGTTCCTTTAGTGCAATAGGTATATGTTCAGTGAACTAAAGGTACATTTTTGCTGAGGTGCGTAAGTTTTAAAAAAATGAATTCAAATAAATATAATAATTTAATTGAATCTAATCGTTTATCACTCATTGTGAATGGCTCTTCCGATTAGACTTCGAGATCCACTTAGTGGTCCAATCATTGCACATCTAAGTGTATCCACACATTAGATATGTCCACCGAAAAACCTTCGTGCTAGTAGATGTTTTACCGCTCGTAGGCTTATATGAAAGCACGTGGAAGATTTAGAGTACCTAAGTCGTGTAATTGGAATAACACAAAAAATTAGATTGAAGCAAGAGGAATAAGATGGTTTTATTGCACAAGAGTTTTCTTGTACTCGTTTGTTAGTTCTTAAGATTTTTATCTTGAAAAAACTTGATATTCGGTACTTCAATTGATGTTACTACATTGTTAGAGACAGTCTTTATATTATTTTTAACGTTGTAAACTTTTTATTGAATGTAATGAAATAACCATTTTCCCCTCGTAAAAAGATAGAGAGAGAGACAGAGAGAGAAGATGGGGCGATTTTTCTAACTTCCTTGAATTACTTAGTAACCGCCCCACCCCTATTTACAGGGAGGTGATCAAACCCCTCTCCGATACTAGGGAGAGTCTGATTCCAAGTCATTCTTAAATTGGATTACTTTAATCAAACTTTGGTTCCTCTTTCCTAGTTTGTTTATAATTGCCTTATGCAATTTTACTTCAACTCAAACAGTATTTCTTAATTTATTAGTTTGGGACTTTTTATCAATAAATCCTTGGGGGCCAGCCCATTAATTAATGAATCCCATAAGTTAATAAAATAATTAATTGGACCAAACTCAATTAGTTAATTCCTCTTAACCTCTCCAAAAGGTTAACTAGTTCATAGAACCCGGACATTTGACCAAGTATTGTGAGTGACCTTTTAGGTTCATTCATGAGCTAATATGACATTGTAAACAAAAATAAAATAAAAAATGAGCTACTATGAGATCACCTTCAAGTGTCTCAACAATACAAAATTCATGATTCCCACGGATTGTGTTCAATGTCTAACAAAGTCGACACGATCCGTAGACATAAATGATTTCAAGTAGACCTTATCAATCACAATATTTGCATAAGGAAAATCCTTCCATCAACCTCCCAATCGAGTCAAGGGTTTGGTTAATAGACGAAATCTTATTGATTTTGATCATATGACCATGGCCTGAGTCAATAAACTTTTGTCAACTGAGCGATGATTACACACCTTTTCATTGACTCGATAGGCCATAAACTTCTTCGTCAATTAAAACTCTTAGTCAACATAGGAGATTCACTGGTACGCGGATCAGTAACGGATTCCATCTTGGATTCACCTACCATGTCACACAACCAGACTACACCGAAAATACATTTTGTGATTCTCCTAGATACATGAGATAAGTTAAAGTGACGTAGTCATGCACTTACACAACCTTAATTTCTCAAGTGATGAGAATCAATTTTACACGTACATAACCATGACTTTTCATAATTGACACTAAAACCTATATAAAATCCTAGCAAGGTAGTTCAATTCAGTCATATCCTCATATAGACCCTCATATGTGCACTAGTATAACCGTATAAGACCAAAACTCATGGGAACGAGTTAATCCATAAAATGGAAGGCTACATACAAATAAGTCTTGTCGGGTCATCGATATTCCAATCTTGATTTTCTATAACTTGGAATAATACTTGAGAATCACAACCCTCGAGACACACTCTACAATTGTTATACCTGATGCGCGACCATGTCTCATAACTCTGTGTGATACAAGAAATTATTGTTAGAGTATATGCCCTCGAATGCCATAAAGAGGATAGATTTATAGGGCATAAACATTGTAACTAAACTATGGTTTTTCTATTAATATAAGGCAATTGATTGTTGTTTTCTTATAGGCATTTATAAGGTGTGAATAAACAACGTAAAGTCCTTGATGACAAGTCGAACCTTCTACCTCCTATGGGATAGGAGGAAAGGCACTAGAATGGTTTGACCCTTGACATCTAAAAGGGTTCGCAAGTCTAAGAAATATTGATTGGGCATCAATAGTGAATAAAGACTTGTACGATGTAAATTTCGACAGAGAAAGTGTCAGTCGTACACTATGGAAATGGTAGTGGGAACTTATATCATAGACGTGTCAGTTGGACTGATATGTTCGAACACGGCTCGCATCAGTTCATCACATGGGTATTCACTCATTAACAGTCAATGATGAAACTGATAAGTAGTGATAGGTATGTGTGAACCTCTGACCTGAGAAATCGAGTTGAAGATGTACTTGTGACATCAAGTCTGTCATTAGAGTAGTTAGATTCAAATCACCTGTTGGTGGAATCGACCTCGAAGTGCGACTTGATGGGCAAGTAGCATTGTTAACTGAATTGCAATATGAAATTTATTCTCGCATAAGTGAATGAGTAAAATATCCCATGCGATCATGAATAAGTGAGGATGAAAGTCTTTGGCCAAAGCATTTAAATACCTCGACTTATTATGAGCTTAGGCATATGGTCAAGTTATATGAGTTTGACTTTAAACCATGACTCTTACTTGACTGGGATATAAGAATAAAGGTTTATACACGTATGGTATCCACGGCGTAAAGGTTTGAAAATGATCCTATTCATTCGTTCTCAATTGGGTTACGGTGTGAGCCACGAGACTGGCTAGGTGTTACTCGAACCTAAAGAGTCGCGCTTAAAGGAAGTGCAAAAGGAAAAACATGGAAAAATGACTTGAGAGAAATTCACGGCATTGGATGCCGTAATTAATTAATTAATTATTGGATAATTTAATTAATTAATTAATTAAATTAATGAGTTAATTAATTTCTTGGAGAAATTGAATTATAAATTAATTAGGAATTGAGTTAATTGGATTATCAATTTATTTATTGGATAAATAAATTATCCGATTAATTAATTAGCAAGCAAGACGAAAGCCCAAAGGCTTCCGAGCCCACTAAGGGGCAGCCAAATAGACGCCCAAAATAGGGCTCTTGCATGCTAGGGTTATTGTTTCATAATGATATAAATATATATCACAAGGTAAAAAATAACACAAGGAAACTTACATAACTTTCTCTCCAAGAAAAAGTCTCCCACCTCTCTCTCTCTCTCTCTCTAGCCGTCTTTGACAAGGAAGAAAGGAGGAGTTTTCATTTTTGATTCCAGCGTGACGAATTAGAGACGTTGGAAAATTCGGAGTTAGAGAAAAAGATCACGTTCAGAAATCAACATACGCAAGAACGTTAATCTTTCTATACACAATTAAACACGAGAATTAGAGATGATTGGGGCTTTGGGAATTAAATTTACTTTCTGCTGCATTTTATTCGTATAATTCCCAACAATTATATCATATATTATAACATTATAGGATAAAGAATGCATTTTTATTGACTATATAAAATAAGACTTTTTAAAAGTGTACAATATTTGACAGTCAATTGGCTTGTGGGGCACCTAACACTAACATTTCATTTGGATGATGAGGTGATCTAAGGCAACTAGTTCAATTTTGGTCTGGATGGAGCTGTAAGGTAGGGGTGCATATTGTGTTCGACGATGAGGTGGAAAAAGCAAGGGGGCTAGGGTGAAGACTTCGAGTCTAAAGGCATTAGTGTAGATGGTTGAAGGCGGGGAGTTTTAAAAGAGATGGCTAAGAGCAACAATATCTAGTTGGGATGGTCTAGGCGCCGCAAGATGGGACTGTGCAGGCTAAGCAAATTGATGGAACGAGGAGTGATGGAAATTTTTGGGGTCTAAGAAGTGGTGAATTATTATTATATTTTTTAGCAAAATAAATTTCATTCAAACGTTAACCAACAACATTGTCCCCATTGTTACAAACTAAAAAAGAATGAGTGAAACTAGAGGAAGTAACTGAAGGTAATGACAAAGAAAAGGGGGTGGAGGGGAGATAAACATCATAACATTATCTAAAGAAACGTTTGTCTTAGCTAAATATTTAGCTGCACCATTCACTTCCCGATAACACGATCTAAAGGATGTTCTCTCAATATATGTCGAGATCCTACATATATCTTTGCATAAAAACTGGTTCGCTTGGCCTTGGGTCGTTCTGTCAAGACAAGTAAGAGCAAAGTTGGAATCAAGTTTAAACTATAACACTTGTGTACATTAAATCTTTGCATAATTTCAATCCTTCCCGTAATGCCCAAATCTCTACCTTATTATTTGTTTGCACACCGATATTACATGTCCTGCAAGGTATCTACCCTGAATGTCGCGAATTATGTTGGGAAAAATTCTAGTACGATAACGGGTGGTGTTTATGAAGATATAAAATGAAACGTCGAGGCATGAGTCTAGATTCTCTCTCCTTAAAGTAATATTTCCCCGCGCTTGGTGGTTACAGTATATGACAATTGTCTCCCAAGATACAACGACGACATCTCGGCAATAGTACCACTACAAATTCCCGAGTCTAGTGAACAAAATAGTTGTTCCAAACTCTCTCGATGGACACAAATGAATTAAATGTACATTTACGTATTTAATATGCAAAACCATTCTTACAATTTTAACATAATATTTAAGAATATCCAAAGTACTCAAATTAGTACTTAGTAGTTCTTAAAATAATATTTAAGAACACCATGAATATTTTAAATGCTCAATTTAACATTTAATATTCAACATTATTCTTAAAACATTAAAATTAATATTTTAAGAAATAAAAGAATCTTCAAAAATACTCAAAATAGTGTGTATATATATATATTTAGGTGAAAGTAATTACTTTATACCCACAAACTCAAATCCCCCATACAACGCACAATAGGGAGATACCTATTGCATCTTTCCTAAGTGCCCATCAATAGTACGATACATCAACACGCTAAAAACAAATAAAGGGTAAACTTTAACATGCACAACTACTCCATAATAGACTTTAAATAGGCAACGTTCTTAGGCATCATGATCCTCTTTTTAGCTTCAGCAAACTTCAGTTTGAGCCCCACTTTCAAAATCTGGAACACTGCTGCATTACTCATTGCTTCTTGAAAAAAAATTCTTTTGTTCCTCTCCTCCCATACCTTGTTGATCAACCCAGCAACCCCTGCAGTGATGATGCTTTGCCTATATTTCCAATTTTTGAAGGCGAATCTCAACCAATTGACCCATTTGTTAAATTGTGTAGGCCAAAACTGCACTCTAAGCTAGTGCACAAAATAGTATTTAGGAGAAGAAGGGAGAAGAGAATGAAAGGTTTTGGGTCAAAAGAAGCAACTTTTTGGACATCTGCAGAAGGGCCCAAAAGTTTGAACTTTGGACTAAAAGCCCCTTGAAACACCTTTTCGGATTGGGCAAATTGCCCCCATAAATCCGAGCTTTTGCGAATAGCCCCCAGGCAGAGCGGCGATCAGGTGTGGGAAGGTGCACCACCATGCACCCGTTGACAGCCAGTCAACGCGATGTCAACATGGGAGGTGATCTGGTGTGGGCTGTTGCACTTGCCACCTGTGCAATTCAGCTCTTGAGTGACCCAAACTTTCAAATTGACCCCAAAACTTTGAATCATGATCAATTAGGTCATTTCAAATAGGTCCCTTAATTTTTTTTATTTGAACATTTTAGTCCTCAAACTAAATTAGCCATTTTCTATTCAATTGCGACCGTCGATCGTATGAATTTAATCGTGTACGTTCATATCGAGTCATTGATTCCAATTAGAAATCAGTTTTAAGTGATGAACTTTGTTAATTAATTTCTTATTCACCCGAAATCGGATTTGACTAATGAAATACTCTAAATTTATCTACTCGAAGTGTAGATTAATTTCAGCCAAAGACATTTTTGATAAACGAAATTCACTTAAATCTCTAATAAATCACACTAGAGATAATTTACTCAATCAAGATTTCCAACGATACCCACCGTGAATGAAATTAATGCAAATACAGACTATGTAGACACTAATGCAAACTATGCAGACACTGAGAGAGTTTGAGCGAAAAGATATTGCATCAAGATAGGTAGCTTATGGATTTGAACCTTCCATAGCGAAATACCATCAAATTTAATTGTACTCCAATGAACGTGATGTCTTGAATTGGTCAACGTTTTGTGTAAACCAAGACAGCGATACTCACACAATAACTTCTCTATTAGTTTTTGTCTCGGTTGAGTCCATTTCGGCCATGGAACACATCTTTGATTCATAAGTGTTTTTATTTGAATCAGCCTACACTTTACACTTACATAGTTGACCTCCAATAAAAAGTATCCTACCATACCCCACTTTGTTATGTCTCCCACTTAGATAGTATAGGAAGCATTAAAAGTTACAACTTAACCTTTTTGCAACCCTCTGTAGGTTACACTTGTTTATCCTAGGAATGGGCAAGAGTATAAAACTCCCTAAGTGCATTATTGAACTTTCATAGCTTCGTTGTCCCATTGAACCAAGATCTTGGGATCTCCAATCAACAAGGTTGGGTTCCACTATGTCCATTCTTAACGTGTAGTCTTTAAGCCCATTCCTCTAGATACGCAGTTTATTTGATCTTTTAAGCATACATTTGGATCCATACATTCTCATTTGATTTTTTTCTCAATCAATAGAGACAATGCCACTGAAGATCAACTGCTTAATGATTTTGTGTCTTCGATGTATGTGTCGAGATGACCATTTTGCATGCGACTTAGTGACCTAGTGTAGCACTGGTGTCGACCCACCATTAACCAAGTTCTATACCAAGTTGACGTCAGATACTACGGTCATGAGTGTGAGGTTCGACCACCCACCATTTTTCTAGCATGATTTTAGTGATTTGATCACTCACCATTTGCTTGGTTCAGTTTGTCTTAATGATAACCCACCATTTGTGTGGTTTAGATTGTCTTTAACGAACACGCACCATTTATATGGTTCGGTTTGTCACCGACGGTCACCTACCAATTACATGGTTTGGATTATCTATGATTAACCACTGTCAGTGGTTCGGCAGACTATTGTTAGTACACCAACTATAATTTGGTTTTACCCAATTTTCTATAGCCTTAAGGTTAATTTCAGACATTTGACCGACTTCCTCGATCTTACTCTGACAATTAACATCCTTTATTCTTGACTAGGTTGTGTACTTTGTACAATAAGTCGGCTTGATTTCCTTTCTTCAAAATTACGTTTCATAATATGAAACATTCAGAACGTTCTCATTAGCAACCTTACATGTTCAAAGTGATGACGTTCCACATTGTCTATTTTAATTTCTTAAAATTAGACTCAATTTCATTTCGCTAAATAAAAACAATGGTGGTTTATCCTCAACAATTATTTCATTTTTACAATGAAAATTTTAGGCTACAACTCTACATAATGCAATAATTATTCGAAACACAAAATTGACTTTTTAAAATAAATGTCACTATCACAAAAAAAGAACATGCAAATCATTTAAATCAACTATTTAAATGATGCATTTCTTTATTCATTGTGATCAGGCTTTATACTAAAGAATATCAAATATAGCGAAAAGTCAGCCTTATTGCATTTTTCATAAGCCGAAAGAAAATTACTAAATAATTACTTCATAATCTTAAGCATGCACAATTATATATTCTTTATCAAGATAAAATATAACTAAATATTAAATCACATGTATCGCATGCTCAAATTCATTTAACTTGATTACATCATTGTTGCATAACTAAATATCAAATCACATTTAATATTATTCAACACAATATGTAATCAAATGAAGCAATCATAAAATTGATAATTCATACGTTGTGATTCGGTCTAGCGGAATGAAATTTTAATCTGAATCACTCCCGAGAATCCAATCTGGGGATATTCATGATATTAGCATATAGATCAATTGACGAGAATTGACAAGAGTAATCGGATTACCTTTTTCGTCTATTGATCTCGAATTATCAGCAGTAGCCCAGACTCCTGCCTCTAGATAATCACGCGGAAGAAAAATTCTCTAAGAAAAGCTCGATCTCCTCCTCGGAAACTATTGCAGGCGGCTAGAGTGGATGGAGAGGGAGGGATTTTTCTTTCCTAATGCTCTAGGTTTATTTCTGGCTCAGTGTCAAATTTTAAAACAATGACACTTGTGTGTGGAGTTCTGACACTGACTGATAATTTATACCAAGTAAAAAACTCCTTTGGTTTACACAGTGAGGGGCGGCCGAAATAGGCCTTGGATATGGGCTTTGGACTTTGTTTTCACTTAGCCCATGTGTAATTAATTAAATCCAAGTCTAATCAAATTGGTAATTAATTAATAACATTAATCCAATTAATATAATTCAACTTATAAATTAATTTCCAATTGATTTAATTTATGAATTAATATGATTTAATTAATTTATTTAACCCAATTAAATATCATTAATTAAATCATGCCATCTTTTTTGTCAGTCAATTCACATCAAATGTGATTTTACCAAAATACCCTTAGCTTAAGGAAATATTCATTTTCTTCACATAGTGTGACTCTCTAGGCTCGATTCAATTGGCAATGGGAGGATTCCAAAGGATAAGGTTGTCACCTAGCCAACACCGTGGAACCAAATCGTTACCCAATTGAAAACGAGATGATCATGTCATCACAAACCTTGACCACGAATACCACGATGTGACCCGACCATGTAAGAGCCATGGTTTAGTCAAACTAATAGAACTTGATACTGTACTTAGAATCATAATAATGTCAAATTACCAAACTACCCTCAGTGACAATCACGGGATAGTTTATATGCTTTGGCCAAAGACTTATAATTTCAATTACTTACGATCATACAGGCCACACACTCGTTTACTGTCGAGACAGTGAATCCCCGTTTTGGAAAGTTATCTTATAACATCGAATGTACCATTGGATAGTACTTCGAGGTTGACCCCACCTATCAGGTGATACGGGTCTAACTACTCTGATAACATATCCAATACTACAAACATGTTATAAATGACTCATCAGGTCTAAAGTTCACACATACTATCGCAATCTTAATCCCTATCATTAATTGTCAAAGAGTAAATACCCATGTGATCGGATTAGTGCGAGTCGAGTTCAAGCATGTTAATTCCAATAATCATATTCATGACAGCAGCTCCCAGTATCTAATTAGTGCATGACTGGCACTTCCTTGTCAAAGAAGGTGTCATATGAGTTGAATATTAATGCCCAATTAATATTCGTTAATTCACAAACTCCCAATTTCAGAGATTAAGTACTGGACTGTTCCAGTGCCTTCTCTTGTCCATAAGAGGTGGAAAGTCTATCTTGAAATCTTTTGGACTAATTTGTTCAATATAGTTAAATGCCATTGGATTTATATGAACAAAATCAAAACCTTTATTCTATAAATAGAAACATCAAACGCTTTGTACAAATAACTTATCTAAGCCCTATTCAATCTAATTCCTAATAGGCATTGAAGGCATACACCTAACAATTGCCCACTTGCATTCAACGCCAATCGCTATGGTATTTGATTTTCATCTTCTCAAGATGTTTATCTAGCACCGCCTGTAATAATGGCTTGGTGAGTGGGTCAGCCACGTTTTCTGCTGAGGCTATTTTCTACACGACTAGATCACATCTACCAACGATTTATCGTATTATATGATATTTCCTCATCACGTGTTAAGATTTGTTGTGAGAGACCTTGGTTCTTTAGCTTGCGCAATTGATGTGTTGTTGTCACACCATAGTGGCAACGACATTTCCATGCTAGGAACCACTCCAAGTTCGGCTATGAACTTTCTCATCCAAACAGCTTCTTTGGCTGCCTCAGAGACAGCCACATATTCTGCCTCTGTTGTGGATTCTGCAGTTGTGCTTTGCTTGGAACTTTTCCAAGACAGTGCTCCTCCACTGAGTTTGAATATGTACCCAAAGGTAGATTTAAGGTCATCCGGATCAGATTGGAAATCTGAGTCGCTGTAACCATCCACCTTTAACTCTCCATTCCCATATATTAGTAGCATATCTTTAGTTCTTCTTAAGTACTTTAAGATACACTTCACTGCTGTCCAGTGAGGCTCCCCAGGTTAGCTTGAAACCTACTGACCATGCTCACAGCATGTGCCAGATCTGGCCTCGTGCATAACATCGCGTACATGAGACTACCCACAGCGGATGCATAGGGTACATTCCTCATTTCCATTCTATCCTTGTCCGTTTTGTGACTCATAGATTTGGAAAGATGAATGCCATGTCTTATGGGCAAAAGTCCTCCCTAAGAGTTATGTATTTCTTATCTCTTAATGACATTCTCTAGGTAGAGCGCTTGGGAGAGACCAATCATTCTATTCGCTCTATCTCTATAAGGGCGAATTTCTAGAATATAGGTCGCTTCTCCCACGTCTTTCATGGAGAATGTACTTGAGAGACATGTCTTGACCGAAGTCAATAAGTCTATGCCATTCCCTATAAGTAGTATGTCATCTATATATAGAATCAGGGATGTCAACTTGCTCCCACTGACCATTTTATAGACACACGGTTATTCTTCATTCTTGATATATCCATATTTCTTGGCTTCTTCATTGAACCTCAGATTCCAACTCCGAGAGGCTTGCTTCAGTCCATAGATGGACCGATTAAGTTTGCAAACTTTGTGAGATTCGGCTTCGGATATAACGCCCCTAGGCTATTGCATATAAATGTCCTCATCCAAGTGTCCATTTAAGAATGTGGTCTTTACATCCATTTGTCAGACTTCATAGTTTAAGCTTGCAGCTATGGCTAACAGAATTCTAATAGACTTGATCATGGCTACTAGAGAAAAGGTTTCCTCATAGTTAATGCCCTCTTTTTTACTATAACCTTTTGCCACTAGCCTGGCCTTATAGGTGTCCACCTTGCCATCCAGACCAATCGTTTTCTTGTAGATCCAATTGGTCGTACTCCATTCGGTAGATCAGTAGGAGTCCAGACTTGGTTCGAATACATCAAATCAATCTCTGCTTTCATAGCCTCAAGCCACTTAGAGGAATCTATATCCGTCGCTACTTTATCATAGTCAGAGGGATCATCTCCATGGCTTCCTTTTGCAACGGCATACAAATAATGCTGCATTTTGTGCAAATAGCCATATCTCTCAGGCGGCTGAGATACTTTGCTAGAACGTCCTTGCGACGGTTGTGTCAAGTTGGGTTCATATTCTTGAACTGATGTCTCCAAAGGGATGTTACCTTGTTCTTCCATAACAATCTTTCTACCTGCACCACCTTCTCGAATGAATTCTTTTTCAAGAAAGTGGGCTTGCAAAGCCACAATGATCCTTTGATCATTTTGTAGGTAAAAGAGGTATCCCATCGAATCTACGGGAAAATCGATAAAATGTCCTTTCAAGGATCTATCCTCTAGCTTCTCTACCTTGGTCTTCTTTACCTATGTTGGGCAACCCCATATTCTTATGTATTTCAAACTAGGCTTCCTACCGCTCCATATCTCATATGGTGTAGTGCGAACAGATTTCAAGGGACATTTGTTCAAAATGTGCGCAGCTGTAAGCAAAGCACGTCTCCAGACAAGATGGATAAATCGGTGTAGCTAAGCATAGAGTGTATCATGTCCAACAGAGTACAATTCCTTCTTTCTGCTACTCCGTTGAGTTATAGGGCTGCTGGAGGATTTAGTTGTAATACTATGCTTTGTTCTTTTAAGAACTCATCAAACTCGGCACTCATGTATTCGCCACCTCTATCAAATCTCAGTGTCACAATACTGTGCCTAGTTTATTTTTCAATCAAAGCTTTGAATTCCTTGAATCATTCAAGTGCTTCAGATTTATACTTCATTAGATAAACTAAACCATACCTAGAGTGGTCATCTATGAAGGTTATAAAGTACTAAAAACCTCCAAGGGCCGCATCCTTGAGGGGCCCACAAACGTCAGTGTGGATTAATCCTAAAACTTCATTAGCCCTTTCGAAATGTTTAGTGAACGGTGACCTAGTCATCTTGCCTTTGAGTCACGATTCACAAGTCGGATATGGGTCACACCCAAGTGGACCAATGAGCCCACGTTTTTCCAACTCGTGAATCTTAAATTCACCGGAATGTCCCAGTCTAAGGTGCCTAATGAGTTTTTGGTTCATTCCATTCATACTACATTTTCTTATCATAGTATTAACCATACATTGATTTCAGACATTCAAATAGTATAAACCATTAATTTCAGATGCAGAGCCAACACATTTATTTCCAAAATAAATATCGCAAGAATTATGTTTAAATGTAAACAAATATCCTTTCCTGACTAATACAAGAATATAAATAATATTCTTGAGCCTATTGGGCAAAACAACGCATCATCTAATCTAATTTGATCCAGCTTTCTACTTTCTTCCAGTCTCAAAACACAAATATACTCGCTTCGGAATCTAGAATCCAAGAAGTAGTAATTCTAATAAAGTGAGTTGCAGCATTCACGTTGTGTCATGCGCTTAGTCCTAGACTTTTTCACCTTCCTACATTGATCATCACTTCGATATGAGTCATTTTTCTTATGCCCCTTTCCCTTTATGTTTTAGGTTCATTTATCGCTTGCTCCACATTCTACTTTCTTCCAGATCCTAGGGTTCAAAACACAAATATGAGAAACAATCTCCACACTCGCTTCGGAATGTCTTATATTTTAGAATCATCCAATTCAAGAAGTAGCTGGAAAACACGAAAATATCATCATAGACACTTGGTAGGAGGAAAGTAAGAGAATTCGTTTCTTGGTAGATGGAAAGCAAGAGAATGGTAGGTGAAAAGAAAAGAGAATGGAAGCACATGTTCTTGGTTGGTGAATTTTTTTTCTATAAAAGGAGGATTTGATGTCATCCAACAAACACACTTGAAAACACATTCCCCATTGGGGGAGCCTAAACACATCCTATCATCATCTCATTCTTAGATTAGTTATGAAGATTATCAAAAACCTTTGAAGGTGAAGAAATCAAGAAGCATGGAAGAGATGAAGACGAAGTTCAACCATCAAAAATACGAGGGAGTTTCTTAGATTTAGATTTGTTTTTGTCTATGAATATGAATCTTAATTTAAGTTCCCTTTTATGATGAAATAGATTCTTCGAACTAAGACCATGTTGGAGGCTAAATTATGATAATTGAGTTATAAATTGTGTTTTTTATATTAATTCTATTGTTGTTTTGTGTCTTGATCTTGTTTGAATGCATCATGTGCTTAGTACCATATGCATGATTTATTGCTTAAATTATTCGTTCGAGAGAAGGTAATTTAAGGTGCAAAGAGGATTCACATTCGTAAAAAATAGGGAATTGCCCCTAGAGATAGGTGGATTCCCGGGTAGTTAGCCGGATAATCCGGGGAAATTTAGAACTTGAATCATGATTGTTGGTTAGATTCTCGGATGACATATCTAGAGAACCATCAATTAATCATAGGATTATTACAGCCAGAAATGGGTAGTAATTATTTAAGGTTTTTTCCACCAAAGCAACATTGTCTAACAATTGAGAACATGTTTATAATAAAAATTGATTAATTTATGCCAACCTGTCTTAGTTGTTCTCTTCCATAGCTATCTTGATTTCGACATCTTGTTTCTTATATCTTACTTTCATAATATTTTAGTTTTAGTTTAAGTTCTTCAATTGCTTTAAAATCATAAACTAAAATACAAGTCCTTGAGGTTCGACAACCCGGACTTTATTGTCCACTTTATTACTACACACGAATCCACTTTTTTCAATTTGTGTCAATTGTGCTTTGACCAGCTTGTCCAACAAGACTGATAGTGATCCTTCAATGTCATTTATATCGAAGTTGATGACAAAGGCAGAGAATGAGTTAGGGAGTGACTGGAGAATGAGATCTACCTGAAGGTGGAAATTCATGTAGTAGTCCATAGACCGGAGTTTTTTTAGCATGGATATCATGTTCAAAACATGATCAGCAACATCAACTCTTTCTCTCATCTTTGTGTTGAAAAGCTCCTTCGATACAAAGTATCTAATGGACTTGCCCCGTTCCCCGAACAGTTTCTCCAATTGCAGCATGATAGACCTGAGACTATCCATGTTTTCATGCGTGCGTTACAATGCAGTGCACATGGAGTTCAACATATAATCCTTTACTTTTCTTGCATCAGAGATCCAATCCGAGTATGCTAGTATGACAGAATCTTCGTCATTGGCCCTAGGCCTTTGTGGTCGATCCATCTCCAGTGTATATTCAAGTGATTCATCATTAAGGACCATCCTCAATGCTCTAATCCAATTAGAGTAGTTTGGTCTTGTGAGGACATTTTTCTCAAGTAGTATTGTCAAAGGGTTACTCATTGTGATGGAAATAAACTGCAGAAAATTAACCATGATTTTCGATTAGATGCGTTATTATGTACTTTCAACTAAAATCAAGTATTTCAATATTTACTTGACTCCCACTATTTTTCTCGAAATATTGCACTCCCACCGCAATAATCGGAAACCTCGTTGGATTGGTTTCGTAGTGAGTGATTGATTTCCCAAACGATCTAAATAAGTTGCAACCTTGAACGATAAATGGCTCGTTAGATCATTGATGTGATGTCAAACATCAATCGCTCCAACCGATGATTCAATCTTCTTTAGCTCATGGATCATTGAACCGAAACTTTTTCGATGTATAGGTGGTGATCCATCTGAGTCATTTATTCCATCAACTCCTATCAGTCTAACAATTTAATCTCGCCTTGCAACCTTGAACGATATATGGGGCAAATATTGTTTTGACATGAAGGCATCAAATGCACTAGAGAGGATAGAGTACCATGTCTTGATGCATGATCCCCTTATTCCGGGAAGATGCCATACACTAGAAATGAACCCACCTTCCAACGTTTGATGGAGAGCTAGGACATCCAATGCCCCTTTACTTACTCAATATTTTAATTTGGGAGAATTATAACATTCGATAATGTTATTTAGTTGGTCTCACTTTGCACATTAATTTCTTTATCGCGCAATAATTGGAAATGCATAAGAATAAGCCTTGCAATTCTAACAACACACACATGTATGGACTATCTAGATCAACTCGAGCCAATGAGTGATCGAGGAGGGGTTCTATCTATTACAAGGGTTAGGCCCTATACAAAGATCTAATCTTCTTGATTCTCCAAGACTCCATGTGCCACCATGAACCGCCATTTGGGCCTATCTATAAAACAATTACATAGAAATAACTTATACAAAATTCTGTGAATTGAAGATACAAATTGGGGGGCTCAAAACCGGCCCAATACAACCCAGGTAAGACAACATAAATAAAACCCTAAGTTCATACATGGTGTCACCATGACATATATAAGGAGCACATAAACAATTTAAAACACATATGTGAATTTATCCTTTAAATCTAATTTAATGTGTGATTAAATCTGATTTAGTCTAAGATTAAATCTAATTTAATCTATAATTGAATCCACTTCAATCTCTTGATTAAATCCAATTTATTCTTCAATTAAATCCAATTTAATATCATCAAAATAAATCCAATTTAGTTTGGATACTTTTAATCTAATTAAAAATTGACTATCATCAAATAAAGTCTAATAGGTAATTTAATCTAAACACGTGGCAATATCATGTAAAAGGAAAGCGATATTTAAATCTAATTCAACAAATCCAATTTAATATATATCATCTTTGAAAAAGAATTTTAAATCCAATTTAAGACTTAGAACAATTCTAAGTTCAATTGAATTTTTTCAAGTTTAAATCCAATTTAAATAAAGTAACTAAATCTAATTTAGAATAAAATTAAATCTAATTTAAATTCCCCAAATCCAATTTAGGGTTTTGAATAAATTTAAATCCAATTAAAATGTATTCACTAAATCCAATTTAGAAGTTGAAACGAAATTTAATTAGGGTTGTTTACTTGATAAATATTTGGGTTAAGTTTTTCAATTTGGATTGAGCCCACATAATTAATTAATTGATAATTGGTCAAACCAATTTAAATCATTTGGGCCAAGGCCTATAATTAATTATATTAGGCCCAATTCAAAATACTCAATTAATTAAACAACAGTCGGGCTTGGCCCAACATTATTAATTAATTGCGTTGGGCCAGGCCAGCAATAAAAAAAAATATAACATTCGCTGGGCCAAGCCCAACACTAAGCTCTATTTTACCGTGCGCTGGGCCATGCCATCTAGCGCTGGGCTGAATTATTTATGCGGCCCAGCGCTATGCATATGGGTGTTGTTTAGCCTAACACAACCTTAATGTGTTGGGCTAAAGCCCAACACCTGCCACCGCCGCCCACTACTCAGGGCGGCGCAATTTTTTCAAACAATCCAATTTTATTTAAATCACGAATCCAATTCAATTTTTCGTTTTACCCAATAAATCCAATTCAACTCATTAAAAATTAATTTTGCAGATAAGCATGCATAACATAAATTACCCGAATTTACATACAATACGTAAAATCATGTTTATGATAGTATAAAAATTAAAACACATAAACATACAACGAATATCATGATATTCCCGAATTTTGGCTCTGATACGACTGTTGTGATTCGGTTTAGTGGAATAAAATTTTAATCCGAATCACACCCGAGAATCCAATCCGGGGATATTCATGATATTACCATATAGATCAATTGACGAGAATTGACAAGAGTAATCGAATTACCTTTTTCATCTATTGAATCTCGAATTATCAGCAGCAGCAGCCCCGGACTCCTGCCTCTAGATAATCATGCGAAAGCAAAATTCTCCAAGAAGGGCTCGATCTCCTCCTCGGCAACTATTGCAGGTGGCTAGAGTGGATGGAGAGGGAGGGATTTTTCTTTCTTAATGCTCTAGGTTTATTTTTGGCTCAGTGTCATATTCTAAAACAATGACTTGTGTGTATGGAGTTCTGACACTGACTGATTACTTATACTAGGTAAAAGACTCCCTTTGGTTTACACAATGAGGGGCGGCCGAAATAGGCCTTGGAGATGGGCTTCGGGCTTTGTTATCACTTAGCCCATGTGTAATTAATTTATTTAATCCAATTAAATATCTTTAATTAAATCATGCCATCTTTTTTGTCAGTCAATTCACATCAAATGTGATTTTACCAAAATACCCTTAGCTTAAGGAAATATTCCTTTTCTTCACATAGCGCGACTCTCTAGGCTCGATTCAATTGGCAATGGGAGGATTCCAAAGGATAAGGTTGTCACCTAGCCAACACTGTGGAACCAAATCGTTACCCAATTGAAAACGAGATGATCATGCCATCACGAACCTTGACTACGAATACCATATGTGTATAAACTCTTCACCAACGTGACCTGATCAAGTAAGATCCATGGTTTAGTCAAACTCATAGAACTTGATACTGTATTTAGAATCATAATAATGTGAAATTACCAAACTACCCTCAGTGACAATCACGGGATAGTTTATATGCTTTGACCAAAGATTTATAATTTCAATTACTTACAATCATACAGGTCACATACTCGTTTACTGTCGAGACAGTGAATCCCCATTTTGGCAAGTTATCGTATAACATCGAATGTACCATTGGATAGTACTTCGAGGTCGACCCCACCTATCAGGTGATACAGGTATAACTACTCTGATACCATATCCAATACTACGAACATGTTATAAATGACTCATCAAGTCTAAAGTTCACACATACTATCGCAATCTTAATCCCTATCATTGACTGTCAAAGAGTAAATACCCATGGGATCGGATTAGTGCGAGCCGAGTTCAAACATGTTACTTCCATTAATCATATTCATGACATCAGCTCCCACTATCTAATTAGTGTACGACTGGCACTTCCTTGTCAAAGAAGGTGTCATATGAGTTGAATATTAATGTCCAATTAATATTCGTTAACTCACAAACTCCCAGTTTCAGAGATTAAGTACTAGACTATTCCAGTGCCTTCTCTTGTCTATAAGAGGTGGAAAGTCTATCTTAAAATCTCTTGGACTAATTTGTTCAATACAGTTAAATGTCATTAGATTTATAAGAATAAAATCAAAACTTTTATTCTATAAATAGAAACATCAATCGTTTTGTACAAATAACGTATCTAAGCCTACTCAACTTAATTCCTCATATGCATTGAGGGCATACACCTAACATTATATTATATATATGAATTAGATGTACACCTAACAAAAAATGACTTTTTGCAGATTTTTAAAGAACACGGGGGGTTTGTTAAACTATTTCGTGATCACAGGGGATTTTTAGCAAAAGAGTTATATCATAGGGGTATTTTTGCATTTAACCCATGAATTTATCGCATAATTCTTCCACCACCTCCTCTGTTCTCCGACAGAAATTGAGGATTTCTTTATCCCCGCAAGAGTTCGACTACAGTTGCATGAAATGCTTGTAATTTCCGACAGTGGGCGTGCGGGTTTTATCGCGAGCAGAAGAATCCGTATGTACATGCATACAAATTAAATGGTACTCAGTTAATGATAAGCTAATTGTAATATAAGCTTATCTGAAATGAACCAAAATGATCGGTTGCATTAAACATGTCAATTGGCATGCAGAAGTGCAACTTTTCGTGAATGGAACTGTCCCTTCGTTTCTTTAATTCAATTTAGTGCACTGGGGCTCAGTGTCCTTATATCATTTCCACATTGAAATGCTATAAATCCTTTTCCAGATCAGCACTACACAAAAGAATTGAAATGTGTTATCAAAATCAATAATTGTAATTGAACAAAATAGTACACTGTGTTGACTAATGAACTTTCCATAAAACTCAAAGGTTGATCAAAACCTTCTCCCGAATTACAAAGCCAATGGAATAGTCGTGACTTTTTGGCAATTAATTCTTCCTTCATTTGAATTTTTACTACAAAATAAATTCAAACTTGAATTAGTCATAAATATAATTAAAATTATAAATTACGATAAAAATGAAACTTAAATGAAATTCCCTCTTGATTTCATCTACTTCCAACTGATAACACAATCTTCAAGAAACAACCGTATGATGACATTCTTTTGATGTGTCCAACATGCTAGGTCAGAAATTCCATCATCTTTCCTCGAATAACGCCATTTTCATCCTTGACGTTTCATTTTTGCTCTCATCAAAAAACAAAGTCTTATTGTCTTAAGTTGTTGGGAAAAATTCTAGTGCGATAATGAGCGGTGTTTATGAAGATGCAAAATGATACGTCGAGACATGAGTTTAGACTCGCTCTCCTTAAGACAATATTGCCCGCGCTTGGTGGTTACAGAATAGGGCAATTGTCTCCCAAGATACAACAATGATATCTTGTCAATAGTACCACTACAAATTCCCGAGTCTAGCGAACAAAATACTTGTTCCAAACTCTCTCGATGGACACGAATGAATTAAATGCACATTTATGTATTTAATATGCAAAACCATTCTTACAACATTAACATAATATTTAAAAATATCCAAAGTACTCAATTTAGTACTAAGAGGGTGTTTGGCTAAGCTTATATAAAACATCTTATAAGCTCCTACATCTTATAAGATGTTTTAGGAGCTCATAAGATGTTGGATCTTATTTTAAAAATAAGTTTTCTTAAGTGTTTGGATAAAATAAGTTTTCTTAAGTGTTTGGATAAAATAAGTTTTCTTAAATGTTTGGATAAAATAAGATGTTTGAGTTTCTAGATAATTTACACACACTACACACATTTTCACATTGTATATATTTTGATACACACTTTGTTAGGTATATGCCCTAGATGCTAATGAGGACAAATAGATTGTACAGGGTATCCAATTATGTTGTACGAACTTATCTTTAATAAAAGCATTTATTCTTGTGTTCATTTAAAATTTCATGACATTAATAAGTATTGAACAAGTAGTCCATGTGTATCTAGGTTGACTCTTCGCCCTTTATGGAATAAAGAAGTGGCATGGGAAGAGTCTGACACCTGATCACTTAAGAGGGTTCGCAAGTCAAGGAATCTTAATTGGGCATTAAGATTCGACTTGTATGACACTTGCTCTGACAAAGAGTGTCAGTCAAACACTATGGGATAGTGAGAACATGTGTCATAGATATTCCAATCGAATTGATATATTCGAACATGGCTCGCAGTAATTAGATCAGATGGGTATTTACTCAGTGACTGTCAATGATTAGATTACTGATCATAATGTATGCGTGAGCCTTAGACCTGAGGGGTTAAGATCAATGTACTTGTACTATTGAATCTGTTACTAGAGTAATTAGGCCCAAATCACCCTTTGGTGGGGCCGACCTCGAAGTGCGATCTCAATGAGTTAAGCAGCACTTATGAAGTGATCGCCAAAATGGGATTCACTGTCTCGATAGTAAACGAGAAAGTATCATGTGCGATCATAGGCAAATGAAATTATAAGTCTTTAGCCAAAGCAACGAAATTAACTCATGTAAGACATGGAGGGTAGTTTGGTAATTTAATTATTCTATGATTTAATGCACAATATCAAGTTTAGTGAGTTTGACATATACTATGACTCTCAATCGATCAGGATACGTCAGTGAAAGGCTTATACACATACGGTATTTATGGTCTAGAGGTTCGTAAATAATTCGTTCATTTCGTTCTCAATTGGGTGACGATGTGAGTCTACGGAACTGGCTAGGTGACACTCACATCCTATGTTGATTCCTCCCATTGCTAATTGAGATGAACCTAAAGAGCCGCGCTATAAGAAACGAACATGATGTCTTTTTGTGTTAATCTTTTAGAAATATAAAATTAATTGGACAGATTGATTTAATGGTAAATCAATAAATTGAATATTTAATTTAATTAGATTAAATTAAATTATTTAAGTAAAGAATTAATGGAATTAATTAATTATATATATTTTGGGTTTAAATAGGATTTAAATTAAATATATATTAAAAGGTGGACTAAGTTGACCAGGCCAACTTAAGCCCACCTTGACCGTCCTGGAGCCCTAATGGGCGGCCATAAGGAATCTAAAGGAGGTCTCTTTCTTGTTGCATAAGTCAAGAGAGATATAGATATCTCCAACCACAACAAGGCTCCAAACTCTAATTGCATAACACAAAAAGAAGGAAACTCCTATCTCTACTACTCTCTCTAGCCGTCCACCACCACCACGAGGAGAGTTTTTCGGGAATCTTTGGAAGGCTCGTTTTACGTGAATCTTTGGAGACAGGAATTTTAGGAGAGTTGCTGTTACGCGAATTCAAGAAAACAAAATCAAAAAGGTACTCAATTTCGTTTATTTTTATAAAACCTTTGAAAATCATCAAACCACGTTAAAGTGATTCGACTCTAGGAATTCTTAATTCTTCCGCTGCGTTTTTTGCCCAAAAGGATTCCTAACACAGTTCACACATTTTTACACACACTGCACACATTTTCACACAAAACGCATATTTTACACACACGATACACATTTTCACACAATGCACATATTTTGCACACACATCACATATTTTCACACACACGATACATATCTTTACACACATCACATATTTTATACACAAATCACATATTTTCACATGCACGATACATGTTTTCACACACGTCACACATTTTACACACACTACACTTTTTCATACGCTACACATATTTAACATACACATTACACATTTTCACACACATTTTACACACATTACACACTTTTCATACACGACACATATTTTACACACATGACATATATTTTCACACCCATATTCATTTTACACACACTACACATATTTTCACATCAACTGCACACAATTTACGTACACACTACACATGATTTCACACACACTACACACATTTTACACACACATCACACGTTTTACACATACTACACACATTTTCACACACGACATATTTTCACACACTCGACACACGTTCTACATACACTGCACATATTTTACACACATGTCACACGTTTTACACACTCCACACATTTTACACACACTACACATAATTTCACACACAAAGCACACATTTCACACACATTGCTCATATTTTACACACATTATACATATTTTCATACACACAACACATGTTTTACACACATTACAAATATTTTACACACACTACACATATTTTCATGCACATAACATATGTTTTACACATACTACATATATTTTACACACACTAACCATATTTTCACACACATGCCATATATTTTCACACACTACACATATTTTCATACACTCGACACACGTTTTACACACACTACACATATTTTCACAGACATGTCACACGTTTCACACACACTCCACATATTTTACATACATTACACATAATTTCACACACAAAACACACGTTTTATACACATTACACATATTTCACACACACTACATGTATTTTCACACACATAACACATGTTTTACACACACTACATATATTTTCACACACACGACATATGTTTTACACACACTACATATATTTTAACACACGCAACACATGTTTTACACACACTACAAATATTTTACACACACTACACATATTTTCACATGCTTGACACATGTTTCACATACACTACACATATTTTCACACACACGACAAATATTTTATACACTGCACACATTTTACACACAACACTTATTATACACACATGACACGTTTTACTCACTTTATACATTTTACACACACTACACATAATTTCACACACACGACACAACTACACACTTTTTACACACACTACATATAATTTTACACACACAACATAAGTTTTACACACATTACACATATTTTACACACTACACATATTTTCACACACTATACACACATTTTATACACACTACACATAATTTTACACATACGACACACGTTTTACACAGACTACAATTGTGTGTAGTGTGTGTGAAAATATGTATATTGTGTGTGAAAATGTGTACAGTGTGTGTAAATGTGTGTGTGTAGTTTTCTACTACTTTAAAAATAAAATGGTATCTCAAGAAATAAGTTGCGAAATCCCAACTTATTTTTAAAGATCTTATAAGCTCCTCACATCTTATTTTAGGAGATTATAAGATCTTCCTATGAAAATTTATCCAAACACTTCTCAACATTTTATAAGCTCCTAAACATCTTATAAGATATTTTGAGAAGCTTATAAGCTTAGCCAAACACCCTCTAAGTAGTTCTTAAAATAATTTAAAGAACTCCAAGAATATTTTAAATGCTCAATTTACCATTTAATATTCAACACTATTCTTAAAACATTAAAATTAATATTTAAGAAATAAAAGCATCTTCAAAAATACTCAAAATAGTATTTAGGAGAAGAAGGGAGAAGAGAATATGATTTTGGTGTGTTTAATTCTAAACTAGGGGGTCTATTTATAGAGGTCAAAAGAAGCAACTTTTCAGACATCTGCAAAAGGGCCCAAAAGTTGTGACTTTTGGACTAAAAACCCCTTGAAACACCTTTCCGGATTATGCAGATTTGCCCCCATAAGTTGCAGCTTTTGCGAATAGCCCGAAGGTAGAGCGACGATCAGGTGTGGGCGGGTGCACCATGTACCAGCTGACAGCTAATCAGCGAGCTGTCAAGATGAGAGGTGATCTGGTGTGGGCTGTTACACCTACCAACTGTGCAATTCAGGCACTGAGTTTCCAGAACTTTCAAATTGACCCCAAAACTTTGAATTGTGATCAATTAGGTCCTTTCAAATTGGTCCCTCAATATTTTGATTTGAACACTTTAGTCCTCAAACTAAATTAACCATTTCCCATACAATCGTGGTTGTCGATTGTATGAATTTAATCGTATACGTTCATATCGATTCATTGATTCCAATTAGAAATCACATTTTAAGTGATGCACTTTGTCAATTAATTTCTCATTCACCCGAAATTGGACTTGAGCGATTAAATACTCTAAATTTATCTACTCGAAGCGTAGATTAATTTAAGACAAAGACATTCCATTTTTGATAAATAAAATTCACTTAAATCTCTAATAAATCACGCTAAAGCAAAATTTACTCAATCAAGATTTTCAACAAATTACACCACCAATACCTGCAATACCCGGGTTTTCCCACGCTGCCACATCTGTGTTAAGCTTGACAAAGCCAGTAGGAGGGGTTCCCAACGTAGAGATAAACAATGGAAGTGACAGGGTATCGGTCACGGTATATTTTGACAGAAATACTGATTTTTGTGCCACAAGAAATTACAATTATTTTGTTTTTGTTTAAATATTGCCTCGTTTCTTCTTGCCACATGATCCAAAGGGTGTAGGAAAACACTCCCCTTTGGTACTGATCTTTAAGTTGGTATAAGAGGATAAGAAAATTACAGTCTATATTGTCCCAGTTTTGTGGTAGAATTCTTGAGAGATTGCATAGTACTGGGCAATGGAAAAAAATGTTCACAAGATTCTTCCTTAACACCACATAATGCACAAATCGGCGTTCCAAACCTATGGCGCTCATATAAAAATTTAGCTGTGGATAAAGCATTATTTGAAAGCAGCCAAAAGAATAATTTAGCTCGAGATAGAACGTTTATTTTTCAAATTATCTTCCATGAAAGAGATGGAGATGTGAACCGCCTTCATTAGACTGAAACCAAATATAGGCTTTTTCAAGGGAAACTTTGGAACACCAGCCCCCTAAACATTGGTTGTTTCTCGGATACATCGGGATAGGAAAATTGCGCACAACCTCCTCAAGTTCTGGTTTAATAAGATCCCTAATCGGTTGAAGATCCCATTGCGCTTTTCCCTATTAATTACCTTTTTAACTCCGAGAGATCGAGAAGTATCTGGAGTGGATGGGATGCGCTCCTTTAACGTCCATTTCCTACCCACTTTTCAGACCAAAAATTAATGTGTTCGCCATTCCCTAACACCCATTTTTGAGTTTTCAGAGATTAAAGGAAGAAATTTTCTTGTTTGTTTCTGATGTGGTTCGATTTTACACCAAGAAAGTCATGCTAATTAAAAACGCAACTTTATTTATATATGTATGAGAAATCTAACGTTCATGGAAGATGAGTAATTTTTGTGAAATAAATGTCAAACTTTTAATGGAAAATAGACAAATGAAAACACTTTAAATTTCCCTTGATGCTTTTATTTTTCTCCACTGGAAATGAAGAACATAGAAATAATCTACTTTTTCTTTTCTTGAATTGTCAATCTAAAATTACAAAGAATGGAAATTCTCCTATTTATAGGCCTCAATGGCCGGATGATGATTCATCTCCCCTTCTTTGAGGGATATTAGGTAGGATTGGATACGATTTGATTTTTATCCAATCTTATCCCTTCTCGAGCTATCCTTCTTGATCCGAGCCTTCCACCTATTTCCTCGAGCTATCTTTCTTGATCCGAGCCTTCCATTATTTCTTCTAGCTATCCTTCTTGAGCCATGCCTTCCATTATTCCTTTCAACTATCTTTCGGCTTCTTTATGACTTACTTAGCTATCCTTGTTGAATAGACAATCAATGCTCTTATTTCTAGGCTTCCTTTGAGCCCTCTTTCGTAAAGCCTCCTCCAAACATTTGGGCTCCTTATTATTTTTGGCTCACTGCTTCATCCTTCGTTTGAGACCATCTTTTAATAAAGCCCATGACCATGTCGTAATAATTTACAGGCATATCACAAGTCCCCTTACTCTTGAGAATTTTGGAATAAAAAGGCCCGAAAAGTCTCGAGAGTAAAATAAATTGTCATAATTCCAAAGAGGGTTTGATCCTTCTTGATACACTGATTGCCTCGTTTAAAACCTTACCCGGAAAAACCCAATGGAGAAAAACCAAGGCTAGGGAAAAAGAGTGCAGGGTGATGTGTGTCGTAGCACACCAAAAATATTATTTATACTTCCTTGATACCTAATGCAATAGCGGTAAGCAAGGGTCGAACCCAAGAGAGTGTAGATCAATTACAATTGTTAAATAACTTATGAAACTTAAGTAAAAAGGGGGGTTGGTTGCAATTGTACGGAATTTAAACAAATAAAAATTATAAAGAAAGCAATTAAATAGTATAATTGAATCAATAATGTAAAGCCCGGTCAATTGTAATTACCCATCATCTTCTCGATTCGATCATAGATACGCGAGATTAATTCTAGTTGAGTAGCCAACTAAGAGGAACAATGATAGCATATGAACATCTTGCTCTTTTCTTAAGCGTAATTTATCAACGGATAGCCAATCGATAAATTCTAACTCCTAAAATACATCTAGGGACTAGGCCTTCGATTCATTTACGGAGAAGCATTAATCACAAAAAGAGAGTTGACATCAATAGTCAATCCACCTAGCATGAATTAAATCTAATGACATTAATTTTCCCCTAAGAATCTAATATCAATCATTCATCAATATTAATCCCTATTTGCTACTAAGCAAGACCATAATTGATAGCAATTTAATCTTAACCGGCAATGGATCAATGAAGCACAATAACAAAGTGTACATCTAAGCTAAGCAATTCATCAAACACTTGGCATGAAAACAAGAAAATCAATTACTCAACAAAGAAATTATATTAAGAACAATAATCTCACAAACCAAGATGATGATTTCGAATTACAATTGCCCGGATGAGGTTTTTAGTCTCTAAATGTCATCTTCAAAGCTTGAGAATTCCAAAAATGCAAAAATCTAAAGAGAACAAGACTTGGGGGAGGCAAAAGATACAACCAAAATAGGTCAAAACTCTATTTATAGCTCTACAAATCGGGTAAAATCCGAGAGAATCGCGCTGGAGCGAGCATAATGTCTTGCTCCAGCGCGAGCTATGAAGCCACGCACTGCTGGCGCTGGAGCAAGACATTTTCTTGCTCCAGCGAGAGCTAAGGCCAAAAGGGCTCGTGCTGGAGCAAGCATTTTTCTTGCTCCAGCACGAGCTAAGTTGTTTCGCACAGCTCATGCTGGAGCAAGCCTTTTTCTTGCTCCAACCCGAGCTTGGGTAGCTTGTAGGTACGTTTTTAGGCCTTCTCGCTCATCTTGGTCGTTCTCCAACCTCCCGACTTCAATTGGGGTTCTCAATCTCGACCAATTCCACATCTTTTCTCGTCAAAAGCTCCAACCATCCTACAAGATAAAATCATGACTTTAAACGAGCAATTATAAAAGAATATTGCATAAAAACATTGGAATTAGACGAGATTTCTAGGAGAATAACACACTTATCAAACACCTCCACACTTAGCCAATTGCACGTCCTCGAGCAATGATTAGGATATGCATACTTTTCTCAAATTCATTAGAATGGAAGATAAATGATAAAAATGACATGAGACAACCACCATGGTCAAACACTAAAAAGATTGACACACATTATAGTTATTATTCACTTGCAAACTTTATCAAATATTCACAAGATGATCACAATAAGAGTAGAAATATTGGGAAATTAGTAGACTTTCTCACAATCCTCTCCAAACACTTGAGTGTATACGGATAATGTATTTTTCGCTCAAATCTTTCTATGTAAATGCATTCCCATAGGCTTGCTTATACACCAATAATCTCCACTACTTTAGAAATGCGCACATAAGAATCAAAGGTCTTCAATATGGTTGTAACGGGGTTGAGGCTCGGGTAGAAAAATAAAGGATAAGAAAGCTAAGTCCAAGAAACTAGCAGAGCATTGAGATAAACTTGGGTAAATGATATATATAGGACCCAACACCTAACAACAACAAATCCTTTGCTCATGTTTCCATCAATAATTTGTTTTTCATTCATTTTTTTTTTCATTTTCGTCTTTTTTTTTTTTTTTTTTATATATATATCGACAAAGAACTAAAAGCACTCAACCTCTTCTCTCCCACAAATTGCATAACATTCTTTACATTCATCAAAAGTACCCCCACACTATCTCTCAACATGCCATTTTTTTTTTTTACTCATGAAATAAATCCTTCTAGCTCTACTCGTTCTTTGGACAGGTAAATCAAGAGAGAACAAAGAATTGAAAAAGCTCATAAATCGAGTCAATCCAACAAAACGGCCAAAAGCTCAAAGGGGTTTACTAGAGATGAAAATGCATAAGGTAGGCTTTTTAGGCTAAGTGGGTTAAAATCCTAAGTGCCTTTATCATCTTCAAATATGCACATATCAATGTAATTTTGACGTGGTTCAAAGCAAGTTCTAGCATTACAAAAACATAGAAGATACACACACTGAAAGAAAGAAGAAGATTTCCATCGAAATTTGATAAACATAAAGGCTCAATAGCTCACATGGTTGTCATAGTCTACTAAAAACCCGCAATTCTACTTCATAGTTCCATCATTGTATCAATAAAAGCCCAAGAAGCAAGTGATTACAACTATAATATGTCTATCTCATTCACAATCAAACGGTTCTAACTCATGTCAACTAAATCATTGTTATTCCAGCGTTTATCTCATGACAATTAACACATCCCAAGGGTGCATGAAAATAATCAAAGCCTTATAAAAGACTCAAAACAATAAACTGCCCCCCCCCCCCCCCACACTGAAAGAAAGCATTGTCCTCAATGAAAAACACCATTTTCGTAGGAGCCACGATTGCATTTAGCGTATGCAACAAGCCTTTTAAACCTTTAGGTTCCCCCTAAAGGACGAGTGAAGTCTCGTGAGGGTTTTCAGAGATAAACCCACAAAATCGAAATAAAAGCATACAAACACAAACAAGAACAAGCACAAACACGCACACAACCGAAAACAAAACGAAACATGCTAAAAAAAATGAAAAGAAAAAGATAAAGGAACAAGCAAACTCCCCTAAGAAGTAGGTTGTCTACTCGTTCAAATCCGCGTCATCCGGGGCGTGGGACTCAGTCGGTGGTGGAACGGAGTGAAAAGCCGGCATTGGTGGGAAAGGGTCGGGATTTGCACCACTGTGACTAGCAATGAAAGATAAACGCCGACCAATCTTCTCAAAGCTTGATGAAACAAATGTGGATAGATGATCAAATTGGGCAACTTGATGAGTTTGGAGTTGAACTAAATGGTCCATACGATGCTCGAGATGGCGCATACGTGACCGGACGGAGGCATTACGAGGCAATGGGATATCATCGTTCGCCGGTTCATTCGCCTGTTCAATGGGGAGCGGGTTATCCGGGTCCGCAAAAGTGAGATACTTTTGATCATCGAGTGGTAGCATGGGCTTTTTACGTTCTTCAAAGTCTTCTACCGGGACCTTTTGGCCAAACAAAGCTTGGTAATCAATGATGGGAAGAATAACCCCGTAGTATGCGCTCGGCCACATTCTAAGATTTTCTTTTCAACAATTGTAGCCACATTGATGGACTTGTCCGTCCATATGGCATATAACAAGCAAGCACGATCCACCGTGACGGAACTCACGTGGGTGGTAGGCATAAGACGAGCAGCAATGAAATGAAACCAAAGCCTAAGTTCACTCTTGAGCATGTTGTAGGGAAGAGAGTGATAGCGGTTGTTTCGGATGGTCCATTGCGTTTCAGGGGTGCACAAAGTAGTCCGAATAGTGTCCCATTCATCGCCTTGGGGTTGCCAATTATGGTAGTCATCATCTGAAAGGTACTCCACCGACAAATGCTTGGCGATGATTGTGTCGGAAAAAGGAACGTCAATGCCGCGAACCTTGACTTTATAACCGGAATGATCGGGAATGTTAGCCTAGAACTCGCGCACAAGTGGAAGAATTGCCGGTTGAGATTGCTCAACGAAGGCCTCCCAATTTCGAGAGGCAATGATGTGAGGGGTACGACCAAGAGTTACAGTCAAACTCCGTTCACGAAGGATAGCTCGGTTGCAAAGGAACTCGTGAAACCACTTTTGTGCCGCATCGGTCATGAAGGTAGGAGTGATAGTCGAAGGTATGATGTCCTGGTGAGAAGATGTGGATGCACCGGTAGTTTTTGATTTCTTACGACCCATTGCACACTCAAGTGACACTAACCAATGTACGTAGAGACGTTGCACCACTCCAAATGAACCACACTGTGCCCAAACGGGAGCCCCAATATCTCAAATGGCACCCACAACCGTCGAAAAATAGTATCCCAAACACCAATGAGACCACAAAGCTCACACTAAATTGTTACAAACAAGCTAAATCACCTAACCTACAAAAAAAAAATGTCAAGGAAGATTAGAGTGAAATGCAACTTTCCTGTCATAAGAGAGTTATAGGATATGTAATAAAGAAGTAAAAAAAAGACCTAATTGACAAAAAGAAGCAAAAAGAACACATACCTTGATTGGGGCAATGTATCGAACATGTGGTGTGTGAGGTGAAAAATCTTGAAATGTGACAAAATTCCATCCAAGTTTTGTGAAATGGTATGCGAGATATAGAATGTAGGTGGAAAATGATAGAAATGTGAGTGAGATGGGATGAAAGCAATGAATTCAAGGAGTTGAGGGAAATGGTGTTTGGGATAAGGTGTGGTGAGTGAGGGAGATGAGGGGGAGTTTAAAAGAGTTGGGGGGTTTTAAAAGAGTTGGGGGATGGGGGGGGGGGGGGAAATCGCGCTGGGGCGAGCGATTTGTCTCACCCCAGCGCCGGGAGTGCGTGTTACGCACTCCCCGCGCTCTCCAGCGAGAGGCACGCCCGCGCTGGGGCGAGACAATGTCTCGCTCCAGCGAGAGTCACACACGCGCTGGGGCGATACGTTTGTCTCGCCCCAGCTCCGAGAGTGCGTAACTCGCACTCCCGCGCTGGGGCGAGATAATTATCTCGCTCCAGCGCGAGACTGTCTCGCGCTGGGGCGAGACATGTTCTCGCTCCAGCGCGAGGGGTGCGTAACTCGCATCCTCACGCTGGGGCGAGCAGTAATGCTCGCTCCGGCACGAGTAATGCGGGTTTCACATGCCTCGCCTAGTATCGATGGGCCCCAACATGTATACGCTATCCAATTTGATCCCGGTTTCATCCAAACTCTTAAAACGTCAAGCCCAAAACCTCGAGAACAAAGCACAACAAAATAAAACATGCACAAAATGAAAGGATGAAAAGAAAACTAAGAAAACTTGGGTTGCCTCCCAAGGAGCGCCTTTGTTTTACGTCGTTGGCTCGACATTACCATAAGGCTTAAATGGACGAAGGAGGGTTTTCCAAAGTAGTAGTCTCCCTCGGTGCATCGTGAACTTGAAATCCCTCATAGTAAGGCTTCAAACGGTGACCATTCACCTTGAAGATCTTTGTCGTGTCGAGACTTTGAATTTCAACCGTGCCATGAGGAAAAACTTGTAGAACAATAAATGGGCCAATCCATCTTGAATGTAGCTTACCCGGAAATAGACGAAGCCTCGAATTATAAAGAAGCACTTTTTGTCCAACTACAAAGTGTTTCCTTAAAATCATCTTGTCATGAAACGCCTTCGTTTTTTCTTGTAAATGGCGGAGTTATCATAGGCATCATTCCGAAGTTCCTCTAATTCTTGAATTTGCAACTTTCTATGTTCCCCCGCCTTATCCATTTCCATATTACATTGCTTGATAGCCCAAAACGCTTTATGCTCTAACTCTACCGGAAGATGACAGGATTTGCCAAAAATAAGTCGGTATGGAGACATTCCAATTGGTGTTTTATAAGCCGTTCTATATGCCCATAAGGCATCCTCGAGCCTAGCACTCCAATCCTTTCTATTCGGATTCACCGTTTTCTCAAGAATAGACTTTATCTCCCGATTGGAGACCTCGGCTTGACCATTGGTTTGAGGATGGTACGCGGTGGAAATCTTGTGTTTCACGGCATATCTCTTAAGCAATGCTTCAATGGTTCAATTACAAAAGTGAGTGCCTCGGTCACTGATTAAAACACGGGGTATGCCAAACCTAGCAAAAATGTGACATTTGACAAAATCTGCAACCACTTTGGAATCATTAGTCCGGGTGGCTTTGGCTTCCACCCATTTTGACACATAATCAACGGCGAGTAAAATATACAAGTTACCAAAAGAACTCGGGAATGGGCCCATAAAGTCAATGCCCCACACATCAAAAATTTCACAAATAAAGATGGACGTTTGTGGCATTTGATCCTTACGGGTAACATTCCCGGTAAATTGACAACGAGCACACACTTTACAAAACATGTATGCATCACGAAAAAGGGAAGGCCAAAAAAATCCACATTCAAGAATTTTTCGAGCGGTTCTATTAGGACCAAAATGGCCTCCACATGCATAAGAGTGACAAAAAGTTAGGATAGACTCACATTCGGTTTCGGGGATGCATCGTCTTATGATTTGATCCGAGCAATGCTTCCAAAGATAAGGGTCATCCCAGATGTAGAAACGAGCATCACTCTTGATCTTGTCCTTCTTGGCCTTGGAGAGCTCTGGTGGTAGCGTTTTGGTGGCCAAGTAGTTGACTAAATCGGCGTACCATGGAGTAGCACTAGAAATGCCAAAGAGTTGCTCATCGGGGAAGAAATCTTGCAATGGAAGCGTATCACTCTCCTTGACTACTCGGCTTAGATGGTCGGCAACTAAATTCTCGGCCCCTTTCTTATCCTTGATCTCCAAGTCAAATTCTTGTAAAAGGAGAATCCATCGTATTAGCCTCGGTTTGTCTCTTTTTTCATCAACAAGTGTCGGAGGGCGGCATGATCGGAGTAGACGATAACCTTAGTGCCCAACAAATAAGACCGAAATTTCTCAAGTGCAAAGACAATGGATAGTAACTCCTTTTCTGTTGTCGAATAATTCCCTTGAGCATCATTTAAAGTTCGGGAGGCATAATAAATCACATGAGCCACTCTCCCGACCCTTTGACCCAAAACAGCGCCCACGGCATAGTTGCTCGCATCACACATGATCTCAAACGGTAATGTCCAATCTGGAGGTCTAATCACCGGGGCGGCTGTAAGGAGTTCTTTGAGCTTGTTGAAGGCCTCTTTGCACATGTCTCCAAATTCAAACGCCACATCTTGCTGTAAGAGTCGACACAACGGCATGGAGATTTTTGAAAAATCCTTGATAAACCGCCTATAAAATCCTGCATGGCCAAGAAAAGAGCGTATCTCCCGCACCGTGGTGGGGTAAGGTAAAGAGGAAATAACATCAATCTTAGCTTTATCAACCTCAATGCCCCTAGAAGATATCACATGGCCTAAAACTATACCTTCATCTACCATAAAATGGCATTTTTCCCAATTTAAAACTAGGTTAGTTTCACTGCATTTCTTAAGAATGAGAGCAAGATTATCTAAACATGTATCAAAGGAGTCTCCATAAACGGAAAAATCGTCCATGAAGACTTCTATGATCTTCTCTACATAATCGGAAAATATACTCATCATACACCTTTGAAAAGTAGCCGGTGCGTTGCATAGACCAAAGGGCATGCGCCTATAGGCAAAAGTACCAAAAGGACATGTAAATGTGGTCTTCTCTTGATCTTCCGGGGCGATCACGATTTGATTGTATCCCGAGTAACCATCAAGGAAACAATATCGTGCTCGACCCGCTAACCTCTCCAACATTTGATCGATAAATGGAAGAGGAAAGTGATCTTTCCGAGTCGAAGCATTTAACTTCCTATAGTCTATACAAACACGCCAACCATTTTGAACTCTAGTGGGCACAAGTTCATTTTCTTTATTTTTCACAACCGTTATACCCGTTTTCTTAGGAACAACTTGAGTAGGGCTTACATACTTACTATCGGAAATCGGGTAAATGATACCAACATCAAGAAGCTTCACAATTTCCTTCTTTACCACTTCCATCATTGGAGGGTTGAGACGGCGTTGTGCTTCCCTAGTCGGTTTGGCACCTTCCTCCAATAGTATGCGATGCATGCATATGGTCGGGCTTATACCCTTGATATCTGCTATAGTCCATCCAATTGCTAATTTGTGATCTCTCAACACCCGTATGAGCTTGTCTTCTTGATCTGCTGTCAAATTGTTAGCTATGATTACCGGTAATGTCTCATTATCTCCCAAGTAGACGTACTTGAGATGTGCCGGCAATTGCTTCAACTCAACAACTGGTGCCTGCACCACCGAGGGTAATACTTTTGCGTTAGAAATTGGTAAATCAATGTATGCAAGATTATACCTTCCAGAGAGTGGTGGTAAAGCTTGAAGCATCATCAATGTTTCCTCAAGGGTAGTACTTAACACAAATTGATCATGAAAGTTCCCATCTAAGTGGTTGCTCAAGGCTACCATCAATTCATCATCAATGTTAAGCTCAAAAACTTTCTGCGCAAGTGAATCAATCACATCAATAGAAAAAAACAGAGTTTATGTCGGATGGATATCGCATAGCTTCATAAATATTGAACCGAACAATCTCACCATCAAATTCTAAAGACAAAGCACCATCATAACAATCAATTTTTGCTCGAGAAGTCTTTAGAAAAGGTCTACCTAGCAAAATAGGGGTGGGATTGGGAGATGATTCATCTTCCATGTTCAAAATATAAAAATCCGCAGGAAACACCAATTCATTCACTTGAACCAAAACATCCTCAACCACACCCTCGGATAAACATTAGATCTATCGGCTAACTGAATTATCACACCGGTTTCTTTTAAGGGTCCTAGGTTTAAAGATGCATAAATAGAATGTGGCATGACATTAATGGATGCACCTAAATCAAGCATAGCCTTATTGAAACGAGTGTTACCTATTTTGCATGGAATAGTGAATGTACCCAGATCCTTGCATTTTTGAGGCAGTTTCCTTTGAAGAACCGCCGAGACATTTTCCCCCACACTTATCCTTTCATCCCCATTCAACTTGCGTTTTGATGTACAAAGCTCTTTTAGGAATTTGGCATAGCGGGGTACTTGGCGAATTGCATCGATAAGAGGTATATTCACCTCCACCTTTCGAAAAATTTCCAAGATTTCTTTCTCTTTCTCCTCTTTCTTCGATTGTTTAAACCTACTTGGGAAAGGAGGTTTAGTGATAATTGAAATGGGAGGAGGGTTAGAGGTTACCTTTGGAGGAGAGGTGGAGGTGGGAGGGCTCTTGGTAGCTTCTTTTTCTTCCTCTTCAAAATCAAGCACCGGTGGTGTCTCGAGTGGTACTTCAATTTCCTTCCCACTTCTCAATGTGATTGCACTTGCATTTTCTTTAGGATTGATTGTTTGAGAAGGTAACTTTCCCGAACCTTGGGCCTCAATTCGACTCATCGAAGTGGCCAATTGACTCATTTGAGTCTCTAAATGCTTTAAACTTGCCTTTGTTTCTTGCTTGAATTGAATGGTCTTGAGCAAGAGCCTTTACAATATCTTCTAAAGACAAGTTGGAATTGGAGCTTGAACTAGGAGAAGGGACTTGTGGCTTAGGTGGGAAAGGCGGTGATGGTCCTTGATTATATCCGTGATTGTATCCTTGATTATTCCCGTGATAGTTGGGACCATTTGAATTTCTATAGCTAAAGTTCGGGTGATCCCTCCATCCTGCATTGTAAGAGTTAGAGTAAGGGTCATGTTTTCGATGGGGTTGTCCGGGAAATCCTCCAATCGCATTTGCTTGCTCGGTTGGCTCCTCTTGTAGTGTAGAGCACATGTCCGTGGGATGATTCACATTGGCACAAATCCCACAAGCCTTCACTTGTTGAACCTTTTCAACGGCTAATTGGCGAACAAGTGAAGTCAACTCATTAATTTTCAACTCAAGTGAACTAGATGTAACCTCGTTGACTTTACTTGTTGGAGGCTCATGTCGGGAGCTAAATTGTTGAGAATTTGCCGCCATGTTTGCAATCAATAACCGGGCGGCTTCGGGAGTTTTATCAACTAAGGCTCCTCCACTAGCGGCATCTATCATAGTCCTCTCGGTGGGAAACAGGCCTTCATAGAAGTATTGTATGAGGAGTTGCTCACTAATTTGATGATGAGGGCAACTCGCACACAGCTTCTTAAATCTTTCCCAGTACTCATAGAGGGTTTCCCCGGATATTTGTCGGATGCCACATATCTCTTTCCGGATATTGGCGGCTTTGGAAGCCGGAAAGTACTTCTCTAAAAATACCTGTTTCATCTCATTCCATGTGTTGATTGATCCGGATGGTAAGTAGTAGAGCCAATCTTTTGCCGAGTCCGCTAAAGAAAAGGGGAATGCCCTTGGCTTGATTTGTTCCTCGGATATCCCGGCGGGCTTCATAGAAGTGCATACCATGTGAAATTCCTTGAGATGCTTGTGAGGATCATCACCTGTAAAACCACGAAAAGTGGGGAGGAGGTGAATTAAACCGGATTTTAATTCAAAAGCAACATCAAGGGCGGGGTAATCAATGCATAAAGGTTGATAATTGAGATTCGGTGTCGCCAACTCCTTAAGTGTGCGATTGTTTCGATTGTTTGCCATTTCTTCTTCTTCGGTGTTAGCTTGTTGTGCTTCCCTTCTTAGCCTATGAAAGGTCCTCTCGATTTCTGGATCAAATGGTAAATCGTGAGAGAATCGTGACATAAACAGAAAATACCAACAAAAATAAAAATAAAACAAAGACACAAGCTATAAAACAATTAAACTAATCAATACTCCCCGGCAACGGCGCCAAAATTTGATGTGTGTCGTAGCACACCAAAAATATTATTTATACTTCCTTGATACCTAATGCAATAGCGGTAAGCAAGGGTCGAACCCAAGAGAGTGTAGATCAATTACAATTGTTAAATAACTTATGAAACTTAAGTAAAAAGGGGGGTTGGTTGCAATTGTACGGAATCTAAACAAATAAAAATTATAAAGAAAGCAATTAAATAGTATAATTGAATCAATAATGTAAAGCCCGGTCAATTGTAATTACCCATCATCTTCTCGATTCGATCATAGATACGCGAGATTAATTCTAGTTGAGTAGCCAACTAAGAGGAACAATGATAGCATATGAACATCTTGCTCTTTTCTTAAGCGTAATTTATCAACGGATAGCCAATCGATAAATTCTAACTCCTAAAATACATCTAGGGACTAGGCCTTCGATTCATTTACGGAGAAGCATTAATCACAAAAAGAGAGTTGACATCAATAGTCAATCCACCTAGCATGAATTAAATCTAATGACATTAATTTTCCCCTAAGAATCTAATATCAATCATTCATCAATATTAATCCCTATTTGCTACTAAGCAAGACCATAATTGATAGCAATTTAATCTTAACTAGCAATGGATCAATGAAACACAATAACAAAGTGTACATCTAAGCTAAGCAATTCATCAAACACTTGGCATGAAAACAAGAAAATCAATTACTCAACAAAGAAATTATATTAAGAACAATAATCTCACAAACCAAGATGATGATTTCGAATTACAATTGCCCGGATGAAGTTTTTGGCCTCTAAATGTCATCTTCAAAGCTTGAGAATTCCAAAAATGCAAAAATCTAAAGAGAACAAGACTTGGGGGAGGCAAAAGATACAACCAAAATAGGTCAAAACTCTATTTATAGCTCTACAAATCGAGTAAAATCCGAGAGAATCGCGCTGGAGCGAGCATAATGTCTTGCTCCAGCGCGAGCTATGAAGCCACGCACTGCTGGCGCTGGAGCAAGACATTTTCTTGCTCCAGCGAGAGCTAAGGCCAAAAGGGCTCGTGCGGGAGCAAGCATTTTTCTTGCTCCAGCACGAGCTAAGTTGTTTCGCACAGCTCATGCTGGAGCAAGCCTTTTTCTTGCTCCAGCCCGAGCTTTGGTAGCTTGTAGGTACGTTTTTAGGCCTTCTCGCTCATCTTGGTCGTTCTCCAACCTCCCGACTTCAATTGGGGCTCTCAATCTCGACCAATTCCACATCTTTTCTCGTCAAAAGCTCCAACCATCCTACAAGATAAAATCATGACTTTAAACGAGCAATTATAAAAGAATATTGCATAAAAACATTGGAATTAGACGAGATTTCTAGGAGAATAACACACTTATCACAGGGTGTGTCAATTCCTCCTTGTGACCTTGAGGTGGATTTATGGGCAACCCCATAAGCCCTGAATGACCGATTCCGGGGGGAGAGAGGGATTGAAAATCCTCCCTTCTCATTCTTCTTGTTTTCTCTCTCCCTTGCTTCCTTCATTTCATATATTATTTTGAGGTTGCTGAAAAAAATTTCTTTGAGGTTGCTCATGATCTTTATTTTGAGGTTGCTAATGAGCTTTCCACTCATGAGGCACTCGAGGTATCTGAAGAAGTAACTTCGACATGAATTAATACTCGTAGTGCAAACTCTTTCGCATTGCTTTTGCCGTTTTTCTTTTGTTGAACTTGGCTTTGATGACACTGTCTTTAGCACCTTGTTTTGGATACTTTCCTCATTGCTTTAGTGTTTTTAAAATTACATCCTTTGTGAGTTGTTGCGTTTTAGTAATGAATGCTTCTGGGATAGCACTAACAGACAAGTTGTTGAGCCAGCGATTGATGATGTTGCTTTAGAGGCCATTATGAGTATTCCTATGGATGGAGAGGTTGGCAACGAGATGGCTAAAGAGCAAGCGGCTTCTGAGCCCTTCTTTGAGACAACTGAAGAACTTGCAACTCAGGCATTCTTTGTAGTGATATTTAGCCATTCCTTTCTTCACGTTGTTATCGTAGCACGTTTTTAATATTTCCATTTGAACTTTTTATTTTAATGCTTATTTTTGGGGCATAGATTTCATATTTACATTCTAAGGATTTTGTTTTAATTATTATCTCGTATGTGTCCTTTTATATATATGCTTATTTAATGTCCATACCACTATAACATTTGTCCAGCAATTAGACATGGTAAATATGACATAAATAAAAATGACTAAGGAAAATAAATGCTTAAAGAAAATACTTACCCATGTATAGGGGCATGCTCTGGCTTCGAGAAGCTTCACAGATTGCTTTAATTGAAGATGTCTTTTTTTTTTACTGCTGGTGCTTGCTATTTTGGTGCTTGCAATCAATGAGGTTCTTTCAGGTGCTCGAAATAAACGAGGCATCTTGAGGTGCTCGGGATAACATAGACTTCTTGGAATATTCCAGGTTCTTCTTGAGTGCTCGAAATAAACGAGGCTTTTTATTTAGTGCCTGAATTTTCACAGGGCTTATTGGTGCCTGGTTTTTCACAGGGCTTCTTTCTTGGTGCCTGGTTTTTCATAAGGTGTCTGGTTTTTCACAGGGCTTATTGTTGGTGCCTGGTTTTTCACAAGGCTTATTGTTGCCTAGTTTTTCATAGGGCTTCTTTCCCGGTGCCTGGGTTTTCACAAGGCTTATTGGTGCCTGATTTTTTGCAAGGCTTCTTTCTTTTGCAATGACATATAAAGTAATGGAATCGAAATAATTATTTATTCATCTTTCTTCATACGTAAAACCTCCTTAGATTCTGCATGTTCCAAGGCCTGGATAGCCTTTTTTCGTCCATGTCTTTTATCATGTAAGCACCCCCTGAAAGGACTTGCACTATTTTGAATGGACCCTCCCATTTAGGTCCTAGTTTTCCTACTGGCTTCAGAACATCAGCTCTCCGAAGGACTAAGTCCTCCACTTGCGGTTCTCGGTTGAGAACTGACACGTATGATTCCTAGCAAGTATACTAGGTCGTGCAATGTAAAAAAGTGGACTATTAGCCCGGGGTTTATCGTCTCCACAGGGACAATTGGATTCGATGCTCGTAATTGCTATATTACCTAACTCTAAGCTAAATCAAATTATACGATGATAGATGGTTGAACTATGAAAATAATTAAAGACAACTATATAATAAACAAGGAGTTAGAATGTACAGCTGTGTAATATTATTTATGATTGTATTCCTTATTTAGATAGGATTTAGTGCCTTAAAATCTGCAGAATTAATTGTATAGTTGACTTTCTTAGATTAGGTTTTGTGTATCCTATATAAGTACCCTTTGAGGTAAATGAATAAAATGAATCTTTCAGCCAAACAATTAATTTGGTGCCAGAAGCCTAGGTTAAAATAATTCCGCTGCTATTATTCTCTTGGCTGAAACCCTAGCCGCCACCTTCTTCAATTTTCTTTTTCTTTCTACATCATGGCTGCGAAAACAGATGCTGAAATTTCTGACAGCAAGAATAAATCCACTGTGACTGTTCACGATACTTCCTTTCCAACAATTTCTGTTAAGTTGGATAGTACTAACTATCGTGTTTGGTCTCAAATCATGGAGATGCATATTGCTGGCAGAAGGAAGAAAGGATATATAACAGGAAGGAAGGCTGCACCTGCAGAAAAAGACCCAAGTTATGATGATTGGGAAGCTGAAGATACATTGGTCAAGTCTTGGCTCATCAATTCTATGACAGAAAAACTGATGGCACATTTTGTGCAATATGGAACGGCTAAAGACGTCTGGGATGCAGTCAAGAGGAGCTATCTTGATGTCTCAGATTCTTCTCAGGTGTACGAATTGATGAAGAAATCATTCCAATCACGTCAAGGAGGTCGTCCACTTGATGAATATTACAATGAGTTGAACTCCATATTCTTGGAACTTGATTATCGCAGGCCCAATGATATGGAGTGTGCTACTGATATTGAGAAACTGAGGAAACGTACTGGTGAGGATCGGATTTATATATTCCTTGCGGGTCTCGATCACAATTTGGATCAAGTAAGTGCCAGAGTCCTCGCTACCTCTCCTATACCAAGTCTTGAGGAAACATATTCACAAGTTCGTAGGGAGGCACAAAGGCAGGCGACCATGGGGTTAGAAGGTCATCACGAGGCCTCGGCTATGGCTGTCCAGAAGCATAATACTCAACCAGCAGTCGGTTGCACTCACTGCAATAGCACCAAACACACGGTAGATGTTTGTTGGAAGAAGCATGGCTATCCGGAATGGTTCAAACTAAAACAGGCTGAAAAGAAAAATAGGAAGTCAGCCCAGGTTGTTCTTAATAACACTCCTTCATCTACTACTGCTTCTGCATCTCAGGTTTCTCGTTTATCTCCTCAAGCAGGTAATTCTGGCTCAGCCTTTGTTTCCGCCATACCTAACACTTGGATTATTGACTCAGGGGCCACTGATCATATGACTAGTAATTCTTCCTTACTTGACAGTGTTATGCCTTCCATTGTTAAGTCTGTCCAGGTCGCTAATGGAGCTCCTATGCCTGTCTCAAGGGCTGGGAACATCTCTTTTTCTCCTACACTCTCCATGTCATCTGTCTTACTTGCACCTAGTCTTTCTAATAATCTTCTTTCTATTAGCAAAATTACTAAACACCTTAATTGTTCTGTAATCTTCCATTCTACTCATTGCGTATTTCAGGACAATCTTACGAAGATGACGATTGGCACTGGTAAGGAGAGAGGGGGTCTCTACTATTTGGAGGGGAAGAAGGAGTTACAATCTGAGTCAGACTGTGTTCTCCACGTAAGAAGGGAGATATATAGTAAAGAAAAAATTCTTCTATGGCATTGTAGGTTAGGTCACCCATCTTTCTCTTATTTGGAACGTTTATTTCCTCATTTGTTTAGAGATGTTTCAGTTTCTAGTTTACGGTGCGAACAATGCATTTATGCTAAGAATCATCGTGTAACTTTTAAGATAAGTCTCAATAAAAGTCCTATTCCTTTTACTCGTGTTTTTACTGATGTTTGGGGTCCTTTTTCTACTCCGTCTACTTTAGGTCATCAATATTTTGTGTCTTTTATTGATGATTGCACTCGAGTGAGTTGGGTATACTTGATGAAATCTAAGGACGAAGTAACAAGAATCATTCCCCAATTTTCAAAAATGATTTTCACACAATTTAACACTCAAGTTAAGGTTTTTCATTCTGACAATGGTCGAGAGTTTGTTAATCAATCCCTTACTAAATGGTTTCAAGAAAATGGAATTCTCCACCAAACAACCTGTACGTACACCCCCCAACAGAACGGCACAGTAGAGTGCAAAAATCAACATATTCTTGAAGTGGCAAGAGCTTTATGCTTTACCATGCGTGTTCCAAAAAGTTTTTGGGCTGATGCTGTTCTGAGAGCTGTTTTTCTTATCAATCGTATGCCTGCCAGTGTCATTAACTATCAAACTCCTTTGCGTATGTTATCTCAGTTTCACTCTATCCCTTCCGCCTTAAATCTTTGTCCTAAGATTTTTGGTTGTGTCTGTTATGTTCATGTTCACTCTCACCAAAGGGACAAGCTTGATCCTCGTGCCCTCAAATGTGTCTTTCTTGGGTACTCTACCTCTCAAAAGGGCTATAAGTGCTATCATCCTCCCACCGGGAAATATTATGTCTCCATGGATATCCAATTCTGTGAGTGTGAGTCTTATTTTTCTGGGGATGTGCCTCTGATTCCACTTCAGGGGGAGATAAAAAGTAAGGAAGAGGAAAAATTATGGCTTGAAGAAAAGAGATTTTGGATTTCAGAAAGTCAGGGAAGGACTCAATTGAGGGTGAGGGGGAGGACTCAATCGAGGGTGAAGGGGAGGACTCCATCGAGGGTGAGAGAGAATCTCTTAGTAACCTTGAATTTATAGAGGCTCAGCCTAGACCCAAAGAAAAAATAGGGAGACCGGATGATATGTTTTTCGAACAGGTTTATAAAAGGAGGAACAAAGAAGCTATTGTCATATCCCCAAGCTCCATAGCTCCTCTCAATGATAATACCATGCCATCGGATGACTCTTCCGAGACAAATCCTGGAGTACATTCTTCTTCACCTTCTTTAATTCAGAAAACTCCTATCTTGAACACACAGGTTGAAGACCAAGGTAGGAGATACCCTCTTCGTGAAAGAAAAGTACCTGATAGGTTTAGTTTCTCGAAACCAATCTCTAATATTATCTATCCTATGTCTGATTTTTTGTCATATCATCGTTTATCCAAAACTCATCTTGCCTTTGCCCTTCAGTTATCCTCTGTGCCTATTCCTAGTCATTTTCAGGAAGCCCTTGAAGATCCCAAGTGGAGAAAGGCTATGATGGAAGAAATGAAGGCTCTCCAGGAAAATTCTACTTGGGAGATGGTCGAACTTCCTAAAGATAAGAAGACAGTAGGTTGTAAGTGGGTATTTTCAATAAAGTACAAGTCAGATGGAACAATTGACAGGTACAAAGCTAGATTGGTTGCCAAGCGATACACCCAGACTTATGGAATTGACTACCAAGAAACTTTTGCACCCGTGGCCAAAATGAATACTGTTCGAGTCATACTATCTCTCGCAATTAATCTAGATTGGCCATTAAGGCAATTTGATGTGAAGAAGGCTTTTCTCCATGGCGATCTTTTGGAAGAAGTGTATATGGATCCTCCTCCGGGGTTTACATTAAAAGGGGGTGAAGTATGCAAGTTGAAGAAGGCTCTATATGGATTGAAACAGTCGACAAGGGCATGGTTTGGAAAATTGAGCTACTCTATGAAAGAGTATGGTTTCAAGCAAGCTATGGCAAATCACACTCTATTTTACAAAAGAGATGGGAAGGACATTACTTTGCTTATTGTTTATGTTGATGACATGATAGTAACAGGTAGTAACCTCAATGAAATAGAGAAACTTCGTGGTTACTTGTCCAAGGAATTCGAAATGAAGGACTTGGGAGCTCTAAAATACTTCTTGGACATTGAAGTATCTCGGTCTAAGCATGGACTCTTCCTTTCTCCACGAAAGTATGTGTTAGATTTATTGTCTGAAACTGGTAAGTCAGCTTGTCAACCTGTTGATACACCCATTGAAATGAATCATGGCTTAAGTATTTATTCGGATCAGACTCCAACAAACAAAGAGAGATACCAGAAGCTGGTGGGGAAATTGATCTATCTAACTCACACTAGACCTGACTTATCATATGCAGTCAGTTCATGCACAATCCGAGTGACCAACACATGAGTGCATTAAATCGTATTTTAGCCTACCTTAAGTCTTCTCCAGTTAAAGGTATAATGTTCTCCAAACATGGTCATTTGGACATTGTGGGTTATACAGATTCAGATTTTGCCGGATCCAAATTGGATAGGAAGTCTACATCAGGTTATGTGTCATTTGTTGGGGGCAATCTAGTGTCTTGGAAAAGCAAGAAACAGAATGTGGTGTCATTGTCTAGTGCAGAAGCTGAATATCGTGCTCTTCATCATGCAACTACAGAGCTTACCTAGCTGAACATTCTCCTAAGTGAACTTGGTTTTGGTTTAAAACAACCCATGACACTTTTCTGTGATAACACGGCAGCTATAGAGATCGCCAATAATCCAGTGCAACACGACCGGACTAAGCATGTTGAGTTGGACAGGAATTACATCAAAGATAATCTAGAATCTGGGAAGATAAAAGTTCCTTAGATTAAAAGGGCTGATCAGCTAGCAGATATGATGACTCATGCTGTTCCTAGTGGCCCATTCAGTCTAGCACTATCCAAGTTGGGCATGTGTGATATCTATGCACCAACTTGAGGGGGAGAGTTAGAATGTATAGCTGTGTAATATTATTTATGATTGTATTCCTTATTTAGATAGGATTTAGTGCCTTAAAATCTGCATAATTAATTGTATAGTTGACTTTCTTAGATTAGGTTTTGTGTATCCTATATAAGTACCCTTTGAGGTAAATGAATAAAATGAATCTTTCAGCCAAACAATTAATTCAAGGTAATATATCAAATGGAAAGAGATGATTGGGTTATGATCCTACTATGCTTCATTTTATGTTCATAAACTCTAAATTACCTGGATTCTTAGAACACTCTTGTTATGGCGAAACCCCCTAATGTATTCATAACTCAATCTCTTGAAATAACGAGCCTATACTAGTTAACAACTTCCTATATTTCTATAGTGAAGATAGAATTAACTAACATGCATTAAGGTTCCAAGGAGTTCCTTGCTTACGAAGATCCTACATTCAATCGGGTCATCTTGTCACAAAAAGCCACACAACGCAATTGAATCTATCTCTAGTCAATTGTTACGTTATGATGCTTCATTTCATGATCTACCTCTATCTATCTCCTCTCGGTCTCAAAACAAAGCATTAAATCAAACACATGGTGATCAAGCATGTGCAAGCATTAAGCATAAAAATCAAACATGCAACAAGAATGTAATAAATCCGAAAACTAGGAATTCATTAAACACAAAATATCACAAAGTATTCACATAACCCAACCACAAAGATGCTTAGCTCATACTTGCTACAAAAGATAATCCAATATTTCTAAAAGACATAGTTGATATACTAATCTAAAAGAAAGAGTTGAATTACTCCCTATTACAAAGTGTGATTCCAAGATTTTATGATGAAAATGACTCTTTAAGCTTCCTTGGGACTTGTCATGGCTTCCTTGATTCTTGGAGAGCAAGAAAAGCCCCTTTAGTAGGTGAAAGTGTGTTAATTCCCTAAAAAAATTGACCTAAAACCCTATTTATAGGTGGCTGTACCGGGATATAAAAATTAGGGATCGGAAAAGTGGACCGCGGTCGAATTAGCACTTGATTTTCGGACCGCGGTCTTCTTATGTGAAATTTGCAGGTTTAGTATTTTGATCATAAATATCTCTAAAAATGTCGGATTGAGGTGATTCAAGTTGCTACGCGAAGCTAAGACAAAGCTCTACAATATTGGAGAAGAAATCGTAGTCTGATTCGGCCTGTAAAGGGAAGAAAATCTTGTTTCTTTATGAGCATTGTGTAAAATATTTCGTCAGCTATCTTCTTTTGTTTTTTCTTCAATGTCAAGCTCAATTTGGATCTCTTTTCTTGTCTTTCATGCGTAAATCAACTTTTATGCTACAAAACAAAATATATACCAATCAAAGCATTATGAGGGATAAAAAGAGATCTAAGTAACTGTTGGTCCCACGTGGCATACGAAAGGGTCTAGAAGAGGGGGTGGAATAGACCCTGAAGTCTTTTTCGACTTCAAAAAGATTCGTATTAAAATTTGTTGGACGCTTGAAATGTAGTCACTTGGCTGAGCGTATACTCGAAGACTGTTTTGATAAAGTTAATTTAGACTTAGTGATTTCAACGCTTACCAAAGTAGGGTAATGTTTCAATCGCTTAATCTGGGTTAGCACAGCGAAATGATTTTACAAGTCTTCTCTTTGAAAGGTTTTAGCATCACAAAGTTTTTCCTTAGTTGCTTTTGATTAAAACATTTTGAACGCTTAGAGTGCTTAGCACTTATTCAAGCGCTTAAGATTGATTTGAAAGCTTATCGTTCTTAAATTAGATGTTTGACTGTTTTATATGCTTTTTCAAGATATAATGTGCAACTGTAAGTAAAGCAAATAAAATAGTAAATAACACAATAAATTGTAAGGTTCACTGGGTGGTGTAATCCCAGCTACGTCCTTCTTCTCCTTTGCACACGGAGGCAATCCACTAGATTGATTATCGAAGAGTGACTCAGAGACTTCTACAAAATAGGGAACAAAAGGATGTCGACGCTTGAGCTCCTTGGTCACACAGATTTCTGCTACAAGACACTTCTATCCTCGGAAGATGATCTCAGGCTCCTTGATCACTCAGACTTCAGCACCAATCAAGACCTTCTTCAACAAGCTTCTCTCACTCAGAAATATTGCTTGTGAAATCAACAACTTTCTCACTCAGATGAAAGAGGTTGAGGGGTTTTGTCACTGGTTTGTTTGATGTTAGGAAGTTCAAACAACTTGGGATATCTCATTGGGAAATTAGGGTTCTTCTTTAAAGATGTTTGAGATATTGGTGACTGTCTTGGAATGTATTTGAGAAGCTTTGAGGGATATTGGAGCTTCAAGAACGATCTTCTTCAACAAGCTTCTCTTACACAAAAATATTGCTTGTTGAAAGAATTAACTTTCTTGAATTCCAATCTGGCTATGGAGTTTGGAAGCTTTTCTCTCAAATTATTTCAGCAAAGTTTATCTCTCTACACACACACTAAGGTTTTGCTGAAGGGTACTATTTATAGAGATTCTTGGAATTTGTCCGTTGGACACAAGCAAGCGCGTGTCTCTTAATCTATATATATATGAATGAATGATTTATCGTTGAAACATCTTGACTTATCTAACTTTCTAAATGCTAACTTATTTTTGATCATTGACGCTTACGTGTACAAGTACCATTGTTACAAGTTATCAAATTTAGGGGGAACCTTAAAATGGTACTTGTGCACGTAAGCGTCAATGATCAAAAATGGTTTTCATGTGCATAAATCATCAACGCTTATAAGTTATTTCTGCATGATGTGTTAGACTCTCAAACATAAAAGGAACTTAATTTCAAGCGTCAACATAAATATTTCATCAAGTGGTATCAATTCAACAAGTGATATAAAAAATTGGTATGTTAAGCGTTGAACTTATTCCCTTCAACACTTAATAAAAATATTTTTACAAAATCATGCAATATTTTAAAATGTTTTGAAAAGGTAGACATAGTTGGATGTTGATTTACCAACAAGTGGTATCAACGGTGGTAGAAATCGATAGAATAGTAGACACTGTCCTTCCAGACGTGGAAGCGACTGTGGACGCTGAGCGATAGATAGAAGTGGCCGAGATTATCCCCACACCAACTGGTTTTCCTTCTCAAGCGATGATCCGTTTGAGACGCTTGCCAAAAGCATTTTTTTCTATTACCTCCTAGCACAGAACTCTTAAGCAGATTCTGCAGTCTTCCTTTGATGATGCCAAGAAGGGGGAAAAGGTAAGAAAAGCAGTTTAACGGGAAGAGAAAAGAAAAGGTAGGTATTCATCATTTCAGTATAAATCATTTACGCTTTCAATTCCATATATATGGATGAATGATTTATCGTTGAAACATCTTGACTTATCTAACTTTCTAAACTCTAACTTATATTATTTTGGGCTTTTCTTTGAACTCTTAATCTATAAAAGAGTTATAAGAGTTAAGGTCTTGACATCATCAAAACATCTAACAATGAAATTCCTAACAGTAACGATCAAATCATATTAAAATGGGGCATAAAATACTGTAAAATACGGACTTATTAAGAACCCTTCGTGATCTTGGCCAGCAGTTCGGCCCATCCATTTACCGAAATAATCGACTGCCACCAAGGGAAACTTCTTCTGCCCGACCGCCAAATGGAATGGTTTTAGGATATCTACCCCCATCTAGCAAAGGGGTATGGTGAACTCATGACTCCCATTGGTTCTACTAGTTTATGAAGAAGGGTAGCATGCCTTTGACAATGCTCACACTTCCTTACCAAATCCTTAGCGTCAGCCTTCATGGTGAGCCAAAACTAGACAGCTCTGATTGCTTAGGCTACAATAGCAGTCCCCCCCAACATTGTTGGCACAAAGTCCTCCATGGATCTCCTCTAAGATGAGCACTCCATCCTTCCGAGAAAGATACCTTAGGTATGGCTGTGTAAACGATCTCTTATACAACACTCCATCTAAGAGAGTATACCTTCAGGCTTTGTATTGCATGCGTGCAGCTTCAACTTTGTCACGGGGTAAATCTCCTCGTTGAAGGTAGCTCAAAATGGGTTCTCTCCAATCACCAGTCTCTTCAATGACATACACGAAATCCTCTGCGGTGGCACTAGGCATCGACTGTATGGTGACCTACCTCGTATGGCAGTCCACTAGGGCGCTAGCTAGCTTGGCTAGGTAATCTGCTTTGTTGTCCTCTGACCTAGGTATTTGTTGTATCTCGAAGCTCTTGAACTCTCCTTTTAACTCCTCTATCTTCTTTAAATACTCTATCATCCAAGCTTCCTTAGCTTCATATTGTCTAGCTACTTGGCAAGCCACTAGTTGGGAATCCGAGTAAACCACCAGGTGCTTAACTCCTACTTTTAAAGCCATCCTCAAACTAACGATTAGGGCTTCATATTCAGCTTTGTTGTTAGATGCTCTGAACTCGATTTTTATCGCGTATTCCAGTTTGTTACCCTCAGGAGTGGTTAACTCTATACCAGCTCCACTTCCAGCTATTGTCGATGAACCATCGATGGGTAAGAGCCAAACTTTTCTCTCCTGTTGCGCCGAAGGGACTTTTGAGATAAAGTCCACCAATGCCTAGGCTTTAGTGGCCGGTCTGGGAGAATAGTAGACGTCGAACTCACTCAATTCTACCGCCCACTTGATCATTTTTCCTGATACTTCTGGGCGGCCTAAGATTTGCTTCAAAGGATGGTTGGTACGTACTTCCACATGGTATGTGAGGAAATAAGGCCTCAGCTTCCTTGCGGTAGTCACCAGGGCGAAGGCAATCTTCTCAATCTCGGTGTATCTAGATTCAGCACCTCACAGCGTTCGACTTACATAATATATAGGTTTTTGGTCCTTCCCTTCTTTCCTTATGAGTACAGAGCTGACGGCATGCTCCGAGATAGCTAAATATAAGTATAGAGTTTCTCCCTGCACTGGTTTTGTTAGCAGAGGCAAATTAGCAAGGTATGCCTTCAATTCTTGGAAAGCTATTTGGCATCCTTCGTGTAAAGCTCTTTCATGAGCTCGCCTTGCTCTATGCAAATTCCCATCAGTGGGACCTCTGGATATCATGTTGATGACTCTTTTTCTGGCTATCACCTTTCCTTTCATTGGCGCATTTTTTCCTGGCCACCTTGAGGATTTTCTCGGTCCCGACAAATAAGCTCTTGTAAGTGTCCACCTTCGAGCCACTTTTCTATCTCATTCAACAAATGTCGGCATTCGTTTGTGTGGTGACCATATTCTCGGTAGAACCTGCAATACCTATCTAATTTGGGGTTCACAGGCCCCTTTTCAGCACTACGTGGCCACTTCACATAACTCTTGTGCTCTATAGCCATGAGAACTTGCGACGGCGATACCTTCAACAATGTGAATTAAGTGTATCGGCGCTCCTCAAGACGCATATCTTTGGCTCAGGGTCTCCTAGTACAAACTTAGCATCTTTACCAGCCTTATTTGGTCGTAATGATTTAGCTCCCTTCATCACGGCTGCCTCCTCCATGTTCACATACTTTTCTACCCTTGCCAGCAGATTATCAAAACTATATGCAGGCTTCTTGGCTAGCGACCAAAAAAGGTCTTCGTCCTTCAATCCTTGAGCAAATGCGTTACTCAACACCTCCGCATTGGCAGAGGGTACCTCCAGAGCCGCTGTATTAAATCTTTGAATATACCCCCATAAGGGCTCAGTAGCCTTCTGACGCATGTTGAATAGGCTAAGAGAAATCTTCTGATACTTCTTGCTACTCAAAAATTGATGAAGAAACCTCGATCTGAACTTTTTAAAAGAATTGATAGAATTAGGAGCCAATTGATTGAACCTTTGCTGGGCAGATCGTGTTAGAGTGGTTAGGAATACCCGACATTTAACCCCGTCCGAGTACTGGTGTAATAATGCACAATTCTCGAATTTCCACAAGTGCTCGTTGGGATCCGACTAGCCATCATATTCTGACATATTAGGTGTCCTAAAGCTATTGGGTAGCTCGTCAGCTAGTATCTGGGGCCCGAAGGGGATTTCCTTCAGCTGGTTATACACGCTCACTCCAAGGCATTGTCTCATTTCTCTCATTTCTTCCTACTTGCCCTCGGACCTCTCCATCATATGGTCATAAGGCCTTCTTACAACTTCTCTCTTGGGTTCATTAATGCTTGTATAAGAGTGTGATGTCCTTAACTGAGGACCACGCGAGATAGCTAACTAAGGGGGCACCATCCTTGTATTAACTGGCGAAAACATCATTGGTGGAGCCCTTGGGGCATAGAATATTGGCTGGGCTTCATTTCTCATGTCAACTAACTGGAAGGCAGCAACATCTGGAATGGGCATCATCATCGGAGCATCCTGGCTTGGGGCAACAAGGGGAAGAGCCACCGTATTAGCATAAGGGAGAGCCGGGAAGCTGTTTCCCTCCCTAGACGCATGGAAAGCTAAAGATTGCTGATTGTGTGTCGTTAGGAAGCTGTGTCCCATATTGGCCACCTGGGAAGCTGAAGCTTGTGGATTGTACGTCACTGGGAAGTTGTTTCCCATATTGGCCACCTGGGAAGCTGGAGCTTGCTGATTGTACGTTGCTGGGAATCTGTGTCCCATATCGGCCACCTGGGAAGCCGGAGCTTGCGGATAATATGCTGTTGGGAAGCTATTTCCCATATTGGACGCCTGAAAGCTTGAAGCTTGCGGATTGTATGCAGCTAGGAAGCTATTTCCCATATTGGACACCTGAAAGCTTGAAGCTTGCGGATTGTATGTAGCTGGGAAGTTATTTTCTGCGTTGGACACCTGAAGGACGGGAGCTCGGGGAGCATGATTGGAAGCTATTCCCCGCGCAGAACACCTGGAAAGATGAAACTTGGGGAGCGCACGTCACTGGAGGCCTGGTGTTCATCGTGCCCAACAGTGGAGGTATCGGGTCATTAACCATCTGCGTAGATGCTATCACAACATCGGTGATAGTGGAATTGGGCGCCATTTCTGCCATGGATTGCTGCAAAATGGGCAAACTTGACTCCATATTTCTAGTGTGTCTTCTCACATACATGATTGGATGGGTCTCATTTCTAGCCTTCTAAAGAGTCATTACGGACGGCTGTGAAGAGACATGTTTCGGTGGCTCTATAGCTTAGGGATCAACTGAGACTACTTCTGAGCCAACGATGGGGATGGATGATAGCGCCGAGCTCGGGTCTTCTCCAGTAGTTGGAATGACTTGATTTTCTTCGGGTGATTAGTGTGGATTTGTTGAGATTGCTGATTACGATGTTGTTTTAAAGGATCGAACCCATGGCAATGGCAAACAGATGTTCCTATTGACTAGCTAACTGGGGTGCATTCTCCAATGGAGGCATGCTCAGTAGCAGGTTGTAGGGCACAGAGTGTGTATGCTGTGCATTCTCCAATAGCAGCATGCTTCGGGCCTCCTCTTTCAACTTGTTTCTCTTTGACCATGGGAGGTCCATTTTTCAGTAATGCCATGCTTTGCCAGACGCCAGGGAGCACCAAACGCATGTACGCTAGCTAAGAAGCATTTTCCCTAGCATATAGCTCAAGGAGATGTCGTCAAATGCATCAAGTGTGTACTCCTACCTTCTTTCTTTTCCTTGATGCTCCTCGCCATTGACAGGTCCACTTTCTTGTACCAACGATGTATGCTTGGTAACTCCTTGTGATGCGGGTGCTTTGGGCCAGGGTGCTCATAAGGGGTAGATGATAGGAGTGCTTGCAGGTTAAATTTAGTGTGTATACCATCATAGTCGCCTGTGAAGGGAATGACACTCTCGAGACAGCTGGTAAGAGTGTTAGCGGGATAACTCCTGGTGGGCACACCATCACAGTCACCTGTGAAGGGCATAGGGCTCCCAGGATAGCTGACAAATGTGTTGGCTGTATAACTCCTGGTGCATACGTCATCACAGTCGCCTGTGAAATGAATGGCACTCCTGCTGATCAGCTAGCTAAGGCACATTTCTATTGGAGACCACCTTGGTTTCACATCCGGGAATGTGGGACGTGTGTGGCTAGATTCTATCCAAAACTCCCTGTACGCCGGTCTTCTCCATGGCTAGGTCTCTTGCTAGGATTTTCTTCCATATCTTTGGGCGCTGTTTCCCAAAGGATCCAGTCGGAATCTGACTTTAGTTCTATCTATAAAGTTGTAGAACTGCTCGTGATCTTTTCAGTCCAACTGACCTTGACCAAATCCAAGGCCTGAATCGCGATTTATGATTTTTCCACTGAAACTACGCAGCGTAGTTCGCAACCGAATTCTGATTCATCTTCATGAACACTTTCGAGCCTTCGTACTTCCGAACTGGATCTGGACGTCTGTATAACTATTGTAGGTCTTTGTCTTGGCTTTTCAGTCATATAAAAATCACTGAAAATGGATGTATGTAACTCCAAATATGTCGATATTTCCATAACTGCGTAGAATCGCCTAATTTGGTCAAAAGTAATTCTTTTCACTCCAAAACCGATATTTCCACATCGGAAAGTGGAAAAGAGTCAAAATTCTGGATTTTCTTCAAAATTTGTCATCACAACTCACGTCTTTAACTTAGGTTTTCCCACAGACGGCACCACTTGATGCGGTTCGATTTTACACCAAGAAAGTCGTGCTAATTAAAAATGCGATTTTATTTATATATGTATGAGAAATCTAACGTTCATGGAAGACGAGTAATTTTTGTGAAATGAATGTCAAACTTTTAATGGAAAATAGACAAATGAAAACATTTTAAATTTCCCTTGATGCTTTTATTTTTCTCCAAAGGAAATGAAGAACATAGAAATAATCTACTTTTTCTTTTCTTGAATTGTCAATCTAAAATTACAAAAAATAGAAATTCTCCTATTTATAGGCCTCAATGGCCGAATTCTCTCTCCTCTTTCCTCTAGGAGTGGCCAGCCACTTCGCCATTTTTTGGGGAGATGATGATTCATCTCTTCTTCTTTCAGGGATATTAGGTAGGATTGGATACAATTTGATTTTTGTCCAATCTTATTCCTTCTCGAGCTATCCTTCTTGATCTGAGCCTTCCTCCTATTTCCTCAAGCTATCTTTCTTGATCCGAGCCTTTCATTATTTCTTCTAGCTATCCTTCTTGAGCCATGCCTTCCATTATTCCTTTCAGCTATCTTTTGGCTTCTTTATGACTTACTCAGCTATCCTTCTTGAATAGACAATCAATGCTCCGATTTCTAGGCTTCCTTTGAGCCCTCTTTTGTGAAACCTCCTCGAAACATTTGGGCTCCTTCTTATTTTTGGCTCACTGCTTCATCCTTCGTTTGAGCCCATCTTTTAATAAAGCCCAAGACTATGTCGTAATAATTTACGGGCATATCAGTTTCCATAACCAGCTATGTTGAGGACGAGCATGAGATTCTACTAGAGAAGACAAAGAGAAATACTTTGCTTAAAGGGGTTGGGCCCTAATAGAATTGGGTTGGGTTGTTAGTCTTGAGGCCAATTTTAAAAGAAACGCATTATTTAGGGTAGCGAGGTCTTTGATTCCTAATCTCCCTGTTTCACGTGGTTAGCATACAATGGCTCAATTCAGCTGACCCAGTTTGGAATCAGTAGATGTAGCATTTCATAGGAACATTTTACACATCTTGTGTATAGTATTTATTGTGAGTGCATGAAGCTTTAGAACAGACATATAATAATGAGGAAGACAACTAAGAACATATTTAATTAACACTTCTCGCCCCGCATAAGATAGGAACTTTGTATACCATGTGGAAATGCGATTTTGTACTTTCTCCAAAATATTTGAACACATCGAAGAAGTAATTCTTTTTGAGCAAAACGGTATGCCTAGATACTTATCTCCTATGATACCCCTACTGAAGCCTAACTGTCGAACAATAGACGATTGAACACATCTCGGGGTATTTTTCAAGAAATAAACTTTAGATTTGGACCAATTCACACATTGTCCCAAAGCAGCTTGGAAATCATCTAATATTTTTGAAATAAAATTAGTTGAATGGTGTGAAATTTTCGTAAACAATAGGCAATCATCAGCAAAGGCAAGCATGGGATTAACGGGCCTTGTGATCTAAATCGAAGTGGTTCCAAATCATGATTTTGGGCTCCTTCCATTAGACGGAGAACTAATAAGTCAAGACAGAGAATAAATAAGTGAGGTGAGAGAGGATCTCCTAGTCAAATTCCCCATTTTGGAAACCATGTTGGGGAGTCAGAGCCATTGATTTGCACCGAAAACGATACGGAGGATACACATTCTAAAATCAAATGAATGGTTTTTTTGGGAAAAATATATTTTTTCAAAGCAAACTGAATAAAATCCCATTCCAACGTATCATAAGGTTTTTCCAAATCCAGTTTGAGTGTCATAAAAAATTGTTTAGGTTTTTTGGAATTCATTGTATGTAAAAGCTCATGAGCAATAAGAGTGTTGTCAGAAATGAATTGACCTAGCACAAAGGCATTTTGAAAAGGCGACACAATCTTTGACAAAAATTGACGAATTCGTCCCGCAAATATATTTGAAATTATTTTATAAATCATGTTGGACAATCTAATTGGTCTAAAATGGGACATTTGAGATGGGTTATCCCTTTTGAGAATGAGCACGATCCTTGTATGATTGAATACCGCAGGCATTGAACCGGTGATGAATAAATCTTGCACAATTTCGCAAATTAACAGTTCAAGTTGGTCCAAAATAATTGGTAAAAGAAACTTTTTAGACCATCTGGACCAGAGACTTTATCTGGTCCTATTCTAAACACTGTTTTTTTAATTTCCTCCAAAGACGGTATTTCTTCCAAAAGATCTGCATTTTCAGTTGAAATTGATGGTGTATTTACACATTGGAAAAGCTTTGGATCCTGATCCGATGATGAGAGAGATTTTTGGAAAAATTCATGAATTCTTGTTGTATACTGTTTGAATCGAAAACCCATGGACCGTTGTGTGATTTGACACCTTGTATAAATTTATTACATCTTCGATGGGTTGCATAATCATAGAAAAACTGTGTATTTAGGCCTCTATCCTTTAACCAATTTACTCAAGATCTTTGCTTCCAATAAACATTTTTATGATAAAGAAGAGATTAGAGCTATTGGGCAACATCTATCTTAGTTGCAAGCCATGCATTACTTGATATTCTATTGATTTGGCAATAATGGTTAGCTAAATCCCTATTAAGAGCAAGAATCCTATTATCCACATGCCCCAAGCAATGTTTTTTCCAACAAAATGATTGTTGCACAAACTTATGATACTTTTGGGGAAAAAAAGATTCAGGTGACCCTCCCAAAGACACACTAGCCCAAGCAAATTTAGCTATTTCTACATAATCTTGGTGTAACGCCCATGCATTCTCAAATCGAAAGGATTTAGTTACTCTATGTTGATTTGCTACCGTGTCAATGAGAATCGGGGAATGGTCAGACGATGGGGCCACGAGATTTGTTAATTTGGTGTTTGGGAACCGATCCATCCATTCTTAGTTTACTAACCCTTTATCAAGTCTTTAACAAATAAAAAATTTACCAAATTGTTTATTAGACCAGGTATACGGGTGCCCACTAAATTTTAAATTAATCAGATTGCATGTACTTAAAACCGATTGAAACATTTGGATTCTGGCAAAGGACACAGGACGCCCACCAAACTTATCATTAGATGATAGCACACTATTAAAATCGTCTATTACTAACCAAGGTAGATTGACAGAAGAAGCATAAGAAGTTAGATCTTCTCATACTGAAAATTGTCCAGGCGCACAAGGAGCATTGTAAATTGCTGACATCAGCATTGGTGGGTCAATGGGTGTTGAATATATTTCCATGTGCATTGATCATTCGTTCAACTGCCTCCCATGCATTGTAACCTGATTCACATTCCAAAGAACCCACATGCCTCCTATAAGACCCTGAGCAGGAACAATTTCATTAGCATCATAAGGTAAATAGCTGATTGAAGCACAGGCTGAAATCTCCTCCATGCGAGTATCTAGAACTACAAAGACATGAGGTTGATTCATAGATATAACATGTCGGGCCTGTGGAACAAAGTCCGCCCGATTTGTACCCCTAACATTCCACGCTAGTATTTTCATTGCTTCCGAGGGAGAATTCATGGGCAGGTTGCTGGAACCAGGCATCATGTGATTAATTTCCATCAAAAACCCATTTAGGCGCACTATGTGTGTCGAGGGTTGAGGCGGACCTCTTGGAACCAGGAAAATCACAAGATAATGTTCGAGTTGTCCTCTGAACGGGTGGATTTCTTGCCTTTGTAGGATGTCGAGAATTGTAGCCTGAATTTGCGGTTCAGTGCTGAACATTTGTGGGTTGACAAAGAAGGGTTGGACGATGTAAATATTTGGTGTTGGATTTAGAAAACGATCTCGTCCGTGAGTGTACATGAGGATTGGTGTAACGAGCTGAGGATCAATGATAAGAAGGGGGAGCATTGGAAGGGGATGAGGCCCAGGAGCTAAAAGTGAAAGATAGTTCAAATTCGGGAGGATATTTTTAGGAGTCGGCAGCATCAGAGGAAAGAGAAGGGGAGCTTGGTGGTAAGTTTTCATTTATGGCGGGAAGAGATGGTAGTTGTCTTGGTTTAGGGAGGACGGATGTGGTGGGGTTTAGGGTAATGGAGGACTCCAGCTGCGTTGAAGGTGAAGAGGATTGGAGAATGCCGTTAGAAGAAACGGAGTTGCATTTTGAGTTGAGATGCTCATTCTGAACGATCCTTGCATGTCCGTTGAGAAGAGTAGTTCGGGGTGATCTCTGTGGGCTCAACTCGGAGCTGGATGACGACTGTGGGCTGGTGGGGGGGCTCAAAGATGTTGGTGGGGATGGTGGAAGGAAAGTAGGGCCATTTTCAGTTGGTTCAAAACAAGAAGCAAGAGAATTGGAATGAAAATGGGATTCATTATGTGCTGGGGTTGTTTTATAATTGCATGCATGGATAGTGGGATTCACTGTTCCCATGCAACATTCAATTTCTTGGGCAGAAGAATTAAGGCTAGTTGGATGGGTAAAGTGATCTTTGACTGACAAAGAGGAATTGGGCATGGCAGCAGGAGAATGTTGGTTTTGGCCACGTGGGGAATGTTAAGATATAAACATAGAATGTGATTGGTCATTCTTGTGCGGTTAATGGGGAATATTCAGGAAAGGACAAAGATGTATTTAGCTGAGAGAGATACATGGCTTACTTGTCATGGTAAGTCACGAACTATAGGTCACTAACCTACTGAGTCATCATGACACTTGTCTTTACGAGCGAGCAGGTGATGATATCGTTGATTGATAAGAGGTGTTTTTACGTGTTTTTAAGACCGTAATTCTTATGATTTGGATTCACTTATTGCTTAAATCATGTCCCATTTGCATTTAATAGGTGTGTTAAGTGAATACAGGTAATAAATGAGAATACATGAAGAAAAGGGAAGAAAAACGATGTACAAAACAAGTTCAAGCATGTTTTTCAACACCTAGGCGATTTATGCATCTCCTACCACATTCGAGCGATAATTCCGTACATTTCGAGACCGACTTAGACAAAGTTTCCTTCTACAAAGTTTTAGATGTATATCTTAGCTTCAAATGGGAACTTGAAACATCCAAATCGGAGTTCTATAGAGATAATTGTGAAGGAAATACAATTGCTGCGCCGAACAAAGAAGTACATGTGTCAGGATACGCCCCAACGCCCTCCTAGTCATGCCTAGGCATGGATAGTCCGAATGTTACTCCTTTTCAACCTAAATTCCAGCATTATATGATGGGTAAGAATCACTTTTGGCCATAATTCAGCACATGTGTTGAGGGGTTGTCATAAGTGTGTTTCTTGGTAGATTTACTTTATGGGTGCCAAATCAGAAACAACCTCCATATTGAAACGTAATTTAGGTACACTTAGCGACTGAATTAGACAAAATGTCCTTCTGGAAAGTTGTAGATCTATGTTGTATCTAAACATGGGGACTTGAATCATCCAATTTGGAGATCTGTGGAGAATTTTATGAGGCAAATACTAAGACTGCACTGGAAAGCAAGAAAATGGCAGCATGCATGTGTTTTGTTGAAGTTTTCACATGGTTATGCTTGGTGGAATTCTTAAGGGCCGAAAGTTTAGCATTTTTTAGCTGGTTGGAATCTTAAAAGCCAAACTTTAAGCATCACCTTAGGTGGAATTCTCATTGGGGAACTTTAATGGGAATTCTTAATGCATACTTTAGTGGAATTTTGGCTATAAAAGGAGGGGGAACCCATACTCTTCATAATTCACTATCAATTTCAGATTCTTGGAGGAGAGGAGGAGGAGGAATCGGTCCTCAAGCTTCATTCATCACCATTCTTCATCATTCTAAGAGGAGAAAGCTAGGAATTGAAGCTCCAATCAAGGGGCCATCATCTATCACATTAGAGGGAGTTTTTATAGCCTTTTCATTTCATTCATGTCTATGAACATGTGTATTTATTCATTATTGTTTTTCATAATATCTATCATGAACTAAATTCATAAGACTAAGGCCATGTAAGGTCAAATTGTGATATATGCTTATAATAGATGATTGTTGAGGTTGTTCTTATATTGTTATGTGATGTGAATTTGTGTTTTTGCCTATCTTGCATATACTTGATCACTATATGTTAGAATCTTATGCCTAGGTTAATATTTCGGGAGAAAATTGACTTAGGGTGCAAGAAATTCACATCATGACCCGCAACTAATGAGGAATTGCCCTAGACATAGGTAAAGATTCCCGGGTGAAGTTGTTCGATTCAAATCGAGTGAACTCTAGTAAGTTAATGCATGTTTAGTGGTTAGATTTCTGGATAGGAATATTTGGGAAATCACGATCTAAGCATAGGAGTTTATACGCGAGACATCGGTTATTCTCTACCCTCGGAGTTCTCACCATAACAATATAAGCGTAATCCTTCAACTAGAATCTTTATAAGTATAATTGATCAATTTGAACCTAGCATGTGCCTTAGTCTCCCTTTATACTTTGTGTAAAATCAATTGTGTAATCTTGTTCTTATTGTATGCATTTTACCTATAATTTACTTTAATTATATTTGTTCTTTTCTCGTTAAAATCATAAACTAAAATTCAAGTCTCCGTGGTTCGACAACCCGGACTTTTCGTCCACACTTATTACTACACACGACTAGTGCACTGGCTATCATAGCACGTTAGCTTTTAGCGTGTCAAGTTTTTGGCGCCGTTGCCGGGGACTTGTTCATTTTAGTTTTTGATTTTTCGTTTAAATTTTCATAATTCTTAGTTCTTCGTTTATTTCTAACCTTTCTTTTATTTTATTATTCTAATTTTGTTTTTTGTGTTTAATTGTTAGGTGTAATTTGTGGTGCATGACCCGCTCTTCTAACAAGCCTCTATACAATTTTGAGCCGGAGATAGAGCGTGTTCTTCGATCTAGTAGACGCGCTCGAGAAATGGCCGACAATCTAAATCCAAATGGGAATTTTCCCGACATAAATCTCCCGGAAAACAGGGAATGGTTGCAAAATCTATTCCAAGCTATGCAACCGGCACCTCCTCAAAGACTTCCATCGGTCCGGGAAAGTCTACCTCCAAGGGTCCACACTATACCGGGGCCCGTAGTCTTTCCAAATTTCTTTGCACCAAATTATCACATTCCGTCACACATCTTTAGCATGGTGCAAAGCGAACCCTTCTATGGAGAGCCCCATGAATCACCTGATGAGCATTTGGAGACTTTAGACGATACTCTCATGACTACCCAATTTCATCCACGGGATCTCGATGCAATTCGTCTAAGAGTCTTCCACTTCTCATTAAAGGAAAGGGCGACCATGTGGTACAAATCTCTACCACCCCAATCCATCACAACATGGTGACAATTGGTCGATGCCTTTTTGAGCAAATTCTTTCCACCCTCCAAAATCAATGAGCTAAGGAGCAACATTAAGGAGTTTAAGCAGGGGAATCATGAATCCTTAGCCGAGGCATGGGCTAGATATAAAAACATGCTCCGAAAATGTCCGGATCACAACCTAAGATTGAGCGAGCAAGTATTACGATTCCATGATGGAGTCCGTTCGGGCATCCGAAATAGGCTCAATGCCGGCGCTGGTGGTGATCTCCTTGGGCTCGATTGCCAAAGTGTGTGGGACAAGATTGAGCAATTAGCCCGGGAAGATGAACTCTATCCCGATGATGAAGAAATCACACCCACTAAAAAGATTGCTTGTGTTCAAGAGTTGGGCGAAGAAGTTGCTTTGGAAACAATGGTTGGCAATGTAAACTATGTTGGAAATGCCAATCGACCTCAATTGAACTTCCATGTGCCCGAAAATTTTCCAAGGAGGCCCAATCCGGCACAAAATGCCCATCCCGGCGTCTATCAATCACCAAGGCCCCCATTCAACAATAACTAAGCTCAAAGGCAAGGTAATCCTCATGTACAAAGGCAAGTTAGGCCTCCTACAACCGATGAACGTCTTGATGAGGAAATAAAGAAATCGGATTCAGCAATCAACGAACTCCGTACTATGATGAAGGATTTAATGATGGATATGAAGGATTTGAAGACACAAATGGGTCAAATGGCAAAGACAATCAGTGAAAGAGCCCCGGGAACTTTACCAAGTGACACGAAAAAGAACACGAAAGAGCAATGCAATGGAATTACCTTGAGAAGTGGCGAACAGGTAAAAGGTGATAATGTTCGCACCGATGCGCCCGAGGGCCATCCATCCACGCCCAGGCGCCCTTGTCGCTGCGCCAAGGCGCCGATTGTCACGCCCAAGCGCCACATTCTGTATCCTCCACAGCTGGCCCTTCAACTCCAACGCATCATCCCATCGAGGTTCGTCTTCCATTTCCAAATGCACAAAAAACGAAAAAGAAGGATATGGATCCGATTTTCCGTAGGATTGTGGCGACTCTTTGTGAGGACCCGGGGAGGCTCACCATTTCGTGCACCATTGGCCCTCTTACTTTTGAAAAGGTTATTTGCGATACGGGAGCAAGTATCAATCTCCTCCCGTATTCTCTCTTCAAGAAGTTGGGTCTTGGAAATCTCAAACCGACATCAATGAGCCTCCAACTCGCCGATGGATCAATTAAGAGACCAAAGGGGATAATAGAAGATGTTATTGTACAAGTTGACCAATTCTTTTTCCGGGTTGACTTTGTGGTCCTTGATATGGAGGAAGATGTTGAGATGCCCTTGATTCTAGGAAGACCTTTCCTAGTCACTAGCAATGCCAAGATCGACATGGGAAAAGGTAAGTTATCATTGAGGGTAGGAGATGTAAAAGTGATATTTGATGCTTCTAATAACAGGAAACCATCTATGGATGATCTTACTTGTTCCAATATCGATGTTATTAACCCTTCTCTTGATGAGAAATGTGCAAATGGCAAGGCTAAGGGCACACTCGAGTTGGAGGATGAGATTCCCTATGATAAACACAACAAAGAGGGAAAAGAAGATTTATGCATGAAATACATTCCACCCCATCGCCGTGCTCGTAAGATTGAAAAGACTCATCCAATACAAAGGGCTTATTGCAAAATCCCGCAATATGAGTGGAAGCAAGTAAACCATGGAGCTAAAAGGAGGCATGACAAGGATTTGGTCGTGTTAAATGGACCACCTATTTGAACCTCAAAGAGCACAAAGTCGAGCTACCGACTCTAAACTAGCGCTTCTTGGGAGGCAACCCAAGTTTGTAAGTTTGTTTTTCTTTTTGATTTTGTTTTTGTTTTGTTTAGTTTGTTTCTTTATGTTGTGTTCAAACATGCACTTTTGGCATGTATGTTTTCTTATGCTTGATGGTTTGAAAAGTTGAAGTGTTAGATATGATGCAAATTTGGACCATGCTCATTTTACTCGAGAGGAGGAGAAGCTATAGGATTATGCATTGGAAGTTTAAGGATGTTTTTCAACATCCTTGGTTGTAAGTGTTATTTTACTGTTGTGTATGCTTGTTGTAACAACATTGGGGACAATGTTGGATTTAAGTTTGGGGGTGTTTAGAAGAGTACTTATTTTGAACTTTGATGGTGCAATCCTAATTTTTAGCTTAATTTTAGGGAAAGTTTGTTTGATATCATGTTTATATGCTTCTTTGTTGAGAAAATCAAGCATGAAAAATTTTTAATCCTTCCAATTGATGCATTGAAATTGATTGACTTGGAAAAATGGCATGAATTCTTGAAATAATTTGAATTTAATGGAATATATATCTTTGAAATTGCTCGTGGAGACCTTAGACTAGAATTGATTCTTTAGATGATTCACAATGCACTTAAATCGAAGGTAGAGGAGTTGAGAGGATAACCATCTTGAGACACTTAAGGAATTATTCCCAGAAATATTAACTTAGATTTCTCATAAAGTTATAAATTGAGTAGTAATTTTATATGCTAACAATGAATTGAAAAGGTTGAATTTTGGTATGACCAAAAGTGGTCAGGCTAATACGTACCGGAGGTGAAAAGTTTCATACCTATATACTGTACTATTATGCTAATTTGAGCTATGCTCAAGCCAAAAGAAGTGAATTGTTTAAAAGATCTAGTTTTATTCCGTGACCTTTGATACTCGAGTGATTAAATCCTTAGGAGTGTCTCTACACTTAATGCCCCAAAACTATCTAGTTTGGGAGTCATTGATCTAAAACTTGTTACATGGGTGTCATAGAAAGCCTAATGGAATAAAACATTGCACATGATCTAGCCTTAATGAAGTTTAATGGAAATTCCATATGAATTGAATGTTGAATATTTGAGATAATGAAATTTAAATGGCTATGAGATTATCTATAATTATTGTGCCTTGTGTTTGATCAAAAGTTGATAGATATGGGATTAATGTCCAAAATTTGGTAAGGATGCCTCTCGACTATAATACCCTAGATTTATTTTTCACTACACCCTAGGGAGTCGTTTCAAGTATTGGTGTCACATAAGCAAAAGTAGTTGATATGTATATATATATTTGTGAAATTTAAAAGGTTGATTTTATGCCATTCATTCTTGTTGATCATATTGAGATGTGTTGATTCGGTTGGGATTGAAAATTTGCTAGATTTTGTGGGTATATCGTATGCAAACCCTCACGAGACTATAACTCGTCCTTTGAGGTAACTCAAAGGTTTAAAGGCTTGTTGCACCCGCTAAGTGCAATCGTTTACTCCACGAAAGTGAGTTAGTTAGTTGTTTTGTTTTCTCCCATTGAATGATGTTGGTCTTGCCTTATAGCTCTTATTGCTCGAGGTCGAGCAATTGATAAGTTTGGGGGTGTTGATAAGAGGTATTTTTACGTGTTTTTAAGACCGTAATTCTTATGATTTGGATTCACTTATTGCTTAAATCATATCACATTTGCATTTAATAGGTGTGTTAAGTGAATACAGGTAATAAATGAGAATACATGAAGAAAAGGGAAGAAAAACGATGTACAAAACAAGTTCAAGCATGTTTTTCAACACCTAGGCGGTTTATGCATCTCCTACCACATTCGAGCGATAATTCCGTACATTTCGAGACCGACTTAGACAAAGTTTCCTTCTACAAAGTTTTAGATGTATGTCTTAGATTCAAATGGGAACTTGAAACATCCAAATCAGAGTTCTATAGAGATAATTGTGAAGGAAATACAATTGCTGCGCCGAACAGAGAAGTACATGTGTCAGGATACGCCCCAACGCCCTCCTAGTCATGCCTAGGCATGGATAGTCCGAATGTTACTCCTTTTCAACCTAAATTCCAGCATTATATGATGGGTAAGAATCACTTTTGGCCATAATTCAGCACATCTGTTGAGGGGTTGTCATAAGTGTGTTTCTTGGTAGATTTACTTTATGGGTGCCAAATCAGAAACAACCTCCATATTGAAAAGTAATTTAGGTATACTTAGCGACTGAATTGGACAAAATGTCCTTCTGGAAAGTTGTAGATCTATGTTGTATCTAAACATGGGGACTTGAATCATCCAATTTGGAGATCTGTGGAGAATTTTATGAGGCAAATACTAAGACTGCACTGGAAAGCAAGAAAATGGCAGCATGCATGTGTTTTGTTGAAGTTTTCACATGGTTATGCTTGGTGGAATTCTTAAGGGCCGAAAGTTTAGCATTTTTTAGCTGGTTGGAATCTTAAAAGCCAAACTTTAAGCATCACCTTAGGTGGAATTCTCATTGGGGAACTTTAATGGGAATTCTTAATGCATACTTTAGTGGAATTTTGGCTATAAAAGGAGGGGGAACCCATACTCTTCATAATTCACTATCAATTTCAGATTCTTGGAGGAGAGGAGGAGGAGGAATCGGTCCTCAAGCTTCATTCATCACCATTCTTCATCATTCTAAGAGGAGAAAGCTAGGAATTGAAGCTCCAATCAAGGGGCCATCATCTATCACATTAGAGGGAGTTTTTATAGTCTTTTCATTTCATTCATGTCTATGAACATGTGTATTTATTCATTATTGTTTTTCATAATATCTATCATGAACTAAATTCATAAGACTAAGGCCATGTAAGGTCAAATTGTGATATATGCTTATAATAGATGATTGTTGAGGTTGTTCTTATATTGTTATGTGATGTGAATTTGTGTTTTTGCCTATCTTGCATATACTTGATCACTATATGTTAGAATCTTATGCCTAGGTTAATATTTCGGGAGAAAATTGACTTAGGGTGCAAGAAATTCACATCATGACCCGCAACTAATGAGGAATTGCCCTAGACATAGGTAAAGATTCCCGGGTGAAGTTGTTCGATTCAAATCGAGTGAACTCTAGTAAGTTAATGCATGTTTAGTGGTTAGATTTCTGGATAGGAATATTTGGGAAATCACGATCTAAGCATAGGAGTTTATACGCGAGACATCGGTTATTCTCTACCCTCGGAGTTCTCACCATAACAATATAAGCGTAATCCTTCAACTAGAATCTTTATAAGTATAATTGATCAATTTGAACCTAGCATGTGCCTTAGTCTCCCTTTATACTTTGTGTAAAATCAATTGTGTAATCTTGTTCTTATTGTATGCATTTTACCTATAATTTACTTTAATTATATTTGATCTTTTCTCGTTAATAAGTCGGGTTATGCAAAATAACATAGGAGGATCATAATATTCAATAGGTAGTTCCGGTAATTGAAGCCAGATTCTCATAGTATGCATTTGAGCATTCGATGGTCGAAAATTCGGTGTCCATGGTTGCACCACCACATAATGATTATGAAGAAACCACGGCCCACCAGTACGAATGTGTAAATAGTCCTGTAGCGATTGTACCTTTACGATAAAAAATCATTTGCCAAAGACTACTATATGTGGGCTATAAGAAAATTTCCAGACTTTACTCAGCTTTTCTTCAAAGTGAAAGATAGGGCGAGACGAGCCCACTACATGGATAATTAATCTGTTAGACCATGGTGCTCTGATTTTGTTCATCTCTTCTAATTGTAAAGACAACATCTGAGATTCACACTTCGTTACAGAGACATTGTCTAAAACCGACGGATCCGAAACATTTGAAATCGCTTCCAATCATAAACCAAAAGGAATATGTGTAGCCGAGTTTAACAGCTTATCTTTGAAGGAACCATTTATGGAGGTAGAATAGCTGGGATCAGGGGGAGATTTTAACGAGAACGTAGATTCAGTTGGCCGAATTTCGAGATGGAGTCCTAAGGAGGCCAATGCCACACCGTTCTCTTTCAATGGTTTTCATCGCAAGGATCGATTAGAACAGAAACAGGGGAAGACGAAGTCGGACATGGAAGATGTATTAGGATAAAGGTTTGGAGGTGGAAGATGCGGGGGCAGAGGATCGGGAGAAAGATGGTCCACTATTCTTTTACGTAATTGTTCTTTTCAATTAAATCAAGTTGGACAACTCAAAGAAAGGACAATATTCGAGAAGTGGTGAATTGTTGATCACCGAGGTAGGAAGATGAAGAAGGTAAAATTATCAACAAAAAGAAAAAAAGGAAAGACAAAAGAAGAACAATAAAAATTAACATAAAAATGATTAATAAAAGAGCAAAAATAAATATATGATAATTCGAATTAAAATATGATTAAAGGGGGTTAGTGTAGCACCAGATAGTTTGAAGAAGTTTTTAGTATAGGTGTATAATTCGAAGGGGCAAAGTGAAGTTCAACATAATTATATATATGGATCAAGCCTATTAATAAAATTGAGTTCAGAACGACTACCATTCCATTTGGGGTTTGGCCGTTAGCACTCCTTTTTAAAGGATTGATTCTTGAAAAGACAATTGTAGTAAAATTATTTTTAGAGGAATTGTTCCTGCAACATTCTATTTTTCTTTTTTGATAAATATTGCTGCAACATTCAATTAGCCTAAAAGTTATATCAGAATTTCTACAGAACACTGATTAAATACATAGTGCAGAGTGACTTCAGTTTGTATTGTCAAACACCTTCGCAAAATCAAATTATGGTCGAGATTTGCTTAAGCAACATAAAGACATGATTGTTTTTGTTGCCACTTAATTACATCACTGAGGAGGCATGAACAGAAGTATCATCGACTTAACTTCAAGTAAAGAGGATTGTGTATCTGTTTCTGGATAAAAACAAATTGAATAGGGAGGAATCAATATGATTGATTCGAGCCCCGTGATAATTCTCCACTTAGAATTATCTAACAACCCCCGCATTCGAGTTCGATACGCTAGACGGTAGTTCAGACTTTAACACTTCGACCTGTTGTTTAAATTAGTTGTTCGGACCGCAATTATTCAACAAAAGGATATAAGCAAAAAAGGGAATCGAAGATACAAGTCCAGATATAGGATTTATCTATCAAATGTTTAAATCTGATCAAAAGATAAACATTATACCTCCATATTGATCTTCAATTGAACACAAGCAGCAATCTCGAGCAACTTGATAAACTTGACCATGATCACCGAATATTGATTCTACTGAACTACGCTACTACTGCTAATCTACGCTATTGACTACTCCTAATTACGCCTACTCCTAGAGAGAAAAGACAAAAGCAGAGTTGATGATTTTTTGTTGTCCCTTCTTTATTCTCTTGGCCTTGCTTTTATCACATACCCACGTTCATCATGGCCGAGAACTGCTTCCCAACCGTACTTTTAAATTTCCTTTATTGGCGCGTCTTTGAACTGGGTAACTTCCTATTTTGTTGGATTCATCTTCATATTTGGGATCTATCACCTAATCCCTTTTAGTCTTGGCTGTATAAGATATTTTATTTCAAGCCCATTTTCGGATAAAGGATGGTTTGAACTTTCTTATCCGGAAAAGCCCATTTCATTTTGGGTGTAAACAAATGCCCCCCTAATACACGTGAATTAATTCATATTTATGTGTATTAAAAGGCACGTTTGAATTCCATGTCATCAAAGGTCGTATCCTTTTTGTAACAGATTTAGTACTAGGTGATCATTCGGATTCCAAGTCGTCAAAAGTCACGTTTTTTTGTGACAAACTATTCATAAATTTGGCAGCCATGCAAAGGCACGTCTTTCTGCATTCACCTTCGCCCCACGACCTTTCTATTAATGGTCAAATTTCCTTCCTCCTTCTCTGAACCTAAAAGCAAACATTCCCCTTTTTACACCAGTTCTTCGTCTGCTTCGATTTCTCACACAAATGGCTTTTGCTCCACATCGTTCAGTGCACAATCTAACCTCCTTAGTTCCTCAAGCGTCCGTTTTGGATTGTAAGGAAGCATCGGATCTCTATGATGAGATTAGGGCATTCGAAGCCCATTATTCCGATGCCAAAATCCTTTCGCTCAACATACCGTATATTGTCCCTCGATGGGCTTCCGACCGCCGAGGTCAAACCCTTAGCCATATAGCTTTGGGTCCTTGCTTCGAGTCATCTGCCTTTGAAGATGAGGCCTCCCATGTACCTAATTTGATCGGGACATGGTCAGACCTCGAGTCCGATAATGCTCCGATTTGTCTAAAGGGTGCCTGTAAATTTGCCTGGACTAGCCTAACAAAGCTAACCATAGGTTGGATTGGCAATACCGACACCTTCCCCTGGTTCAATCGCCTCAATTGATTTCATGCGAAATGGGAGAATAATCGAGTAATGGGGCTAATTCGAATAGCCTGTTATCAAACTCTTCCTTTCGAGCAAGTTATAACGGATGCCCTAGCTCTTTCGTGGCATCCCTCATACAACTGCTTTGTTTTGCCTCGAGGGTTCCAGACCGTCACCCTCGAAGATGTGGCCCTGATTATAGGAGCATCCCCTCATGGGGTGATACTGCGTACTGGTGGAGTAGAGGCGGGTGCTCGAGCACTCCTGAAGGCCACCAATCTTTGGTTTAAACACCATGGCAAAAGTGGGGGTGCCAATATTTCTTATTCGGGATTGGTCAAATACTTCATTGAAATAGAGGACTAAGTACCTGATTTTGAGGAGGTACTCTTTTTAAATTATGTTTTCTGCCGCCTATTCATCAATGCGGGTTGTGCAGTCAATAAAACCTTCTTGCCTCTTGCCGCTAATATCGCCACAATAATGAAGCCTGTCGAATTAGGTCCTTTTATCCTGGCCCATTTTTACAGGATGATGTATCACATCTATGAAGACCCTTCGAAGGTCAAGAAAGTCGCAGGTCCATTGTGGCTACTGTCTTGTTGGGCATTTCTATACTATCCAGAGTTATTAAACATCAGGATTCCTTCCCTCGAAGAGGAATCCCCTTCCTCGACGATCATTCAGCCTATCTCGAAATGGATGTGCTACGGGGAAGCAGCCGTCAATCTTTTGATACCTATCCAAAAGGCTTCTTATCTGCTGGCATTAAGTACCGTGTACAATCCTTTGTACATTTCTACTTGGTGCCCATTTTTCGAGACAAGACATGACCAAGCTTCGAACCATTGGTCTCATGTAGTTTTTCCCTCTTGGATGTTGGATATCGACTCCTTGAGGCGTACCGATGAAGATCGGCCTTACTGGAGATCCGTTTTTTCTTCTCGAGATCTCTTATACGCGGATAATACTCCAGGAGTTGAGGTTTACAATCCTCAGGTACACTTTATTTTTACAAACTTTTCATGTGTTGTCCTTCGAATACATGTTTCTTGTTTATTTACACATTACCCTTATGTTTTTTGCAGTTGTGCTCGAGGCAGTTTGGTATTAGCCAAAGTTTTGCCCTCTCTTTTCTGGGTACTTTGAACCGTCCTTGGTCCGGGAGATCCTACACCATCTCTAGGACCAAGAGGAAATTGGCGGAGGTAGCCATTTGAAGAAAACCCTCCAGCCAAGTGGTCATTTCTCCTGTTCCGATTTTCTGTAGGATCTTTCGAATAGATCCACATTTTGCTGAGTTTTGGAACCGAGTTTTGCAGCGTGCCTTCTCGAGACAAATCATTCGAAGGTTAGTTATGGATGCAACAAGGTTTGGTGCTGGGTCTGTCGAAATGACTGCATTGTGAAAACTTTTGCCTTCTGAGGTATATTCATCTTATAAACAATTTCGTTTCTTTGCAAACTTTAAATGTCTTGGTTTTTTTACCTTGAACTGCTTATGCAGGATAACGCGTATGTTATCCCTTATCCACTTACTTCGGGGTGGAGATTCGAGAGGGATAGCCCCTTCTCCCAATATTACGAAGGACTTTTCCAGGCTCTTCGAGCATCTGAGGCTCTGGCGGTGCTTCCTCTCAGAGTTATTCCGCCTGATCCTCCCTTGAAGGCGGCAAAAGCGAAAGCCCCAGCTACCGCCGTTTCTCCCCCTGTCACTCGAAAACGCAGGACTGGGGGTAACACCATCCAAGAACCTTCTCCAACCTCTCAAACTGATGTTGAGGACGAAAGTGATGATGATGCGCTCCTGTTAATCCATAGGCGCATTAAATCCCGGCGGATACAAGGATCTCTCGAAGTTGGTAATCATCTTTCCTTTTTTGATTTACACGTACATCCTTCGGGTACTCTCTCTTGTTTATACTTATAGAGTGTATACATATAGGTCCTTCGAGCGGGATAGTTGATCCTGAAGCGGTTCCTTCTGGGGAAGTCCCTCCTGAAGAGATTGCCCCCGTCGAAACCCTTATAATCGAACTTGGGGATGAGACCGAGTCTGATAATCTTGCCATTCAGCCTCAATCTGAGGAACGTACTCAAGTTCTTAAAGATCCTTTTTCAGGTATTTCACTCTTGTCCATAGTTCCTCTCTTCTTATTTGATATTGGAACTCTTGACTCGAATCTGTTACTTCGTTGGTTCCCGAAGTGAAGGAATTTCATCCGAGAGGCTTACTCCTATGGCAGAGCCAGGACTTGCTACTGAGGGTACCTTGGACACAAGTTTCCCTGTCGGCCTCCCCCCTCGAGGGTTTGGTGATGCAGGAGCTTCGAGTTCAAAGCCAACTGAGGAAGCTCCTGAGCCTCCCCATTTCGAAGGTATGTAAAAAGTGCTTCTTTCCTTCGACATTGTCTTTTATCAAAATTTTACCCCGACACTAACCTTTTTTCTGGGTCTAGGTGTCGAACTTACATCCGAGGAGATATTGGAAGACCTAGTCGCGGCTCAATCTCTCGAGATCCAAGATGTTCCTCCTGCTTTGGATTCAACGATAAACGTCGCCCTTCTCGAAGGCAAGTGATTGCGCCACATTTCCATGTTTTCGTTCATGTATCTTCTTTATTGTTCCTTAATTATTTCGTTCAACATTTTCAGGGACCACCAAATCCATGCCTTTCTCGAGGGAAGATTTAAACGAGTCCCTCAACGTTATCAAACTTGATCCGACTAACTACGAGATGCTTGAGAGGCTTTGAGAGCTCTTGGATGGTGCAACGCCTAGGATCGCCATCCAGTGTCGCCCTATGTTTGTTGTGGCAAGGCAAATGTTCGAGAGTCGCCTTGTTGCTATCCAGGGCCTGATATATCAAGGTTCCACTCCCTTCGGAGAAGTGATTCACCCCACAGGGTCATTCCAACTAGATCAACTCAAGTTTGAGTCCCCACTTTGGAGAAAACACGAACTGGGTACTTGACCCAAGTTGCCGAATTGGACGCCAGGATTGCCGACCTCCAAGCCGAGAGGGATCGACTTTTCGATCTGGCTAACAAAATTGGAGAGGAGTTGGCTGCTGTTCACCAGCAAATTACTCTCCTCACTCATGAGTTCGAGACTATGGTTAGGCCAGCCTTACTTGAGAAAGATGCCTTTATTATGGCTATCAATGTATTGATAGACACCTTGCGATTTATAGAATAGTTTCGTAGAGTAGGGTATTTTCGACTAACATTGTATTCGACTCACCATTTATAAATAAATTACCAGTTCCCGGCAATCTTTCGAGCATTATTTCTGCATTTTCTTGCCAAGTACTCAGTGTGTATTTCTTTAAATATTTAGCATTTAAACCCCTCCCGTACTCTTTTCCGTTTAAATACTGAAGTCTAAATGAATTACCTGACAATGTACTTGAAATTAAAAATGGTCCTTCCCACTTGGGCGACCATTTCCCGTAAAAATGATCTTTCGACCCTTCGGGTAGAATCATTTTCCAAACTAAATCTCCCTTTTCGAAAGTCCTTGTTTTTACTTTCTTGCTATAACGTTTTTCTACTTTCTTCTTTTGAAGTTCAATTTGTCGTAATGCCATTACTTGAATCATTTCGTGATCCAGTTTTTCAATTACCATATTCTCAAAGTATTCTCTTTGTGTGAGCTTTGATTGTTCTAAGATCCTTTTCAACTTAATGTTTATTTCCATTGGAATGACAGCTTCGTGGCCATATACCAATTGGAAAGGTGTAACCCCCAGGCTATCCTTTTTGATAGTCCTTAAGGCCCATAAAGTGTCAATTAAAAACTCATGTCACACTTTAGGATTGTTTTGTATCATTTTCGAGATACATCCTTTAATTAATTTATTCGAAGATTCAGCCTGGCCATTTACTTGGGCATAATAAGGAGTTGAATTTAACAATTTTATCTTAAATTGATCTAGGAATTCGAGCATTTCTGTACTATTAAATACCCTAGCCTGGTCAAAAGTGATAGACTCAGGTATCCCAAATCGAGTTATGATATTCTCCTTAATAAAATCAACCACCTGCTTCGAATTTATGGTTTCGAATGCTTTGGTCTCGACCCACTTAGTGAAGTGGTCCGTGACTACTAAAATATAGTTGTGCGTCTTTGAAGAGGCTGGTTTTATTTCACCTATGATGTCCATAGCCCACCCTCGAAATGGCCATGGCTTTACGATCGAGTTAAGTGCAACTGTTGGTTGCCTTAATATTTTGCCAAACTTTTGGCACTGTTTGCACCCTTTTGCATATTTTATGCAATCTCGAAGAATAGTGGGCTAGTAAAAATCATATCGATGTATCAGTCATCTCATCTTTTGGCCAGCTTGGTGAGCACCGCAGATTCCTTCGTGGGTTTCAGCCATGATAACCAATGCATCCTCTAAATCGAGGCATTTCAATAAAAGTCCTTGAGAATCCTTTCGATAAAGCTCTCGACCATCATAATAGTAATGGTGGGCCATTAGTTTTAATTTATTTGGGACCCCTCCTTTGGCTGGATTCTCTAGATATTTTATAATCTCGAGACGCCAATCTTCCTTTTCCTTGAAGATATCTACCTTATTAATACGTAACGTCCTTTGTTAGAACGGTAATAAAATTCTTGTTTCGAGTTGAATTGTTGATTCGAGTAAATTAGGATCGATTTTATAACCTGGTGCCATTTGGGCCAAATCATTGGCAGTTTGATTCTTTTCTCTTGGCAAATGTACAACCTCTACTGATTCAAAGTAACTCATCAGTTGATGCACTCAAGCATATGAAGCTATTGATACTGAACTGATGCATTTAAATATTCCCTTTATCTGATTTATGATTAATTGGGAATCTCCTTTTACTTCAATGTTTCTTGCTCCTATATCCAGTAGTATTTCTAAACCTAAAATGAGAGCTTCGTATTCTGCTCTATTATTTGTGCAATCTCCTTCGATTTTCGCGTACATTTTAGTAATCAACTTTGATGGGGATATGATGTATATCCCTACCCCAGCACTATCTCGAGTGCTTGATCCATCGAAGTACAAAACCCAAGGGACTTTGCCAACGAAGTCAACGTTGAAGATTTCGAGCAATTCCTCTTTCATTGGAGGATGATCAGCTAAGAAATCAGCTATTACTTGACCTTTTACGGCCCTTTGAGGCCCGTAGCATAAATCAAACTGGAGTAGACTGAGACTCCATTTACTTAACCGTCCCTTTATTATAGGTTGATTGATCATAAATTTAATTAAACCAGTTGGTGAGACTACTTCAATCGAATAGGAAATGAAATAGTGCCTTAACTTAACTGATGCAAAGTATAGGCTTAGACACCATTTTTCAATTGAGGTATATCTTTTTTTCGGCATCATATAAGAACTTACTTAGGTAGAAAACAGATTGTTCATATCCTCTATCATTCTCTTTCATGATTAGGCATCCAACCGAATGGTCAGCTGCGGATATATATAATCTCAACTTTTTCCCTTTTCGAGGAGGAATTAACACTAGCGGTTGAGTCAAATAACATTTTATAGCTTCGAAAGCCTCTTGCTGTTTGTCTCCCCAAACAAACTCGTCTTCATTTTTTAAACGTAAGATAGGCGAGAATGCTTCTGTTTTCCCAGCTAAATTAGCTATGAACCTTCGCAAGAAATTAACTTGCCCTAGAAAACGTTGAAGCTTTTTTTTATTTTTCGGAGGTTTGCCATCCAATACGGCCCTAGCTTTATTTCGATCCACCTCGATGCCTCGATTATGAATGAGGAAACCTAAAAAGTTTTTGGCTTCAACACCGAAAACACATTTTAATGGATTCATTTTTAATTTGAAATGCCTCATTCGTTCGAAGGCTTTGGTCAAAGAGTTCAAGTGGTCTTGATAGGTCTGAGCTTTGACCACTATATCATTTATATATATTTCGAGGGACTCACCTATAAGGTCATGAAACATATAATTCATTGTTCTTTGGTATGTGGCCATAGCATTTTTTAATCCGAAGGGCATGGCTTCCCATTCGAAGGTTCTTATGGAGCCTGGGCATCGAAATGCCGTTTTGTTTCTGTCTTCTTCGAATATTTTTAATTGATAATATCCTGAGTAACCATCCTAAAAAGACATCAATTTATGCCTCGCGGCTGCATCAATCAAGATGTCTGCCATGGGCATAGGATACTCATCTTATGGTGTGGCTTTGTTCAAGTCTCGAAAGTCAATACATATTCTCACCTTCCCATTTTTCTTCATTACCGGGACAATGTTTGCCAACCATTCGACATATCGAACTGGTCTTATGAACTTAGTCTCGACTAATTTTTCAAATTCATCTTTGATTGCTCCCATTAATTTTGGGAACATTCGTCGGGGCGCCTGTATTACTGGCATAAAGCCGCGTTTAATCGGCAACTCGTATCGGGCTATGTTCATGTCAATCCCAGGCATTTCATGATGAGCCCATGCAAAACAATCTTTAAATTGTTGTAGGATCTCGATTAACTTGTCCTTTTCAAATTGGTTTAATTTTGCACTTATATAAGTCATTCTTGGACTTTCTATAGTCTCGAGATTGACCTCCTCTAAAGGATCTTGAATATCCTTTCGGATATCTTCATCAGGTTCTATAACTCCCTGTTCGAACGTATCAGTCTCACAGTCTTCTTTATTTTCTAAACATTCGATCATGTTATTACTAGTGACTGTACTAAAATCCTCGAGTAAAGCATGGTTGTAAATAGATAAATCGGAAATAACTTTTTCGATTAGCAATTTCTTAATTAAGCATTCGATTACATCATTACTTCTAACTTTGTCCATTAAAACTAAAGATTTACAGAACTTTCTACTTCGATCTATGCTGAATTACCGTTTACTTCGGCTGTCGACTGTTCCACCTTTTCTTAAGCTATAATGCTTCCATCTCCACCTTCTGCCCCTGTCGTTTCGATGGCCGGATGCTGTGGAGCTTGTTCGTCGTTCACTTCGACCTCTCTGGCCAAGTACCTGGCATGAACAATATGGGTGTCAACAAAATAGGAATTTTTCTCGACTTTGATTATTTCGAATTTATGTCCGTTCCAACAGACCAAAACCTGATGTAGGGTGGAAGGGATACAATAATTTTGATGTATCTAATCTCTCCCTAGTAAGGCATTAAATGATGGTGGATTCGTGTTCACCACAAAAAATGCAAAGTATGAGCTCTGGGCCCCAACCCTTATTCGACAAGGTGAGACTCCAACCACTCGAGTGGCTTGTTCGAAAAAACCATATACCGAAACATCAGTAGTGATTAGGTCTTTCACTGTCTTTCCTATTTGTGCAACGTTTTTTTGGGTAAGATGTTAACAATAGCACCATTATCAACTAGGACTTTATTAATTTTAATGCCTTCGATTTCAGCTTCCACGAATAATGGCCTCATATGGTTGTTGTTGATCTTTTCTTTCGAAAATAAAAGATCAATTAACTTTTCATTTCTGACTTCGTTTCAGACAACCTATGGTTCAGAAGTTGGGACTTAGAACTATCACCTGAGTCCGAAATGGTCAGCATCTCGAGTGATTTTTCTTCCTCTTCTGTTATATCATCTTTTGCAGCGAATGATGTTGGTAACACTATCACCATATTCACGTCCTTGTCTTCTTCGAAATGCAAGGCTCTCTTTAGGGAAGCTTCGTTTGCTTTCAACTCGGCTTCGTTTGCTGAACCTCCATAAGTGTCATCTCCCAACAGGATGTCCAGGTCATCACCTGACTCGAAATCATCCATGTCCTCATCCTCTTCGACCTTCACACTTTTTCCTTTCAGAGTGGTCTCTTTGAATTGGTCACTCAATTGGTCCATCTCCTTCTCATATTCATCCATTTCAGGCCTCGCTTCCACCTTAGCTTTTAACAGGCTTTTGTTTAATGCCTCCTCTTCGATTCGGAGATTAGCGATAACGGCCTCTTGCTGTATTTCTAAGGCCACAACAGCTCGGGAGTAAGCTACTTGCCGTTTGATAGCCTTCAGGTGACTACTTTTCTTCTTCTCGATCTGCCCGCTGGATTCACTTAGTCGGCTAAATGGAGAATCTCTTCCTGCCAATGGTAGCCTTCCATAACCTCTGCCTCCCCTTCCTCGAAAATGCCAGTTATAAGGTTGGAAGGCGAAGTTGTTCTCGAACATTTGCCTTTTGTTCCATTCCTTTTGATACAATCAGGGTCATTCGGGATCACCTGAAGCCTCACCAACTCATAGTGCAGAGTGTCGACACAATGACTACAAAGTACCTTCTGCATCTAGGTAAGATTCTCAACCACCCTCGAAGGGACCTGATAAATTATTTCACACCTGGGGGTCTCGAGTGCCTCCTTGTATGTTTTCTCCTCATCCCTTGGGGCCCGAGGAATCACTTCGACTTGAGACTCCTGTTCCTTGGGTTTCCCGTCTCGACCAATCTCCAAGATCCATTTGTCTATCACAGATAAGATAATCTTACCCCTTTCAAGCTGTTTGGCCACAAATCGCCTGAAGATTTGGCATTGATCAGTGGTGTGCATCGTGTTCATGTGCCACCTGCACATGCCCTCGAGTCCGTCATCATTGATTTTTGGGAAGGTCATGACTCCTTCGTCTATGAGTCTATTAAAGAGCCTGTTCGCCAATTTAGCTTCCTTCTAGACCTGTTCATTAAAAGATTCAGATAAAGTGTTAGAACTCTCGAGTGAACCAATTAGCACAGTATTAATTTCAAAATTCAAAACAGGAAAGGATCTTCATCTATATTCGTTTTCTGATTAACAGGAAAGGTTATCTCATTCGAGTCTAAATTTCAAAACATGACACATTTTTTTGTCTCGTGTGTAAAGGTATTATGCCATTTACAATAAGGTTTTCCTCTGGCTTCTGCCTTAGTTGGAAATCGGAGTTTCCCTTTAGCTCTTAATTTTTTATTGGATAATAACCAGTCGAATATCTCTTCTGTTTTTGCTACATCAAAAGTATATTTCTTATCTTTTTTCGATTGTAAAGAACCCATTGCTTCACATTCTTTTGGTTCGAGTGCTCCACACTGAAATGGGGGCCCTTTTATAAACTCTGCGAGGTCTACCTCATATGCATCCTCGAATACCCAAGGTGCAAATATTTCGAAGGTATGAAGTCCTTGGTGTTTCCTTAGACTTTCTTCCCTTAACATATTTTCGTATCTAGTGGCACTTTCTGCCAAGCTTCGAAAATCTGGGAATATCATCCCATCGAATTTTATCCTAAAACTTAGAAGCCTGTATCACCGGCACGTACCAGGAAGTCCTCTACAACATTCTTATTTCATCCTCGCAATGAAAGTTCCTACCTCTCCCTCTCCCTTTAAAGCTTCGAAGGACTTCCAGCATTGATCGATCGAATTTACCTTCAGACAATGGGCTAGGGGTTCTCCTCCGCTTGCTTTTCTTCCATTTCTTTCAACAAAGCAATCTTCTTCCAAACGCACTCTATTCTATTACCGGGTGAGAAGGACTCATTTCCTTCTATTGGGCAATATCAATAGTTCAGAAGTTGACATCTTTCGAATAGCTTTCTGCTGTTCTCTTTCTTGCTTGAAACTAATCCCGAGACTGACAAACTCGCCTGTGACTTTTCGCCTACTGGAGCAGGCACCCGAAACTTCAATTGGTCAAGCAAGCAAGGAAGGCAAAGAGCTGGTGCCTTTTGAATTTGAATCAGCTGTTGGCACATCCGCTCTTACTCTTACTGCCTTCCTAGGAGCTCTTGGTCTTACCAGTACTAGTCATTTCTGTGAGAGTAGGATCTGTTTTAGCCGTAACCGCAGTTGGACGAATTACGGGTGCTATTGACTCAGCTGTGGATGGGATGAATACTAAGGCTAAGGCAAGCTCTTTCAACCCAAACAATGGGTAAGAGCTAATGTAAGACACTCATATCATATTCATGCCCAGACTCAACTGTTCTCGTAGAAGCTCCTATTTCATCAGATATGGGACATGAAGGAAATCGAAGGGCAAATTTTGTTGTGCCAATTGCACAAACTCAGACTCAGGTAGATTCAAATGGCACTTGACTCGAGCTCTTTTGAATCTTGATAGGAATTCTTCTACAGACTCTCCTATGTTCTGTCTAATTTTAGCTAGATCACTCATGGATATCCCAGGATCCGGTCGAGCGAAATGATTTTGAAATTGGAACTGCATTTCATCCCAAGTATGTATTGATTTCGGAGATAAGTTAATATACCAATTAAATGCTGACCCTGTGAGAGAACTAGGGAGCAGTCTCAATTTAAGGTAATCTTGGTCGGCTGCCTCTCAACACTGACAGGTAAATCGAGATAGATGTTCTAAGGCTGATACGTTATCATCTCCCGAGAACAGTGTAAAGTTTGGAACCTTATATGTTCTAGGAAAAGGAAAATTCCTATCTACCCATTCGGGGTACGGATCGGAATCAGTCTTTGGTTCCTTCGAAAGCTAGGATCATACATTCTTTCGATTATTAACTCAATTTGATTTCCTAGAGGATCTTGCACTTGTGGTCCAATGTTACCCCCCATGAAATTGTTGGGAATGGCTTGCCCCCCAGCATATGGCATCTGGAAATTATTTAGGGTGTATGTATAATTCGGGTTATTTGGAAATCCAGTGAAACTTTGATTTCCTATATTCATATTGTTATTCGAGGTTCCAGGAAAATTCGGTCCCTGATATTGGCCTTGCCCCCCAGCTACATACTCTTGGGCAAAGTTGAATCCTGTTTCGGGTCCCCCAAAATTCATATTCGGAGGATACCCTGCTGGGATTTGTCCCATTTCATTCGGTGGCGGGGACCATTAGGCCTCACATTTTGTGTATTAAGCGGGTTCGAGCTTAAACTATACACATTAGGATGTGGTGCTTGGTTATAATTCGGGTTCATATTTTGAGAATTGTTGTTAATGTTATTATTGGTTTCGAGAGGTGAGGGTCTTGAAGTTTGGCCGACTTCGAATTGACCATTTCTAGGCCCGTTCTCTCGAGGATTACCCCAGAGGAACTTCGTTCGGATTAAGATACCTACTTTGGGTCCTAGGCTCCATCAATTGTGATACTTTCTCGATTAAAATATTATGCTTGCTTATTAAGGGTTCAAGACCTAATGCTACTTGCGTGTTTATCATATTCGAAAAAACATCACAAGTTTGATTAAAGATTTCACCGAGTTCGGATATGACTCTAGTGACTTCTCTGGCTAAACCATCTCGAGCACTCACGGCAATGTCTTGTACAATTGCTGTGAATATTCGAGCGGACTCTGCGCTAATACTCTGTATTGATCATTGAATTCTCTTCTTTGATCTTCTTGAGCACCCGCTAGGGTCTGTTTCATGAGACGGACAAACTGTTCGTACATTTTGTCCGCTCTGACCTTGTTTTTTGCTACCGGTTGAATATCCAACTCCTCAGTGCATTCATCACGAGGGAACTCGTCTGACATCGATAATGATTTGGTTAGTATGATTTAAATGTTCTTCAAGAAATTAACTTCACAGGAACCTACTCCCACTGTGGTCGCCAAAAATTTGTTTCTGGATAAAAACAAATTGAATAGGGAGGAATCAATATGATTGATTCGAGCTCCGTGATAATTCTCCACTTAAAATTATCTAACAACCCTCGCGTTCGAGTTCGATACGCTAAACGGTGGTTCAAACTTTAACACTTCGACATGTTGTTTAAATTAGTTGTTCGGAGTGCAATTATTCAACAAAAGGAAATAAGCAAAAAAGGGAATCGAAGATACAAGTCCAGATATAGGATTTATCTATCAAATATTTAAATCTGATCAAAAGATAAACATTATACCTCCATATTGATCTTCAATTGAACACAAGCACCTTTCTCGAGCAACTTGATAAACTTGAACAGGATCACCGAATATCGATTCTACTGAACTACGCTACTATTGCTAATCTACGCTATTGACTACTCCTAATTACGTCTACTCCTAGAGAGAAAAGACAAAAGCAGAGTTGATGATTTTCTGTTGTCCCTTCTTTCTTCTCTTGGCCTTACTTTTATCACGTGCCCACGTTCATCATGGCCGAGAACTGCTTCCCAACCGTACTTTTAAGTTTCCTTTATTGGCGCGTCTTTGAACTGAGTAACTTCCTATTTTGTTGGATTCGTCTTCAGATTTGGGCTCTATCACCTAATCCCTTTTAGAATAAACTAATTCAAATTAGGTGAGTTATTGAGCCCGTTTCATATTTTATTGATCAATGACTTTAATTAGGCTCGTTTGATTTAAGCCCATTTTCGAATTAGTCTTGGCTATATAAGATATTTTATTTCAAGCCCATTTTCGGATAAAGGATGGTTTGGGCTTTCTTGTCCGGAAAAGCCCATTTCATTTTGGGTGTAAACAGAATCATTGATAGGAGTAACTAGATCCAAAAACCATACACATAGAACAACTGACAAAAGTCAATAAAAATAAGATTAATACAATACATTTACATAATTTTACCCGAAAATTTAATCGCAAGAGGCAACAGCAAGAGCTACCCTAAGATCATTTGAAGTTTCACATACGTACATTCTGTATGTTTCTATTTCTTGTTGATAAAGCTTAGGAGAACAAGCAGAGTAATAGCTTGCACTTACTTGATCGCGTTTAGAAAATATCATCTCCCTTAAGGTCGGTTCGTGGCCATTAAGGAGATTTCCCATGCTCAAAACTTTCCTCCACGACTGGTTAGTAGTTGGTGGAATAAACATGCCAGCAACTACATTTCTGTCGTGTGACGACTGTATTTGTTGCTTTTTGTCAAATTCCTAGCATATGCAAAATAACAAGATTATAGAATGAAGAGGAAATGCCACGAACATAGGCAACATAATATAGAACAAGGGGTTACAGTGTAAACTTGTACTATTTTGTATAAAACAAAACAACTATACCACTAAAATTTCGCATTTTGGGTAAGTGATTTATGAAAAAAGTTTGAGATTTCGTGTCAGAGCCAAGAAAACACAGGATTTCAGTGAATTGTATATTCCATTTCTTCTAAATACAATGCTCTGGTTTGCTTTATGAAACATCGCAAATATGAGTCGATTTCCTAAAATAAATTTTTTTCCCCAAACTTCCATAGGATAGGTCTCCTTGCAATTGTAGTTCCAATTTACAAACTTGCAAAATTAGTCCTATAAGATGCAACTTGTTGCACTTTTAGTTCGAACTAGAGGGGGCAAAATGGTTCTAGATCCATGGTTCCAACCCAACCCAAGTAGTTTTGGGTTGGGTTGGTTCCTTCAATTTTTAATTTGGGTTGGGTTGGGTTGGTTTCTGATGGGTTCCATTTGGGTTGAGTTCAACTTGGTTCCATCTTGGGTCCAAGTTGGTTTCAACTTAGTTCCATTTTGGGTTCAAGTTGGGTCTACTTTGGGTCCAACCAAATCTTTAACAAAGTTTATAGTTATGAAATGTGGTGGGATTATGAAGAAATAACTTTGACACATGAGTTTAATTCATAAATTGCATATGTAAAACACAAAAGCAGTGCTACATTATATATATGCATATATACATAACAATAATGATAATCTATTATCGAAAAGAAAGAATTAAAAATTCTTTTAATGCACAGTAAAGAATTTAAAATTTTATTTTTAATTCCTGCAGTTTTGAGCTTTTCTAATTTTGATTAGCAATCACATATTGTTTGGGGTATGTATAAATATATATACACTAGGGAAGCTTATAATGACACTCCACTTTATGATAAAGCCACTCAACTTTCATTTTGAATTTAATAAATGGACAAGAACGACCCTAGTCTACTAAAAGTAATTTTTAATTAAAATATAGTATGAGTGTCGCATTTAATAATTCAAAATTCTAAAATTTAAAGAGATGGATAATTATTATATAAAACAAGATATGTAGATATGCTAAATTCCATTTGTTATTTCTGGATTTGAATTAAAATAAGAATTATCTTATATGAGCAATAATATCTGTAACGATCTACCATAACAAAGAAATGAGAATTGAGATGGGTAAATGATTAAAATAATATCAATAAATTATAGTGAAAAAAAAAAGATTGATGATTAAAGAATCATTTGGTGCAATGGTCAGCTGCCAGAAATTGCAAACAAATTACAGCTGTATGTGTAAGCATATAACAATTTCGTATTTGGGTTAATGCCTTAGTGTATAATTCTTTCTTTACATGAATTATATATACCGTGTTAGTTAAAAATTGTATTATATCTGTACAAAATAAGTTTGTATGTCTAATTGAAAAATATTTTCGTTTCTTGTATACTTTTTGAACAGGGAAAAATACTAAGTATGTTGAACCGTTTAATACACATATTTTACGTATCTTAATTCTTGTATTATACTTGACGAATAATATGACAAAAAATATTAATTTTATTTATAGAATAAAAATATATTAAAATTATTAATTGAATATTATAAGATTTTTAAAAAAAAAAAACAGAATATTAATCATGGCTCGTACAAAATTATCATAGAATATTAATTATTGTGCAAACAAATATTACATAATGGCTCGTACTTTTTATATTTCATTGCTTATGTTTATGATAATGTACTCCATAGGAGATCCAACCCAGAAATAACAGCAAGGCAGTATAAGAAAAATTGTTCATTTTGGATCCACTTATATAGAAAAATGAACCAACCCATATTGGACCCAAGTATTGTAAACAAACCCAACCCAACCCAACCCAACTATTTGCCACCTCTAGTTCGAACCATTACAAAATGGATGGAAACCATTCGTTTGGTTAGTACTAAATTTAACTACAAGTGCATTTCACGAGCGAAATTTCGTCCGTTTTTTAAAGGATGAGACAAAAATTGCAAAACATTGCCATCCTATAGACTAAGTTTGCAAGTTTGTAAATAATGAGGCTAAAATTGCAGCTGGCCTTATCCTAAGGAATCAATATTGCATTTCACCCTTAAAATAATGATTTGACAATACTACCGAAACCACCAATTCTACACTTTTTCTAAAACTCCATGATGTGTTAAATTAGACCCATTATGTTGGGATGGAGGACTGTTGAAGAGAAAATTACCTTCTTCCTATCACCTTCTGCAGAGCTTGTTCCCATTTTTGGGAGGTAATCGTCATAGTAATCGCTGAAAATTGCTTGTGCAATGTGGGGTGATTGCAAGAATTTGCGATGAAGAGATGCAGCTAGCAGTATTAACTTCTCAATGTCTTCAAAAGTAACACAAAGCCGTCTTAGGTCATCGATGACATCAGAATCACCAGTCATGTTATACCCTGGTAATAAAATAAACAAAAGATTCTTGAAAGCACTCTCTACAAAAATAAAACTGCAAAGTGAAAGGTACCAAACAAGACATTACCTTGCATGTATCTCAGCATAGATGCCATAGTGATGTATAATTGTCCGATTTTTGTGGTCATCTGTTTTAAGTCACCAAATGAAGTCTGATTAAGAGTGTCTGCTGCTGCTTTGAAGGCAGAACAGACCATTTGTTCCAGAAGTTGACGTGGTCTCAGCGTCTCCAGATAATGAAGAACCTAACTCAAGATGACATTCAAAAATAATTGTCAGGTCGCCACCATGTACAATCTTTTTCCTTAGATTTCCGAGCACACCATGTCGGGGTCCAACACGTTTACAAGTCTTATCCATGTCTCTGACTCCTTGCGCTATTCTCATTATTATTTTGAATTTTTGTTTCAGGTTGCGTTTAGATAATAATTTTTTTTGTATTTTGAGAAAGAATTTTAGCTAATGATTTCAAATGACTCAAGTATTGGTTGGATTTCGAATCCATCATAAAGGTTGAGAAAGTAGCTTAAAATGGCTTCTAAAGAATCTGAAACCACAAACAAGTGCAATAGATCAACAGTTGTGGATTTGAAATCTACAGGTCCAAAATCCTTCAACTCAAAACACACTTAGTGTTAAGCCATTCTACCTACTTCCATTCTAAAACCCAAAGAGCTCAACTTGTTTAACCGTTCAAAGAGTAGCAGATGAATCAGAAATCTAGACAGTTATGTGTACGGATACAAGATGAGAATAGTCGCAATATCACAAGAAAAAATGAATACCTTTTCTCCTTCTCTGTTTGGATCCAGGAGTGGCTTCTGTTTAGAAGCGGGCAAAGGCAGAGCTTCATTCCAGATCTTTCTCCATGAGTTCCCATTATCCGACATTCTCTCTGAAAGTCTTCCATGAGGAGGCCACTCGGTTTTTGATGCTTCAATTGAGTTAGATTTAGACTTTTCAATCTCCTCACTGTCATCATTTTCCCAATCTTTTGGTGAATGCCATCGAATAAAATCCTCAAAAACAGCATCAGGATTAGCTGCCTTGAATGCAGACATGTCTGTAGTCAGGTCCAGAATAAATCTTAGTTAGAATACTACGTGAAGGACAAAGACACCTACTTTGTCAAAATTCTAACAGCAGGTTTTATAAGGAAAGGCCAATCCACTTGGCAAGCTGTTAATAATATAATAAAGAAAAAATCAATCAAAGATGATGGAGTGTTTGTGTGTGCATCTTTGTGAAGTCAGAAAAGATTGATGCAATATGAAAGAAGATGCCCTGGATGAAACAAATTAGAGGACCTAGACTTTTTGTAAAACATGAATTTGTGTCAGAATGCCAGTTACTTCATATATTTATTCTTGCATAATAATTCTCTTTAATACATGGTAAGATAAGGGCATCACTGCAAAAAATCATACTATTCCCTCAGATGGCTGTAAGTGATCCTTGTGAAGATCTGGACAAATATAGTAGGCTTCTATAAACACTTTAAATGCTAATTCCAGAATTCATGCAGAATCATACATAGTTTCAAAAGTATATATGCACCTATCCCACTCCAAGCCCACATCCCAAAAAAAAAAAGGGGAGAGCTATTATGAAAAACAAGCGTCCGGTAAAATAGTTGAAAAAAAGGAAAAAGAGAAAATATGTGATTCATGATTAATTTCATATTAAGCAATTATGCTTCTAGAAAGCATAATTTTAACATAAGAAGTAGGTAAAGCATTCCTGAACCTCCTTCTTGCTAAAGAAACAACTGTCTACAGCATTATGACTTTCGGTCCTTAAATACTTATACATTCTGAAACAGCAATGAACTTTTCTTACAATATTGCATAGCTCAAAAACTAATAATCAGATGATTAAATCATCTTTCATTATCCCAATTATTCACAGAATGTGCCATTGATGGTTCTGCGGAAAGAGAGAGAGGTCACACTGTGTGTTAAACGTGGTGGCAAAACTATTTAGTGAAAAGAAAAAATGCTCAGAAAGGCCTGGCATGAACAAAGAGAAGTTAGTAACCTGATGCCAGAATATCCTTTTCAAGTTGACCAGGGAAGCTCTGCAACAAAATGCAAACAACAGTTGTTAGTAATAAGTGGTCTTCACAAGCTATACCTAGTAGCTTCTTCTACTTCTAATAATTAACCACAAAAACAGACCTTGAAAATGTCTGCTCAACTTAAACGAGAACATTTAAAGTCACTATCTTAATAATTGTCCAGTGCTCCAAATATTTCCTTAGGTTTTTTGATGCAGGATTTTGATCTGGAAAAATTATCTAGAGTTAATAATTTCGAATGACTCAAATTTTGTTGATATAATACTTGAAAAAAGTAACTCCAACTGTTACTTATGGATTTGAAATGTATAATAATTCAAAATTAGCCAAAAACACTCGACGGATTTATTATTGTGGTTTGAAATCCTCATATTCCAAATCCTTCAATTCAAATGCACTCTTAAGTACAATGGTGAATAATAAATATTCGATTTGCGGGGCCTTCATCACCCAAGAATTAAATGTGCCGGAGTGTCAAAGTCCCGGTTAAATTTCAACCGACGACAGACCAGCAAAGTTTCAATACATGTAAAGGTTTCTTAAATTGAACAAACCAGCAATACATTTTTTATGACAATTCGTTAAATCTTACAAACGAATCACCCAAGGCTTCAGCAGCTTGGAGTCGTTCTTCATGCATATCTTCTGTCATAGGAGGTGGATCCTACAGTAAGATTAGCAGAGGGATTGCATGTTATTCATTCAAGTGTTGTCGCACATGGGGCAGGCATGGGAGAGGGAAGTGCAAAAAGCAGCAAGCTAATTTAGGAGTTGACCTGAGTTATTGGCACATGCATAATCTTGCAAGACCTCAAAAGCATCATAGACCCTACAATTCCAGCTGAACCATTCCTGACATGTTGAGAAGGCTCAAATAACATGCAGAAACTAGATCTAGAATAAATACCTACTAGATTCAAGGACCAAAAATGATCTGGGTTAACAGACTTTAAATGCAGAGGGCACGAAAATTTCCACACAGACCAACATCTGCAAGCCTCTAGCATCTGTTCTTTTTGAAATCACAATTATGAGCACAACATTTATAGTAACTTTCCAGTGTGTCGCAGCATAAGGACTTGTGATCTCAACCTCATTTTTCAAATTTCAATAATATTAGTTTACATATGAAAATAATAATCATGCATTTACCAATATTTATTGACCTTTGACAAAGCACAAAATGAAAAAAAATTGAAATGAAGCGGAGGGAAAAATGGATTTAAAGTTGGATAGAGAAGTGACGAGATGCATGGCCAAGCAGCTAAAGAAGAAGCATGAACTCAGGAAGTTTTTGTTCAAGAAGAGCTAGGCATCATGGAAGTGTAGTCAAAACATTGAATTCGGAAAGCTCGTTTGATCAGTTGGTTTGATATAGAGAGCTCTAAAGAGTAGCCTTGTCCAAAAAAATCCATTATCTATGATGTAAAGCCATCACGAGGCCTATATCATTGTTACAAGAGGGTATTATTTTCAACTTATTGAAATTATGAAAGATTTTAAATCAAAAGTTTCAGTTTTAACTTCATGATGTAGAATCTTAAACTTCATAACAGTGGTACTTCTACTACTACACTAAGGAAAAATCATTATATCTAAGCGTACTTCTAAAAGACACTAAATAAGATAATATACGGAAATTTACATGTTAATTTATTTGGTGCCATGTCTAAAGTGAGGAAAAGGAAGCAGAGAAGTAGTTTCCAGAAAAAAGTTGGTAAACCCCTAGTGACTAAAAGAACAGAGCAGTTGCTTTTCACCTTTCATTGGTCCTGCCAGAACCTTCAGAAACTCCACGAGAAGCAGAAAGGTCTCTAGGAATCTGAAGATTTTCCTGCAATCATATACACTGTTATGAATCGGAATTCGGATATTGATGTGGCAGTTGAGGTGGAGCGAGGTGGCATCCGCGTGTATGTTAGAAGAAAGAAGAAGGCGGATGCTGGAAAGAATTAAAGAGGAGATTTGCTGATTTAATATTTCCTTAATTATTGTAATCATATGTTATTAGTATTTCCATTATGGTAGGAGTCTTGTTTGGTAAGTAGAAGTATAAATTCGTATGCTAGGGTTTTACAATTCTTTGTCGAATATTTTGGTGGATAATCGAGCTTGGAGCTTGGGCAAGAATTATTCTTGTGAATATTGAATTCGTATTACAATTCGGTTTTCTCAATTCAAGTGTTAACAATTTGGTCCGACCTATCGGATCCCAATCCCCGCAAATATGACAAATACGAGATCAACAACTGACAATCGGATGGACAAATTGGAAGCTGCGTTTGCCACTTTAAGCGAGGATCAGGCTGTAATGAAGGGCCAGATGCCGAAAATTTTGGCGACACTCGCAAAGCTGACGGCCTCACCTCCGAACCCGGAGGTGCCGCTGGCGCGTTCGACGGCACCGTAGCATGCGCTGGAGGCCGACAGCGCCTCGGTTGGAGTCGGGCAGCAGGCGGCGCACTCACCCCCGCCTGTCGTGTGTTGCCCACGTTTGAAGGAAGCGACCCGTTGGGTTGATTGGCTCGAGCCAATCAGCAATTTGAGATCCACTGGGTACCCCCGGAACTAAAAGTGCAATCAGCGATGGTGGCCATGGAAGGAGATGCATTGTATTGGTTTACTCGGATGCGCCAACGTAAGCCAGGCGTTGCGTAGGAGGAATTTTCGAGGGCTTTGATAGTACGGTTCGATACCCATTACACGGGGAGCCCATTTGAGCGCTTATCTGATGTTCGTCAAACTGGTTCAGTGGATGATTATGTGAGTTTGTTCGTTCAGTTAGCAAGTCAAGTTCCCAGATTGAGTGATGAGCATTACATGGGGTATTTTCTGTCGGGATTGGCGGACCATATCCGTAGCAAGTTACGTATGTTGCGACCGGGAGATTTGGAGACTGCCATGGACTTAGCAAGGGACGTAGAGGCTGATTTAGCTTTCCAGGCAGGGGGGCGCGGGACGAAATCCTTCGTGTCCTTCGTGTCCGGTATGTTAAGGGATTGTGTAAACAACCCTATAACCCGTTGCATGAATGCCCGATGAAACAATTACGAGTACTTCTAGCCGAGGAAATGGAACCGTTGGGAGGTGAGGGAACTGAGGAGGAGCAACTGGATGATGCGGGCGAATTAATCAATTTAAACAAAGACGAGAATTTTGTGGATGCGGCTTTACCCCTTTACCCAATGGCGGGATTGTCGAGCCCTCGTACCATGCGCTTGAAGGGAAAGATAGCAGGTAAACTTGTCACGGTTTTGATTGATAGTGGAGCTAGCTACAGTTTCGTGTTGGATAACTTGGTAACTGAGTTGCAAATACCAACCCAAAACACGAGCAGATTTGGTGTTCAACTCGAAAACGGGTTGAGACAAGAGTCTGAGAGCCTTTGCCCGGGATTTGTCATTCAATTTGCTTCTTGCACAATACAGTCTGATTGTTTTGTTTTTCCGTTAGGCGGAGTTGATGTTATTTTAGGATTCACGGGGTTGGAGACGTTGGGAAAAGTTCAAGTGTGCTGGAAAGACGTGACCATGGAATTTTGGAAGGGGGCCAAATGGGTGCTGCTTCAAGGAGACCCGGCTTTATGCCGAACCAGGTTAGTATCAAATCACTATTGAAAATTCAGGATTCAGATTTTTGTGCATTACTGGTATAGGGATCGGACCACATTTTGATATGACAGAGAGGGGTGAGAAGCCAAAACCAAGGGCTAAAGTCGCGGAAGTATCGGACCGATTTTCTGAGGTATTTGGGGAGCTGATTGAGTTACCACCACGAAGGGTAACGGACCACAAAATTGAGTTGAAACCGGGAGCGGAACCCGTGTCCGTTCGACCGTACAGGTACGGGTATGCCCAAAAGGATGAAATTGAACGATTAGTTGCTGACATGCTCATGGCTGGGGTGATTCAACCAAGCTTAAGCCCCTTCTCGAACCCGGTTCTATTGGTGAAAAAGAAAGACGGGAGTTGGCGATTTTGTGTCCACTATAGGGAGCTAAATTAGGTGACGATACCGGACAAATATCCGATTCTGGTAATCCAGGAGATGCTTGATGAATTGGCGGGGTCCACCATCTTTTCCAAAATAGACTTACGCTCAGGCTATCACCAATTTGGGTGATCCCCAGGGATGTTCCAAAGACGGCATTTAGAACCCACAGCGGTCACTACGAATTTCAGGTTATGCCATTTGATTTAACTAATGCACCGGCTACTTTCCAGTCGACGACGAACAACATATTTCGACCCTGGCTGCGGAAGTCTGTATTGGTTTTCTTCGACGATATTTTGATATATAGTAAATCGGAGGCGGAGCAATTGGAGCAAGTTTTGAAATTATTGCACGACAACCAGTTTCGTGCTAATTTGAAGAAGTGTACATTCGGCTGCGAGAGGGTAGAGTACCTCGGGCATATCATATCGGGAGAGGGCGTGTCTATGGATCCCGAAAAAGTACAAGCAGTGGTAGAGTGGCCTCGGCCATGTTCAATGCGGGCGGTAAGAGGGTTTCTGGGATTGACAGGCTACTACCGGCGGTTTGTCAAAGATTATGGCATGATAGCGCCCCTTAACACAATTACTCAAGAAAGAAGCACCCTCCAAATTTGAGTGGAATGATGAGGCCGAGGGGTCATCTACACGGTTAAAGGCGGCATTAATTTCAGCTCCTGTCTTCGCAATGCCGGATTTCGACAAACACTTTATCATTGTATGTGATGCATCGGGGACAGGTATCGGGGCTGTTTTGATGCAAGAAAGGCGTCCCATTGCATATTTCAGCAAGTCATTATCCGAGAAAACAACCTCCAAGACAGCATATGAGAGGGAATTAATGGGTCTTGTTCTCGCATTGGAGCATTGGAGACCGTATTTAATAGGGAGGCGATTTACGGTACGAACGGATCATAATAGATTGAAACATTTGCTATCTCAGCGCATTGTTACCCTTTCGCAACAAATTTGGGTCGCCAAATTATTAGGTTATAACTTTGAGATTGTATATAAACCAGGAAGCACGAACAATGCGGCGGATGCATTATCACGGTGCGAAGAGGATGGGGCCTTGATGGCTTTGAGTTTACCGATTTGGGCAGAGGGGCAGACCGTATTGAACTAACAGGGAACGGATTCTTATATTCGGAGTATCATCAAAGGCTTGGAGAAGGATGCGACGAGTCGTGTGGGTTTTTCACTAATACACGGACGGCTCTATTACAAAGGTCAGTTGGTTCTTGCTGAAAACTCACAATGGATTCCCAAATTATTACACGAGTTTCACAACACTCCCGAGGGGGGTCATGCGGGTGCTTTTCGTACTTATAGACGACTCACTTTAAGTGTATATTGGAGGGGAATGGTGAAATGAGTACAACAATATGTCGCGAAGTGTTTGATTTGCCAAAAGTCGAAGTACAAAGCAGCATCCCAAGCCGGGTTAGTACAACTGCTTCCGATACCCGAGGCTATTTGGGGAGATGTGTCGATGGACTTCATCACTTGTTTACCAAAATCGATGGGGTTCACCAGTATACTCGTTGTTGTGGATCGGCTATCCAAGTATGGCCATTTTGTAGCCCTTAAACATGCGTTTACCGCACGATCCGTGGTTGAAGTATTTATTCGGGAAATTGTTCGATTGCATGGCGTGCCTCGCTCTATAGTAAGTGACCGTGACCCAATCTTCGTGAGTAATTTTTGGCGTGAATTATTTAAGTTGCAGGGAACGAAATTGAAGTTTAGTTCGGCATACCACCCAGAAACTGATGGGCAAACGGAGGTGCTTAATCGCGTGTTGGAGACTTATTTGCGATGTTTTGTGTCCGAACAACCACGGAAGTGGGTATCATGCTTGGCGTGGGCGGAATATTGGTATAATACTGCATTTCAGACGGCTGCCCGGGCGACTCCATTCGAACTTCTGTATGGGAGAGGTCCGCCTACAATTCATCGTTATTTACCGAGGGAATGAAAAGTAGCATCGGTATCAAAAGTGTTACGGGGTCAAGATGAACTTTTGCGTTTAATGAAATTCAATTTGAGTTGAGCTCAACAGAAAATGGCTCATTATGCCAATAACACAGAAGGAATCTCGAATTTGTGGTTGGCGACAGGGTATTCTTGAAGGTTCGGCCCCATAGACAGTCTTCTATTTTGCATAGCAATTACACCAAACTAGCAGCCAAGTTCTATGGGTCTTTCGTGGTTTTGGAGAGAATTGGTTCGTTGGCGTATCGTTTGCAATTACCGGCGACAAGTCGTATACACCCGGTCTTTCATGTATCGCAATTAAAGAAAGTCACGGGAGATCACCCAGTGGAACCGGAGTTACCAGCTACCCTCGAAGTTGAAGGCACTCACATGTTTGAACCGGAGGAGGTGTTAGCCGAGAGGGTTAATTTTGATGAGGTGCATCAGGTCCTTGTCAAGTGGAAGGGTCAAAGCCGGGATGATGCAATGTGGGTTGATGTGCCGGATTTACTTAGTCAATTTCCGGATTTCCGCCTTGAGGACAAGGCTGTTTTCGAGAGGGGAGGAATTGTTATGAATCAAAATTCGGATATTGATGTGGCAGGTGACGTGAAGCAAGGTGGCATCCGCGTGTATGTTAGAAGAAAGAAGAAGGCGGATGCTGGAAAGAATTAAAGAGGAGATTTGCTGATTTAATATTTCCTTAATTATTGTAATCATATATTATTAGTATTTCCATTATGGTAGGAGTCCTGTTTGGTAAGTAGAAGTATAAATTCGTATGCTAGGGTTTTACTATTCTTTGTCGAATATTTTGGTGGATAATCGAGCTTGGAGCTTGGGCAAGAATTATTCTTGTGAGTATTGAATTCGTATTACAATTCGGTTTTCTCAATTCAAGTGTTAACATACACACTCAATGTCAGGAGGTCAGTAGTAATGTAATGCAACCATCACGAGAACAAAGTCAAACCTGTACATGAGCAATAGCAGAATCATCATTTCTACCAATATCATGCCCTTTAACCTGATGACGCTTCCTATCAATGCAGATGGCAAGCTGAGAACAATACATAGGATTCTTTAAGTGGTTTTCTAGATGAGATTTTGAATAAAACTGCATGAAGATGAAAACAGGAGTATTTTTTTTCTTGGGAGGTGGGTGGGGGAAGAGCATTCTTCATTACAACAGAATCAATCTGACTCCAATGATTTGTAGAATAACCAACCACACAATAGACTGAACCTAATATATGTAAAAGAAGCATGAGGTTTAGTCGCCAATCTAATGGGTATGTAACATGAAATCTGAACCTAGAGGGTTGCTGATTATAAATAATAACATGATCATCCATTTCAATTCTATTTGAAGTTATGCTTCTCCTTACATGGCCACAGAATTATATGGTGGGGTGCATATTCAAAATTGTGAATTTTCCTGGTCTGTCGGCATTATGTCAACAGCATAAGTCTAGATTCAGTGACAAAAACATCATGTAATAGATTGCCATTTTATTACAAGTTAACACGATATCATCAAAGATACTAAAGATTAACTTAGGTGCATTTGCAACTATTTTACCAAAGGTAACTATTCCTAAGCTTCACACATGTCAAATCAATTTTATGATTACTTAAAGTAGCTAGCGTTATCATCATGAAGTAAGGAAAGTGGATCAACAGTCATCAGTCTAAAATTGTTCCTGAAACCACTCAACGAAAGTATAACTGCACAAACAATCAAATTTTTCACGGAGCAGTAAAATGATAGTCAGAGAGGCTGGGATAGAGTTTCAGACAGATAGAGATGTATATATAATTATAAAAATTAAAACTGTGCTCTCATATCTAAAAATATGTTATTATACCAAGAAAACCAACCATGTGTAGTTTCTGATTGATCAAACAACTGGATAGGTCGATTATGCCATTGGATGGCATTCTTGGTAATGGCTGTGATTCCTCCCAACACCAGCGAACCTCCCGCACAAACTCTATCCAGAGTACAGCAATAGCTAATAAAACAAACAAGAGAATAACAAAGGTAACTAAGAAGAGTATTAAATACTAAAAAGAAATAGTAAGATGTACATGAGAGCAGTAGTCATTTATGAGCTTCTTCACAGAGTTAGTAGACTATCAAGAAGATTACCACGAATATTGCAGTTGCCAAACCAAAGAGCATGTAAACAGAACTGTGTGAAGAGTGAGTAAAGTGGAGCGCCTTTAATAGTGCGCGAACTTTTATGTTCTCCCACAGAGAAATCTAGTTGAGCTTCCAAAACTGCAGGGAGAAATAAATTTACTAAAGCAACAAATTCACACTCATGTGCATTTACAACCCAAACCTCCACATCATGCATTTATACTTTTTCAATCCTCAGATAAGGACTTATAATCTAAAGCACTTGTTGGTTCTTCATAGCAAATACACTAGTTACTTTTGAGAAGGAGCAGTGACCAATAAAGTCACAAGTACGAGTGAACAATGGCCATTTTTCTTTGAGCAATTATAATGTGGGGGCCAAAAAAGGAGAGAGAATAAATAGTTTTGTACCGTCATGGAAGAGATCTTTTAGCACACGATCAAGAACTGTTGGTGGAGGTATGACTGCTGAAGACTTCAAATTTTCAGAACCTGACTTTTCGACTGCTAAATTAATAGAAAGGAAAATGGTTAAAAATTAAGATATAAGCAAACTAGCTTAATAAGTAACTTGCAGTGCAGCAAATATAAATTGGTAATAATTCTCATTTGATTCGTCAAATTATGCACAGAATAGTTGCAAACCTGACACAAAATCTTCCATAAAATGAGCCTCCAACGACATTTCCAATGCCTTAACCAAAAGGTGCAACTGCGATGCGAATCCAATAGTGTTTCCATCCGAAATACCACTGCTAGACATGGATAAATACACGTTACTCCATCACTTAGCAAACAAGGACCGAATTATTTTAAATGCACCACATATTGAGAATAATAACTAATTAGACAGCTACAAAAACAAGACTCATTAATCGGAAAACGCAAGCTAACCATATCTCCTCATGAAAATTGGTCCAAATGCTACAACACCAAAGGTGTTCAGTATTAATAATTCATATTTGGAAGGACTGTTTACAATAAGGGTGCAATTATCAGTAAGATTTATTTGCACAAGAAAACTGCTCGCCAGTATCGGAGAGGATGAACACGGAAGAGAGAAAAGATGGGGATATGTCTCATACGTGGCCAGAAGAGAGAAAGCAACTCTAGATGAGATATAAGGTTGTCAGGCAGTTATCTATGCAACCTTGGTATCTTAGTGAAGCTCAATTTTGTGATAACCAACTCCTCGTTGAATATCGAAGAAAAGACTCATGAGGGGTGATGTTTGGACCCCTTCAACAATTTGGCTTTTATGGCTTTTTGCTTAAAATAATTTCGAAAGAATAATTGGAAAGCCAGAATGTGAAACATCAAAAACCTAGATATTGAAGTCTATGGAAGAAGCCCAGCAATACAACCACAGGAATAGCAACACAGATCTCAAAAAGAGAACTTTTAAGTATAAAGTAACTGTGGTGAAATAGTGGGAAAACTGTAAACAGCAACTAAGATAGGAATTATATGAAAACCAATGGTGGCTGCATACAGTTCTTCCAGTAAAACTGACTTGTAGAGTGGCCTATAAATGTAACTCTTCATGTACTACTCATCTTTCTTAGCATTACACATGCAGCACCATCCTATCAGCCAAGGACTTCAATGAAAATGCCAAAGTAGATACTCACATCCTGATGTGAAACATATAAAAAATTCCCATGCAGTTAATATTTTTAATAACATTCACAGAAACAGTATCCTTACTGGTTTTGGGAAAGACTTGGATACAAGAACCACTTATCAGCTTCCAGAGGAGAGGCATTTTCCAATTCAGCCATATCCAGAGAACTTTCAGCCCTTAGCTCAGACCATATAGTAATCAAGTCAAATCCTGCACAAAGTAACATAAATGTAAAGAGAAAACTATAGTGGTACCCGAGTCATATTCAAGGAGACATTATGACTATGCTACTCTATCTCATCTAGGAAAGCATCAAAACCGTTAAAAGTTTCTCAGAGAAGTGACAATGTAAACATGCTCTCTTCAAATAAAGGTATCATACATACTTCCGAAGATCAAAAGGGAAAAATGCATTGCTACGAGATCCCAGCATTAATTTTATTATTTAGGACCATAAAGTTTCTAACAAAATGATCTTTACAGAAAAAGTGTTCGATCCTCCAGTTGCAACATAAAATCATGAAATCCAGTCAACTCTATCAGCGACAGGATGCTTGTAGCACCAGTGATGATAAAAATGAAAATAAAATTTTACTATTATAAGCAGCAGCATATATACCTTTGACAGGATCCTCTGCGGAGTACCACTCACTCCAAGGACAGTCATCATCCCATTGCTTTTTTAGATGGGTTTGACTCTCAGAATTTTCATCAGATTCTGTAATGTCTGCATCAGCTTCTTGCATTTCATCCTCATCATCATAGGCTGGGGTTCTGTATGTTAACTTCATCTTGAAGTGAACTTTAAAATAATGCATTGACAAGTCCGTTGCAGCATAGGCCTTCATCAGAAATTTGGAAAGATGGACTATTATATCAGTTAATAGGAAATTGTTTCACATATACAACTTAAACTCCAGACAAAATCTACTAATATCAGTGGATGCAATAGGAAATGCTAGTAAGTAGTCAGACATACTCGACCATTCCATACAAGCTTATTGAAATGTACACATACACACACAGTTGCCAAGCTATCATAATTGTCAATCAGTTCAAGTGACATTATTGATTAAAGCAAATATCTACAACCTAAACTATTTCTATGACAGAATGAATGTCAACACAACCCGTCAATAACACAGAAAATATAACACACAATGCATAACTGCATATGGAATTCCCCACTCTCTAAAAAGTGATGGAAAAGTAAAATGTATGAAATAGAAACAAGACATCTAAAGGTAAAAAGAGTACAGTCATGTAACATGTGTTTCAAAGAAACTTTTAAAACCTTAAAGATCAACGAACTACCAAAGTTGACAATCAAAAAACAATTACGTATAACTGTACAAGGTATTTTTTTAAATAATGATTAGGAACTTACAAATTTCGAAACAAACAGCTCATATAATCCTTCCAAATGCATAAGCTTTATAGGGACCTGGCTACCAATGCGGTCAGCTTCAAATCTTCTGGTGAAAACTGTTCCCATGTTTTGAATACCAATATAGGCCTTACGTGAAGGATCATGAACTGGAACAAATGCAGGCCACAGGCTGCAAGAGTAAGGACAGAAGAGATCAGCTGCTTTATGCATTTTAGTATTCACTTAAAGGAAGAAAATCCCATTTAATTACGAACGGTGATCAGTAACCTACATCCATCAACAGAAAGACAAACCATGAAAAAGAAAATTTTGCAGTCTAAGAGAAAAAATGTGAAGACACTCTGTACTGGACGGAACTGCTTTAGAATCTTCTAACTCAAGCCTAACTCAAGCCTTAGTGCTAAAAGACTCTTATTTCGCACTTGTCTTCCTAATTTAAATATTCCAAGAAGTCATAATTCAAGTTCAGGGGAGCAATGGAAGAGACACCATGTTCTTAGAAGGCCAAACGGTGGCCACAAACCTTTCGAGTACCAAAGAATATCTTCATGAAAGTGGAAGAACAGAGATTTTACCCCACAACCATTTTCGATATCCATGACTATATGTAAGTTTAGGCTTGCAAAGTTAAACCTAAGCCTACTACTCAAACAGAAGTTCACTACTCCAATTCTCGTGACGTTTGATGGATTTTACTCCCATTATTAATTTTAATGAAGACTCCTCTATGTAAGTTCCACGTCGACCAACAATGAAATCTAAAAAGCAAAAAGCAATAAATACTGAAGGATAAATCACGTGCATAATCTTGTCTGATTTCAATTTTTATCTTTCCTCATTTGCTATGTCATGTTCTCTTTTGTACGTGGAGGAGGGGAACTGATGGCAGACTAGTGGTCATCCAGCTTTTACGCAAATTCCTAGCACAAATACAAACATAAGCAATCACATATGCATGAATAAATAAAAGCTTTTAAATCTTTATAAACGTTTCTTGCACAAAACTTCTATAGATGAAAACTGATAATACATATATAGCTGGAGCTGCCATATCTTATGGCTAGAGCAAAGTAAGGATAACGAGCCCTCCGACTGCTAGGCGGGCGGCAGGGGCAGCAGGCACTATCCACAGAACAGTTTTAAAAGGTTTAGAAGTCCTGTTGGTGTCATTTGGTGCAGCTGATGCGCAAATCTTTTTTCTTATGCTTGACATTCCTATCCTCTTCTGCAATTTATGTATTTAACCAACGAATTCACAGACACAGATCAACACATACCACATATAGTCAAAAGTTAAGCAAGTTTATCATGTCACTGGCACCCCAAAAAATCCTTACAGTTTCTCCAAAAGTTGACTTCACTGCCTCTTTCCAAATCCCAAATAGTTGACCAGCAAAATTCCATCTAAAATCCTTTTTTCCTCCCAAACTAAACCCTAAATATTCTTGTTCTGCCTCCTACCCCTCCCATGTGATGACCTTAAAGCTATCAAAATAAAGACAGAACTATTTATTGATATTAATAACAAAGAAATTAATGGAGTCATAATGCAATAGCAGCCCAACCATGAACAGTTGGATAAAGCAATGGCAACTGCACTCAAAAGTTTGCTAGCCTCTGGTGCATCAAGAACCACGCCACTTGCACTTTGAGGAGCAATCACCTGAGTGTTTACAAAATATGAGCGATAAAAATAACAAACAAATGAAATTTCTGAACACCAACATAATCAGAAGGGGCACAGAGAGAGAGAGAGAGAGGACTGACCAAAAACTCCGTTACCCCAAAAGAGAGCTGCACATCATGCAATCCCTTGTCCCAATCACCAACTTTACCTAAGCAATAAGAATTCTGACTATGGCATGAAGCTAGAAAAAGAATTCTTGTGAAATTATGATAGCACGTTGACAGTACCATCATTACTTGTTTCAAAATAGTACTCCATGCAATAGTTTTTCACAGCATACTTGAATTCAGATTTGACCTTGTACAAACCCATCAAAAGATCCATTCGAACAGCATCCTTTGCCTATGACAAAATAGAACAGGAGACTTAAGCTAGACATGAAGGCCCATTAAAAGACCAAGCACGATCAAGTGCTCATCAATTTTTCAAATGATAAAACGGCAACAAAAAGTCAAAACAAAGTTTGTTCATATTCCAATGCTGTGAAGCTAGACTTCTCTTGTCAGCCAACGATCGAGAATCACAAACAAAATCAAATCAACTTGATAAAACAAGGAATAGGACAAGAAACAAGAGGTCAAAAAGATAACCTAAATGGAATGGGGAAACCCCGGCCGCGGGGGGTGGGGGGGTGAGGGGCCAGTAAAATTATATCCAAGATTCTTACTTGGTAGAGTAATTTAAGTCTACAAATTATAACATAAGAGCTCCTGAAACTCTATGGCAGCCATAGTTATCAGCCACGTCAGCCTTATTTACTGCAGAATCATGTTTGTTAGGCAATCAACTGCATAGTTAATGGTATTCTTCATTGAGAATATTTGACCAAATAGAGGTCTAATCGTTAAAGTTTAAATAATATATGCACCACTGAAACTTGAGTCCAACCGAGGAGCGTATAGCATTAAGTAGCAGAAACTGAACGAAATAGTCATCCATCTTACAAATGAATGAAAATGACATATATGGTCAAGAAATATAACAGGATAAAAATCTATAATTCAATTATATACTTTCTTTTTTTCATTTTTCCTTTTTTCTTTTTTTTGAGGAGGTCTATAATTCAATTGTTAAAAAGATATTAATCCACAGAAGTTCAAGGCATCATAACAGTATTGAGAGTAAAGTCACCCCAAGCTAAATCAATAATTTATGTCAACGGGTATACCAATAGATTCTTTGGACCATCAGCCGACCACTGCCTACACACAGCCTCTACTTCAGAAATGAACCTAAAAAACATGTCATCGGCAATAGAATGATTACATGAGTGTCCACTTCTTGTGAACTATACCACTTAAATAAAATACAGCGCGACAACTAACTCATACCTTTCCCATGACGAGGCAAGGGTAAAATCATCAAAATGCTCAAACTGCAAAAAATATTAGAGAGGAAAAAAGGACATGAGAATGAAAACACATCAAATTGTACACTCATAAAACAGATCATCTGCAACAAAGTGCACAGGTAAAAAAGTCTAGGTCATACCTCCTCTTCTTCATCATCGTCCACAATGCTTTTTGAATTGCTAGTAGACGCCATATAGAGAAAAGAATTGCAAAAGTTAATTTGCAAATATGCCCAAAGTTTTAACTGTCCAAGAAAAGAAACTATCAAGATTTTTACATCTGTAGCATTTCATTTTTGTGAATGACTAAAACCAGCCAAAATGAAAAATTCCAAGAAAAGAAACATCTGATTCTATTTTTGGATTTTGATAATGATGAAAGAGGAGAATGGTGATTAATTGGACTTAAAAGAAAGGATTTATACGGCCAGAAAAGTTAACCTTTTTCTTTATCTCCTTTCGCCTTTTTCCTGGCAAAAATAATTCTGTATTTAATTTCACCTATCTGAGCAACTACCACAAACCAGGTTACAGCTAATAAGATAAAATAGAACACAAGACCGACAGTTGAACCTCAGGGTGGGAAAATAGCTATATTTCTAGATTACTAGTAACTCGTAGGAGAAAAATTACCAGGAGAAAAAATGGACATCTAGAGACTCTGCAATGCTAACAGAAACATTTAATAGCACTGTTCTAACTTCCAATGCTGGTTTCCTGTTCTGTGATTCCAAGTCTTAGGATAGCTCAATAGGAGAGCAACCTCTTCTCCCACCATCTTCACTGCTTTCTTTATAGTAAACTATCATCTAAAGTTCAATAAGAACTTATATCAACGGTTTTCCGGGACCATTGGATTTATAAAACCAGTCTAAAAGATACATTGCCATTATCTCTGTTACAGAAATGTCTCATAGGCATTTTCACAATAAAGTTGGTATCAGTATTATTCACAATCCTGTGGGACTAAACACATCCAGAACTGGCATATAAAACAATAGGATTTCAAAACACAATAGAAGAGCAAATATTGTAATATTCCAGTGAGTTCAATCCTTAAATTAGAAGCAGCGACTGATCTGATCGGATCATAAATATGGAAATTCATAGCTCCATCAATCATCGAATTATGTTGAAATTTGAAGCCGATAGACAAAAATGTACCTCGTCGGAGCGTATCACCGTCGCCGAAAGAGAGATTCTGAGGGAGGGTTTGGATTTCGAATTTCCGTTTCAATTGCTCCTTTTTTTCCTACTTTTCTCCCTTTAGGTAGTTATAATTTATTTTCTTTTAGTTAAAAAAAATTCACTTTATAATCGCTATTAATACATTATTTTCTTTTATAAATACTAACATTTTAATTTCATTTTTAATATGTTAAATGCATAAAACCCTGTGATATATCAAAAATGCAAAACAAAATTGTGTGTTAACGAAATAGGTTAATCACCTGTGTTATTAAAAAGTTTGTGTGAAATCCCTATTTCGCGTGTTTTTCATATTATTCACCTTTATTAACATACTTAATTTATATTTATACTCTCTCCATATAATATAAAAAGTAGATAATGTTATTTCATCCAAAAACACACATATTTCCTTCTTTCTTTTCAATATGATGATTTAGCGTAGACTTTTTAATAATATAGGGAGTGCTTAATCTATTTCGTTAACAAATATTTTTTTTTCAATATAACACAGGGGTTTTTATGCAATAAATCCACTTATCCATGTTATTCATTGTTAGTATTTACTTTTGAAGTATTATAGTACTAATCAAGATAAAATGATAAACCTATTCATATCGTCCTTTTTATTATATAACATATTCTAAATACACTTATTTATGAGCACAAATTTTTTTGCGTTAATAGTGATAAATACTTTTATTTTTTACTCTTTCTTTAATTGGTATCAATAATAGTACTATGCAAATAAAATGTCATACATATTTCAAGATATATAAAATAATTCCTACAAGATTTAGTTATTTACTTTTATTGAAATACAACTAAATTAGAAAGCACAAAATAACAAAATATTTTCTAAAATATATTTATGCAATTAATTAAGTATTGAAGGAAAAAAAAGAGTAAAGTTATTAAATTCTTTCTAAGGAAAAAATTATAATTAATTAGTTATTTAAATTTTCATGAAATAATTTAAGACTTATTTTATATTCTTTCTAGATTATAGCAATTATAACTTTTTATAGTTCTACCAAAAAAAAATTATACCTTTTTTTTTATTTAATTTATAATTAATTCAAGGGTTATAAGTTTAATAAAATTATCATTAAAATAAAATTGGGATCAAATTATTTAAAATTTAATCACAGATGGGGAAAAGTACTAGATAGATTATAATAGATGGGTTCTAAGTGATTTTATCATTTTAAATCAAGGCTATTTTTGTCCATTAATATGTCTAGGGGGTGTGTGATGCCTCCCCTATAGTACAGGGGCAAAATAAATTTTGTCCTTCTTTCTTTGGAGTAAAAAAGCATAACGCAATACTAAAATGGCTAAATAGTCATGTTGCACTCTGAAAAGAAAAAAATCACACTTCTCATCCACAAAACTTATTTGTGGTTGTGCTTTGCACCCACTCTATTGATAGCAATTATTTTAGCTGAATACACAATGAAGGGAAGACATTCTTGTCCAATGAAATTCGAACTCCAACTCTAATTAACAGTTAAGTACAAAAAATATAACAAGCTTCTTCTCTATTGAATACAAAAAAAAATGTTAAAAACTTTTCCAATACCCCAACAAGAACTAAATTGTCAAATTAACAAGAGAAAAAGAGCTTCAACCCACTTTGATAATGATAAAGCTAGAATTATACAGATTAATTTTTATATATATTTACTTCTTTGTTAAGCGATGGGGAATTATTATAGCAAATAAAAAGACAGTTTATTAAAAATTAAATACCTTTGTCCATCAAATGCAATTTATTATATATAAAGAAGTTATAATAAGAACCATAAAGACTAGAGGAGGGCATTGAGTCAAGCGGACTTAATTAGAGATCGACCTTTTTTTAAGCTCGAGTCGAGCTAACGAGCCGAGCTCAAGCTGGATTTTATTTATTAATATATACATATATTAATAATTTATATATATAAAGGTGTATTAAATTAAAAGAAATTACTGAAATTCTCCTAAAATAAGTTTTTAGGGAAAATTTCAATTTTGGTCCCCCAAATATCGCACTCATCTAATTGACCCCCCGCTTATCTCAATTTCATCAGTTTTGGTCTCTCCATTAACTCCTCCGTCCAATAGTTAACGGAGGACTAATTTTCCCTCCAAAACACACGATTTTGGCGGCAATCAAGTCGAATTTCAGCATTTTTTTTTTAAAATCAGATTTTAATCCAAAAAAAAACCCATTTTTCTTCAACAACTAAACACAAAACATGAGCAACTCATTATCTTCAACATCAATTCTCGTTCTTCTTTCAATAATTCATGGCCAATACCAACATTTCCTATTTGCCCATTAAAGAATCATAAAGCTCTACAGATTTCAACACGTTACCGTTCTTATTGCTCCCTCCCGCTATTATAGCAATTGGCCTAAGCAAAAAGACAATGAGGACAGTTCATTCCTTCACATTTGGTCCAATCACAACATGTCATGCTATACTTCCAAATGGCGAATTCAAACAACTCACATCCAAACACTAATAACTCACTCCCCACCCCGAGTAACTCTTTATCCGCATAATTGAAACAATCATCACAAGAAACTTTGGACAATCTCATCCACTTCTTCCTGAAGGGGTCGAATGCCTCCAATCCCCTCGGATCACAAACCATATACACCCAATGCTCCACAATCCCCAACTGCCTTCTCAACTCATACACATACCCATTTTTTACAAGTGTATTAAATCTCACGTTAAAGCATGATAAAGAAGCATAATCCGATCTACACGCCCGAGCAAGGTACGTTACCGCAACATTGTCATGCAAACCAGGGAAAAAAGAATCACTTGATTCGAAAACAGAACCCAAATCACCTGATCTGAAAAACATTGATGTTAAAGATGATGAGTTGCTCATGTTTTGAGTTTAGTTGTTGAAGAAGATGGGATTTTTTGGATTAAAATCTGATTTTGAAGAAAAAAATGTTGAAATTCGACTTTCTTGCTGCCAAAATCGTGTGTTTTGGAGGGAAAATTGGTCCTCTGTTAAGTATTGGACAGAGGAGTTAACGGAGGGATCAAAACTGATGAAATAGAGATAAGTGAGGGGTCAATTAGATAAGTGTGATATGTAGGGGACCAAAACTGAAATTGGGGTATAAGTGAGGGACGGAAATTGAATTTTTTTCCTAAATTTTTATATCCAAAATGGCGTGATAATATTTTCTCAATCTCAAAAACCTGTTGTACAAACATTTCATTAAAAAAAAACTCGAATTTTGATATTAACAATTTGTTGGGCTAAATTACAATTTATTTCTTAAGTTAAGAACTGATCAATTGATTTTTTTTTATCAAAATTGTTTGTTTCGGACTTTTCAAATTTAAAAATTGCATTATATGAATTTTATTCTTAAGATGAAATATTATAAATATTTTTATATAGGTTTTTTTTTTTGAGTAATTTTCTAAACATATATTTTTAAAATTTTTAAGAAGATTAAGAATCTAAAAAATAAAATTATAATTATAATTAATCAATTATTAATATAAAGTTCAAAATAAATAAATATCTTTATGAAAGAACAATAAATTAATTCTTACTGCAAGAGTAGGGGCTATTAAGGTCATAAATTTGATTAACTTAAATGTTGGTTTTTTTGAATGAAAGTTGGTGGAATGGGGTTTTTTGATGAAAAACTATTATCATGAGTTTTTTGGATATAAAAATTTATTTTAAGGGGTTTTTAGTAATTTTTTGTACTATCATGATAATTTAATAATATATATATATATTCATATTTAATAATATATGTTATTTTGTTTTATTTAATTTCAAGCTCGGCTCCACTCTGCCCAATCTCGAGCTCGGGTTCTTTCATTATGCCTCGTCAAGAACGAACTCGAGATTTTCACTCGAGCTTGGCTTTTTTACAGCCCTAACAAAAGTTGTATTTATCAACATATACAATAGCTTGATTTTTAATTTAATCATAAAAAGATTAAATCTGCATAATAATTTCTAATATAAATTGTTAGAATATGCAAAGACCATTTTTACACTTCCTTAAGGGCTTGAAAAATTGAAGTCCAACTAGAAATGGGTTTGCAATAGAGTTGGGTGCAATGTGCAATTGCAAATAGGTTTTGAGGATATGAAGTATGAGTTTTTCTTTCTTGTAGTGGAAAGTGCTTATTTAGGTCATTGTAAGGGTGCAAAGTGTATGCTACTCATTTCTTTGAGAAAGATGGATTTCTTAAAATGATTAGAGAGACAATTTTACCCTGCTAATGTCTATTAGTTATTAACATTTCATTTTTTATTTTTCTTTCTGATAATTATACTCTATTAATAAAAATAACCAAATATCAGAGTTTGGATTGATTCAACATGAACCGAAGGAAAAAGGGAATAACACAGGCTATTAGGAATAACTTCATTCCAATTGATTGACTGTCCAATTGGCCAAGGCATGAACCGAAGAATTTGCTTTGTATCTAATGAATTGAACCTTCCATTATGGTCAAAAAAGGAAAAATATTTTAGCTACTCAATGGTCCACGTCCCTTTTGAAGAAAAATATTTGTTGTCAATACCGTGTCGTGTAAATGCTACAACTAGTATGATGTTTATTTGCTGACTGAACGTATTACAAGTGTCTGATAATGGATATAAATAAAATTATACATCATGTCCGTTGAGCATAGCATACAATAAACATATGCAAGTTGAAATAAATTTCAAACCACTATCTAATTTTGTTTACTTTTGTTAAGAATCTAAATCTTCCATGGATGAAGAATGATCAAGATAACAAGCAGAGAGAAGAGAGAAAAGAAATTGAAGGTGACTTTCATTGAGTAATCTGGAATGAATGAATCAATACAATTACAGAAAAGGAAAGGGGCTTATAAATCAGTTAATCCCCATATAAACTAAAACACACTGACATGGCAATACTAACCAACCACTATAATTGTAAAATAACAATACTTTATTCTTAATACTCCCCCTCAAATTTGGTGAGCTAAACAGATCTAAAACACCAAATTTGCTTAACAAATAATCAAACTGAAACTTGCTTAAAGCCTTTGTAAGAAGGTCTGCCGGCTGCTCATTTGAAGGCAAATATCTTGTAGAAATCACTCCTTCTTATCTCTTATAAAATGGCAATCCACCTCTACGTGTTTTGTCTTAGCATGAAACACAGGATTGGCTGCAATCTGGATGACTGACTTGCTGTCACTGAATAAAGTCATTGTTGCAAATTTGTGACTCCCAAATCTCTGAAAATACTGAGTAACCAAATCACCTTAGCAATAGTACTTTCCAAGGCTCTATACTCAGCTTCTGCTGAAATTCTAGAGACCGTGTTCTATTTTTTAGCCTTCCATGATATCAAAAAATCTCCAAGGAATATAGCATAACTTGTTAAAGACTTTCTGGACATAGGGCAAGAAGCCCAATCGCTGTCACAAAAGGCTTTTAACTCCAAATTAGATCCAGAAGATAACAAAATACCCAAACCAGGTTTACCTTTTAACTATCTCAAAATTCTATACATGGCCACAAAATGTGATTTTCTAGGCTATGCATAAACTGGCTAAGTAACCGAACACCATAACTAATGTCAGGCCTTGTTAAACATAGATAAATCAATTTTCCAATGATTTTTTTCAAAAACAGTAATATCCTCTACTAGAGGATCATTAATGTCCTCAGAATTTTCAGAGAACTTCATATTTTGTTCCACAGGTTTACTTCCAAGCATACTAGTTTCTTTTAACAAATCTAAAACATACTTTCTTTGATTCATGTATAAACCTTGAGAAGATCTAGCAACTTCTATTCCAAGAAAGTTGAATCCTAAGTCTTTTATATGAAAGGTAGTGTTCCAATCTTCCTGACACTCCTTAATCAAATCATCATTGTTTCCAGTAATTAATATATCATCTACATAAACAAGGAGAATAACCATGTCACTCCCCCTGGTTTTTACAAACAAAAAATAATCATTGTTTGACTGAATAAAACCAAAAATACTTATTGCCTCGGTGAATTTATTATTCCACTGTTTTGAGGCTTGTTTCAAGTCATAAAGAGACTTTTGTAACTTACGTACTTTATTACCTTCAAACTGAAAACCTGGAGGTATGGACATTAAGACTTCTTCATGTAGGTCCCTTGTAAGAAAGTATTTGTTACATCCATTTGCCATAAAGTCCAGCCATGTATAGCTGCAAGAGAAATCACAATCCTAACAGTAACTTGCTTAACAATAGGGGAAAAAGTTTCTGTATAGTCAATGCCCTCCAATTGTGTATAGCCCTTTGCAACTAATCTTGCTTTGTATCTATCTACACTACCATCTTATTTATGCTTAATGGTATAAACCCACCTATAACCTATAGGTTTCTTTCCATGAGGCAAATCAACAACTTTCCAAGTCTTATTCAATTCAAGAGCTTTAATTTCAAATTCCATAGTCTCAATCCACCTTGTATCATTCTTTGCCTGATGATGATTATCAGGAATGACATCATTTTGCAAAGCAGCTAAATAAGACTTATATTTAGTAGTAACACCATTATAATGAATATAATTTGATAAAGGATGCTTAGTAGATGAACGGGAAAATTGCAATTTTGGTCCCATAACTTAGCTCATGTGTGCTTTTGGTCCCAATATTATTGACTTTAGCATTATACGCCCCATAGCTCCAAAAAATATGCGTTTTTGGTCCCAATATACGATTCCATCATGTATTTGACGGGATTGGAATGTGCGGCTCACATTTTTTGGAGTTATGGGATCAAAAACACACATTTTTGGTGGTTTGGAGTTAATTATGGGACCAAAAACGCACATTTTTTGTGATCCCATGTGAGCCGCACATGCCAATCCCATCAAATACATGATGGAATCGTATCTTGGGACCAAAAACGCATATTTTTTGGAGCTATGGGACGTATAATGCTAAAGTCAATAATATTGGGACCAAAAGCACACATGAGCTAAGTTATGAGACCAAAATTGCAATTTTCCTGTAGATGAACTAACATCATTACTTTCAGAATGAAAAAGCACATAGTCCTTACTCCAAACAGGAGGTGTAACAGTTCTAGTGGACCTTCTTACCATAATATTTTGATCGTCATTTTGATTTCTGGATTCATGATTACCATGATTCCTTTCATGAACAGTGTGCTCAATATTTCTAACATCATGCATATTATCAATAGGCATATGAGCATAATATAGCCCAATAAGCTCATCATAAAACTGTCTAATATCATGAGAAGGAAAATTTTGATTGTTTTTCTCATTATTAGCAATAACAAATGGAAACATATGCTCATAGAATATCACATCTCTGGACACACTAAAGTTTTGGTGCTTAAATCCAATAACCTATAACCCTTCTATGTGTTAGAATACCCCATCATCACACAAGGTTTAGATCTAGGTTGAAATTTATCATTTTGGGGTAAAATTTTTGCAAAGCATAAGCAAACAAAAACTTCCAAGTGAGTGTTTTAAAACAGTAAGAGGAGCTTGACCTTTTAAAAGAGGAGTAGAGGTTCTATTTATTAAATAAACAGATGTGTTAATACATTCTCCCCAATATTTCATAGGTACATGAGAATGAAATATAATAGCTCTAGCAACATTCAAAATGTGCCTATGTTTCCTTTCAACAACACCATTTTGTTGTGGTGTATATATACAAGAGCTTTGATGAACAATACCAAGAGATTCAAATAACTTTGTACATTCTAGACTAAAAAATTCTTAAGCATTATTAGTTCTAGCCTTCTTTACTTTAACAAGAGTACCTACATGATTGACCTCAGCCTTTGCCAAGTTGGAATTGCTCAAGTTCTATGATGAGTCATGAGAACCATTTCCAAACAGCTGCAGAATCTACTGATTTTGTTGTTGTGTGAATGCAGAGGTTCCAATCTCTTGTTTCTCATTGTTTACACTCACATTCGCATCCTGAGAATTTTGAGTAGATGCTTCTGAATTAGCATTGAAGCCTCTTCCAAAAGAACCTCCATTCCCCCTGCCACCACCTCTTCTACCAGTAAAGGTTTTCCTTCCACCTCTACCCCAATTAGGGGGATAACCATGAATCTTGAAGCAGTTTTCCTTAGTGTGACCAGTGAAATTGCAATTCTCACAATACAATGAAGATTTTGCAGATTTACTTTGAGAAGAGCAAGATAAAAAAGCAATTGATGAGTCCACATTGACAGGTTGAATACTAATACCTTTTAACTTTTCTTCATTAGAAACCATTGAATATACATGGTTGTGAGATGGTAAAGGAGACATCATTAGGATTTGTGATCTAATGGCACTGTATCAGTCATTGAGGCCCATAATTAGAAACTGCATCATCTTCAATTGTGAGCAAAAATTCGTGTATTCCTTTGAAACATTCTCAGCAAGTGATGGTGTGAGGGAATCATATTCATCCCAAAGTTGCCTGAGTTTTGAATAGTACTCAGTAACTGTAGTTGCCCCCCTGTGTAATTGTGTTGATCTTTCTGTAAAGTGCATACGGTCTTGCACCATTGACTCTGTCAAATCGTTCCTTAAGATCCTTCCATATTAAGCAAGCTGAATCGCCGTATACAACTCCGTGAATTAGGTCTCTAGATAGGGATCTGTGGATCCATGACCTAACCAAAGCATTACACCATTTCCAATGCGGATATAAGGCAGAATCTTCATCTGGAATTTTGCAAGATCCATTAATGAAGCCGATTTTATTCTTGGCTTTGAGCGCGACGATCATCTCGCGACTCCAGATTTTTTAATTTTCGGATCCTTGCAATACTTCAGTAACTAGATCAAGATTAGGGATATCGGAAGGGTGTAGGTATAAAGGATCTTGAAAATCAATTACCGTAGATGGATTTTTTGATGTTACTGCAGTTGAATTAGATGTTAACGTTGTTGAAGGATTCACCATTGATGATTTGTAGAGAAATTGCAAAATGCGAACGAAGATGAAGAATTATGCGTAAGCGATCCAAGATCGATTGATTGAAACAAAAAAGGAAAAGAAACAACTAGTACGAATGGATGAAATTAATCACCTGACTGGTACCATGTTAAGAATCTCAATCTTCCATGGATGAAGAATGATCAAGATAACAAGCAGAGAGAAGATAGAAAAGAAATTGAAGGTGACTTTCATTGAATAATCAGGAATGAATGAATGAATACAATTATAGAAAAAGAAAGGGGCTAATAAATCAGTTAATCTCCATATTAACTAAAACATGCTGATGTGACAATACTAACCAACTGCTTTAATTGTAAAATAACAATACTGTTTTTTATTCTTAATAACTTTTTTTCAACTATTACAAGTTAAAAATTCACATGCTTTTATTATTTTATTTTTTGGGAAAATGGTAGTAATATTATATATATTAGCTCAATGAGGGAAGTCGTATTTTGGATTTGGTTTGGTCGATTCCATGTATAATTCACTTGATTTGAAACCAATCACATAATGAATTAGAACATCAGACAAATGCATTGTAGGAATGTTTAAACGGATGCAAATCAAAACACATGTGAAATGGTTGTATAGTTTGATGGCATAACTTCAAATGACCATATAAAATTAATTTGGGAGGAGTTACGAGATGAGCCACCTATGCATATGCTCATTTTTTTCCAGGTAAATCCAACTATGATATGCTATTGCTTGATGAGGCCACTATTTGTTGCGACTTCCATTTTTATCAGAGAATTTTATGACTGTTCTCATTTTTGTTGCAGTGGTTTTTGTTTATTTTTAGTCTTTTCAGTCATTGGCTTCTGGACCTAATATTATACCTCATGTTGTCTGAAGTGATAAAGTATTTTTGGACCAAGTTTTGTAATTTACTGAGTCAGTATATTTTTAGGTTAATTTGAACCCTTGTTATAACTAAGAAAATGCTTCTTTGTTGGCCTAGGATGGTGTTTAAGTGGATTTTCTTTATTTTTGTTATCTCTCTTTAAAATAATAAAAATATGCATCTTTGAAATTTTTTTAGTTTCTCGAGTTATTAGCAACTGACTCCGCATGCTCGGGTATCGTACAATACTCTGAATATTTTTTATGGACTTGAGCCTTCTTAACAGTCGTCGTTGCATTGTATTGAACTAAAGAACCCGAGACTAGCGTGTCATTATGTCTAATGTAGGCAAATAGTTTCTATTTTTATTTTATTCACAAAGGATTTCAGGTTGAATTTACAAGGTCAAGTTAATAATTATTATGATCAGCCGCCTAATGTTCAGGTTACAATTATTGTGGCAGTAATTTAAATAACATAAAAACAATATTTACATATAATATTTGGCTAAAAAAATTACATATGTAGTTGTGTATGATAGTGACTTGTGTAGAATTAAAAATAGTAGTGGTATTTGTGTAACAAAAGTTGTATATGAATAGAATCTAAAATGCAAAAACCCAACTTTCAAAAATAGTTATACAACGTCAATTAGAAGAACAAGAAACAATATTACTTCAATAGCATCAAATATTAACTATATTATATGCAGAAGAAGTTATAAGATGTTAAGAAAAATAAACGTTGAACTATTATTTATTTACCCTTACATTATTTTTGGTACAAGAGACTGATAAGGCCAGGGGCTAACTCTCTAGACCAAAAATTGCAATTTTTCCTTTTCTTTTTCCTTCATTATTGTGGAGGGATCTTGCCTATACAAACACTTTCACATTTGTTGTCAAAGCAAAGATTGAGACATGTGCAAACACCACTATTACTCAAATTATTTTTTAAACATTCGCAGTCTTGTGGGTGTGCATTAGGGTTACCTTCCGTTGCCGCAGTTGCGGTTAAATAACACTCAAGTGCACCATCATTTGTGCCCGGGTTGCATGGATTCTCTGTCAAGAATAGAAATGGACAAAGCACCGATGCCCCTACAATTTTGTCTAACAAACAATAATATAAGCCACTCTTTTCTTACAATAAAATGTTATCAAAATATGAAAGAAGAAAAATCTAGAGGATTAGGAAAAAAAAAATCAAAGTCGTCAACTTGTTTTTCTTCATGTAGACATTCTCCCTATTTCTGCGTTGATGATATTTATGATGTAAATAATTTTGTGATTTGTTTATAGAATAATAAAATAATCTCAACAATATATACAATGGAATTATCATAATTTCATAATATATGAATATAAATCAAACGGCATAAAACTAAGTAAATATGACGCTTGCGCAATGGAGAGTCACGACGGTGTCACTGTTTTAAAGTCACGATTGCCTCCCTACGTGCATGTTCTGGCGTCTGATCACGACTCCAAGATAAAATCCATTAGCTCACAGCGGTGTCTCATCTTGGGTGCACGTCCTCAAGGAGACTAGGAACTAGTCCACCATCACCTCATCTTGGGTGCACGTCCTCAAGGAGACTAGGAACTAGTCCACCATCACGTTGCCAAAACATAGACTCTTGTGGGGTTATAATACATATTCTCACAAACTCTCACAATATCACTTGCACCAATCTAAAGAGATATGGTCTCTTTACATAGTAAAATAGAGTATGACCGTTATAAGACAATAATGAGCCACTAACACCATTATAAAATCATCATAAAATCACTATAAAATCAATAGTAAATAGGCCCAATAAAGTTGTAATAAACTGGTCAAAATCTCATAAAATGCATCAACTAATGAGGCCATTAGTCTAAAATAAATAGGATTAAAATGGCACATTATGAAAAAATAAAAATGTTGGAAATAAGTAATAATTTAATAAAATTTTAAAGCTTATTTCCAACAATTTAAAGTATAGACAAGCATCACGTTGTTAACTCGTATTTTATTGTAGTATAATCCATAATTATTTCGTAAAAAGCACATTCCAGGACATAAATCATTACGTATATAAGCGTATTGAAAGTAACAAAACAATTTTGAACTAGGTAATCACATTAAATTAACTTGAAAATTGACATAGGGTGTGTGGACTCAAAATAAGTAGGAGGAAGAATACCAAAACAGCACAATAGTATTTCATGGTCTTTAACTATATTTCTTCACTAATATCTGAAGACGGTTATGAAACTATGAAAATAAAGCTTAACAATTCCACATTTTATAGTTGTATATTAATGTGTTAAATGTATTTTATAGTGTTAAATGTATTTTACAGTGTTAAATGTGCTTTGTCAAATCTTCAACTGCAATACAATAGTTACCAAAAGACCACAATTTTTTCTTATAAGGTTGCTTACTTGACATAATGTGTAGCGTAATCATTCTTGTTAAGGCAATCTACAAGCTCAGAATTACATAAAGTATGCCTTGGTTGCAAATATTATTGTAACAAAATTTATAAGATAGCATTAATCTATATATAGTATCTAAATGAGTAATTAGGTAATTTTTGGTCAACACTAGTTTGACTATGGGGTTGTCAACGGGGTGTGCAAGATCGTTTTTTTGAACCCATTCTTGGACTTGTATTCGGCAATTGACTTATATGAAGCTTATTTTCCTATATTGCCTAAAAGTAAGACTGTGTTTCCTATTTGTAATAGATTTTAGTTACCTCGTGTATCATATCTGCCACATATATATGTTTTAGTTATATGATTCTGTTTGACCAGCAAATCTGTTTCACTAAATTCTTGGTCAACTAGGAACATAAATTTCCCACTTTAGATTGTTTAGTGAGTCATCTAGAAGAATAGTTTTGCGAGAATATAACACTTGATTTGAGAACTCCTTAACTATGGGTTAAAATCTCTTCTGCGTTTTGGCAGGAAAACCCCTCCAAAAAATAAATAAATTCGGGACTAAAAAATCCCACCATGTGTGGAGGAAATTGATGGAGAAAGGATTTGGAGAGTTTCCGATGAATGAGGCAGCCTCATATCACTTCCAATATCTTTGTTATACTACAGTTTAATTGTACTTACCATATGAGCTCCTAGGGTGGGTTTGACCCAATTTTACACTATTTATTATATAAAAATTCATTTGTCGTAAAATTAACTATGACCAAAGTTTGAATTTTCAACATTGCTAATATGTGGTATTATAATGCATAAAGGTCCAGACAAATAGAAAAAAGGGTCAAACACTCATCAAATAGCATTTACATTCACAACATAAATTTTGGCTTTTAAAAGTGAAGATTAATGTGTATAAAAACATAACGCATCAAGTGCATTAGTAAAAGAAGTGGTAAATTAGAAACATCCACATGCGACACTCTAATTATAGAAAAATATCCTAAAGTTTGAGAAATTACCATAATTTCTTCTGTCAATAAAAGCTTATTATAGCAAAAACAGACTGTAAATTTGACCCATGTTTTTGGAGTTTTCAGATCTGACAAGGAATGTTTTCATAATTTAAAATATTCCAAGGAGCTCACAATAAGGGGTTGTGCATGTAACTATCCCTAACCAGATCAGTTTCTTTGAAACAATCCAATTTGTTGCCAATCTTGTAATGAATTTCCTTATTTGTCTTGATTATTGGGAGATCATGAATATATTGAACTTTGGAGAGGACATCAATAAATATGTTGGCATTTGAAGGTTTCAATATATTGCAACTTTTTTTCGAACAAATAATAATAATAGCAGTAATATTTGCCCAGAAAAGCTAGAATATAATAATCCAAATTGTTCCAAAAATAAAAATAAATAAATAAATAATAATAATAATAAGCGTTAACTTTCAAAGACAATTATACAATGTTAATCAGAAGAAGGAAAACAATATTTCTTCAATAGCAACATATATCATGAACAATAGCTAGTCTAGAGCAAAAGAAGTTATGTGATGTTGAGAAAAATAAATCTTGGAGTATTATTTAATTTATTCAACATAGCATTATTTGGTACATCCCACGAGAAATTCGAGTACTGTCATGCTTGCACCTATTTCAAAACCAAACCCAAGGTTGCATTTCCTTTTTTTTTTTTTGTCATTGTTTTTTCTTTTCTTCATTACTGTGGAGGGATCTTGATGACACAATCACCTTCACATTTGTTGCGAGAGCAAAGATTGATACATGTGCAAACGCCTCTATTATTCAAATTATTTTTTATGCAATGGCAATCTCGTGGGCGCGCATTAGGGTAACCTTCTGTTGCCTTGCTTGCGGCTAATAAGCAATCAAATGCACCAACATTCGTACCCGGGCTGCATTCATGTTCTTCAAGAATAGGAATGGGCAACGTTTACGTATCGATGCCTCTACAATTTTATCTAACAAAGAACAAATATAAATATTTTGTAAAATATGAGACAAATAAATCATTAAGAAAAATCAAGAGGATTACGAAAAAGTGATGAAAAAATTAATATATCTAATTTTGTACAAATTTTGCATTAAGACCAAACATCAAAAGCAAATGTACCGTTTTAAACTTCATATACAATAAGAAAAAAAAAACTTAAATATTCGACTTCTTAGTCTTTATGTAGAATTTCTCTCCATTTATATATCTACCATAGACAATTATCGCATCGTTACTATGTATTTAATTTGAATACAAGTTATGCATTATTACTTCGCAAAAGACATATTCCAAGACAAATAAATCATTAAATTACCTGGAAATAGGGTGTGTGGACTCAAAACAAGTACAAAAAAGAATACCAAAATTGTAGAGCAGTATTTCATGGTCTTTAACTATATTTCTTCACTAATATTTCAATGGAAGAAGGTAAGGAGACTATAAAAATAAAGCTATACAATTCCACATTTTATAGTTGCATATTATTGCGTTAATTATGCTTTATTTACAGCCCTCAAATCCGCACTTGCATTGCAATAATTACTAGAACTAGAAGACCGTGATTTTTTCCTAAAATGTTTACTTGCCATAATGTTTAGCACAAGTATTGCCGTCGAGCTAAATTACAGCCTTAGAATTACATCTATTATGCCTTGGTTGTAAATATATAATAAGAAAATTCATAGCATTGCATTAATCTATTGTACGTAAAAGAGAATTTTGTCCTCCTATAAATGAGTAATTAGATAACGTTTGGTAAGATTGCACTCTCACGGTTAGTAAATTTATTCAGCATATACACGTAAAGTCACACATTTGGTTGCTTACTGAAATTACTCATTATGTATTTTTAATATTAACTAGTAAAATGCACGTGCGTTGCACGTGGAAACAATTATTTTAATAATCCATATGCTATGTTATTGCGATGATAAATGACGTATCTTTTATAGATGAAAGGCCGTTATTTTAATAAGTATTTTAATTTATAATTTGAAAAATGTAATATTTTAAATACTTCCAATTATAATATAAGGTTAAAAATTGTTATATAAGCAAAAAATATATTGATTTAATTACTCTATTACACTGAATTTTAGTCGTATTCAAAGTTAAATACTTGCATATTTTTATTGAAGAAAATAATAACTTAAATGACAAAGTAGGTAGGTAAATTGTTTATTGGTACGATAAATCTCAAGAATTGTAAGTACAAATATTTTCAATCTCTCTCTACTTTGATCTTCTTTTGAGGTACTTTGACTTGTTTTTTGCCCTTGTATATTTTTGCCCTATTCTCTTTGCAAAAGTTGCCAACTTTTCATCATTTTCAATGTCATCGTTAGGTGTTTTTTTGTCATCCATTATTTGCACATCATCAGTTTGATCGATTAAAAAAACTTCAAATTGAATTGTTTTGCCAACAAATTTGTTTTCAACCTTCTTTTTCTGAAAGCCTTTTTTTGCCTTTTTTCTCTCTGGAGTTTGATGACTTTGTGCTCCATGTTCATATGTTAGCTTCATCCTTTCAGCTTCAATATCTTTTTTGTTTGACTCTTTATTATTTCGTCCTTTGTTTGATGACTTGGATTGTTTTTTTTGGATCCGCAATTGCTTCAGCGATGACCAATAATACTCCATTGCGCACTTCAACATTTTTGTCTAGCTTGAAAAGGAACTCATATTGTTTGTTTTTGTTTTTTTCCAAGGACACATAGTAGGATGAGGAAGTCTGATTCTGCAATGTGTAATAGCTTATATTGATTATTCTATTTTTGTCAAAATTATAAATTAAGTTAAATTGTATACCTCACTAAATGAGTCGATGTATTCGGTTACAGGACAACCCACGTATGCGGCGGCTACATCTTCAAACAATGTGATTGTCCCTTTTTCATTTCCATCAGAGACATTTAATTTGAGGCGATATCTGTGCAATAAAATTTGAGTTTATCATTTGGTTGTTAACTTTATTTTTCTTCTAAGTAAAATATTTTACATACCTAGGAGATGCTTCCACTTGTTCATTTGTGCAGTTTCTACATTCAATCCCGTCCATTGTCTTGGAAACTGATCTGTTGCAATTGTTGCAAGCCTCGTACCATGGCATTGACAAATTGTCCACTTTGTCAACATTCACTTTGAAGTAATAATACGTATTCTTTAATTGTTTACATAAACAAAAAACACATTAAATTTTTTAGAATAAAAGGACAAAAGGAAAAGAAAATTCTATATGTATATAATAAAACAATTTCTGTTTACATCTAACCTCAATTAATGAGTATCGACTATTGATAACTTGATTGAGTGTGATATGTTTGGATTCCTTAATCTTCTTTGCCATCCATAACTCTTTTAAATTTGAAGATTTATGTTTCTTCTTCAACCTATTTCACCATTTGAAAAGAAAATCCATAATATTAAATTTATTATGTTAATAATTTGCTTTCCTTGTTATTTGTCAACCTAATATGAAATTAATATTATGTGAGGGAGAAAACAATTACCAAGAAACGAGGTTGGTTGTTTGAGGAGATGTTGGGTTGAGCAATAAAGCAGTTGTGGATGTCGATTTCAGTTGAACCTCGCCTACAACGAATATTTGTCATATTCTCATTGAACTTTATATCAAAGATGTAATTCTTATGTAATCATACAATATTTTTATTGTAATCTAAAAAATATACCTTTGTATATTTGTCTTTTCAATCCCGAAAAAGCTACAATGGGTTTATCATATACCACCTTTTGCTACCATTGACCTTCATTAATTGCTAGGTCGTTCCATAAGTTAATCGTGATAGTATCAAACCTATAAAAAGTAACTATAGTGAATTTTTAAATAGTAAAATTAATAGAAATGTTATAGTTATACTTACAAATGGTTCATCAATACAACTTCTCTCTTATAACCGATGTTGCTGTCATTTCTGACGAATTGAAATGATTGTTTCACCTTTTTAACTAATCCGAGTACATCTGTGAGAAATGTAATTGGGTCAGAATATATGAATAAGGAGTGTTATTTTTTCATTATTTATATAAATAGTGATAGTGAAGTATAATCAAGCAAACTCCAAAAGAATGTACCGATTTCATTTTCATCTGAAGAAGCCTTAACATCACCAAAATCAAGAAACATGTATTTCATACTTTTGCAATTGAGTTTTTGTTCAACTTCAGCTACCCTTGTGGTTGGTTGTAGGACCAACTCAACTTCAGGATTGACATTAGGATTTTTCTTGTTTGTCTCATTAACTATTGGATTTGATATGATGTAAGTCTTGTGTAGAAAGAAATCCTTTTCAAATTGTTGCAACGCATTTGCAAATACAACGCCGTGTATTTTTGTGCCATGGGATTCATAATATATCTACCGGTTAAAACTTGTCTTGAATCAAACAATTTGCAGAACATATATGTTAATTTTACCTGCTCGTCCACAAATATGAGTTTTCTTACTCCTTTGGAATTCTCCTTGGAAGGTTTGCTACTTCCTTGTCGAAGAACCATCACTTTAACTGTCACATCCTTCTGATCTCTATGTAGTGAGTTGATAGGTATGATTTCTGAAGTTGAGTTTTCCATGCCACGACTTCGATTTTGTTGTACAGATAAAGGTTTTGAACAGATCTGAAGCAATGCAAGAGTAAGATAATCCTAGCAAAATATATATAGTAGTAACCATCATTAAATTTATACATTAATTGGGATAATCAGGGGTCACGTTTGGTATTGGAAATTGTAATGCAGAAGGTTTTAAAAGATGGAACGGTGCTCTTCATATCCTCCACTAACCATCATTGATATATATTTTTAATTCATTAATATCTGTTAACAATCTCTTAATATCCTCAATTCATGGCAGTTCTCATTGAAGTTTCATTATGCCCCTTTGAAGTGCTAATAGTTACATATATAATTATATGCATATATGATCATATTGTTTTGAAGTGATAGGATAACGTGCAACAATTTTTTTATAGAGCAACCAGTTACATATATAATTGTATGTATACGTATAATCATATTAGGCTTGTAAGACGAAGCAAGCTACTTGATACTTGACTACAAGTTTGATAACGAAGCTTGAACATTTTTTTTCCCAAAAAGTTTTGAGAGTTCGGCTTGATTAATATAAAATGAGGAAAAAGTCGACTACAAGTTTGATAACGAAGGTTGAACAAATTTATTTTTTCCGAAAAATTTTGAGAGTTCGGCTCAATTAATATAAAATGTGGAAAAATGACGCTACTCGAGATCGATTTTGATTCATTAATATCATATTAACAATCTCTTAATATCCTCAATTCATGGCCACCAGCTCTTTTTAATGTTGTTTTTGGTACCAGTTACATATATAATTGTATGTATACATATAATAATCATATTAGGCTTGTAAGACGAAGCGAGCTACTTGATACTTGACTACAAGTTTGATAACGAAGCTTGAACAATTTTTTTGTCCCGAAAAGTGTTGAGAGTTCGGGTCGATTAATATAAAATGAGGAAAAAGTCTACTACAAGTTTGATAACGAAGGTTGAAATTTTATTTTTTTTCCTAAAAGTTTTGAGAGTTCGGCTCGATTAATATAAAATGTGGAAAAATCACGCTACTCGAGATCGATTTGTGGTGACTTGATTGAACCTCGGTTCAATTATCAATAAAATGACTGTTATTTCTCTCATAAATCATAAACTCTCAATTCACCTTTCAAATAATAACTTTAGGATTATCCTCTGCAAACAAATCCTTGCAGTATTTTTAATAGTAATCCTTCTCTACAGTATATAGGTAATTATTTCTAAATTCATATTATTTTGACAATCATTTTTTCTCTTAGAGTAAATAGTTTAAAAAAATATTTGAAACATAAACCTCAAGCACGCTAGTTTAGTTTGTTCTACATCTAAGCTTCTGCAAAATCAAGGCATGGTAGTTAGCTCACATCAAGCTTAATGATAACATGTAATAAGACCTCTAAATGTCTGCAAAAATTATTGAAATTCCATTTTATAAACAAAATTATAAACCACTCATAACTAATTAAAAATGGAAAAGATTTAAACAAATGGCTAGACCTTAGATTCTTTATTGTGACCCAGACTCATTGGTAAGGTGGATTCAATAACTCTTTTAGGAAGAGGAGGATTAGTGGTTTACTCAGTCTCTTGAGATTACACGAAGGTGCTTCTGCCTACTTGAAGTCAACCAAAATAGTTATTGGCATTGCTGTCTCGTCTTCTCTTTCATAAGTATGGTCCAAGCTTAAGCTCCATCAATTGACGGGTATATATAGTGGCGCGAAAGAACCATCTCGGGCAATGCTGTCAGTCTTCGGGAATGTAGTTAAAAATATATGTCAACATTACAAATGAAGTGAAAAAATACGATAGCGTTTTCAAATATATTAAGATAGATACGAATGCAGCATGACAAGGAAAAAAAATAACCTCAACGTAACTGTATTTTGATTTTCATTAAAATTAAGCATCTAGCTTCACAGAAAGTTCAATTTATGAATATGATATTTATTACTCATCTTTACATTTTAAAAAAAAATAAAATACCAAATTAGTTTATCTCAAAAGAAATATTTATTCATTGAAAGTTTTTCAATACGAATATGGAGAAAAAGATTTTGATCAACATTCTTCTACATGTTCACTATTTTCTTGTACACCTTGAAATTAAATTAAATGTAACGAAATAAAAATAAATGATATAAAAAGTTAAGAATAATTTTAAGATTTGTTACCCGAATCTCTTTCATTGCTTGAACTATTGTGTGTTCTTTCTGAAATGAGATGAAACAAAATTACTTACATTTGAAATAGGGCAAACATTAGAAGATAAAATTATAATTTCTTTGTAGTTGTTCAAATATGCAGTAGCTTAATTTTACCTATGTCTTTTGCTTTATCTGGCTGAGTTGCATTACTAAGACCAATTTGAGCATTTCCTGGATATTAAAACAAAAAAAATATGATCAGTTAGTTGTCATATGAATTGATTATTAGTGAAAAAGAGCAAGATAAATTTTGTTATGCATAATTTAGAAAGTATGATACCTTTGTTTAGAACTTCAGAAAAGACGACATTTTTTGTCCTCGTTTCGCCAATGTATCTAATTGAGTTTCTCTTAATTAGAACTTTTGTGTTGGACATTGTAGTTTCTCTAGATAATGCAACATAAAGTTGGCCATGCGAGAATACAGGTTGAGGCAGATATACACCCACAAATGGGATTGTTTGTCCTTGTGCCTTATTAATGGTCATCGCAAAGCAAAGTCGAACTGGAAACTGCTTCCTTCTAAATTGAAATGGATAGCCTTCATTTTCTGCTGGAGATAAGGGTATCCCTGGGATGAAAATGTGTTTTCCCGAATGATGTCCAACTGTAATTTCTGCATGAATTACATTATCATTGAAGTCCCTACAAACCATTCTAGTGCCATTACAGAGCCCATCCAACAAATCCAAATTTCTTAGTAACATAATAGGAAAATTCTTTTTTAGAACCAAACGATGAGGAGGCATTCCATTTGGTGTTCATGAGTTCAAAAATTCCAACTGGTAGTAGTTTTGTGCGTCATCCACTGCCTCATCAAAACTTGTAAATGTTCTGACCACTCCAGGGAATTAATGATTGGATTATCCCTCATTTAACTTGGCAACATACTCATTCTTTGAAGCAAGTATAGCACGATTTGTCATATAGGTAGAGGACTGAGCATTGTATTCTAAATCAGGAAAGATAGTATCAATAAGTCTTTGCTAGAACCATCTTCATCATTCTCGTCATACTTGATAACCATATCACCCGGAATATTAATGTTGCCTTCCTCATCTGTTGGTTCAGTTCCATTTTCTACTCTCAGCAAAAATTGACTAAAAAATGATCAGATTTTGCTCGCATGTTCTCAGTGAGTGTCAAAAGCTGCATCTTTTTGTACCAAACTGATCTCACTAAACTTGCATCAATAGTTTCTTGAATTGTAGCTCTAGGCACTACTAGTAGAACTTGCATGAAGTCACCTCCAAAAACTATCACTTTCCCGCCAAATGGTTTTTTTACGCCGGTTATGTCTTGTAAGCTTTTTCAACCGTCTTAATTGCTAAACGCTTTGCCATTGGTGCCTCATCTCATATGATTAAATTTGCTTGACTCAACAACTCTGCATTTGCACTTTGCTTTGACATTGTACAATAGCTTTTTTCATGCAGAACGATTGGTATTTTAAACTGTGAATGGGCTGTTCGACCACCAGGCAAAATAGATGCTGCTACTCCTGATGTTGCTGTAGCAAGCGCAATAAGTTTTCTTGATCTCACTTTGGCCAATAAGGCACAATACAAATATGTTTTCCCTGTTCCTCCTGGACCATCTACAAAGAAAATCCCACTTTTTCCAGAATGAAGACAATCATTATTGTTGAGAAGGCTTTTTGTTGTGCTACATTTAATTTGAACTGAGCTGAGTAATCCTCATCAATGACCTCACTAGCCATCTCATCAATAATTTCTCTTGGCAATGCTTGATCCGATTCATGTATGTCGCCAATCACCTGTGGCAGATCATATAATTCTATGCTCTTCCCCATACTTTCTAAAATGAAATTAATACTTTGCAAAGTTTTTGATACTTGTGCTTCTATTGAAACATTGAGGATTCTTTTAAAGTCTTCAGACATTGGCTCAAAGTAAGTCTCCCATAGTTTCTTGACATCTGTAGGTTCACAATATACCAAAATTGTTGCAAACAACCTTCCTAATGTGTGTGGCATTTGGAAACTAACAACTTCATTTAAGCCGCACACAACTTCATTTAAGCCGCACACTTCATTTGGAAACAATGCTATGATCTGATTCCAATAAGCCTCTTTTTTGAGCCGCTTCTTTGAAAGTATTGTAAATTTTTCCATTCACTGTCAATAGATAATCCAAAGAGGTTGGACCCCTAACATGGTTCAGCAACAACCTCAAGTAATATCTTTCTCATTCCACATGATTGGCTCCATTCACACGACCGATGACTTTTCCCTTTTTTCTTGCACTCCAACTCTTTTTTTGCCTATCCCACACATAATGTTCTGGAAACTCACTATATAAGTACTATCTTGCTTTTTCATTTGTTGCACACATATGAAAAAATTCAGTCAGCATTCTCTTCGACACGTGATCCCATTGAAGAACATTTTTCAAGTTCTGGTTCTTCCAAAATGTAACACTTTGTTTGTTTGGCAAGTGTAGTGGCAAATTTATCACTATAGGATATATTGCATTCAAATCACATTAAAAAATTCTCCACATTGCTTCTTAAGCTGACACCCATCTTGTATCCTAAAATTGTTGAATTTCATCAATTGTGTTTTCTCCTTCGCCATGAGCAACATATACTGCAACCTTGTCATGACCCTTGTATATATATTTATTTAAGTATTTCACAGCTGTTAATCCAGAACACACTTCCACATTAATATGACAATCGTACCTTGTAAGAAGATAAGCGTTGTAAGGGACAACTCATTAATTATTGACCTTTCCATGTTGGACATCAACTGTCTGACCATCATTTTTTCTTTTATAGATTGGATAACCATCTTTTCCTTGTGTACTTCTATCAGAAAATGGACGAGGATAGTGGCTTTTGCATTGACCATCCACCATACAAGAGTTGTTTTTATTCATGTGCCCACAAGGACCGTGCATCATATGCTTTACCACCAAAGCATAGAGTCGAGGATACTTCACTTTGTCTGGCAATTCAGCAGAAACATAGAGGTCAAATTGATCAGGAGTGTTTATCTTATACTCAGATTTCAATATTATCAACATGTGAACATGCGGCAATCCTATTTTTTGGAATTCAATAACAAATGCATAAGCAGCAACTTTCCCAAAGATTTCTTTGTTGATAATTTGATCTTTCAAGTCCTGCAATTTTGTTCGAAATACCCTCGCTGTTAAATCTGGTCGGTCTTGAGCTTGTTGTCCCCTTTTAAGATTATCTTTTATTTCTTTCCATTCGGGATTACAAGTCATTGTGATGAAAAGATCTGGCTTTCCAAATTTTCTTACCAATGCCATTGCATCAAGGTATCTACGACGCATGTCCCTTGGACCTCCAATAAAAGATGCTGGTAGGACAATTCTTTGTCCAACTTCACTTCCCCTAGTTTCTCCACTTATGACGTTATCGACTATACCTTGGTAAAACTCAGCTCTCATCTCTGCTTGATTCTTTCTATAATAGTCCAACCTTGTGGTTTCAAGTTTGATGTACATGTCAACAATATATTGTTGGAGTAATCTCCCAGCAAGTAGAAGAACTGATTGATCTCTAATTTGCAACTTGTAACAATAACATTCTTGGCAAGAGACCATTTTGTTACTTTCTCTACTGACACCTAAATTAAAAGATGATCCAATAAACAAATTGTTAAGAATTGAAGTAAACAAAATAGAGATTTAAAAATTCATAATATGATAACTACACATGATTTTTATTTATATTACTAATCTTTCCATGTAATGTCTTTAAGAAGCATTATTTATGACAAATAATTTTAATTTCTTTGTGTTAAACTCATGTAAGTAATACACTTGTTATATTAGGTAAAAATTATTTGGACTATTTTTCTGAAATACTACTTAAAATAGATTTATACTTTTTTTTTATATAAAAATAGAATTAGAATAGATTAAGATATATTTTTTTGGGAGTCTATTAAGTGAAAAGAATATACTCACAAAGATTATGGGCGTGGAAAATTAGAAAATGCATCTATATATTTAGATATTTCTTAAAGGTTCTATGAGAAAGTGTAGAGATATATTTTTATTTGATTTTTATATCATAACTGAGAATTTGATTTAAATTTATGGTGAAATATGTGAAGGAGTATTTTATTTTACATTGTAATTATGTGAACCCGAAGAGATAATTAAGTGGAATGTCAAAAAGAGAATCTCAATAGAATAATTAAGTTAGGTCGTACCTTGTTGTTCCTGGTTAATAATATTCTGAATGGAAGACAAATTTGATTGCACCACATGATTCTCTTGAATCGAACCATTATTTGCATTACACTTTGGGATATTTTGGTGCCAACCATTTTCTCCTACCAGAAAAAGAAGGGGATATTGTAATGGATCATAGCACCCAAAGTAATGTCTAATTCTGTGTCTTTGACCATTGTGTGAATGAATAACAATATCCTTCTCATATGGTATATTAGGATCATTTTCTTCTACCCATATGGCGGCGACTTCATCAGTTGTTGGTAAGTTATACCGACGTTGGTCTCGTCCAGAATTTTTACAAGTATGCAGCTTAATTTCGTCTATCGGCAAAATGTCATTTATCCTCCGCAACAACATAGCATATGGATTCTTCTCCATGATTTTCATCAACTTCTTCATTGTATCTTCATTAAGATCTGCATTGTCCAATAGTCCCATTCTATTTCGTATTTCATTGTCAATATCCCAAATGTATAATTGAAAATGAGATGGTCCAGCTTCATTGGGGACCAACCCCGGAAGACACTGGTACACTTGTCCCAATACTTTGAAGCTGTAAATTCCTTGTGTTGATGATGCAAGATCCTTATCTATTTTGGCCCCGAATGAAGTAAAAGAGAAGATACTGTTGAAAACACGAGCATTCTTTCGGAAATGTATAGGCTCTGTTTGGATGTGTTTTTATTTCATTTTCAACCGTCATTTTCTAAAATGTATGGGAGAACGTGTTTTTTTATTTTCGTGTGAGAAAAGTGAAAAAAGTAGGTGTGTTTGGTTGTGTTTTTGAAAATGGTTGAAATTTGTGAGTGTGATGTGTGAAATGATTGAAAAGTAATGATTAGATGAATAGTATTGAATTTGATGTTGAATATTGATGAGAGAGGAGAGAGAGAGAGGATGGTGATGGGTGGATGAGAGAGAAAATGTGAGATAGGTGATGTGAAATGTAATTTTAAATAAATGATTAAAATTTTTCGGGAACGTAAAAACAAGAATGAAAATGAGAATATTTTCAGTTAAAAACAGTGTAAAGTGTGTATTTCCATTCTCAAATAAAAATGGAAATGGAAAAAGTACACAAACAAACAAAGCCATAGCTTCTGCAGACTGATAATCTGTAAATAGATGGAGTAGCTCAGGCGGGATTTCAGCGTTTGCAAGTTTTATCTTTCCATTGTCGCAACAGAAAGTCGGGGGTTCGTATTGGTACTTCTTAGCACCGCAATGGCAACAAGAATGCATCGGTTCGAGCTCATGTAGTTCGGAACATACAGGATCATGCAATATTTCAACTACATAGACAATATTAACATAAAGTGCATTGGAATAGATAATAAAATATCTTATATATTTTGTTGATTTAAATAGAAATACACACCTCCACTTTCAGATTGGTGCAATAAGGCACTAAGCAACCAAACCGTTTTTGCTTTTTTTTTTTTTGTCCTTGTTTAGCTGAATTAGCAGGAATGTCTAAAAGTTTTCTTCTTTTTCTAGCTTCAACAACTTTATTAATGTATTTATGTCTTTCCTCTTGAGAAAAATTTCCATACTTTTGCCTTTGGAGAACTAACTTTTTGCTCCTTGCTTCACCTTCAATATAATGAGATAAAAGAAATGAAAATCAAGTTTTAATAAGTGATCAATGGACAAAGATGTTTGATGTTATTTTACCTTGATCACGGATTCCATGTTCATTAGTCTTTGTGGAAGGACCAATGCATCCATCAAATAACATTTTGTATGAACAAATGACAACTCTTTAGAGTGAAATGATAATCAATCTAATGCTGAGATTCCAGGACCTGCGATATAATAATAAGTACAAGCATATAAATATGTTTTAAAAAAAGGAATCTATAATTTGAAAATTCTTTAATTCTTTCGATACTCAAGTGCGAGTTGTCACATCATTATCAACAATCGCGTATAACCGAACTTAGATAATACTCTAGGAAATATTGTAATTCTTTCTCACAAGGCCTTCCCCTTGTAAGAACTCATCACTACCAAATTATAACACCATATAATTACTTTAGACTGTACTCCGGGGGAAAAATATCCTTTGTCTGGCTATAACTATGATTATGTATAATCTTTTCTTAATGGTGGCATTTCAAGATACAATGTACTAAGATGTGTTCAAACTCTTTGTTGTATTGACAACATTATGCCAATGATAAACCTTTGGGAAGCGATCCGCATACTTTTCTATGAATTGGTGGTCATGAATAATTCCTAGCCATTCTTTGCACACGAGTTGAAGCTGTGTTAGGGACTTGAGGGGCATATAGGTTAAGATATCGATTATGACTTCAAGGGGAAAGATCGGCATGGAAGGGTTGTCTCTCCTGTTTTGAGCAATTAAACTATAGCTAGTCTTTCAAGCCTAGCAATTCCGCTGCTTTGTTGGTAGAATTACTTTTCGACTTTGCATGAAGCTTTCCTTGATGGAATGGATATTAAATTTACTGTTTCATCAATAATACTTCATATATGATCCTTCTAATCATCCTTGTTCCGTTTGTGATCTTATGTTTTAACAGTTTACAATTACAAACAGGCCTAGTTTTTATCTCCTTTTGCAGATTGTTGGAAGTATCCACACACAAAAAATGGTGGGTTAAACAAATAAATCACCAAGAGGCAGTAAAAAGAGAAATTTTATTTTTTCATTCTGATATGGTACAGAGCAATTGAACAAAAGGTACCTTTTAGTAGATGAAGTTGATGGTTTTCTACCCATGGTAACATTAGCTAACTACCAATAAATTAATTTCGTTGATCCATCTGCACAAGTTGTTCTTCAGCTTTGATCCGTGACTTGAATAAGGATACTTGTGGATTGTCAAAAAGGTACCTCCGACGGAGAAATCAGACAAAAGACAATGAACCTGGTGATGTTGATGATGCAGAGGTCTATGTCTGTTAGCATTCTTTGATTTTATTAGTTTAAATTTAATGTAATATTTTTACATAAGTTTCATTAGATTAGAGGTGGCATTTTTTTGTTTATGAAAAATTCATTAGGGGACCTTTGAGCTTGCCGGCAGTTTAAGGTGAAAGATTTCAAGAAGCTGTAGAGTCTCAAATATTGTTAATTTAATTATTTAATTTAATATTTCTACATAAGTTTTCATTAGGAGGTGCTCATAGGTTCTTAAGAAAACATTAAAAAAGAAAAAAAGACAAGTACCAGTACTAAAGGAATTGAATCAGCAACATATACGAGGTTTCAGAAACATAATAGCATGACAAAGTATTATGAAATTGACAATGTAGTCCTGTTTTTGAAAATCTTCCAGACGTCTCTAAGAATCTGTGGTGGGGCGGTGCATTCTTTTATTGTATTAGTTTAATTAACTTTAATTTAATATTTTTACACAAGTTTCATTAGATGTGGCCTTTCTTTATTTATGACAAATTCATTAGGGGACCTTTGAGTCTCAAATGTTATTAATATAACTATTTAATTAAGCAATGGGAGTTAATGTAGAGTCTCAAATAATTATTTAATTTAATTATTTAAAGGTGGTAATATAATAAATCTAAGTAAGGGTAATATGGTAATAACACAATTGGAAGAAACAACTTCCAAAATTCATACTTTTATAGTAGTATAGATATAGATATAGATATAGATATAGATAATAATAAGGATAAGATACGGTTTAATACCCTGAACTGTGTCATAGGTATCAAATAGCCCTTAAACTAAATTTTGTACTAATTACCCCCTGAACAATGCAAATTAACATTTACCCTATTTCCTTATCATGCAATTGTTTTATTATCCTTAAACAGTACTATTTTTATTTTATGTTCTATTTCTCTACTTTTCCAATTTTCTTTTCGTTTATGTTCTCTTTTTGGGGAAAATTAGTTTTACGGGACAAAGAACTTTTAAAATTAAAAATTAAAGGACATAATTACTTTTTAAAGAATGGACTATCGAATTTATAATTTATCAAACAAAAAACCATATTCAAAATAAGTGGATTTATTCTCATTCAATACCTCAAATCTTCTTTGCACATGGTGTTTTCAACCTTCTCTTTTGTTCTTATTTTCTGTTTTTTGAGACATAACCTTATAAAAATGGAAATAAACTCTAGCCATGACACTTTCACCAACCCTATCTCTCTCTCTCACACACACATATTTTCTGTGTATAATTGAAATTCTTATTTCTGTGGGTGGTATTTAGTGAGTCCTAGAACCTCTTGAGGTCTAGCATAATCACGCATAAATACATGTCACCTCATCTGAACATCTACGTAAACAATGGTAAAAATTATCTCGGAACTAAAGATTCCAGAACCTCCCAAAAATGACCCCCTCTTTCTATTGTCTATCCCAAATCTCTAATCTTTCAATCCCATCAATCCATCACTTTAATTCTCCCAACCCCTTCAAAGCCCCTTGGTCCAGTGCACGTCTGGATTTTTGTCGTGTGATTCCGATCACTTGATATATAATGTTGCTCACTTCTTTTAGTTTTTCGTTTAAAAGTGTTGATAATTAAACCTCTATACTTCACAAACCTAACCACCACCATGAATCAGCCCTTGCATTGTTGTTGTCATCGCCTCTGCCAGCAAACTATCAAAGTTCTGCTTCTTTTGCCTTCCCCTTTTCCCTCAAATTCACTACTATAAAGTTGGTGGTATGGTGTTGACTATAGAGTCCATGTTGATAGTGTGATCGTGCCGACTGAGATGTTAAAGAGACAGATGAAGATGATATTAGGAATTAATCAAACACTCGACTTGAATAGGGCTAAAATTTACATATAGCAAAACACTCCCTTTGTTGAAACTATCCAAGTAAACGCATGTCGATAACTTAATTGAACTCAATTCTGCCGCATTAGTAATAACTATATTTTTCTTCAATTGAATATGGATAAATGTAGTTATCAATCTTTATCTAAAATAGTCAAAATTAAAAATTCACTTGTAGCCCACCATGCATGATCAATTTGAATTGTTGGGTACCTCCCAAAAATCACCCCTCAAAATACTAACACAGTAAATACTCATGGTTTAAATTAACAAACTCAAGTGCATTACATCCTCAGTATCTCAACCAAAAAAATACACAAGGCTTGCAAAGAGATCAAGAATTATCATACTTCTCGCTTAAATTAACAAACTTGAATCAATTTATTTAATGGGCAACAATTGCAGCAACGCAAAATCAATATAATAATGGTACAGTACAAGTTGAACCAGCATCTATTCTCCGATGTACACATCAGCTGCAAAATGCAGTCCAAACCCAATCTGCTTGACCACGAGTTTAGTTCTTTACTGTAGTAACTTGCCTCAGAAGCATGGAGACAACATCTTGAGAAATCCTTGAAGTCTCTGTCTTGAGGTTACCAATCTTTTCCTCTGTTTCTATTTCGAGGCGCTTCACATTAGCACCTGAGTCTCCACTACTCTGTACAGGCATATCATGAGAAAGAGAGTAAAAAGCAAATAAGAAAATCAAAATTTTACATTCAATAACTAAAAAGTAAGTTGTTCGTAATGAATAAAGCATGACTTCCTTGTGAAAGTTATTAAATAAGAAATATTGTTTTTGGGTCTGGCTAGTCATGCTAATACAAAAAAGGGATAATTATATGCACACACACTCACTTATTGCGTGATTAACAATAGCCCTTGAGATTTTGCATATAACCGAGACACCATCCGTCACATCCTAACAACTTTCAAAAACAAGCGCTGAAATTGTAATTTGTTCTTTTATTGATAAGAGAGTGAAATTGTAATATGTTTTTACTATCGATGGGAAGTTATACTAATTTCTCAAGCCTCATTGGCGTTTTCAGAAATCAGAGTCTCATGCATGCAGGGCATTTTCTATGTAATTTCTCTATTAAAAAAAGAATAGGGAGAAATATGCATTCCAGAATGCAAATGAACAGAAAGGAAGAAACTAAACCTTCTCAGGATATATATGGATTGAACTCTTACCTCAGCAACCTTCCTCTGAAATTCAGCTTCCACTTGAGCACGGAATTCAGCAATTTCCTTCTCGGCCTCCTCTTTTGCCTGTTTCAGTCTGGCTTGTTTTGCTGTGAATGAAAGCCACGGTAAACATAAACCAATAGTTGTGAGGATACACACAATGAGGATTTTTGCATCTCACAAGTAGAGTACAAATAAGCCAGAGCAAATTACTACAGAGTTTCACTGTGAACTTTGTGATGAGTAGAATACATAAGATGGACTAATTTGGGCCTGACAGATTGAGGCTTATTTGCACTAAACTATACGATACACTAACTATATTAATAAACAAATTAATATTGATCAATTAAAGTTGAAGATAATACTCTCTTTCATAGATATTTACTCTCTTTGTGTAAAGAATAAAGCTGAATTGTACACTTAGTGGGCCATACTCTGACAGACAAAATTTGCTATGTGTTGTATTAGATAAACTAAATGATTCATCTTCTGCATTTCTCTAAATATTTCTTCCAAGTTCCAAACAAGAGAAGAAAGCCAATTGTCTCTTCCATTTTTTGCAACTGTCATTCTCTTCCAATCAGTTCCTTTCATAATATCGATTTTTCATAACAAAAAAAAAAAGGAAAAATAATAACAAACCCGTTGGTGCTACAATCTAATAGAGGTGAATTAAAGGTAGTCATAACATGCATATTACCACTAATATGATAGCAGTTTCTACATAAAATGATACCTAGTGTTTTTATAACCAGACAAAGCAATTGCAAAAATACTTAAATATAAATTTCCAGGGTAACGAGTTATCACCAGTTCTAGCAGCACCGACAATGTGCTGAGCTTCTTGTTCTGCAGCTAACAAGGCTTGAATTCCATTCTGGCTAGTGCTGGCTGCCATACTGACAGATATAGAAGCAAGGCTGCAACAATAAAGGATGTAAGTAAAAAAAAACACACAACAGAGATGAAGCCAACCAGAACACGAAAACACCATGAATTTGATCAGATAATGTTTCTGCACATAATCACTAAGTGATTCAAGCATAATGAAAATATTGAAAGCTTGATCTATCTTACAGAAAACACAGACGTCAACAATCTCAAATAAAGGAACTAAAAACAAGCGCTCCATTGTACATCGAGTTTAGGTTAATAGCAGCATAGCATGCGGTTGATCTAGTACAAATAAACCTTAATGCTACATTTGGGCCTTGGAATTGGGTGAGTAAAAGGAAACGGTTCAAATTATAAATCAAAATGTAATATCATTTTCAGGGTGAAAAATATTTTCCTCAGTTGCTTTCTCACTATGTTCAAGAATCAATTAGGGGTAAAGAAATTTTACATTTAATGAATCTCGTTCAAATTTAGAAATTGCCAAAGCAAATGATAAAATACCTTTTCATTTGGCCCTGTGATGCAATGTATAATTTGTGGATGTTACTTATTCTTTCTAGATATAACACCATAACCACTATCAAAGGCATCCAATCCCTTTGCCTTGTAATTTTATTTCTTTTGCAGTCAAAAGCATTTTCACCCAACCAGACAGGTAGTGTTCCATAATATCAGAAGTAATAGCTACTATTTGGTTCTTTTTCGACGGAACTTATATAAATGTTTCTCATGCATGCTAAGTACAGAGCATGGTATGTCGTCAAAAAAGATGACGGGTGGAATATGTACTAAGCTATACCCATGATCACTAATATAGAATCACGACCAAACAGTAATATGTAAAATAAACTTTTGATAGGACTTGATCATTGCATGAAATATTAGGTAGAACTTCCAGGACACAAGACAACAAGCCTGAAAACTTAATATGAGAAGAGTTAAGATATTAAACTAACCAAATTATGACACAACAAATGAAAATGAAAATGAAAAATATGTAACTACCAACACTAAGACCCTGCCTTCCCCAATGCTGGCAGAGAGTTATGAAACCATATACTTATATGAAACCATATACTTATATTAGCAGATCCAAACCATACTTATATTGAACTTTGCAAACTAATTGCAAATTCCTCCTAAAATTGCATTAGGAAGAAAGAATTTGGTCTTCAGCAAAGGGTTTAAAATTAAGTATGTGAATGACTACGACATCATTTAGGAATTAAAGATCCACTCAAATGATTGAAAGAGAGCTCAAAATGGATGCTAAAAGATTTGAAAACCATTGTAATGAAATTACCAAACTAGCTTGATGGGTTTGTTATTATAGATTTGAAATGCTCAACTTACGAATCCTTCAATCCAAAGGCAAACTTAGGAGTTAAGAAGATGGGATATTGTCGGACAGATTTCAGAATAATCCGAGGGACCGTGAGTGGCAACAGCAGTAATAAAGCAAACAAGGTAATTTGAACGACGTTTTCCACTTATCCACCATTGCATCTCATTACATTAACGTCTGATCCCTGTTTACTCCAACTAATACAATCTAAATGCTCAAGCCTGATTTGATCCCCGAACAATACTGATTCATCAACTCTTTCATTATGTTTTTTCATCAGAGCAAGTAGACCACAAAATCATAACCCTTAAGCAAGTAACCATCACGCTCATGAAATCACATATATCCGAACCAACCCAACCTATGTATGGTCTTCTCTTAAATCCATCGCCGGCTAATTAGGTTAGGAACGGATCAAGAACGAACCAGATCTAACCATCCCAACTAAAAATTTAGGTTAGGGAGTCAATTAACTAAGAAATAGATCTAATCCAACAAGATGTAACAATCATACTTTGAGATTATAGTCGATTAGCCAATTAGCAAAGTCAACAAAAACTGAAAAACACAATGAAAGAAACGGAAAACGGGGCCAAAATACCTGAATAGTGAGGCAGCAGAGAGAGAGAGGACGATCTGGATAATGAATCGGGGGAGAAGACGCAATGTGAGTTGTGACAAAAAGTCCTGTAGACTTTATAATTTGGCTGCAAAATTTACCACTAGAAGAAATTTGTTTGACCAGTGGTTAAAAAAGTTACATCTTACATAACTCAATTGGTCACTGGTAGATGTGCGGTGGTCTCTAGAGTCAATACTTTAGCGCTTGTTTTGGCTTTGTTTCCGTTACTTGATGTGGCATCGTGGGTCGACGCAAATTTTAGGGATGACAACGGGATGAGTCAAGGGCGGGTTTTGGCTGGACTTAGGACCCGTCCTATTTAAATTTTTTACCCTCTGCATCCGGTGACAGAGCTAGGTCCAACCTGGAAGACCCGGCAAAATTACAGCAAATGGCCTTTTCTTTAATTGTTATTATGGAGATATACGCGGTCCAGGTTCAGGCGGTTTTATGCAAAAAATTCAACCCGACCCGACATGTGCGAGTTGACAAAATATCAAATCGAAACCCCATATTTATCATTTCAAACCGAACGCTTTGGGTTGGTACGGTTGAAGGTATTTAGCGGTCGGGTTGACGGGTTTTTGAATTATAATAATTATTTTTTCGACTTATTTGTAGTTACAAGTTACAACTAGTAACTGAAAAATTAAAGAACATATTTGTTGTTGTAGATGTAATTAGAAAAATATGAGTAGGTGGGACATGTAAAAATAAGTGAAAAATCAAAATATCATAATTTGTAATAAGTGAAAACTTTCGAATATTACTAAAACTAAGTTGTTATATAAATTCATCTTAAACATATATAATATATATTTTCTTAGGGAAATGAAACTTTCTTCAACTCAAATAAGAACAATTATCCAAACAAGGTATTGAATTTGTTTGCCTAACAAAAAGTAAAGTGTTATATAAATATGAATAAAATCACTCTTGTTAGAGAGACTATATGTATATATTATTTTCAAAACTTGGTGTTAATTTCTAACTATATATAGATATATGTGCAACATATATAACTAATGGTCGGGTTGCGGGTTTTAGGTGGGTTGCAATCATTAAACTCACCACCCGACCCGAAAGTGGAGAGTTGCAATATTTTCAATCCGCCACTATTTTAAAAAAAATTTAAATCGGCGATTTTCGGGCGGGTCGGATCGATTTGAGCAGTTTGTGCGGGTTTATGTATACTCCTAATTATGGTTGTGTCTCACTTGTCTATTTTATCATTTATGATATGCAACCTAATTGTCAACTCAACTTGATAATTATAAGTTTACTTTTTCGAATTTTATTATAGTAGGGTAATTAAGAAAGAAAAGTATAAAGCAAAAAGTCCTAAAGCAGAAATTTTAATATTTATCTTAATTATATATGACTAAATTTTCTTTAAAAAATAATAGAAAAAAAGAACATGTTCGGGTCTGCGTCTATGTCCGGGTTTTCCTTTGACTCATAATCTGCCTTGAACCCGACAACGGCTATAATTTAGAAACATGTCATTTGCCTCGAAACCCATTTAATTAAACTCAAACCCGCAATAAAACAAAACTAGATTAGGGAAGGATTTCGAGTAGTCGGTCCAAGCCCTTTGATAATTCACAACTTAGAATTATCTAATAACTCCGGCTTATGTGTGCTAAAGGTGGTTTATGACTTGAATTAATTTCGTTGTGCGAGTCACGCAATAATCAACAGAAAGATACACTACAATTTAAGCAATTAATCAACACTTAAAAGTTTAAAAAGAAATATACCTCCATGAACTCTTCGATAAATTCTTCTTGATACAAGAACCAAAGATTTCGAATACAAATCTGCTACCGTGCTAAATCTGTGCTAATCTACGCTACTGGCTACTTTAATCTAGAACTAAACTACCGTCTACTTTATCTAGAATTAAACTAAGCCTAACTACGTCTAAGACTACGGAAAGAAAGATAGTTTGCAGATTTTGTTTGATTGTCTGATGATGTCCCTTTCTTTCTTTCTCTTCGCGCTTATATACTCCACTTCTTTTGTCGGTTTCTTCGCAACCTCCACGTTCTCCTCTGCTTTTGGAACCGCTATCAACTCCCTCTTTAAATTTCTCTGATTTTGGCGCCCGAGTTTAAGTTGATTTTCTGGGTTCGGGCTTGCCCTTTCTCTTATCCTTATTGGGCCGGTCCATACTCTTTTTCGAATGTTCTATTTGTCTTTGTTCTTGATTTCAAACCCAGGTCCATTTGACTTTACCCAAGTCATTCCTTTTTCGAGCTTTACTCGAACATAAGCCCAATTTGATTATTATTTTTCGAGTACTTCTTTATTAGACCTTTTTAATTCGAAAAGCCCATTTAGTATTTTTATAAACAAATGACCCCCTAATATACATGAACGTTTCGAGTTCATGTGTATTAAACGACACGTCTGTTTTCTAATTATGTATGACCGTTTCGACTTCACGGGTTTTTAAAAGAATACGTCTTTTCATAAGCAGACCTTTCATATTTTTTGGCGGTTATGTAAAGACGCGCCCCCTTTTAAACTTCACCTGGGACTTTGATCGTCATCTTACCACTTTTTCAGTAATAAGTGTGCCTCTTCGTGATCAGGTGCTGAACTGTCTATAAATATCCCCATCGCCGGTTCTTTGGCTCATTACTCTTAAAAGCTCTTCTATATTCTAGTCCATTTACATAATGGAGTTTCTATGAATTACCGGCTTATTTCCTCGAAGTAGAAAATGGACCTTCCCAGCTAGGTGACCATTGCCCATAAAAAACGATATTTCAAATCTTTTGGCAAAATTCATTTATTTATTTTGATGTAATGGCATGCATCAGAACTCGACTTAATTTTCTTAACTAGATTGAATGAACAAAGATGCAAATTCGAATCAATCTTTTAAAAGTACTGTCAATAAATAAATGTTCTACACTTTGATATACATGTTCGATATCATTATATTCATTGGAATTCGAATCTAGATTTTCGATTACTATCTTCTTGAAAATACCATCATTAACACGTAAATGTCTTAAATTATCCATAAATACAGAAATAGAACGTAATTCGAAACACTAAGATCGCTCCATTTCGATTTGGGCGAATCCCTTCACTACTTCTTCAGTTGAGTCTTCACTAACTTCTTTTCCTTCGGCGATATCCTCCTCGTTTGCCTTTTCGACGGCTGGGATGGATGAAAGCTCCTTGTCTTTTAATTCGAGGTTTTCGGCACAGTACCTAACATTCAAAATTTGTGTATCAACAAAATATGAGTTAGTCTCGGCTTTAACCATTTCGAATTTGGTACCATTCCAACATATTAAAAACTGATGCAAAGTCGAAGGCAAACAGTAATTTTGATGAATCCAATCTCTACCCAATAGTGCATTAAATGACGAATTTGTTTTTACCACAAAAAATGCAGAATAAGAACTCCTAGATCCTATCTTAATTCGACAAGGTAGAACTCCTACCACTTTTGTTGCTTGACCTGAAAAACCATAGATTGCTACGTCGGCAGCCACCAAGTCTTTCGAAGATTTACCTAACATGGCTAAAGTTCTATAAAATGTTCGTTTTCATTTTCTTCGTTATTGGTTTTGCAATTGATGAATTCGAAACAAGATGGGTTACCTCTTTTTGGGGCAGTCAATGCCTCCAAAGTTTTCTCTTCTTCGTCCACTTCACCTCCTTTTGCGGCGAATTCTGATGGTAGGATGGTCACCATGTTACATTCATTATCCCCTTCGAAATCTATGGCCCTTCGAACTGAGGCCTCCTTATTCTTAATTTTGAGTTCATCCAACGTATCATCCAGAAGGATGTCCAAATCGTCACCTGATTTGAAATCTCCTAAATCGTCTTCTCCTGACATAACGTTCTTCCCCTGAAGGTTCGTGTCCTTCATCTGGTCACTCAAACTGTCCATTTTTGTTTCGAAGTCGTCTTGACTCGACTTTCCCACTATTTTTTACTTTAAAATCCCCTTAGCTAGGGCTTCCTCTTCAATCCTCAGGTTGGCAATAACTGCTTCTTGTTGTATCTCCATTGCAACTGATGCCCTCGAACAGGCTACCTGCTGGGCTATTGATTTTGCCTTGTTGTTTCCACCATGCTCAGCACTTTCGCGATAATCATTTCCCCTCGGATGATTATACAGCAAACCTCTGCCTCCTCGCCCTCGAAAATATCTCTGAAAGGGCACCGGGCTTGGTATCCTGTTGCTAAAGTCTGGTCTCGGCCTTTTGTTCCAATTCTCGACCCTCTAGTATGCTGAAACCCAATTTAGATCCTTCGGGATCACTTGTAACCTAATCAATTCGAAATGGAGAGCATCTGCGCAATGATTGCATAAGGCTCTCTGCAATTTTGTCAAATTGTTCACTACCCTCGCCGGAGTCTCATATCTAGTCTCTCACGGGGGCATTTCGAGCCCCTGTTTGTATGTTTTTTCATCACTCTTCTATTTTTCACTGAGTGGTTCGATCTCCGCTTGCTTCTCTTTCAACTTCCCATTTTGGTCCAAACCCAAAATCCTCTTTTCGGTTGAGGATAAGCTAATCAAATTTCGCTCAAGCTGTTTTGCCATAAACCGTCTGAAGATTTGGCATTGATCAGTGGTATGAAGGGTGTTCATGTGACACCTGCACATCCTTTCGAGCCCTTCGTCTTTGACATTAGGAAAAGTCAGTATTCCCTCATCAATCAGTCGGTTAAAAGTCCTGATTGCCACTTTGGTTTCGATAGTGACCTGCGAGTCAGAACATTCGAGAGTGTTAACTTCGAGATCCATAGCAGGAAAAGGATCTTCATCGATATTAGTTTTTTGAATATCAGGAAATATAAGGTCTTTCGAGTCTATCTTTTCTTGAATCAGATTTCGAAATAAAATACAATTGTTTGTGTCATGGGAAAATGCATTATGCCATTTATAGTAAGGTTTCCCTTTTATTTCAGATTTTAAAGGAATTTTATGTCTTCCTTTAAACTTTAATTTCTTGTTGGCGAGTAGCCAATCGAAAATTTGTTCGGTTTTTGTTACATCGAAAGTGTAGTTCTTTTCTTTTTTTAGTTTGCAATGACCCAATAGCTATGCAGTCCTTCTTTTTGAGGGCTCCACATTGGTAAGGAGGTCTTCTTACGAAGTCTGCTAGGTCTACTTCATAAGGGTCTTCGAACACCCATGGAGTCCCTATCTCTAAGGCATTAAAGCCTTGGTGCTTTCTATTACTTTCTTCTTTGAGCATATTTTTATATCTTATCGCACTCTCAGCCAAACTTCGAAAGTCGGCGAAAGGCAAGCCGTCGAATCTCAATCTATATTCGAAGGTCATATTCTGTTGGGTTAACTGAACAAACTCAGTTTCGGGTAGATTAAGGTGACATTTAACCCTCGCTTTCTTAAAACGTATTAGGAATTCTTCGACGGATTCTCCTATATTCTGCCTTATTTTAGCAAGATCAGTCATCGAGATCCCTGGATCTGTTCGAGCGAAGTGATTTTGAAATTGGAACTGCATCTCATCCCAATTATTTATCGAATTTGGGGATAGGGTGATGTACCAATTAAAGGCTGATCCTGTTAATGAACTAGGAAAAAGCCTTAATTTAAGAAAATCCTGATTTGAGGCTTCTCTACACTGGCAAGTGAACCTGGATCAATGTTCAAGAGCGGAGACGTGGTCATCTCCAAAGAATAAGTTGAAGTCAGGAATCTTATAATCTCGAGGAAAAGGAAAATTTATATCTACCTAATCAGGATAAGGCTTTCCTGGCAATACCCTATGGTTTCTTCGAAAACCAGGTCCGTACATCCTCTCGACAATCATTTCAATTTGATTTTGAAAGGGATTGAGGAATTGTCCCCCAATATTTCCTCCCATATGGGCATCGAAAACAGCTTGCTCCCCTGTATATGGTACCTGAATATTATTAGGGAATGTAGGAATTTCTTGACTAATTTGTACGTTCGAAAATCCATGGTTTCCCATGGGAAAAGGAGCACTTGAAACTCCTGGTAAGCTGGTGTTTGACTCTGCCCCCCAGGGTATTGCCCTTGGGTAAAAATTGGATTTGTTTTGAAATTATTGAAATGGCTGTTAGTGGGGGTATCCCGCCGGCACCTGTCCATAGCCAACTGGCGGGGTAGGAAAGCTTGGTTTCGAAGGGTACGACTGAGATTGATTCCCATTAACATTTTGAGGAATATTCGGAGGAGGACGTATGTTTTGATTGAAATTTTGCTGTCCCATTCCTGTGTGCCTCCCAGGCACAGATGGATTTAGGAAATTGTGTTCGTTTACAGGGGAAGTATTCGATGTTTGGCCAATTTTGAGGCGGTTACTCCTATTTCTAGTTTCTCTAGGATAACTAGGTGGCGGTTCTCCTGGATTTAAGTGTCTTGCTCTCACCCTAGGCTTAACTGCTATCAGTGTGACACTTTTTCTATTAGGGCATTATGTTTTTCGATTAACCGTTCCAAAGCAGTAACTACTTGGATATTTACCATTCTCGAGAAGGCATCGCAAGTTTGGTTAAATATTTCTCCTAACTCGATTACAACTCAAGTAACTTCTCGAGCCAGGCCCTCATGGGCATTTATAACAATGTCTTGTACTATTGTTGTAAATATCCGATCCGATTCTTGAGCCAATGCTTGATATTGATCATTAAATTTCCTTCGCTAATCATCTAGATACAGGTTGTGTTTCCAGATCGTCACTCGGTTCTTCTCTATAAGAATCTTCTGACATTTTATAATGAATTTTATGGAAGTTAAATTCGACTAACTCCCACTGTGGTCGCCAAAAATTTGTTTCGAAAATAAAACAAAACCAGATTAGGGAAGGATTTCGAGTAGTCGGTCCAAGCCCCTTGATAATTCACAACTTAGAATTATCTAATAACCCTCGCTTATGTGTGCTAAAGGTGGTTTATGACTTGAATTAATTTCGTTGTGCGAGTCACGCAATAATCAACAGAAATATACACTACAATTTAAGCAATTAATCAACACTTAAAAGCTTAAAAAGAAATATACCTCCATGAACTCTTCGATGAATTCTTCTTGATACAAGAACCAAAGATTTCGAATACAAAGCTACTACTGTGCTAAATCTATGCTAATCTACACTACTGGCTACTTTAATCTAGAACTAAACTACCGTCTACTTTATCTAGAATTAAACTAAGCCTAACTACGGAAAGAAAGATAGTTTGCAGATTTTGTTTGATTGTCTGATGATGTCCCTTTCTTTCTTTCTCTTCGCGCTTATATACTCCACTTCTTTTGTCGGGTTTTTCGCAATCTCCACGTTCTCCTCTGCTTCCGGAACCACTGTCAACTCCCTCTTTAAATTTCTCTGATTTTGGCGCCTGAGTTTAAGTTGATTTTTTGGGTTCGGGCTTGTCCTTTCTCTTATCCTTATTGGGCTGGTCCATACTCTTTTTCAAATGTTCTATTTGTCTTTGTTCTTGATTTCCTCAAACCCAACTCCATTCGACTTTACCCAAGTCATTCCTTTTTTGGGCTTTACTCGAACATAAGCCCAATTTGATTATTATTTTCCGATTACTTCTTTATTGGTCCTTTTTAATTCGAAAAGCCCGTTTAGTATTTTTAAGTGTAAACACCGCCCAAATGGGATGAGTCCCTGCTCTACCCGAATCCATTATCATCCCTAGAAATTTTACTATTTTTTTTGGTCCGGCATGATGTTTTGCGTTTTTTGATGCCAAACACTTGGCTCGATAAGCCATAAACTTAGACCTTTGCGATCAAATTAGATTGGAACAGTCTATGTGTATTTAGCAATTTAATGGCCCCAAACAATATAATGGCAACTTTGTAAGGCTTGCATTTTAAATCAATGACGTTTATGGCCTTTGGCGAGTTATATGATGAGAGACAAGTGAAGTAATTGTGTAATCTGCAATCCCATAATATTTGATAGTTGAGATTCGACGCGCAATAGGATCTGTGGACACCATTAATATTTGATAATATTGGTGTATGCATTTACTGAAAAATTATGAGATTTAATTTTGTTTTTCCCCTGGTCAAAATTTAAAATTATATGTATTCAATCTTATTTTGATTATGTACCTTGTTAAAAAGATTGTGTAAGTAAGTACATTTGAGTTTTTCTGATGAGTTACTAGTTTATCAAGAATTTTCATCAACAATGAGAGTATACAAAAGATAATAATGACAAAAATAAATTATCAATCTCCTCTTGGCAATGACACACTGATATTTACACAGAACATGGATGAATCAATGTTGGGTATTCAAGAGGTTCTCTAGAAATATGCCATTGCCTCGGGCTAGGAAATAAACTTATAAAAATTCACAATAGTTTCTAGTAAGATACCCCTATGGAGGCAAGAGTGTGACTTTCATGTAAGTTAAATTTTATAAATTACATGATTCTAATAATCGTGAACTTCGTGATTTTCACATAATTTTCAACAAATAAGTGACTAACCTTCATCCATAGCTTTTAGTGCAATCTTGTAGGTATGGAGTCACTTGTTTGTTTGTAACGTCTCTTTGAGGAAGATTGGTTTCTCTCCCTTGACCCTTCTTTTAATGATGAAACTATATCACAGATACTTTTATCAGAATATTTTTTGCCATTTACGTAATGTCAGAGTGTAGAGGGGTAGAGAGAGGACCAATCCCCTTTACATTAAAACTCTAAGAATTGTCACACTTCTTCACTTAGAGGGTGTTTGGCTAAGCTTATAAGCTCCTCTAAACATTTTATAAGATTTTTTAGAGCTTATAAACTCTATAAATTTGTTTGGTAATTTTTTTTTAAAAAAACAGCTTATAAGACTAAAAAATAAGCTGTTTGGATCTTATAAGCTGTTTTTAAAAAAGTAACTCACCCCCACCTTTTTTTAAACATCTTATAAGATGTTACATCTTATAAGCTCTTAAAACATCTTATAAGATGTAGGAGTTTATAAGATGTTTTGAATAAGCTTAGCCAAACACCCTCTTAGAGTCATGACTTTTATTTACGTAAAGTCATGTCTTTTCTCTAGCCAATAAAGGATTAAAACATTAATATTACATAATTTATTGTTTTACCAAATAAACTTTAATATTGATAAAATAAGAACATGTAAATACTAATATGTGAGCTATATAATTATTACATTCTCCTACTTAGCTCATATATTTGCTTTTATGATTTAGAATAAACATAACGTGTACAATAAAATTATTCTAAATCTTTCATAAATAGGCTAACCTTTTATATTATGATTAAGTCAAAACTAATGTGAGTCATGACTATTGTATATTATTTAGCTCAACATAGTCCCTTCCATGTACCACAACACTAATTTCAAAGTAATCATGACCCTTAATAAAGAAAACATAAAGGTCCACCTTTAATGTCCTTATCAATGACAACTCCTATTATCATACTTCTATTCCATAATATATAAAAAATTAAAATAGGAGACTTCAGAAACACTTAATTGAGCTCAAGAGTATCAAATATGATCACTTAATATGCATATAATATAATTCAATTATGACGTCCTATAATGCTCATTCTTACGATTTGCTCGTTAATATCCTGGACGATAATCTATAATGCACTCTCTTTTGATATGCTCATTAAAATCTCGGGAAGATGGTACTAATATGTTTGATTGATACTCTTTGTTTCTAATATTTTCTTTAACGACAAGATACATAATTTTCATATGCATAACACCCTTATAATACTTGTCGTTCTTTCAATAAAAGATTGTGATTCAATACAAGTTCGAAAATTCATCAAACACTCGACATCAAATACATAAGAAATTCGTTTCATTTGTTCTCGTTCCAATTCATTCTTTGGACATTGTATAAGTCCAAACTCATCTCCCTTCTGAATTGGAACTATCTTTAATGAACATTTTCATCTTATATCTATCTAGAACTTTATTCATATATACTTTTCGAGGCAATCCAAACAATCATTGTGATTCATTATGGAATGCTTCAATTCCTATCACAAATTGACTCTCTCATATCTTTCATAGTTCTTAGAAATATATCTTGATTTTATATAATAAACCGAGATCATTATCAGAAAATAAACTTGCTCCCACTGACCTTGATATGTATACACTAATCGATAGTGTTATCCATCCAAATGAAGTTATGGCATCATTATACTTAAAGTACCATTGTCGGGAAGCTTGTTTTTCATCTTTCATGAAATATTATTAATTATATATCAAAGTTCTCCTTTGAAATATACTAAGATATATAAACCATAACTATCAATATACGTACTTATTAGATTTATTTGTTATCTTAGGATATACAAAATAAACCTAATAGAACATGCAAAATAACAACTATGTTTATACATTATAAGAACAATGAATCAACCTTTGGGTGATTCCTGAATGTCGTATAATAATAAACTTCAATATACTCGTATATCTGTCATTTACGAGGATATAAAATTTATGGTAACTGAAAAGCTTTAATATGCATTGAATTCTACAACTTTAATGATTATGTCACTTTGATGACTAACAAATCATCTATCTAATAGATTTCATATGCAAACTTTAATACGCATTGAAATTTATAAATTTTTATGATCAGATCACTTTGGTGACTAACAGATCATCCATCAAATAAATTTCAAATGCAAACTCTATACTATTTCATAATTTTTCAGTTATATTTCACATTCATACATTGTACAATTTTATATGTATATGAAGCAGTGAATTATTGCCAAGTAAAAGATGAGCAAATTCGAATCAAGAAAGCATAAATTCTGGAAATGTCAGGCTAATAGAATTTATGGCTATGTTTATGTTTTGGGATGGTATTTTGGAGAGAATTTATGGGGACACGTGCATATTTGATGAGATTGTATTTTATTTTATTTTGGGAGTTGGTTTTTTGGTATTTTTTTTAGTGAAATAATGTTTGGTTTTGTTTTCAGATAGAACAAAAGTTACTATTAAATTATGAAACTTTTGTCTGTTAATAATTAGTTAATGATTGAAAGATGGGGAGAGGCAAAAGTAGGGGACAAGTTGTGGATTTTTTAATAAATAATCATTTGTGTTTTTTTATATAAAAAAAGTAACATATTTTTTGCCCAAAATTGTGTTAATTAAATACAATTGGGCTAAAATTTTGGACGAAATTGGGTTTGAAAATATATTCAAACATAACCTATATCCCTCATACTTCATATACAATAGAAACTTCATGCATTGTCTCAAATACCTTAATCATTAAAAACATTGGCCATGCATTCCATGTTTTATCACTATTACAGTGCTTGAATAATACAAAAGTACTAAGTCCCTCATAATATGATAAATTACTTTTCAGCCATGATACATATTTGAATGCATACAACTTTTTTACATATAAAGTATTACGTCAAGCATTGGTTTTGATTTTGGATCAAACTTGGGGTCATATGCATCATATGCATATCAGTAAACACTTACACTTTACACATGTCATACTATCATTATGCATGTAATTCATTACATAAGAACATATGCGTATGGGTATTCATAATGTTTCCCTTAAAAGTGGTGACTTTACAAAAATAAATCATGTATGATGGCTATCCATACATCCTTGTACTAAAGATGAAACATGAGTTAGTACTTATTCTTTCGCATGGACTTTTCACCATGAAATTTATACTACTGTTAACCAATTCGAAGGAAAGCCAATGCACAGACGAAGATTATATATCCCAGAAAACAATTCGGTGCTTATGCAGAGGAACACGTCATAATCCAATGCACATGACAATCCATATATATACATACCCATAACCACAAAATACGCACCAGAAACTTAAATCCTTAATTTGCAAGGAAATTTAAATTCTTCAATTGCAACATAAGATTTCATAAATTGAAAAATCATGAGGTCATAAATCATGCTCTGATACCACATGTAAGTTAAATTTCACAAATTATATGATTCTCATAATTGTGAACTTCATGATTTTCATATAATCTTCAACAAATAAATGACTAACCTACATCCATACCTTTTAATACCAATCTTGTAGACATGAAGTCACTTGTTTGTTTGTAACTTCTCTTTGAGGAAGATTGGTATCTCTCCCTAACCCCCCTTTCAATGATGAAACTATATCACAGATACTTTTATCAGAATGTTAATATAACATACTAGCATCAACAATTTTGTTTATATAAAGATGACCAATCCTCTTTATATTAAAACTCTAAGAGTTATCAAACTTCTTATAATTCTTTCATTTTAGACATTCTCATAGTATAAAATGACAAATACTTCAGGCTCCCATAGATAGTAGGCAAATTACGGAGCCATGCGTTTGCATCCCTTAGGGACCTATGTTGGGAAAAATATTCTAGCGTGACAACGAGCGGTGTTTATGAAGATGCAAAATGATACGTCGAGGCACGAGTTTTCAATTACTCGTTTTCCTTAAGACAATATTGCCCCGCTCTTGGTGGTTACGGAATACGGCAATTGTCTCCCACGATACAACGACGCGAGACGAGAATAGTACCACTACAAATTCTCGAATCTAGCGAACAAAATACTTGTTTCAAACTCTCTCAATGGACATGAATGATTAAATGCTTATCTATACACTTAATATGCACAACTATTCTTACAATATTAAAATAATATTTAAGAATGTTCAAAGTACTCAAATTAATACTAAGTAGTTCTTAAAATAATATTTAAAAACTTCAAAAATATTTTAAATGCTCAATTTAGCATTTAGTATTCTACACTATTCTTAAAATATTATAATATTTAAGAAACAAAAGAATCTTCAAAAATACTCAAAGTAGTATTTAGGAGAAAAAGGGAGAAAAGAATATGATTATTGGATATTTAATCTCAAAATATGGGGGTCTATTTATAGAGAATGAAGAGTTTTGGGTCAAAAGTTGCAACTTTTCGTACATTGCAGAATGGCCCAAAAGTTGTGACCTTTGGGCGAAAAGCCCCCTGAAGCACCTTTTCATTTTAGCCCCAACAGTTGTACCTTGAGCGAAAAGCCCCCTGGCACGAGCTAAGATCCAGTGCGAGCGGGTGTACCGTGCACCCGCTGACAACCAATCAGCTCCCTGTCAGCATGGGAGATTATCCGGTGCGGGCGGTTGCACCAATTTCTGTGCAATTCAGCCCCTAACGTTTCAGAGCTTTCAAGTTGACCCCAAAACTTTGAATCTTGATCAAATAGATCCTTTCAAATTGGTCCCTTAATTTTTCAATTTGAACATTTTAGTCCCCAAACTAAATGAATCATTTCCTATGCGATCGCGGCCGTCGATCGTATGAATTTGATCATTTAATCGTGTACATTCATATCGATCCATTGATTCCAATTAAAAACCACATTTTAAGTGACATATTTTGTTAATTAATTTCTCATTCTCCCTAAATCGGAATTGAGTAATTAAATACTCAAAATTTATCTACTCGAAACGTAGATTAATTTGAGCCAAAGACATTCCACTTTCAACATGTGGAATTCACTTAAATCTCTATTTAAATCATGCTAAAACACGATTTACTCAATCAAGATTTCCAACAACCTATGCATAGTCGGTTCCAAGGATGGAGTTCAAAATTCCTACAAAAAGCAGGGAAATAGGTTTTACTCAAAGCGGTTATCAAGCAATGCTTTAAACTTCCTGGTCATTTGTTGAGTACTTGAATGAAATCAAGTAAAAAATTGTCAGTTTTTAGCAATGTTCTGAAAACCGGACCGGACAGTGAACCGGAAAAGTGACCGGGTCACGGGTCACCGGTTCAACCGTCGGGTCAACCGGGGTCGAACCGGTGATGTCATAATTATGCAATAAATAATAATTAATATACTATTAAATATATAAAATATGAAAATATGAAAAAAAAAATGTATTTTCTATATATATATGAAAATATGAAAAAAATAATTGTATTTCCTATATTTTGGGGGGCCAATTGCATATTTTTAGATTTTAAAGGGATCAATTTCAGATTTTTAGAAATTAAAGGGTTGAATTGCATTATTTTTAAAATTGTCCGGTTCAAACGGTTCTGACCGGTTCTGACCGGTTGAACCGCGGGTCTGACCGGTTCTGGCCGGGTTTGACCGGTTTTGAGCTCCGAACGTTTTTTTGGCATAACTGGACCGGCCTAGTGACCGGTTCCGGTTTTTACCGGTTCGACCGGCCGGTCCGGGCCGGGTTTCATAACATTGGTTTTTAGTGGACCATTAGATTGCACAGGAGATTATATGCTGGTCATTTGTTGAATGAAATCAAGTAAAAGATGGCCAATTTTTGGTAGACCTCTAGATTGCACAGGAAATTATATGCAGATTAAGGAAAAAGGTGGCATATATTTTCGTGAGCTGATAGACTTTAATTTGGAAATGCTCACTAAGCAGGGATGATGCATCCTTCAGAACTTGAATGGCCTACTTAGCCGGATATATAAAGCCATATATTTCCCACATTGTAACCTTTTTATGCGTTATAGGGATCTAAAACCTCTTTTACTTGGATGAGTACTTTGTCCGCATGAGATCCGGTTAAGGGATGATGTCGTGGGGCAAATGCTATGGAGAGGATACTAGTGTATATATCGATCGATGGGTTCCAAGCCCATTATTATTTTAGGCCAATGAACCCCTTTCGTACATTACAAAATGATACCAAGGTTAGTGCCTTATCTGGGATCTTCTGCTATTGGAAGATGATTTTTATCATGAGGACGTCCAAGGAATTTCATGTTAGATGTTTTGATGATTACAAGATAGGATTTCATATTAAACTCCAAAAGAATATAAGTTTATACTTTCATAGAATACTTGTATAAGCGTTTGAAAGTTTATTAGTTTGTTAGGCTTGTAATTTTTATCTTTGTAGATTTTGGACTAAGTATTAGATACCGAGTCGCTAATCGAATTCTAGGTGAGTCTATTAGAGATGAAATTGAAGATCAGCGTCTGAAGTCAAGTGAAGATGAAGACTTGTCTTAAGCGTATGTTAAACGCTTAAAGACTATTTCAGGATTTATGAATCAGCGTTCAAGATAATGTTCTTAGTGACTAGCTAACGCCAAAGGACTGTTCCAGGAGTGTTGAACCAAGCGCTCAAATCACTCAAGCGATTCAAGATCAGATTCACCTGAAATACACTCTCAAGTCATGGAGGACTCTAATGCAATCCAACGGGCATTTATTTCCGACGGAAACAAAATCAAAACGCATTAAATGCTTGATAGGTGCATTAAATGTGACAAGGCATTATGACTTGTGGACAAGCCATCTTTGGACTAGACTATCAGCTTTACAGAGTTCAAGTCTGCTCCTATCCAATCGGAACCAACAGAAATTCAGGAATGTCAGAGAAGGGACTATTTGACGCGCTGCGTGAGAGGCACGTGCCTGATTGTGTCCAACAGACAAATCCGAAGAATCTCTATAAATAGGACCCTCCAGCAAAACCCTTAAAAGGAGGGAGAGATACCAAAATTATACACGGATATACACAAGAAAAGGTCCAAGCTTTGCTGATAGTATTTGGAAGAAAAAACTTATAAACTCCATAGCCAAAATCCCCCAAATACATTCCAAAGACAATCACCGATATCTCAAACATCTTCATAGAAGAACCCTACACTATTATTGAGATATCTCAAGTTGTTTGAACTTCCCAACATCAAACAAACCTGTTACAATAAACCCGCAACATCTTTCATCTGAGTGAGAAAGTTTGTTGACTTCACAAGCAGTATTTTTGAGTAAGAGAAGCTTGTTGAGGAAGGTCTTTATTGGAGCTGAAGTCTGTGTGATCAAGGAGCTCAAGGCCATCTTGGAGAAGATCTTTATTGGAGCTGAAATCTGTGTGATCAAGGAGCTCGAGATCGTCTTTCCAGAAGCAGAGGATTGAAGTTGCTTGTAGCAGAAATCTATGTGACCAAGGAGCTCAAGTCATCCTTATCCATCTTTTTCTTTATTCCCTATTTTGTAGAAGTCTTTGTGTGACTCTTCGAGAATCAATTTAGTGGATTGCCTCCAAGTGCATAGGAGAGAAAGGACGTAGCTGGGATTACATGGCCCAGTGAACCTTACAATTTATTGTGTTACTTACTGTTTTATTTGCTTTACTTACAGTGCATAAAACAGTCAAGCGTCTAATTTAAGTCAAAGAGAACGCTAAGCTTTCAAATCATTTCTTAAGCGTCCGACTGAGTGCTAAGATCTCTAAACGTTCAAAACATTTCAAAACCTAAAAGCAACTAAGGAAAACTTTGTGACGCTAAAACCTTTCAAAGAGAAGACTCTAAATCATTCCGCTGTGCTAACCTTGATTAAAGAATTGAACGCTTAAACTTGAGTGGTTATAGTATTCAAATCTTGAGTCTAAGTTAATATTTTCAAACAGTCTTCAAGTAAACGCTTAGCCAAGCGTTTACATTTTCAAGTGTCCAATCAATTTTAATACTAAACTTTTTGAAAGTCGAAAAAAACTTCAGGGTCTATTTAACCCCCACTTCTAGACCCTTCTCGGGACCCAACAAAGCAATTAAGTATATTTCTTTGGGAGCCACTTGGAATGAAAATGGTGTGGCATTATACAAAATTAGGGTACTTTTCAGTCCAAATTGCGTCTTACCTTGCTAGAGATATTGCGTCTCGACCTCGAGCTTCTACATAGGGAGAGCATAGGCTTGATTTATCTGCTTCATGGAAATTCATTTTGGTGGACTCCCATTTTCCCGAAAGTAAGGATCCAGAATGCATGTCCCACCTCTCTTTGAACCTTCAAACACACAAGGTGCAAAGCCAAGGCGACTTTAACTAAGTGGGTTTGTAACTACACTCCAACTTGTTAGCTAGAGGTGTTTTAGACAATCAAAAGAGTGGTCCTAATCTCACCGCCTCATGTTGAAGATTTTCTTTTGTAACGGGGAGAAGGGGGGGACCCTAACAAATTAATCCTACGATAAATAACCTATGCCACATGACTTCAGTCCAATCTTGCTCTAGGAGGTCTTAGATAGCATTAGTAGGTCTATCAATGATTATAACGTCGTGACTGAATCCTTTCTTAGCCATGAAATCCGCCGGTTTATTAGCTTCGCGATATATGTGCATAATTCGCGCATCCATGGTCGAGCTAAAAGTTGGCAAATGCAAGAAATAATCCCAAAATCTTGGTGGGAAAATGTGGCATTAAGGACACTGTATCTTGCTTCTCTAGAGTCAGTTTCGATTTGGACCACCTGTTCATGTAACCTTCAAGCCATCTCCAAACCATATTGTAAAGCTAGAAGTTCAGCCCGAAGCACCGTGTTGACTTCAACAAGTTCGAGAAACCCCTGGATCTATCTCCCATTTGAGTCACGGGCGAGGCCCCCCACACTGGTCATGCTTGGGCGCTGCTGATTTTGCACTAAGACCGCAACATCAACATTAATTTTCATCATGTGAGCATCTTGTTTCTGCTAACCAACATTGATCACTCTGATCGAGGTCTCCAGGTCTACGTCTTGCTCACCGATCTGTCAAACTTCTTGAACCCTTTGAAGTACCACGGGCCATTAGCAATTCAGCATATCTCTTTCCCCCCATGCCAAGCTCGATTTCTTTCCTGCCATAGAAAATTAACCAAATCAGTAAAAATAGTAAGCCATTTAATATTCCTTACCTGATAGCCGACCGGCTGGGACACATTCCAATCCACCCATTCCTTTAGTTCAAGGGCTAAGAACATGTTGATGTGTTGTGGCAGTATAAGTTGTCTCTAAGTAGTGGCACTTCAAGGGCAGTCACGGAGAGCGTGAATGTTGCTCTCTGTCGTACACCCGCAAAATTTGCACCTAGCCGTGTCAGCAATCCCGTGACGACAAAGGGTCTCGGCTGTGAGAAGCTTGTTTTGCTGTAGTTATATGGAAAGATCTTATTTGAAGAGATATGGTATATTTGATATGATGTCAAATATATGGAAATATCTAATTAGTTAGAAAGTATCCAATTAATTAAGGCAAGCATTTGAAAAAGAAAATTTTTTTTATTTAATATTATATTTATATATATACACACACACACGCACGCTATAAATACATAGATATAGGTGCCGTGCGTGTCTGTGTTTAGGTAACCAATTTGGTGACCTATATATATATATATATTTATTAATATAATATTGAAGAAATTTGTTGGATTTTACATATAAAACGAAGCGGAAAATTTAAACCCCACAGTGGTTCATCTCCAATTTCATGTATTCAAGTCATAATAAAGAACGTGTACCTTTCTTCGTATTATTGAAACTTCTAAACTAGCTTTTCTTCCCTTTTTCAATTAACAAAACAGCCACTGCCTCTAAATCATCACGCCAGAATTGAGAGCGATAAATCCTTCTTTTTCTTCTCTATAGACGGCTAGAGAGAGAGAGAGAGAGAGGTGGAATTTTTTGAGTTGGAGAGAAAGACAATTATGAGGCTAGGGTTAATTATTTTCACTAAGTAGTATTTATACTACATAAGAAAATAATTAAACCTAATTAACTAAGGCTCTAGGCGTCCTTAGTGGACGCCCACTAGGGCAATTGTTTAATTTAATTATTTAATTTATATTATTTATCCAATAAATAAATTATTTAAATAACTAATTAATCCAAATTAATTCCACAATTAATTTCATAAAGAAATCAATTAACATATTAACTTAACTAATTAATAAAATCATCCAATGATTTAATTAATTAATTAATTGCGATATCAAATATCGAAAAATCTCTCAAGTCTTACTCCATAATTTTTCCTTTGCAATTCCTTTAAGCGTGGCTCTTTAGGTTTGTCTCAAAAGGCAATTAGGAAGGCGCCAAAAGGATGTGGGTAACATTTAGCCAGTCTTGTGGCCCACATCGTATCCCAATTGAGAATGAATGAATAGAATCATTACAAACCTTTCACGCTGTGAATACTGTACGAGTATAAACCCTTTATTTTTATATCCCAATCAAGTGAGAGTTATGGTTTAGTCAAACTCACAGGAATTGATCATATGCTTAGCTCATAATGAATCGAGGTCACTGAGTATACTCTTATGTCCAACATGAGTATCTCCAATGCTTTGGCCAAAGTCTTTGACCTCACCCATTCATGACGGCATAGGATATTTAGCTCATTCACTTATGAGAGAATAAATTCCATTTTGCTAATCAGTTAAGATTGCTACTTGCCCATCAAGCCGCACTTTAAGGTTGACCCCACCAATGGGTGAATTGGATCTAACTACTCTAATGACATACTGACACGAAAAATCCTTACGTGTATAAAATAGCAAGTGGACTGGTCGTGTGTAGTAATAGAATGGATATTAAGTCCGGAATGTCGAACCCACAGAGACTCATATTTTAAATTAACAAGTTTAAAGCAATTGAATTAAATTAAAAGATTTTTGATTAATTGACAGTAGAAAGGTAAAAACTAAGACTTAACAATTTGATTGAGATTCTTATATGAGAAAGCAACTAAGGCACATGCTTCAACCTTTATTATTTGTAAATATATATGAGTGATTCTTCTAATTATTAGACTATTATTGCTTTGGTGGAAAAAACCTTAAATAATTATTACCCGATCTCTCGGCTGTAATAATCCTATGATTACGTGACGATTCTCTAAATATATCTATCCGAGAATCAAATCATTAACCATGCATTCAAGTTCTAGAATTTCCCCTGATTAATTCGGCTAACAGCACCCGGAAATCTATAGCTATCTCTAGGAGCAATTCCTCATGTTTTTCGGATGATGTGTTAATTCCTTTGAACCCTAATATATATTCTCTCAAATAATAAATTAGGCTAATTAGCAAACATATGTTGATCAAGCATACGATTGGAATAAAAGCATAAAATTAACACACAAAACAATAATAGAATTAAAATGAACAATCACTTCATATATATAAACTCATAAAATTGGCATTCACATGACCTTAGTTTGATTAATTTAGTTCATAATTATAATTGGAAAAACAATTAAAAACATAGAATTATTCATAGACAAATATTCTGAAAATAAAAAGCTCCCTGTTAATAATTGATGAACTCGTGTTGAATCGTCGTTCTCTTCGTCTTGCTCGTTTCTTTGCTCCAATCTCCTCTCTAGCTGCCAATTTCGAACCTTTCCTTCTTATTGTAAGAGAAAGTATCCTATTTGAGTGTAGTGTTAGTGTGTTTTGTGTTGTTGTGTGTTGGGTCCTTTTGACATGAAACAACACCCCTATTTATACTAGTATGCACTAGAGGATAACAACTAATATACACTAAAAGAATACAAATGGGGTACACATAGCACATGCCTAAAGGAAGACAACTAATGTTCATCATGAACATAAGTAAAAACCCACACTACACATGCCCAAAAGTAGACAACTATCAGCATTATAAATGAAAGGGGCACACAACACATGCATTACAATCATTAAAGGAGGCAACTAATGGTCTTTAGGTTTCAAAAGTTTCTAAGATTCGTCCAGCTGCCTGTAGCATTTTTCCTTCTGCGCAGAAATAGTGTTTTCTTCATAACGTTTTCCTCAGATCTTAGATTCAAGTGATTCAAGTTCTCACGTGAAGCTAAGACATAGATCTACAACTTTGTAGAAGAACACGTTCTCAGATTCTGCGTCCAAAATACAGAATTATTGCATTTTCTTTCAGCTGATTTCTCTATTGTTATGATTTTTACCTTGAATTCATTTAAAACACAAATCAAAGCCACAAGTGGTAAAATTCATACATATTTGAACCTAAACCATGAAATTATTGACCTCTCAAATGTGTAAAACTCACAATTATCACATAATTAATGTCACAAGCACATCTTCAACGTGTTTACTCGGGTCTAAGGTTCACGCGTACCTATCACAACTTATCAGTTTTATCATTGACTGTCATTGAGTAAAAACCCATGACATAACTGATGCGAGCCGTGTTTAAGCTCATCAGTCTCGATGATGTGTCTATGACATAAGTTCCCACTAACATACTCATAGTGTTCGACTGGGACTTCCCTGTCAAAACTTATATTATACAAGTCTCTATCCAGTAATGATGTCTAGTCAATACTCTCTTCGACTTGCGAACCAATTTAGATACTAAGGATCAAACACTTCTAGTGCCATTCCCCCTAACCCATAGGGAGTGGAAGGTACGCCTCATATCAAGGACTAAACGTTGTTTATGAAACCTTACAAATGTCTATAAGAAACAACATGAATTGCCTTTTATTAATATAAGATTGTTTAGTTACAATTTAATGCCCTATAATTCTATCCTCTTTGGCATTTGAGGGCATAGCAATAACAATCTCTCACTTGCACTCAATGCCATTTGCTATGGTATTTTATACCCATCTTCTCAAGATGTCTTTATAGCACCGCCTGTGTGAATAGCTTGGTCAATGGGTCAGTAACATTGTCTGCTGAAGCTATTTTCTATACAGCTCTTTCCCCTTTGGCAACGATCTCTCTTATTATGTGATATCTTCTCTCTATGTGTTTGGATTTGTTGTGAGACCTTGGTTCCTTTGCCTGCACTATTGTGCAGTGTTGTCACAATAAAGTGGCAACGAGAGCTCCACGCTTGGAACCACTTGAAGTTCTCTAAGAAATGTCCTTAGCTAAACAGCTTCTTGAGGCAGCTACATATTCAGCTTCTGTGGTGGAATCCGCGGTTGTGCTTTGCTTTGAACTTTTCCAAGTAACCGCCCCACCCTTGAGGGTGAATATGAACCCCGAGGTGGATTTTCTGGTCATCGACATCTGATTGGAAATCCAAGTCGGTGTAACCATCCACTCTCAGGTCACCACTCCCATAAATGAGTATCCTTAGTTCTCTTCAAATACTTTAGGATATTTTTTACAGCTATCTAATGTTCCTTGCTTGGGTTTGCATGAAATCGACTACAATACTTACTGCGTAAGCAATGTCAGGTCTAGGACACAGTATCGCGTACATCAGGCTACCCACTGCAGATGCATAAGGTATAGTGCTCATCTCTTTTCTATCTTCTTCACTTCGAGGACACATAGTTTTTGAGAGATGCACCCCATGCCTCATTAGCAGGAACCCTTTCTTAGAATCCTCCATCCTAAATCTCTTCAAGACTTTTTCTAAGTAAAGGGCTTGAGAAAGCCCTATCATTCTATTTGTTTGATCTCTATAGATTTGAATTCCTAGAATGTAAGTAGCTTCGCCCTTTTGACATAAGCAAGACATCCCCAAAATCTTGATGTGATTAAGACTTGGTTTTCTATTTCTCCACATTTAATATGGGGTCTTAGGAATGGACTTGGACGGACATCTATTTAAGATATGTACAGCTGTAAGGAGCGCGTGACCCCACAGTGAAATGGGTAAGTCAGTGTAGCTGAGCATGGAGCGAACTATGTCCAACAAAGTTCGATTCCTTCGCTCGGCTACTCCATTCAACTGTGGTGTCGCTGGAGGTGTGAGCTTTAATATTATACCATTCTCTCTAAGGTATTCATCAAATTCCGCACTCATATATTCTCCTCCTCGGTCAGATCGAAGAGCCTTTATATGTTGCCCAATTTGATTTTCCACTAAAGCCTTGAATTCTTTGAATCTTTCAATGAATTCAGACTTATGCTTCATCAAATACACTAGACCATATCTTGAATGGTCATCTGTGAATGTGATGAAGTAAAGGAAACCTCCACGAGTCATTTCTCCAAATAGTCCACAAACATCAGTATGCACTAAACCTAAGATTTGTGATGCTCTTTCAAAAGTCCCGTTGAAGAGAGATCTAGCCATTTTACCCTTGAGACAAGATTCACAAGTAGGATAGGGATCCAATCCCAATGGACCTATTAGTCCATCTTTCTCCATTTTGTGAATTTTGCGCTCCCTAACATGGCCTAGTCTAAGATGCCAAATTAATCTTTGGTTAATTCCTTGCCTACCACGTTTCCTTTATATAGTAATTACAGCACACCCATTCTGGACATTAAGGTGGTACAAACCATTAACTAAAGAAGCAAAGCCTACTAATTCATTATCATAATAAATGTTGCAATGTTCGTCAATAAAACAGAAAGTATAACCATGCTTAACTAAAAAAGGAATTGAAACAGTGTTCTTAAGCCCACTGGGAAAACCAAAATATTATCTAGAAATAGTATATGTCCAAAATTTTAATGTAATGAGGTAGATTCAATTCCAGTAGCTGCGACGCTTTGCCCGTTGCCTACTCTTATCTTTACCTCATTAGGGCTCAGCTTCCTACTTCATTCCAGATTCTGATTCTCCAAAACATACATGAGTATCAAATCTTGAATCAAGAATCCAAGAAGTGGAATATATGGTAATAGAACACACTACTACAAAAATACACTATTACAGGGCACCTATTACAGCGGTTCATGGGTGAACCACTGTAATAGGCTTTACCGTGGGACCGGTTATAGCGGTCTTTTGAAGAACCACTATAACCTGTTCCGACCGAATCTTCAAAAAACCGCTATAACCGGTCTATTATAGCAATTTTTTGAAGAACCGCTATCACCGGTCTATTATAGCGGTTTTTTGAAGAACCGCTATAACTGGTCGGAACTGGTTATAGCGGTTTTTCAAAGAATCGCTATTTTTGATAAAAAAAAATAAAAATAAAACTTTCCCCCCCCCAACCGGGCCTCTCTCTCTCTCTCTTCTCTCTCTCAACTCTCTCTCTCTCTATACTCTCTCTCTCTACTCCACCACCACCGCCGCCACCACCACCACCACCATCATATTTGGCCACCGCCGCTGCCACCACCATCCCCGGCCCCCCCATTTTTCTCTCTCTCTCTCTCTCTCTCTCTCTCGCGCTCTCTACTTTCTCTCTCGCTCTCTACTCTCTCTCTCCACTCCACCCCCACCAACCACCACCACCACAATTGGCCGCCGCCACCGCCATCACCATTCTTCCCCCCCCCCCCCCCCCCATTTTTGGTTTTCTCTCTCTCTCTACTCTCTCTCTTGATTGGCCACCCCCCACCGCCGCCGACCCCACCTTCTCCACCACCTTCTCTCCACTAATTATAAAACCTAGGTATATATATATATATATGTTTATATTTTTGTGAATTATATAAATGAGGGTTTTTGTTATATGTGATTATGTTAATTAATTGATTATGTTAGTGCTTGAATAATTGATTATATGGGTTTAATGGGTTTTTGTTATATATTATGGGTTTTTGTTATAGTTGATTATGTTAGTGTAATTGGTTATGTGAGTTTAATGGGTTTTTGTTATATAATGTGGGTTTTTATTATAGTTGATTATGTTAATTAATTGGTTATCTATGTTAGTGTTTGAATAATTAGTTATGTGGGTTTAATGGGTTTTTGTTATATAATGTGGGTTTTTACTATAGTTGATTATGTTAATTAATTGGTTATATATGTTAGTGTTTGAATAAATAGTTATGTGGGTTTAATGGGTTTTTATTATATAATGTGGGTTTTTACTATAGTTGATTATGTTAATTAATTGGTTATATATGTTAGTGTTTGAATAATTGGTTATGTGGGTTTAATGGGTTTTCGTTATATAATGTGGGTTTTTGTTATAGTTGATTAGTGTTAATTGGTTATGTTGGTATTATGATTGGATTTTCGTTGTATTGTTTTGTTGACATCGTTTAATGCATTCATGGTTTTGTGAAGTTCGATTGGTTTTGTTGGTTGCTAGGTAGGCTGGGGGAAGATTAAGTCGAGAACTTGGTAGAAATTTTTACGCCGTTACTCTACCAAATTTTTTCTAGAATAATGGGCATTGTTATTTGTTTTACTGCATATACATTTGTTTGAGTTTGTTGTGGTTGAAATATCTGAGTTTTGAGAATAAAATTATTTAAGAATAGTAATTAATGTTAGTTTAATTTTCAAATAATTTAAAAACTTTTATAGTGTTTTGACAATAGCTGTATGACATGATAAATTTGAATTAGGAAAAAAATGAATATAAATCAAAATCGAGATGGATCGAAGTTGGATTTTAGCAGATCATATGTTGGAGCAATATGAGAAAGGGGTGAAAGTATTCATCGACTTTGCGGTTGAGCATGCACCGGATCGGACTAGGATCAGTTGCCCGTGTTTACGATGTTGTTTTGGAAAGAGAATTAGTCCACGTGAGTTGGAAGATCATTTGGTGTGTAACGGAATTGATAAAAGCTACACATGTTGGACAAGACACGGTGAAAGCAGTGCTACCTCAGCTGATTTGGGTGGTACATCATATCGATCACGGGATTTTGACATGGATGATTATGAGCCTGATCGTTTGGAGGAGATGACAAATGTGATTGAGGAGGATTTGCGAAATTGTCCCAAGATGTTTGACAACTTGACAAGTGATTCAAAGACACCACTGTATAGTGGTATAAATTCACAAGATTGAAAGCAGTCCTAAACCTCTACAAGTTAAAAGCCAACAATGGGTGGAGTGATAAGAGTTTCACAGACTTACTTGATCTATTAAAAAATATGCTATCCGAGGATAATGTGTTACTTAATGGTACTTATGAGGCTAAGAAGATGTTAACCTCAATTGGCATGGGATATGAGAGGATACATGCCTGTCTCAATGATTGCATATTGTTTAGAACTGACTATGCATCATTGAAGGCCTGTCTGAAATGTGGCGCCTCGCGGTACAAGAAGAATGGATATGCTCCTATCAAAACTATGTGGTATTTGCCCATAATACCATGATTTAAGCGCATGTACAGTAGTAAAGAGTTAGCCAAAGACTTGACATGGCACGCTGATACAAGGATTGAAGAAAGGATTGAAGATGACAAGATTCGACACTCCTCAGATTCTCCTCAATGGAAAAAGATTGATGATGATTTCCCTGAATTTGGTGAGGAATTCAGAAACCTGCGCCTTGTATTGGCTACAGATGAGATGAACCCTCATGGCTTGCAAAGTTGCTCACATAGCACATGGCCGATGATTTTGATGATCTACAACCTTCCCCCATCGCGATGCATGAAGCGAGAGCATATAATAATGCCTATTCTCATTTCCGGGCCGAAACAACCCGGAAATGATATAGATGTTTACTTGGCTCCTTTAATTGAGGATTTGAAGGTGTTGTGGGAGACCGGTGTTCAAGTATATGACGGGTTCAGAGAAGAAAATTTCATTCTCAGAGTTATGTTATTTGGAACAATCAATGATTTTCTGGCAAGAGCAAACCTCGAGGGATATGGTGTAAATGGCCAATGTGGATGCCCCATATGTGTCAAGAGTACAGATCAAGATCGATTGACACACTCTCAGAAATATGCATTCCAAGGGCATCGGAGATGGCTAAATCGGAACCATCGATATCATCACTGGAAAAAAGCTTTCAATGGGAATATAGAAGAAGGCCGAGCTCCTAAGTGCTTGACTGGTGAAGAAGTATTTGAGAATATAAAAGACTTGGAGGTCAAATTTGCAAAGACTTTTGCAGGTGGCCTTGCAAAAACTAGGTGGAAAAAAAGGTCAATTTTCTTTGAGTTGCCGTATTGGACGTCTTTACATGTTAGACATTTTCTTAATATTATGCATTAAGAAAAATGCATTTGATAGTGTCATTGGTACACTTCTAAATGTGCCCGGAAAGACAAAAGATGGCGTAAAGGCAAGGTTAGACTTGGTTGAAATGAAGATAAGAGAAAAATTGGCACCAACAAATAAGGAGAAACATACTTATTTGCCTCCAGCAGCTCACACTCTATCTAGGAAAGAAAAAATTACATTATGTGAGTTTCTTAATGGAGTGAAAGTTCCAGAAGGGTATTCTTCAAACATTAGCAGTCTTGTAACAATGAAGGATTTGAAGCTAAAGCATATGAAGACTCACGATTGTCATGTAATCATGGATCATTTGCTACCAATTGCTATACGGGCCATTTTGCCAAAAAAGGTGAGAGAAACTATAACCTCATTATGTTTCTTCTTCAAAACAATGTGGAGCAAGGTGTTTGATCCTGAACAATTGTCTGCACTTCAAAAACAAATAGCCATCACTTTGTGTGAGCTTGAGATATATTTTCCTCCAGCGTTTTTTTGATATGATGACTCACCTACCTATTCACTTGGTTAGAGAGACACAACTATATGGACCGTCTTTTATGAGATCTATGTATCCGGCTGAGCGTTATATGAAGGTATTAAAAGGCTATGTGAAAAATCGTAGTCGACCGGAAGGTTGCATTGTTGAACGGTACATAGTTGATGAAGCGATTACATTTTGCATAGAATATCTGAAAGATTCTAATGTTGCAGAGCTTCCAAAGTCTCATGTTGTGGGAGGGAGAACAGAAGGAGAAAGCGTACTTGGAAAGCAATTAGTTAGTGTTCCTTGCACACAAAGGGATCAGGCACACCTATATGTGCTCCACAACACCGATGAGGTTGAGCCATATGTTGAAGAGCACAAGGACCAACTTAGGAGATTAAATCCAAATAAAAATGAGAGTTGGATTTCAAGAGAGCATAATAAGAGTTTCTCGGATTGGTTCCGAAAGCATATTCAAGAGAAACAGAACGAGAATCCACTTTCAGTTTCAGATAAATTAGCACGGTTGTCGATGGGTCCGGGCAGACTTGTATTTTGTCATTCAGGTTATCGTATAAATGGTCGCACATTCTATACAAAAGACCAAGATGAACGGAGTACAATACAGAATAGTGGGGTGAGTCTTGTAGCTTAAGCAATGCATATCTCAAGTGCGAGAGATAATAACCCTATCTATGCCCATTTATCATATTATGGGGTGATTGAACATATATGGGAGCCAGATTATAGTTGGTTTCGGGTGCCTGTATTTGGGTGTAGGTGGGCTGACAATAAAAATAGTGTCGATAATAGTGAAATAAGCTTCACTCGAGTAGACCTTGAAAAGGTGGGATACAAAGATGAACCTTTCATTTTGGCATCACAAGCTAAGCAAGTGTTTTTTGTCACCAATCCTATTGATAAGAGGTGGTCAATTGTTTTATCGGCAAACAAAAATACTTGTATTGAGGATGATGGTTCATATAGTGATGATGATGGGGAAAATCCTATCTTAGGTGATTCACAAGCCACTGATAGTGATGGTGACGTGGATATCGATGATGATGAATTGTATATGTGACAAGATCACTAAGAGGGGATATGGATTAATCCATCTGTTCGTCGATGTACTAAACAAAAAGGTCGTACTGAGGAGAAGCAAAAGACTACTAAGCCAACGACAAAAAGAAAACGATGAAAGGTATTTGAACTTATGTGATAATTATATGATAGACTTATTTCCTAAACTTTTTTGCTGCTTCATATATCGTTTTTTGTTAGTGTATGAGTCACGGCGTCTCTTGTTAGTGTATGAATTGAAAAATTATGTTGTTGCTATATGAAACTAAGTTCTGTATTTTTGGCTTTTGTAGGTCGATATTGTATACCGCCGCCGCCGCCACAGCCACAGCCGCTCTCTCCTTCGCCTCTACGACCACCATCGCCGCCTCCACCACTACCACCGTAAGCTTCTTCTCTCTCGCTCTCTCTATATGATAACGAGTATTATTATTTGAATACATATCATGAGTATAGCCTGTTTGTTGATATGTATTTTGATTATGTATTGTGATTGGATCAATATGTGTTGTTTTGTTGACATCGTTTAATGCATTCATGGTTTTGTGAAAGAATTGATGGATTGGTTTTGTTGTTTGCATTTTTGGGGGAAGATTAAGTCGAGAACTTGGTAGAAATTTTTGCGTCGTTACTCTACTGAATTTTTTCTAAAATAATGGTGGCGTTATTTGGTACTATATATTTGGTATATGAATCTAAATTCTGTATTTTTTTTACTTCTGTAGGTCGATGGATTCTGGAGGTGCTTCAAACAAACGTATTGAAAATGAGATATGTAAAGGTATCGCGGCAATAAAAAAAGTCATAACTTTCAGAAGTAAAGGCTTAAAGCTACCAGTCGGCTGGAATAAGAATGGCCAACCAATTGACCCAAATAAATCAACATTTGTTGGTTACATTGGAGTCATAGCTCGTGAGAGGGTGCCGATTACCATCAGTGATTGGCGACACGTCTCGGAAGCAACAAAATCAGCAATTTGGAATGAAATAGCTGTAAGTTGGTTATTATCATGTTTCTAATTAGTTAATGTATTTTTTGTTTATTCAATTTTCTCTAAATTATAATTTCATAAATACTTTGTTGTTTGTTTTTTATAGTTGGCTTTTGATATTGAAGAAAGTGGACAAAAATTTGTTTTAGCCGAAGCTGGAAAGCTAGCTCGAAACTTCAGGAGCTACTTGAGCAGAGTGTGGGTAGAGGATGATAATGGGAATATTAATTTCAGCCCACCCCAAAAATATAATATATCTCAAGAAGATTGGACAGCGTTTTTACATGTTCGGCAAAGTGAAGATTGGATGGTAATTATTTTAATTTACGGTTTCATTTGTTGCATATTGCGTTTATATGAAACCATATACATTGACTAATGCTTTAATTATGTAATGAACAGCAACTAAGTAGGGAAAATCTGGAAAGAGCAAAGGATCCTGAATATCCTTATAGGAAATCACGTCTTGGATATGTTCAACTGGAGCAAATTGAGGTACATAGTTCGTTTAACAGTGAATCCTTACAAGTTTTCTAATAAAAATTCCTTGTTAATATATATATATATATATTAATCATAATATAGATGGAAAAAAGAAAGGAAGCTGGGTCAGATTGCACAGACGTGACAAGAGCACTCGTGTGGAGAATTGCACATTCTGACAGCCAGCATAACATTGATAATGTCAATGTTAAAAGAGTAGCGGATGAAATTATGAGTTATTTGCAATTTTAGCTATATCATGTGTTGTATGTTTTTTTGAAATATTTTTTAAAAGAGCAAAGTTCACTAATTTTTTTTATTTTTTAAATGTATTATTACAGGAGTGCTTATCACAGGAGGGTAGCCATAGTGGAAACATGAGGACCCGGGATGATATATTGGCTAAAGCTCTTAAAAAAAAGAAGCATTTGGGTCGCGTTAGGGGTGTAGGCTTTGAGATATCACAAAAAAAATACTTTACGGATTCAAAGCCTTCTAAAGATGAGGAGATTGATAACTTGAAAAACATGGTGCACATGCTCACTGCATCACTATCCTCATTGCGACACGAGTTTGACGAGCATAAAGCGTCTGGGTCACAGCAGCCACATGAAGATGAGGCGGTTTCTTTGAAAGATAGCTGCCCAGATCCAGTTAAGAACCTTCCTTAGGTAATGATATGAAATTATTTAGTGATCATATAACTTGCAATTCTCTAAAACACACAAAATTTTCTAATATAATGGTATATATGTATATATATATTATATGTAGGTTGTGGTGCAATGTCAATTAGCACTTTCAACACCGTCTTATCGTATGGTGGCTAAGGGACAAATGTACAATCGATCAGATGCTAGAACACTGCATACACGTCCATTAGCCACCCACCTTGTGAAAGTGATGATTGACATTGCAATTGAAGATATTGCACCCCTACCAGTCCCTCTCGCTGATGAAGGAGTGTTCACAGTTTCTGAGGCTGTGAGACACATTGTTGCTTATCCTAAGAGTCTTGTCACTGTCAGTGATGCATCGGTACGTAATTATTAATAACTAGCCATTAATAAATTATAACAATTGTTTAAGGATACTAAATATACTTTAGTTTGTAACATTCACGTTTTGTTTTCTTTGCTTAAATAGTCTCTTGGAAAATCCAAATCATCAGTTGGAAAAAATAAATCAGAGATAACGAAGCACTCAGCTATCAAATGAACACCTCCAGTGGCCAACCCTTCACGTGAAGATGACAGAGCAGCAGACGTTGTAACAGCTGATCAATGCCCTTAGCCACTTGTAACTCTTGAAAGGTACCTGCAGATAATGCCTATTGAGCAACTGGTCAGTATAGACATTCCCGAGGCAATCTATAATAACGAACCCTATCAAGAGTATCTTGGGCGGGGGGAGATCTGTCACTTTTTGCGTAAAGAAGATATGAGTCTCTATCATTTCAGTTTACATCAAGTAATTTTTTAAATATGAATTAAAAAAAAGTTAGTTTTTAAATTATTTTACTGCATTAATTTGAACTATGTTTATTTTCGTTGCTCAAATTTATTTTATGCTCAATTTAGGTGTTTGTGGGCTAAGTACATGGTCCCCGAAGAGAAAGCAAATAATTTCGGGTTCCTTAGCCCACATACTATAGCTGCGGGAGTAGGTATTAATCTCTCTCAGCGTATCTTTCAAGCGCAATATATGACAAATGCCATGAAAGATTGCGCAGACGGGAAGTTATTTATTGCACCTTACAACACCGGGTGAGCTACTAAAAACTCAACTTTATTTTGTAAAATTTGTTACGTACGCAAAACTAATTTTGAACTTATCTTTTAAATGCTTTTTAGGGGACATTGAGTGTTGCTTGTGATTGATCCAATTAAAGAGATCATTTATTATCTGAATTCGGTGATCCGAATAACCGACTTGATATGAAAGAAACAATCAATCAGTAAGTTTTTCATTCAATCAATGTATCCATTATATTTAATATTAATTTTAAAGTGTATATATCTTCCTAGATTTCACATATATATTTGCTTGATATTGACATCTTTCCTTGTTTTTTGATGTATTTAACAGTGTTGTGTTGATGTTTCGTACAAATCGTAACACCCAAAAGATCAAATCTAAAAACATGGCCTATAAATGGACTTGTATAAAGGTTAGTGTAATTTTATATTTCCAAGAGATTATTCGTATAAAAGTTATTGTTCTAATACAATTTTGATTTCAATTTTGTAGTGCCCCATGCAGTTAAACAACAAAGATTGTGGCTTCTTCATTATGAAATTTATAAACACTAGTACAGAAAAGACCTGTTACAGCGCACATTTTACAGCGGTTTTTGGAAAACCGCTGAACGGAGAGACTTATTACAGCGGTTTATAAGTGAACCGTTATAATGGATATTAACCGGGCACCTATTACAGCGGTTCGATAAAAAACCGCTGTAATAGTTCGAACCTATTATAGCGGTTCGATAAAAAACCGCTATTATAGCGCGAAGAGAAAAAAAAAAAAAAAAATTTATAGCGGTTCATTCCCGAACCGCTATAACTGGTAAACCGGTTTATGCCAGGTATAGCGGTTCGGGAATGAACCGCTATAATTGGTAAACCGGTTATAGCGGTTCGTTCCTGAACCGCTATAAAACGTAATTAAAAATAAAAAAAAAATTCCCTCCCTTTTTTCCCCCCAAAAACCGAGCTCTCCCCCTCATTTCTCTCTACTATCTCTCACTCTCTACTCTACTCTCTCTCTCTACTCTACTATCTCTCTCACTCTCTACTCTACTCTCTCTCTCTACTCTACTATCTCTCTCACTCTCCACCACCGCCCCCGCCATCGTCTCCACCGCCGCCGCCGCCGCCGCCCCATTTGATTTTTCTCTATCTCTCTACTCGATCTCTCTCCCTATACTCTACTCTCTCTCTCTATACTCTCTCTCTCACTCTCAAGCTACCTAAACCGCCCCCGTCCCGTCGCCACCACCTCCACCACCACCCGAAACCGCCGCCGCCCGAGCAGCCGCCGCCGCCGTGACCCACCACTCTCCTCCTCTCTCTCTTTATAGGTATATATATATATATGTTTATATATGTTATGTTATATATATATATATTATGTATATATTAAATTTAGGTTATGTGTTAATTTCTTGTTTGTTATATATTAATGTTATGTTAATTCTGATTTTGTGATGTATATAATGTAGGTTATATGTTAATTTGTTAATTATTGTTATATATATCATGTTATGTTAATTGGGGTTTTATAAATTATATAGTGGATTTTTGTTATATGTTGTAGTTGATTTTTTACTAACTTTGAATGCAAATCTGATTTGTTCTAGGCATCTCATGAGTATGTTCGATATATGTATGTATATCCCTATGTGTCTAGTTTCATATGAATAAAACGGTTCATGAATCGGAGCTTTCCACAATGAGTTATGAATTTTCTCGTGAAGACGCGCACAGCTGTTTTGAAAATTGACAGATTTTTCTCTAACTTTGAATACAAATCTGCTTTTTTCTAGACATTTACTGAGTATGTGAGATATATGTGTGGATAGCCCTATGTGTCTAGTTTCATATGAATAAAACGGTTCATGAATCGGAGCTTTCCACAATGAGTTATGAATTTTCTCGTGAAGACGCGCACAGCTGCAATTGACAGATTTTCTCTAACTTTGAATACAAATCTGCTTTTTTCTAGACATCTACTGAGTATGTGAGATATATGTGTGGATAGCCCTATGTGTCTAGTTTCATATGAAGAAAACGGTTCATGAATCGGAGCTTTCCACAATGAGTTATGAATTTTCTCGTGAAGACGCGCACAGCTGTTTTGAAAATTGACAGATTTTTCTCTAACTTTGAATACAAATCTGCTTTTTTCTAGACATCTACTGAGTATGTGAGATATATGTGTGGATAGCCCTATGTGTCTAGTTTCATAGGAAGAAAACGGTTCATGAATCCGAGCTTTCTACAATTATTTATGAATTTTCTCGTGAAGACGCGCACAGCTTTCTGCACAACCGAGAAGCTCCAAAAACTTTATATCGTGATGCTTTAATTTATTTGTAGTTTTATGTGCTTTTGGATCCAATTGGTGATCAATATTTATAATATGATGCTTTATTTGTAGTTTTTTATGTGATCTATGTGATCCAACTGGTGATCAATATTTGTAGTTGTTCCCCTGGAAATATGATGTTTTATGTGATCCAACTGGTGATCAATATTTTTGTATCGTTTTGTGTTCGTTGTGGGTGAAAGATTAGAGTGTTGGGTTTGTTGTGGTTGAAATTGGTAGTATTTTTTGCGTCGTTTCCCTGTTGAGATTTTAGCGGATCGTAAGATTCGACTTCTGTTGGTTACAACCCACTGAGAAGATTAAGTCAAGAACTTGGTAGAAATATTTGCGTCGTTACTCTGCCGAATTTTTTATAGAATAATGCGAAATAAATTAAAAATAAATTTATTTAATTAATTTAACTATCAATTGATGTTAAAATTATTTAATTTAATTAATTGAGAATTTAGATGGATCGAAGTTGGATTGTAGCGGATCGTATGTCGGAGCAATATGGGAAAGGGGTGAAAGAATTCATCGACTAGGATTAGTTGTCCATGTTTATGTTGTTGTTTTGGAAAGAGAATTAGTCCACGTGACTTGGAAGATCATTTGGTGTGTAATGGAATTGATAAAAGCTACACACGATGGACAAGACACGGTGAAAGCAGTGCCACCTCAGCTGATTTGGGTGATACATCATATCGATCAGTAGATTTTGACATGGATGATTATGAGCCTGATCGTTTGGAGGAGATGACCAATGTGATCGAGGAGGATTTGCGAAATTGTCCCAAGATGTTCGACAATTTGACAAGTGATTCAAAGACACCCCTGTATAGTGGTAGTAATTTCACAAGATTGAAAGCAGTCCTAAACCTCTACAAGTTAAAAGCTAACAATGGGTGGAGTGATAAGAGTTTCACAGACTTACTTGGTTTATTAAAAAGTATGTTACCCGATGATAATGTGTTACCTAATCGTACTTATGAGGCTAAGAAGATGTTAACTGCAATTGGTATGGGATATGAGAGGATACATGCTTGTTTCAATGATTGCATCTTGTTTAGAAAGGACTATGCATCATTGACGGTGTGTCCCAAATGTGGCACCTCACAGTACAAGAAGAATGGATCTGCTCCTGTCAAAACAGCATGGTATTTGCCCATAATACCTAGATTTAGACGCATGTACAGTAGTGAAGCATTTGCCAAGGACTTGACATGGTATGCTGATAGAAGGCTTGAACAAGGGATTGAAGATAACAAGATTAGACATCCTTCAGATTCTCCTCAATGGAAAAAGATCGATAATGATTTCCCTGAATTTAGGGAAGAACCAAGAAATTTACGCCTTGTATTGGCTATAGATGGAATGAACCCACATGGCTTGCAAAGTAGCTCACATAGTACATGGCCGGTGATTTTGATGATCTACAACCTACCCCCTTCGCGATGCATGAAGCGAGAGCATATTATGATGCCTATACTAATTTCCGGGCCGAAACAACCTGGAAATGATATAGATGTCTACTTGGCCCCTTTAATTGAGGATTTGAAAGAGTTGTGGGAGACCGGTATTAAAGTGTATGATGGGTTTAGAAAAAAGAGCTTCAATCTCAGAGTTATGTTGTTTGGTACAATCAATGATTTTCCAGCAAGAGCTAATCTCGAGGGATATGGTGTACATGGGCAATGTGCATGCCCCATATGTGTCAAGAGTACAGATCAATATAGACTCCCACACTCTCAGAAATATGCATTCCAAGGGCATCGAAGATGGTTGAATCGAGAACATCGATATCGTCGGTGGAAGAAAGCTTTCAATGGGAGCATAGAAGAATGTCGAGCTCCTAAGTGTTTGACCGGTGAAGAGGTGTTTGAGAATGTAAAAGACTTGGATATCAAGTTCGGAAAGACTTTTGCAGGCGGCCTTGCAAAAACTGGGTGGAAAAAAAGGTCAATTTTTTTTGATTTGCTGTATTGGAAATCTTTACATGTTAGACATTTTCTTGATATAATGCATATTGAGAAAAATGTATTTGATAGTGTCATTGGTACTCTTCTAAATGTGCCCGGCAAGACAAAAGATGGAGTAAAGGCAAGGTTGGACTTAGTTGAAATGAAGATAAGAGGTAAATTGGCACCAACAATGAAGGGAAAACATACTTATTTACCTCCAGCAGCTCACACGCTATCTAGAAAAGAAAAAATTGCATTATGTGAGTTTCTTTGTGGAGTGAAAGTTCCCGAAGGGTATTCTTCGAACATTAGCAGTCTTGTATCAATGAAGGACTTGAAGCTAAAGCATATGAAGACTCATGATTGTCATGTAATCATGGATCATTTGCTACCAATTGCTTTACGGGCCATTCTGCCAAAAAAGGTGAGAGAAATGATAACTAGATTGTGTTTCTTCTTCAAAGCAATGTGGAGCAAGGTGTTTGATCCTGAACAATTGCCTGCACTTCAGAAACAACTTGTCCTCACTTTGTGTGAGCTTGAGATGTATTTCCCACCCGCGTTTTTTGATATAATGACTCACCTACCTATTCACTTGGTTAGAGAGACACAACTTTGTGGACCAGCTTTTATGAGATCTATGTATCCGGCTGAGCGTTATATGAAGGTATTGAAAGGCTATGTGAAAAATCGTAGCCGGCCGGAAGGTTGCATTGTTGAGCAGTACATAGTTGATGAAGCTATTACATTTTGCACAGAATATCTGAATGATTCTAACGTTGCAGAGCTTCAAAAGTCTCCTGTTGTGAGGGGGGGGGGGGGGAACAGAAGGAGAAAGCGTAATTGGAAAGCAATTAGTGAGTGTTCCTAGCACACAAAGGATCAGGCACACCTATATGTGCTCCACAACACCGATGAGGTTGAGCCATATGTTGAAGAGCACAAGGACCAACTTAGGAGAATAAATTCAAGTAAAAATGAAAGTTGGATTTCAAGAGAACATAACAAGAGTTTTATCGATTGGTTCCGAAAGTGTATTCAAGAGAAACAAAATGAGAATTCACTTTCAGTTTCAGATAAATTGGCACGGTTGTCGGTGGGCCCGGGCAGATTCGTATTTTGTCATTCGGGTTATCGTATAAATGGTGTCACATTTTATACAAAAGACCAAGATGAACGGAGTACAATGCAGAATAGTGGGGTGAGTCTTGTAGCTGAAGCAATGCATATCTCAAGTGCGAAAGATAATAGCCCTATCTATGCCACTTTACCATATTATGGGGTGATTGAACGTATATGGGAGCTGGATTACAGTTGGTTTCGGGTGCCTGTATTTGGGTGTAGGTGGGTTGACCATAAAATGGTGTCGATGATAGTGAAATAGGTTTTACTCGAGTAGACCTTGAAAAGGTGGGATACAAAGATGAACCTTTCATTTTGGCATCTCAAGCTAAACAAGTGTTTTTTGTCACCGATCCTGTCGATAAGAGGTGGTCCATTGTTTTATCGGCAAACAAAAATACTTGTATTGAGGATGATGGCCTATATAATGAAGATGATGGAGGAAATCCTATCTTAGGTGGTTCACAATCCACAAATAGTGACGGTGACTTGGATATCAGTGATGATGAATTGTATATGCGAGAAGATCACCAAGAAGGGATATGGATTAATCCTTCTGTTCGTCGGCGTACTAAACAAAATGGTCGTACTGAGGGATCACAAAAGATTAGTAAACCAGCGACAAAAAGAAAACGATGAAAGGTATTTGAACTTATTTGATAATTATATGAGTAACTTATTTGAACTCTTTTGTTAAGTATGCAGTTAAAGTGTAAATTATATTGAACCAGCTTGTAATATTATATTAGTGAATGAGTTACACTAACTTCTGTATTTTTTTGCTTTTGTAGGTCGATACCGTATACCACCACAGTCACCCTCTCCTCCGCCACTACCACGACGACCACTACCAATGTAAGCTTATCAATATTTGGTTTTGTACTTTTTGATGTGATTTATATGATCCAACTGATTAATGATGTGATTAATGCATATATATTTATTTTCGTTTGTTGTTGTTGAAATATTTGAATTTTCACTTATGAAATCTTGTAGATGGATTCTGGAGGTGCTGCAAACCCAAGTGTTGAAAGTGAGATACGGAGAGGTATTACAGCAATGAAGAAAGTAATAAAGGCCAAAAGTAAAGGCATAAAGCTACAAGTTGGTTGGAACGAGTATGGTCAACCAGTGGACCCAAATAAATCAACTTTTGTTGGTTACATTGGCGTGATAGCTTGTGACAGGGTCCCTATTACTATCAGTGATTGGCGCAGCGTCCCTGCAGCAATAAAATATGCCATTTGGAATGAAATAGCTGTAAGTTAGTTATTATATATTATGTTTTTAATTGGTAAATGTATTTTTTTTTTTTCTCTAAATTAACATTTTTTATATACTTTGTTCTTTGTTTTTATAGTTGGCCTTTGATATTGACGAAAGTAGACAGAAGTTCGTCTTAGCCGAGGCTGGGAAGCTAGCTCGAAACTACAGGAGCTACTTGACCAGAATCTGGGTAGAGGATGATGATGGGAACATTAATTCAAGCCCACCCGAAAAATATCGTATATCTCAAGAAGATTGGACAAAATTTGTAGAAAATACGCCAAAGTGAAGCTTTTCAGGTATTTATTTTAATTTTAGGTTTCATTTAATTTATTGAAACTATATACAATTGACTAATGCCTTGATTATATAATGAACAGCAACTACGTAAGGACAATTCTGAAAGAGCAAAGGACCCTGATAATCCTTACAGGGCATCACGTCTTGGATATGCTCAAGTGAGTATATTGAGGTACGTAGTTCGTTGCAAGTTGTAATTCTAATCAAATTTCCTTACAAATTTTCTAATCAAATTTCCTTAATTACAAATTTTCTAATCAAATTTATTTCCTTACAAATTTTCTTATATAGAAGCATAAAAGAAAGGATGCTGGGTCAGATGTCACAGAGGTGACACGAGCACTAGTGTGGAGGGTTGCACATTCTGACAGCCAGAACAAGATTGATAATGTCAATGTTAAAGAGTAGTGGAATCAATGGTGAGTTATTTGCAATTTTAGTTATATAGTGTGTTGTATGCTTTTTTAAAAATAATTTTAAAATAACAAATTTTTGTATTTTTTAAATGTATTATTACAGGAAAGCTTATCACAGGAGGGTAGCCACAGTGGACCCGAGAAGACCCGGAATGATATACTGGCTCTAGCTCTTAAAAAGAAGGAGCATCCGGGTCGAGTTAGGGGTGTAGGCTTTGGGGTATCCCAAACAGATTACTTTTCGGATTCAAAGCCTTCAAAAAATACGGTGATTGATAACTTGCAAGACACGGTTCAAATGCTCACTCAATCACTATTCGAATTGCGACGCGAGTTTGAGCAGCATAGGGCGTCGGTCGTCGCAGCAGCCACATACAGAAGAGGCGGTTTCTTTGAAAGATAGCTGCCCAGAAGTGAAAGACCTTCCTCAGGTAATTAATGAAAAGCATATTTTTAGTGATAATGTAACTTACAATCCTATATTTCTGTATGATATACAACTTTCTAATATAATGGTATATATATATATATATATATATATATATATGTAGGATGTGGTGCAGTGTCAATTAGCACTTTCTACACCGTGTTATCGTTTGGTGGCAAGAGGAACAATGTACAATCAACCAAAGGATAGAACATTGCATACATGTCCATTAGCCTCCCACCTCGTGAAAGTGTCGATTGACATTGCAATTGAAGATATTGCACCCTTACCAGTCCCTCTCGATGATGAAGGAGTGTTCACAGTATCTGAGGCTGTGGGATACATGGTTGCTTGGCCTAAGAGTCTTGTGATTGTCGGTGATGCATCGGTACGTAATTATTAATAGCTAGTCATTATTAAATTATAACAATTGTTTAATGTTAATAAATATACTTTCATTCATAACGCCCACGTTTGTTTTCTTTTGCTTATAGTCTCTCGGAAAATCCAAATCATCACTCGGAAAAAGCAAATCAGAGATGACGAAGCACTCACATGTCAAAAATACACCTCTAGTGGCCAACCCTCCTTCTCTAGTGGCCAACCCTCCTGCTCCACCCCCTAATTCACTTGCAATTCTTGAAAGGTTCTTTGGGATGATGATGCTGCTGTGATAACACTATCCGGATAGACATACCCGAGGAAATCTTCAATATCCCCTTTCCAGAATATATTGGGCGGGAGGAGATCGGTGACTTTGTGCATAAAGAACAGATAGGAGCCTCTATCATTACTGCTTACATCAAGTAAGTTTTTAATATTAATTAAGAAAAAGTAAGCTTTTAATTAAATTATTTTACTGCATTAATTTGAACTATGTTTTTTTGTTACTCAAATTTATTTTATGCTCAATTGTAGGTGTTTGTGGGTTAATCACGTGGTCCCCGAACAAAAACAAAAAAATTCGGGTTCCTTAGCCCACATTCTATATCTGCGGGAGCAGGAATTACTCCCACGCAGCTTGTTGACAAATCGCAAATATAGCAAATACTATGATAGCTAGTGCACTGGAGGGGAAGTTGTTTTCTTGCACCTTACAACTCCGGGTGAGCTACTAAAGACACATTGTTATTTTGTAAAATTTGTTACGTAGGCATAACTAATTTAAAATTTTTTTGAATATGCTGATTAGGGGCCATTGGTTGTTGCTCGTGATTGATCCAATTAAAGAGATCGTTTATTATTGGATTCTTTGCACGGTAATCCAAATAACCGACATGATATGAAAGATATGATCAATCAGTAAGTTTATCATTCAATTAAATGTATCCATTATATTATATTTAATATTAAGTTTAAAGTATATATATTATAACTAGACTTCATATATATATATTTGCTTGATATTGACATATTTCCTTGATTTTGATGTTTTTAACAGCGCTGTCTTGATGTTTCGAGCAAATAAAAACAACCAAAAGATCAAATCAAAAAACAAGGCCTGTACATGGAGTTGTATACAGGTTAGTTTAATTATATTATTTTAATTATAGTTTCAAGAAATTATTCGAATAAAAGTTATTTGTTCTAATACAATTTTGATTTGAATTTAATTTGTAGTGCCCCATTCAAATAAATGCCATAGATTGTGGGTTCTTCGTCATGAAATTCATGAAAGATATTATTAGACACGGAGAATCTATAATCCCACCGACGGTATGCATAATCCTAATTAATATTAATCAAATTCTAATGTCCCTTTTAAGTTATTAAACATTTTTGTTGGATTTTAATATTTGTCTTGCAGTACTTTGCTGATTGTCAGTACGCCACTTACACTATAGAGCAACTTGATGAAGCACGTTCTGAATTGGCACAATACATTTTTAAATGCGCTTTGATATGCCGGCGGTGTAAAGTTGAAAATTATTGTAATTTATTTGATTTAAAAGCAGTGAGTGATTAGTTTTATTGTTTATTGTAAACCCGTTATTATTTGAAATTATTGGAGATTATTATTTGGTGAATGAAATTAATTTTGGATTTGAATTTGTTGTTTCTGTTGAGCAATTGGTTTGTTTTATGCGTTATTGATGAGTTGAATTTTGAGCTTGTGGGAAGGATATAGCTGTAGCTGAAATTATAACAGAAAAAAATAAAAAAAAAAATCATGTTACAGCGGTTCGTTTCTGAACCGCTGTAACAGGCTACGGCTTTTACAGTTAAATTTTATTTTTATTTACCTATTACAGCGGTTCGTTATTGAACCGCTGTAATAGGGTTCATTTTACAGCGGTTTTTAACCGCTGTAATAGTAAACATACCAATTACAGCGATACGTATTACAGCGGTTAAAACCGCTATAATAGTGAAAAAAAAACCGCTGTAACAGACCTCTTCTGTACTAGTGAAAGGATATTATTAGCCATGGAGAATCTACAATCCCACCAACGGTATGCATATATAATCCTAATTAATACTCATCATCAAATTCTAATTTCCCTTTTTAAGTTATTAAACCTTTAATTTGTTGGGTTTTCAATCTATATCTTGCAGTACTTTCCTGATTATCAGTACGTCACTTACTCTATAGAGCAACTTGATGAAGTACGTTGCGAATTGGCACAATACATTTTCCAATGCGTTTGGTATGGTTGTAAGTTGAAATTGTGTAAATTTTTATTTGAACTTTGTTGATTTTAATTGGTTGATTGTAAACTCGTTATCATTTGTTGGAGATTATACATAAAATTTGATATGTTGTTAGGAGGAAAGAATTGGTTTTCATCTGTTAGAGATGAGATCATTTGGTGAAGTTAATTTTGGGTTTTAATTTGTTGTTTCTGTTGAATTGATTTTTATGGTTGGTTTGTTGTGTTAGTGTGTTGAATTTTAATTTTTATGGTTTGTTGTACAGTACAGCTGGGAAAATAATATTAAAAAAAAGACGTATCACCTATTATAGCGGTTATTACCATAACCACTATAATAGTGTCTCCAAAAAAAAATTAAATAAATAACCTATTATAGCGGTTATTTCAAGCATAAACACTTGTCCTCATATCTTGCCCTCTTATTCCTCCTTCGCTGCACCTTGTTGCGAGTTCCCTTGGATGCTCCCACTCGCTGACTGCTGTTATCATTCCTTCGTTCATCCAATGAATTAGGAACAGTGATAGCAAATGGATTATTCCACTTGTCCGCCCTTATTTGATTCTGAGCGACCTTGAGTTTATCCAGTAGCCCAACTAATGAACCATCAATGTCATTCATGTTAAAGTTCATGACGAAATCATAGAATGAATCAGGGAGTGACTGTAAGATGAGGTCAACTTGGAGATGTAGATCCATATAGAAATTCAAAGATTTAGTTTCTCTATCATGGTCTCATTTTGAAAACATGTTCTCCTACATCTACACCTTCAGCTATCTTAGTTCGAAAGAGATCTCTTGATATAAAATATCTGGCGGTCTTACCGCGTCTCTCCAAAACTCATCCAAGTGAAGGAATATCTCTTGCATTATCCATCTTATCATGGGATCCTTGCAACTCAATGCACATGGAGCTTAAGATGTACACTCTTGCTCTATGGTGTCAAGCTGCAATCCAAACAAGCTAAGTGAACTTCATCACCTTTATCTCTTCCAGGAATGGGAGGACGGCCAATTTCCAATACATAATCTATGGATTCACTACTAAGGGACCATCCTTAATTTTCTGAGCCATTCTATGTAATTAAGTCCAGGAAGAATGGTATTCTCATCAATTTTGATAGTGGTTTGGGAGATGATGGTCCCAAGTGGCATACAAAAAGGTCTAGGGGGTGTTGAATAGACCCTGAAGTCTTTTTCGACTTCAAAAGTTCGTATAACTTTGAAGAATTTGAACGTTTGGAAAGCTTAGCGCTAGGTCAGGCGCTTAGAAGGTTAACTTAGACTTAGTGATTTCAACAATTACCAAAGTAGGGTAATGTTCAATTGCTAATCAGGGTTAGCACAACGGAAAAAAATGATTTAAAGCTTAGCGTTCTTTTAACTTAAATAGTCGCTTAACTTTTTAAATGCTTTTGCACGATGTAATATGCAAATGTAAAGTAAAAGCAATAAAACAATAAAATCAACAATACATTGTAAGGTTCACTGGGTGATGTAATCCCAGCTACGTCCTTCTTCTCCTTTGCACTCGGAGGAATTCATTAGATTGATTATCGAAGAGTCACACAGAGACTTCTACAAAGTAGATGAAAGGGAAGACGATCTTTGAGCTCCTTGATCACATAGATTTCAGCTCCAATGAAGATCTTCTTCAACAAGCTTCTCTCACATAGAAATGTTGCTTGTGGAATTAATAAACTTTCTCACTCAGATAAAAGATGTTGAGGGTTTTGTCACGGGTTTGTTTGATGTTGGAAAGTTCAAACAACTTGGGATATCAATAGGAATTTAAGGTTCTTCTCTGAAGAGGTTTGAGATATCTATATTTGTCTTTGGAATGTATTATGAAAAGCTTGAAAATTTTTGGCTATGGAGTTTGTAAGCTTTTCTCTCAAGTAATCTCAGTAGAGTGTTGACCTTTTTCTTGTGTATGTACATGTATATCTAGGGTTTGCTGGAGGGTACTATTTATAGGGTTTTTTGGAATTTGTCCGTTGGACACATATGGGCGCGTGTAACTCACGCAACGCGTTAAATAGTCCCTTTCTGACATTCCTGAATTTCTGCTGGTTCCGATTGGACATGAGCAGTTTTTGAACTTTGATTTCTAACAGTCTAGTCAAAAGGTGCCTTGTCCACAAGTCATAATGCCTTATCACATTTAATGCACTTTATCAGGCATTTAATGCATTTGAATTTAGTTCCCGTTGGAAATAAATATCCATTGATGATTGCATTTAAGTCTTCCATAACTTGAGAATTTATTTCAGGTGAATCTGATCCTCGATCGCTTGAGCCATTTGAGCGCTTGATTCATAAATCCTGAAACAGTTTTTTAGCACTTGACAGACGCTAAGAACTAATCTTCATATTCTCTTAACTTCAGACCCTGATCTTCAACTTCATCTCTAATAGACTCATCTAGAATTCTACTAGCGACTTGGTATCCAATACTTAGTCTAATATCTACAAAAATAAAAATTACAAGCCTAACAAAATTACAAACTTTCAAATGCTTATACAATAGTTCTATGAAAATATAAACTTACATTATTTTTGGGTCTAACATAAAATTCTATCTTATCATCATCAAAACATCTAACATGAAATTTCCTAACAATTTTCCCCTTTTTGATGACGTTAAGACCTTAAATCTTACAACTCTTTTATAGATTAAGAGTTCAAAGAAAAGCCAAAATAATCATAAGTTAGCATTTAGAAAGTTAGACAAGTTAGGTAATGTTAGATTAGCCTCAACAAGGCGTTTCAGCATTCAATCATTCATTCATCATATATGGAATTTTAAAAACATACAATGATTGTACTGAAAAAAAGATAACGAGCGACATCATACACAAAGAAATAAAATATAAAACAATAGAATCATTTTCTTTGTCACTTCTTCGAATCCTCTTCTTGATAGATTTCATTCGCTAGATCTAGCAGATCATGGTAAATGTCTCGCATTCAGTCGTTGGAAGGTTTCCAATCGAGAGGTCTTCTCAGCGGTGCCGTGTATGGATTAAAACCCATACCTTCTAAAAATTCTACATCAATGTCCGGAAGCCTGTGCCTGCCTTGGTAGTATCTTGGCTTTTGCTTCTTAGAGAGCATCTTCTTTATGATTACTATCTCTTCAAACATGGAGTGCCAATGCTTATTGTCTGTTTTAGAATTTGGCTTCGTCAAGGCTTTTCCTTTGGCTTTAAACATTTGATGCTTTTTTTTTCTCATCTTCCCCTTTCTTGGCATCATTAAAGGAGGTCTTGAGGTCAGCGATATCTCTTCTTAATAGCCTAACTTCTTAAATAAGTAAAGCGACTTGTTCCTCAATACCCTGAGCAACCGAATTGGGAGAGTTCTGTTGCCGATTTAGCAAATTGGAACTTCCAATTCGATGACTTTCGCCAAACAGAGTCAGCGCTAGAGGAAGCCCCTACTAAGACAATTGAAGCGTCCATTTCTGAAGCTGTCCGTATTCCAGTGTCTGCTGAAGAACCTGTTCAAGCGTCTCCACCAGAGGATATTCCTAACGCTCTTGAACCTGTTGCTGCTGATATTGCTGAGGATCTCTCTCTTGACGTGCGAGGTACTGTCTTTGATCCAGCATATCAAGCTCCCCTTGACTCTCCATAATTGATTAATAATTAATCTTATCTATTAATTAAGGGATAATTGCATATCATACCCCTGTGAAATATGAAACCCGCACACATCCCCCATGTGTTAAAAAAATAGCCTGAAATAACCCTATGATATTTTTAATTTGCAAAAGTCCCCCAAACTTGCTTCAAATATACTGCGCGTGTAATCCACCTTCCGCGAATTTAACACGGATTGGGGGTTTTGTGTAGGATTTTGAAAATCATAAGGTCATTTCAGGCTATGTTTTTAACACAGGGGGGATGTGTGCAGGTTTCATATTTCACAGGGGTATGATATGCAAGTATCCCATTAATTAATTACCTCATTTAATGAGTAACCAATTAATAATATTTAATTTATCCAATAAATTAAATTCTCATAAACTCAATGGAAAAATTCCTTTTATTTTTCTTTGTCAATCCTTAAGCGCGACTCTTTAGGTTCGTCTCGCTTGATAATGAGAGAAATCCAAAAGAAGTGGGTAATATCACGCTAGTTATGTAGCCCACTTTGAGGCCAAACGAGAGCAAATTTCCGAAACCTTTCCAATCGTAAATTCTGTATATGTATAAACTTTTTGTTCTCGTGTCCTAGTCAAGTGAAAGTCATGATTATGTCAAAGTCACTAAAATTGACCGTATGTATAAATTATAATAATACGAGATCACTGAGTTTGCTTTTGTGCCCAGCACAAGCAACTCTTATGCTTTAGCCAAAGACTTTGGTCTCTATTATCTATAATCACATAGGACACTGTCTCATTCACTTATGAAAGAACAAATTTCATCTTAGTAATTAGTTAAAATTACCACTTGCCCATCAAGCCTCATTTCGAGGATGGCCACACCAACGAGTGAATTGGATCTAACTACTCTAGTGACAGACTTCATGTCACAAGTGCATCTTTAGCCTAATACTTCTGGTCAAAGGTTCACTTAAACCTATTGTGAATAATCAGTTCTGTCATTGATAGTCACAAAGTGAAAACTCATGTGACAGAATCGATACAAGTCATGTTCGAACATATCAGTTCCACTGATGTGTCTATAATCATAAGCTCCCACTATCACATAGTGTCCAACAGGCACTTCGATGTTACAGCTTACAAATAGACCCTTGAGGGGGTATGTTGGTGATTTTAATAAGTGAGGGGAGGTTTTGGTAATTACACAATAAGTTAAGGGGTCTGTATGTAATTTTCCCTTATAATTATTCAGATAGAATTTGAATATGTTAGTTTAAATTCATTTTTTATATCAAAATTATATCTACTAATTCTACTTATTGATTACCTTTGTTTTAAATTTTACTAAAATTGTCAAATTGGTATTGTAACTTATCTTTAGTTCCTTTTCGGTCTCTTTCTAACTCAGTTAATCAGTTTAGTCCTTAGCTTTCTAGTTATCACAAATTTCCTTCGAGATGCATAGATACTACTAAAAATGATCCTGTACAGTATCTTATCCCTATCGTACCCTCTACGAATACTCCCGGATACCGTATCCAAAATACTTTTTGAAGTGTCCAAGAATAAAATGAAAGAAGAAAATTCTGGATATCGTATCCGATACAAATTTGAGGTATCTGACACGTCTTGGATACCAGATAGAGTCTACTTTTGATACTATTCAACATTTTTTGGGCTAAAATAGGAAAATAGATAATATTTTTGGTCTTTTATTAAAAACTAAAAGTTAAACAAATAAGAAAAATTTTTAAAGAACTAGACAAAATTTTATTTATATAAATAAAACTATTGAATTAAATTTATTTTTTAATGTCATACATGCATATACATAAACGTACTATCGACGTATCGTATCCTAAAATTTTAAAATTTATCAGATTCTGTATCCGTATTGTATCTTATTCGTATCCGTGTATCTTATTCGTATCCGTGTATCATATGTTATCCCCTAAATTTGAATCTAAACTCAATTGATATTGTTTAGACATAAATTGACTTGCGAAAAGATGTTATGTATATGTACATTCGAATATTGTAAATCTGAGTGGGTAATGTGAGATAAAATTGGAGAACTAAGAAAAACTTACATTTTTTGACTCCACATTTTCTTTCCAGGATATCCACATGGTTAAAAGCTCCAAACTAATCTCTACTATGCAAGAGACTTTCTCACATATATAATAATTATAAACCCGAGAGTTCGTGTTTAAACAACTAAAGCTAATTTCACTTAGGTCACTCCGTTGATTACTAAGCCCTTCCCTCAGGCCTCAACAATGATATTTGATGAGGAAATCATTCAAAAATCCCTAATTCCTAATTAAAATTAAGAATCAGTCCCTAGCCACAATATTACATTCTGCACTCCCTAGTTACTAATATAAATTTGAATTCAATCCCTACGCACCTGAAAGGACAAAAATGCCCCAATTTTTATTAATTTTTTAATCATCTTCCTCACATCTCTCTCCTCTTTCTTCCTTTTCCCCTTCACCACAAATTCAATTACATATATATGAGATATTATCAATAAATGTCTTGTATGAAAGAATTTTGTCTTCACAAGTAAGCTAAAATTTACTGACAGTTTTGCGCGATTCACGATAGAGTCCATAACACACTGTAAGATTGTCGGAATCATCTGCAATTTTTTTATTTCAAAGTAGACACAGAGATTTCTGAAAATGTATGACACTTTACCAAAACATTTCTATTATGAACAGATTTTCCTTCAAATATAAGCTAAAATTTATTGATAGTTTTGTGCGACTTCACTAGAAAGTCCATAACACACTATACAATGCTCGAAATCATAAACCGCTTTTTTAATATCACCTTAATAGTCACATAGAGTTTTCTGAAAATGTATGAACTATTATCAAGAAATGGCTAGTATGAAACAAGTTTTCCTTCAAATATAAGCTAAAATTTATCGATAGTTTTGCATGACTTCACGGGAAAGTCCATGACGCATTGTATGATGCTCGAAATCATAACCATTTTTTTTCTTTCAATATAGACACATAGGAATTTTCAGAAATGTATGACACACTATCAAAAAATGTCTAGTACAAAACAATATTCGCTTCAAACATAAGCTAAAATTTGTGGGCGGTTTTGCGCGACTTCGCAAGAAAGTCCATCACTCATTGTACGATGCTGGATATCATATACTGCTTTTTCACTTTAAAAGTAGACACATAGAGCTTTTTGAAATTGTTTGAAAAATTATCAAAAAATGTCAAGTATGAAACAGTTTTATGTACTAATAATAGATTCATTTTATGTACAATACATTAGTTTTAATGTCCAAATATGTCAATTAATAGATAAAAATAAGTCCATTGATATGAAATCAACGTCAGTTGAAATGAAATAATATGTCCATTTAATGTACTAATACCTAAATTTTAATATACAAATACTTCAATTAATAGATAAAAATACGTCAAGGGTTATGAAATCATACGTCATATTGAATGAAATCATAAGTCATATTGAATGAAATAATACGTCCATTTAAATACTTCAGTTTGATGTTGAAATACGTCATCTAAAATGTATAATTTATATATATATACTAATATGTCAACTTATTTGATCACGTAGGTCATTAGACTACAAACGTACGTCATTAGACTATACACATACGTTATTAGATTATACACGTACGTCACTTTTATTAAAGTAATACGTCATCTCAAATGTTGACAGACGGCCTTTATATTTATTAATACATCATTTTAGTTGTGACAATACGTCATTTCATATGTAATAATACTTCGATTTTCTATTGAAATACATCATTTAAAATGTATAATTTATATACTAATACGTCAACTTATGTGACCACATACATCATTAGTCTATACTCATACGTCATTAAATTATACACGTACATCATTCTTATTAAAATAATACGTCATCTTAAATGTTGACATATGGCCTTTATATTTATTAATACATCCTTTTAGTTGTAACAATACATCATTTCATATGTAATAATACTTCGGTTTGCTATTGAAATGTGTCGCTTAAAATGTATAATTTATATATGTTATACATCAACTTATTTGACCACGTACTCATTAGCGACTATACACATACTCCGTTAGATTATACACGTTCGTCATTTTTATAAAAATAATACGTCATCTAAATGTTGACATACGGCCATTCTATTTATTAATACATCATTTTAGTTGTAACAATACATCATTTTATATGTAATAAAACTTTGATTTGCTGTTGAAATACATCATTTAAAATGTATAATTTGTATATAATAATACGTCAACTTATTTGACCACGTACATCATTAGACTACACACGTACTTTATTAGGCTATACACATACATCGTTAGATTATACACACACGTTGTTCTTATTAAAATAACACGTCATCTTAAATGTTGACATACGACCTTTATATTTATTAATACATCCTTTTAGTTGTAACAATACATCATTTCATATGTAATAATACTTCGGTTCATTGTTGAAATACGTCAGTTAATGTATAATTTACATATATTAATACTTTAACTTATTTGACCACGTAAGTCATTAGAATACTTGCATACGTCATTAGACTATACACATACATCGTTAGACTATACACATACATCGTTCTTATTAAAATAATGCGTCATCTTAAATGTTGACATACGACCTTTATATTTATTAATGCATCATTTTAGTTGTAGCAATACAGCATTTCATATGTAATAATACTTTAGTTTGCTGTTGAAATACGTCATTTAAAATGTCTAATTTATATATACTAATACATCAATTTATTTGACCACATACATCATTAGACTACATACATTCGTCATTAGACTATACACAAATGTCGTTAGACTACACACATACATCATTTTTATTAAAATAATACGTCATCCTAAATGTTGACATACGGCCCTTATATTTATTAATACATCTTTTTAATTATAACAATACATCATTTTATATGTAATAATACTTACCCCCTAAACCTTAAATCCTAAAACCTAAACCCTAAATCCTAAACACTATGACACCACACTATAGAACTAAATGTTATGAAATTCAATTTTCATTGTTCACATATACCTAAGCAAATTATACATTTTATATAATTTAATGTACATTTTTTCACTAACTAGTATTACTTTGTGTTTCCAAAACTCAATGTTCACATATACTAGTAGTAGTGATCACTTGACTTTTCATGTGAGTTTGTAGTTTTGAGATACTCATACACATTGATGTGTGTGGAAATAATCCATTGGGTCAAGCTGACAAGTCCACACCAAAGTAGGCCTAATAAGCTTAATAAATCAAGAAGAGGCAAGCCCAAACCCACTGTGACGCGGCTGGAGGAGCCAGCTGTACGCGGAGCTAGCTTAGGTGCCTATAAAAGGAAAGGAAGACTTTTTAGAGACAAGATTTAATCAAGTTATAATTAGAAGCCAATCAAGATATTAATGAAGATCCATTAAAGATATCAGTCAATAACTTACCAAAGCAAGCCGACGTAATCCAATCAAATCACGGCTTATTCTCGAAAAGATCCAACACAATCCTTTAGACCTCAAGACTTATCTAAAATAGCCAGATCTGCAGAAGATAAATAAGGAAGGTCGTCAGCCCGATTTTACTTACCTTATTTAGCCCAATGCCATTCAACTTGTATAAATACGCACATTTGATGATGAATGAAGTTTCTACACATTTTATGTCACATTATCTCTTATGCTTTACACATTATTATCTCTACATGTACTCATTTAATATAATTATTTTCCTCGATTTCTCATATTAATATATAAATATTATTGGTGTGAATTGGACACGCATCAATTGGCATCGTCTGTGGGAAATTGAGTTCAAGATGTGAGGTAAATTTTAATTATTGTCATTTTCGTAATTTCTTTTAACAAGTCTAATGGCAGAACAAGAAATGGGTGAAATGCGAGAAGTCTTGGAGAACGGAGGTAAGAAAAAAGTAACATTTGATGCAAATGGAGGCAAGGATGCTCCTAAGACAATAGCCAACCTTGCTAGACAACTGATTGGTGATCTGGGAGGGTCCCCGATAGACGCAGGGGTCGAAATCCAAGCTAGACGGAAAGAAATTTCCTTACATGCAGAAGGGCAGGCTATCCGGAGGGATACCCCCCCTGCCAATCGCCCCGGTGTACCACCTGACGGCTGAACAATTGCAAAAAATCATAGACGATGCCGTCAAAACGGCGATGAAGCATCCGGATCCGCGAGATCTGGCGAATGGTGAAATGAATCTTATGACACCCACACCTGAAATGGTGTGTATTGCAGGAAATGGAGGCCGCCATGGAGATTTGGAGTCATCCCTGAAACAAGCCTTGGGAAAAGGGCTGGAAGGATGAAGTTCCTGGAGCAAGAAGGAAACCAAAGGAAAAAGAGCCTCGCAGGAAATACCCTACTCCAGAAGGACGCCAGATGTGTCGATCTAAATTCCAGGAGGGTTGGGTCCCACAACCTCAACCTCCTCAGGAGAAATTCCTGGAGAAAAAGCTGCCCCTAAGGCAGGAGGAAAAATATCCACGGGAAGAAGCCCCGATGAATGGTGGTCATCGCTGGGATCTTCAACAAGGCAGGAAGAATGAAGGCAATCGCCTTGACGAGGAGGCTAGTAATTATGGATCTGCTCATTCCCTATGGGGAAATCCAGGAGTGCAGGCTAAGACCAAGGCTGCTCAGGACAAATTGGAGCTCATGTCCAGGAGGATGGATGAGATGGAAAGGCGAATGGCAGAAGGGAAAAGGTAAATAGAAAGTGGAATCCCATTTACCGAATCTATTATGATGGAGGACCTACCACGGGACTTCAAGATTCATTCCATCGCTCCCTATGATGGTACATCCGATCCTGAGGATCATTTGTACACCTTTAGAAACTACGCCTTGCTGCACACGTACTCAAATCCCATCAAGTGTAGAGTTTTTCTGACGACCCTGACCAAGTCAGCCTAATTGTGGTTCAACCAACTGCCTGAGGGATGCATCGGATCCTTCCAGGAATTCAGTTCGCGATTCTTGCACCAATTTGCCAGCAGCAAGAGGCACGAGAAGACACCATTGAGCCTGTTTAACATAAAACAGAGAGGAGATGAGGCCCTCCGATCCTACGTGAAATACTTTAACGCAGCCACCCTAGAAGTTCCATCGGCAACGGCTGAGCTGAAATCCAGCGCCTTCACCCAGGGGCTGCGGGAGGGTGATTTATCCAAATCATTGACCAAGAAACCTGCTGAAGACTTCGATGACCTGCTTAGCAGGGCTGAAAAGTACGTCAACATGGAGGATGCCCAGCTGGTAAGGCGATCCGAGCAAAAGAAGGATAAGAGAGAAGAAGAAAGTCAGAGCGGGCAGCGTCACTACGGACGAGGCAGGTGGCATATGCCAGCGCCTATTCCAGCCCGGATCTCAGAGTGATCCCATTATCACCAGCACCGAGGGGTTCTACAACAACAACTAATGGAGGTGGAAAATAAGAATATAGTACAATGGCCAGCCAGTTCTAGGAAGGAAACCCAGGGGGCCCATGAGGTCCTTATTACCGATTCCATAGAGAACAGGGACACCACACAGACAACTACAAAGAGCTAACCGAGGAGATCGAATGTCTCATTAAATCAGGACACATGAAAGATTCTACAGCTAGCGACACTTACCAAGCATGAGGTCATACTGGAATTTTCTCATTCCGAGGGAGGGGAACATCCTGGAATAGAGGACGAGGTGGCTCAGGTCGATGGGCAGGATGAGTTGGACCAGTAGGAAGAGGACATTTTCCTTAACAATTGGGAGTTGGACCTCGACATGCGGGAGGAAATCAAGCTCCACTAGCGACTCCCGTAGCTAATGATCCCAGTAAGGGAGTCATACATATGATATCCGCAGGATTGACCCCTGGACTTTCAAAGATAAGATTGAAGAAGCAAATTCGGGTGCTCGATCAGGCACCAACATTCTTCCTTAATGTTACCCAGAGTTGCCCTAAAGGAGAGATTCGTTTTGGGCCAGAGGATGCTAAAATCGTGATGGCACCCCACAATGATGCCTTGGTCACCACGACCACCATTACAAATTACAAGGTGCAACATGTGTTCATCAATTGCGGTAGCTCAGTGGATATCCTGTTCTACCAGGCCTATAAGCAGATGGATCTAGGAGCAACTAGAATAGAAGTTGCGAGTACCCCTTTATATGGTTTCGCTGGAGAGGCAGTTCAGCCTATTGGACAAATCACGCTGCCAATGTCTCTGGGAGAGCCACCTAGTCGCAAGACCAAACTGGTGAAATCCCTGGTGGTGGATACGCCATCGGTATACAACATAATAATCGGAAGACCCGCCCTAGTACTATTTGAGGCTGTAATTTCCATCCCACACATAAAGATCAAATTTCCTACACTTGAAGGAGTAGGAGAGGTAGCAGGGGATCAAAGCATGTCCCGGAAGTGCTACGTGGCCTCACTGGGAAAAGATGACAGGATGATAGAAGACAAGAACCGTAAAACGGACAAGGCCGACCTCAAAGAGGAAGGCCAAGGCAAGAGAGCAGTTGCCCATGTAGAGCTAGTGGGAGAACTCATGAGCGTGGAAGTAGTACCCGGAAATGTCAAGAAGAAAGTCAAAATTGGTTCCCACCTGGAGGAGCTGAAAAGCGGGCTGATAAAGGTGCTGCAGGAGCACGCTTATGTCTTCTTCTTGTCAGCCGATGACCTAGTAGGAATTGACCCTACCATGATTCAACATCATCTCAATGTGTACCCCGAAGCTCAACCATTAATCCAGAAGAAAAAGCATTTTGGTCCTGAGAAGGACGCTGTCATCAAGGCCGAGCTGGAAAAGCTGCTGAAGGCCGGCCATATTGCGAAAATACAATTTCTGGAATGGGTGTCCAATATTGTTCTGGTACCAAAAGGAGGAGCCAAATGGAGAATGTGCATCGACTTTCGAGACCTCAACCTGGTGTGTCCCAAGGACCACTATCCTTTACCAAGAATCGACCAGCTAGTTGATTCAATGGTTGGATTCGAGCTGCTGAGTAACATGGATGCACAAAGTGGGTACCATCAAATACCTCTAGACGAGGAGGACCAGAATAAAGTGATCTTTATAACCTCATTTAGCACCTATTGCTACGTGGTAATGCCATTTGGGCTTAAAAATGCGGGAGCTACCTACTAGCGTCTGGTTGATATGATGTTTCGCGACCAAATCGGCAAAAATATTGAGGTGTACATAGATGACATGGTTGTAAAAGCCGTGCTACGAATAATCACATAGAAGACCTGCGACAAACCTTTGAGACGCTAAGGAAATATAAATTGAAACTAAATCCAGCGAAATGCGCATTCAGGATTAGAGGAAAATTCCTCGGTTACATGGTCACCGAGAGAGGAATGGAGGTCAATCCCGAGAAAATAAAGGTCATTCAAGACATGAAGGAGCCACGAGATGTCAACGAAGTCCAATGATTGAATGGATGCATTACGGCTTTAAGCCGTTTCATATCAAGATTGGCGGAACGAAGTTTGCCATTCTTCAGGATATTGAGGAAGGCTGAAGGTTTCAACTGGACAGAGGACTATCAGCGCGCCTTCAAGGAGCTGAAGGAGTACCTGAATCAGGTACCTTTGCTAACTAAGCCAGTAGTGGGAGAACCACTGATATTATATATCTCGGTAGCCGAGCAAACTGTTAGCACGATACTAGTCAAAGAAGAAGAAAAGACAGAGAAGTCGGTGTACTGCATCAGCAAGGTGCTCAGTGACACTGAGTCGAGGTACTCGGAGATCGAGAAAGTTGCTTTTGCAGTGGTAATTACGACAAGATGATTGAAGCCATATTTCCTAACCTACAAAATCGTAGTTAGGACCAGCCAACCGCTGAAAACCGTGTTGGGGAAGGCGAGTACTTCAGGACGATTAGTGAAGTGGGCTGTAGAGTTGGGAGAATTTGACATCGAGTATACCTCCCGAACAACCATCAAAGCACAAGTCCTAGCTGACTTCATCACGGAGATGATGAGACCCAATCAAAGGGAGGAAGAAAAAGAAAAAATATGGCTATTGCGTGTGGATAGATCGGCCACTCATACTGGAAGTGGGGCTGGAATTGTGTTGATAACCCCTGAAGGAGACCAGCTCGAATACGCGATAAAATTTGAGTTTAAGGCTAGCAAAAACGAGGCTGAATATGAAGCCTTTATAATCGGGTCAAAATGGAGATAAAAAGTGGAGCAAGGAACCTTATTGTGTACTCCGATTCTCAGCTGGTAATCAAAAAAGTAGGTGTCTATGAGGCAAAAAAAGAAAGGATGGTGAACTACCTAAAAATAATCGAGACCCTGAAGAAAAGTTTGGATAAATTTGAAGTACACCAAATCCCTCGAGCTGAGATTGCCAAGGCAGACTATCTATCTAAACTAGGCAGTTCCATAGCCGACTGCGATACCAGGCAGATTACTATATAAAGCGTAGCCAGAATCAGCACGGAGGAAGAAATATTGAGCATAGAAGAAGGAAAAGATTGGAGGACGGATATTATCGAATATCTTATGAAGGGAATACTTCCTGCGGATAAATATAATAGACAAAGGATGCTCATTCGTGCTGAACGTGTTTCCATGAGGGTACTATACAAAAGAGGCTTTGTCCAACCTTATCTCAAATGCATATCCATTAAGGAGGGAAAGTATATCCTAAGGGAGATCCACGACGGATGCTGCGATAGCCTTATCACATAATGGGCTCTGGCCTGCGAGACATTACGAGCCGGGTATTTTTGGCCCATCTTAAGAGGAGACGCCAACGAGTTAGTAAGGAGTTGTGAGCAATTCCAGAATCATGCTAATCTTATACTCAAACCCGTAGAATATTTGCATTCCTTAAACGTCCCATGTCCTTTCGCCTGATGGGGAATGGATATTGTAGGACCGTTTCCAGTAGCAAAGGCCCTGAGAAGTTTGTGCTGGTAGTGGTGGACTATTTCAGCAAATAGGTAGAAGCCGGGGCATTAGCCCGAATCACAGAAGCGGAAGTAATAAAATTCCTCTAGAAAAATATCATATGTCGTTTCGGTATACCAAGGGAGATCATAGCCGACAATGGGAGATAATTCAGCGAAGCCAGGTTGAAAAAGTGGTGTGAAGAGATGGGAATCCAGCAATGTGTCAGCTCGGCGTCACACCCCCAAACCAACGGACAAGTGGAAGTCACCAATCGCATACTGGTCCAGGGGCTGAAAACCTGGCTGGAAGAAGCGAGAGGTGGCTGGGTGGACGAGCTGCAATCCGTGCTCCAAAAACTACTAGGAGAAAGTCCATTCCTACTAGTCTATGGAACTGAAGCTGTAATACCACCTGAGATACGGGTGCCGACTCTTAGAATCCAAAACTTCAACGCCAACCAAAACGAAGCCAGGATGAGAGAGGAGTTAGACATGATCGAGGAAGGCCGGGAGATAGCATATCTCCGGATAGAAGTATACAAACAACGCATTACTAGATCACAGGCACCAAAGGGGAAAACAAGATCCTTCCAAGTGGGTGATCTCATGTTGAAAAGAGTAGATGCCGCACATGCAGTGAAGAAATTAGGACCCAACTGGGATGGGCCATACAAGGTGACCAAAGTATTGAGAGGAGGAGCTTACGAGCTAACAAACGGTGACAGAAGGAAGTTAGCCAGGCCTTGGAATATACAAAATTTGAAGAAATTTTATGTCTAGGCGTTGTAATTTCAAGTAGCTGTTTCAGTAGGAATGTTAGCCTACTCTGTAGGCGATAAAATGTGGAGCCAGATAAGTATCAATAAAATTTATTTTTCTATCTATGTGTCTTTCTTTATACGCGTTTTCCTTTAATATGTAGTGCTCCTCATGAATAATAACATGCATATGTATACTGCATTTATATGGAAGTAAAGGGGGCGTTGGTGGACGAGCAGGTAGCCGGAGGATAGGAACATAAGGGAGGGATAAACCTGGATTGACATTCAGGCGATAAATCCGAATGCTCAATCCAAGGCCCCCCATGCCATGCAGTTTGAGGAGGGTCTCTGAACCCATTAATGAAGTATGAGGATATTTTCTAGAGTGATAAGGCTAAGGATAGGATGGACACCGATGCATTCCGACTCCATGGAGAAATAAGGAAGGAGGGTGTGACTTCGGTCCACTTCTCAGGTTAGGATGAGACTATGATCCATTCCGACGCCTTGGAGAAATAAGGAGGAAAATCAGGATAAATGGAAGAATAAGGAAGGAGCCACAGTAGCATACTGCCCAGATGTGAGCCCGTGATGAAAATATATGTGGTACGGAGGGAGGATGAAGGGAGACACAAGATCTGCAAAAGTATCTATCATGTAAGTGTAAATACTTGCATTTATATGACATCACTTATATGTCTTCTTATTCCCTAAAAAATATGTCGATGTAATATGTATGTGATCTTAGCAAGATATTCAACTCTATATTCATGGCCTATACCAGTGAAATCCTTAGCAAGGTAAAAGAAGCACTTAATAAAAATTTGTTTTCGTCGAAGTGCACATAATGACCCAAAAATATGTAATTTTATTATGTGATGTTTTAATTAGGCAACTCAACCACGTAATGTTGTGAATAATGAAAATGTTGAGCCAAATCCTAAAAAAACGGCGAGACGATATGCTTGAAATTTTCAAAGAAGTGTGACGGGCCACGAGAAAATCTAACTTGAATGCCATCCAGCAAGCAACCCTTTTTACCCAAAGGAGATGAGGGATATCTGCAAAACTCATCCGCCGGATTAACACACAAGCATTTACCAAAGGCAATCATGGTAATGATAGAAGATAAAGGCGATTCATAAAAAAACACCAAAAGTCCTAAAAGAAACGTGAAGTAACATAGTTCATCTTCCATAAAGGACAAGCCAAAAATCAGTAAAATGCAAACATAGTTCAAAGGGCTATATTGCCCAAAAAAGCTAACTTAAACACTTAAAAGACCCTACTCTACATCAGTAGGAGAATTTTCCACGGCGACAGAAGGATTGTTTTCAGCAGTCTGGGGGTCAACTGGATCCTCAGCAGTCTGAACAGCCAGAGTAATTTCTTCTGTAGCAGCAGAAACGACATCCCTAATTTCATCTGCCTAAGGAGTCACTGGTGGCACTCCTGAAAGTAAGGCATCCAACGCTAGCTCGACATCTATAAACGAAGCGTCGCTTCTGGCTGGTGGCATGCCTTTGGCAGCAAACTGGACCCTGAATCCCTCAAAACCCTTGTAGAAGTAATCCAGAGATTTTTCATCAATCAAGTCCTAGAATTCATTGGAGGACAAGAAGTCAGCCTTGCCCTTAGGCAGGAGAACCAGACCTTCTGAAGAACTTGGGAGAGATTCCAGTGAGGTCTCGCGCTCTCTCTGCAGGGTGCCCTGCATTTCAAGATCTTGCTGCTCCATGACAAAGGAGAGGCATTCCTCCAGGGTCCTAACTCTGTTGGAAAGAGCCACAGCCCGAGACTCTTGTTCCTAAATGTCCAGCAAAGCCTTTTCTTTTTCCCGCTGCCACGACTTCTTGGCAACTACGTAATCTTCTATGCGCGGTTGGGCTTTGGCCAAATCCAAACTTCGCCAACACGGTTGGCATCCACCAAGGCTTTACCACAAATCAAGAAGAACTGCAGGACACATTGCAGATGAAATATCAACACTTGAAAGGATAAGGTATATAAAAACCAATTGAAATAAAAAGAATACCTTAGGAGCCATTTCCAGGGCCAAATCCATGGCATCCCTAGCAGTCATGGAGTCCAACAAAGGGCGATCCGCTGAATTCGCCATGTTTTTCAGAAAGCTTTTCAAAACCACTTGCCGCAACTCCTCGGCACCGAGTAATTAGGGGTGTCTTGAGCACGAGAACGAGTCTAGTGGGCAGGTGTTTCGGGAGTAGAAAAGTGCATTGGGGGAGCAACGTCTCGAATCTGAATCCCTCCGATGTTAGGGCGTTTGGGAGGAGGGGCATCAAAGGAAACTTCAACTAGTCTTTTTCCCTCAGCGATCTCTCTGGCCCGTGCTGGGTCACGGGCTGACCTTGCCTGATCTCTAGGGGCAGATGCAGGGGGAGACGTAGCAGATTGTTAGGCCATTCGAGAAGGCGAATGGCCTGGGGGATTTCCAGCAGGAGCTGGAGGCAGTATAGGGGGAGCCGCACAAGCCTTTCATTTTCCATCACTTCAACTGCGAAACAGACAGACAAGTAGCTGTAGTCTCAGACTAATTTTCAACACAATACCAGATGAAAACATGCAAAAATAAAAGTATCAAACAACTTTTACTACCTATTGTTTCACCCCGCATGTCAACATCAATGGGACTCAATTCATAATGACGTAACAGACGAAGGTCAACCAATTTACCGACATCATATTCGGTCCATTTCAAGTAAGTCAACAAGCTTTGATGATAAGGAGACTTAGAAGGGTAAGGGTAGAGATTGTGACGCTCTAACTCTTGAAGAAAATCCCGAGGAAAATCCCATGTGACTTCCTCAGGCGGAGCAATAGAAAAGAAATTTTTCTTCCAATCACGTTCTGAGGGAGGATAGCCTGTGAGAAACTTGGCATCTCCCCGAAAAGTGAGGTAAAACACGCCTTTATCTCCCCCTGAACGGCGAGGCAGATAAAGGGAGTAGAAGAAGTCCACAGTAGGACGATGACCCAAGCTTTTCAACAAAACCGCAAAGCTAACTATAATACGCATGGCATTCGGAGCCAACTAATTCAGGGACAACTTGAAGCGTCTAGAAATAGAAATATACAGGGAGGGATGTGAAAACGTAAACCAACCCTAAGGTGAGCCACAAAGAAACACACAAAGCCCAGAGGGGGAAGGTGAGCTCTATCCTCGGCAGTTGGCACGATTATACAATAAGAAGAAGGAATCTCATAATTTGCTCGGATTATTTTCTCCTGTTGGTAGGTGAAACGAGACTAAAAAATATTGCAAAATCGTGCACCTGGAGCAGCCATTAAAATCCTCTAGTGATTACTCAAAGCAATTTCGGTGACCTCATCCTGGGCCTCCAGATCCGGTTGGTCTAGGCCCTCATCATTTGAGAGAGCCCCAGCCGGACTCGCACCTGAAGCCGTACGAGAAGAAGACAAAAAACCAGAAATATGAGGACCTTGAGAAGGGGGATCTACAGGTATGAAGTCACGGGGTTGTGTAGCACTGTGGGAGTCCCTTAAGGAGAAGGAATGAGTAGGAGGATTTTTAAGCCTATTTTCAGGAGGCGGAGCAACCGACGGGTTCACCGGAGGGAGAATTATCTCTACATTGTCATTGGAGGATATAGAATTCGGGTGGGTGACATGAGACATTTTTTCAGAAAAGTACAAGGAAGAAAGAGCCACACACAACAAATTATATATACAAAAAATGAAGAAGAAGAGAGAGAAGTACCTAGGAGAGTTTTGAGCGGAAAATGTGGGTAGATGGAAGTTGAAACCTCCAAGAATGGATGAAGACTGTAATAGCGGAAGGAAAGGCGAGGAATTGAGGGAGTTTTTAAACAAGAATGGAGGAAACAAAGAAGGAAAGAAAAATTGTCCAAACAAGGCAGTTGGAGGATTTTTGAAATTCAAAAAAGGGAAGTTGAAAGATCTTCCAACCACCAAGAAGGCGGGCTCGGGTAACAAGATACCCACGTGGCAGAATTTCTCGGAGCCCCAGGGCAGTTGTGGCGGCATGGCTTATCAACCGCAATAATGACGGTGCTCTGACCTAGGTCAAGCTAGCGCCAAATCCAGAACATGGGGAAGGCCAAACATCCGTAGCTTACCTATCAAGTCACGTCAATAATTTAGGGTTTCGGGAGAACCTTCCAGAAACCCACGTGACCCAAGGCCTACCGAATAGCAAGGAGCCCAAGTTGAGTCCCTAGCCCAATGATCAGGAGGACTTTTAGCCCGATTTTGGGCCTAAATAAATTTTTTGAAAAATTCAAGAAAGGTTCCAAATTTTATCAGCTTGGGCCTCATTCTTTTTCACAACTCTCACAGCTTGACTTTGTCAAACTTCAGAATTAGGGGGACTATTGATGTGTGTGGAAATAATCCATTGGGCCAAGCTGACAAGTCCACACCAAAATAGGCCCAATAAGCTTAATAAATCAAGAAGAGGTAAGCCCAAATCCACTGTGACGCAGCTGGAGGAGCCAGTTGTACACGGAGCTGGCCTAGGTGCCTATAAAAGGAAAGGAAGACTTTTTAGAGACAAGATCTAATCAAGTTATAATTAGAAGCCAATCAAAATATTAATGAAGATCCATTAAAGATATCAGTCAATAACTTACCAAAGCAAGCCGGCGTAATCCAATCAAATCACTGCTTAAGGTGTGAATCGGACACGCATCACACATGATTATACTTAGGCGTGTTATATATTTAATAATAATTTTTTATAATGTCATGAAGGTGCATTAAACAACATACTTGGAGCAAAATATGCATTAAATAGATATATCAAACACTATGTATATCCATACTACTACTAGTTATCACTTGACTTTATGTGTAAGAATTTATGATTTTGAGATATTTATACACTTGAGTATACATATTTAATATTGTTTATTTATGACATATCTTTACCAATAATCCAACATATCGTTACAAATAAATATGTATATTGTTACAGCTAATATGAAGAATATACAATGACGTATTACTACATATGCAATGAAGTATTGTTATATAATAATTGACTTATTATTACATATCAAATGAAGTATGATTACATATAAATTTATGTATTGTTACATAGACAATGACGCATGGTTACATATAAAATAGCGTATTATTACATATGAATTGACGTATTATTAAATATCGTATTATTACATATAAATTGACATATGATTACATATTAAATGCCGTATTGTTACATATGAATTGACATATTATTACATATCAAATGACATATGGTCACATATACATTGACGCATTATTACATATAAATGACTTATTACTATATACCAATTGATGTATGATTACATCTAAAATACTGTACTATTACTTATGAATCGACATATTATTACATATCAAATGGCGTATGATTACACATAAAATGTCATATTATTACGTTGACGTATTATTACGTATTAAATATTGTATTATTACATATGAATTGACATATTATTACATATCAAATGACGTATGGTTACATATACATTAATGTATTATTACATATAAAATGATGTATTACTATATATTAATTGATGTATGATCACATATAAAATAATGTATTGTTACATATGAATTGACATATTATTGCATATCAAATAACGTATGGTTACAATGAAAATGGCGTATTGTTTATTTTTTTGTCGTATTTTTTCACTCAAATGGCATGACACCATGATATTATGAAGTCTCACACTTTATGCATTAACTTCATATAATCAAAAATGTAAAATACAAATCATCCAGTATACCATTAACATCACGAGAAAGTCCATAAAGCATCGTACAATGCTCGGAATCATAATATTTTTTTACTTTCAAAGTAGACACATAGGGATTTCCAAAAATGTATGACATATTATCAAAAAATATCTATTATAAAATAGCTTTTTCTTCAGATGTAAGCTTAAATTTATTGACATGTTTGGGGAACTTCACGAGAAAAAGAGATTTCTAGAAATGTACGGCACATTATCAAAAGAGTTCTAGTATAAAACAGATTTGGCTTCAAACATAAGCTTAAATTTATTGACATTTTTGTGCGATTTCACGATAAAGTTCATAACGTATTACACAATGCTCGGAATCATAATTTTTTTATGAAATAACACATAGGGCTTTCCAGAAATGTATCACATATTATCAAAAAAAAGTCTAGTATAAAACAGATTTGGCTTAAAGCTTAAGCTTAAATTTATTGACAGTTTTGGGCTTCTTCACAAGAGAATCCATAACGTATTATACAATGCTCGAAATCATAAACCATTTTTTTATTTCATATTAGACACATAGGGATTTCTAAAAATATATGACACATCATCAAAAAAGATCTAGTATAAAACAGATTTGGCTTCAAACGTAAGCTTAAATTTATTGACGATTTTGCACGACTTCACGAGAAAGTCCACAACGTATTGTACAATGCTCGGAATCATAAACTATTTTTTTCTTTCATAGTAGACACATAGGGCTTACCAGAAATGTATCACATATTATCAAAAAAAAGTCTAGTATAAAACAGATTTGGCTTAAAGCTTAAGTTTAAATTTATCAATAGTTTACTACAGTCATACTTCATGTTCTTTTTATCTATACTTCATCATTAGTATATACATAAGTCAAGTGTACTTTAACCATATTTCATTGTAGATGTAACTATACTTCTTGTTAGCTTTAATCATACTTGAGGATAGAAGGTGGTGACGGCGGCGGTGGTGATCGTCGTTGGAGGTGGTGCCGGCGACGGTGGTGGTGATCGTCGGATGTGCCGCCTAAGATGGTAGTGGTCTTCTTCAGAGGTGTCGCCGGATATAGACTGTGGTCGTTGGTTGTCGCCGGAGGTTGGCGGTGGTCACCGGTGGTGGGGTGGGTGGGGGATGGGAGGAAATACAAATAGAAAATAGAAAAAAATAGAAAAGGAAAATAGAAAAAAAAAGAAATAGAAAAGAAAAAGAAAAAAGAAAAAGAAATGGTATTAAGTAATTATTTGTGTAAGTTGGAGTATTTAAGTCTTTACATGGATTGGGGAATGAATCCAAACTTTCATATTGGAAGAGGGAGTGCAGAATTTATAATTATGGGTGGGGACTGATTTCAAAAATCCAACTTTAATTAGGGATTTAACTCCAATTTGCTGATATTTGATAGCAATTATATGTTTATCCTCATCATAGTCTTAAATTTCAGTCGAAACACCGAAATTTCGGATTTCAGGGGGTCCAGAAGCGAAATCGAACCTTCGATCGAACTTTGCAGACTATCTTCCAAAATTTCAACCGAAACCCGAAATTTAAAATATTTTTGTCAAATATCCATCGAAATTTCGACCGAAACTTTTTTTTCATATTTTTAAATAATTTCTTTATATTTTTAAATATTATATAATTAGAAAATTATAGTTATATTTGGTAAGGATCACACCTACCACTTACCCCCCAACCACAAGAAGCAGTAAAACAAAAAATTGAAAATGAATATGATTGAAGAAATCGTACTACTCTATTGGGGTTTTTCAAGATTCAACACCAAAAGAATATCATCATCATCATTATATGCAGTACTACCAACATTCCATGTCATGGGTTTTCACTTGCAATATGAAAGCAGAGGTAGGGCAGATACTAGTGATAGCGATTTCGATCCTCTTAGAAGCTCGATATGGTATTGTCTGCTGAGTAGTAACTTTTACTTAAATCTTGGTATATTTTATTTTAATGAAGTTCTCATGAGATTTGGTTATTATATTTTTTTATCAAATTATATCTATTTCTTAGTAGTAACAATTTTTAGTGATATTATTTAACAAATTCATTATCCATATATTATATGAAAAATATTATTGATGTAAAAGATGCATAATTATGATAATTAAAGTTACCCAAAATTTTATTGTAAATTTTCATGATTTCTTTAAAATCGAAATCAAAATTTTGAATATTCCCAAAATTTTCATCAAAATTTTCGTAAATTTATTACACCGATATCTATCCTGAAATCAAAATTTAAGACCTTGATCCTCATTCATGCTTTGGACCCATGCAATGCTGTCAAGGAATGGTCAAATTGAGGGGACATGTATATACATATACGTATTATCTGCCCTCCTATTTGGATTGTTCTATGCTGGATCGAGACTAATGCTCAGCCGTTGAATCCCCCAATAGGGGGTCATTTAGCAATTTAACCCCATGTGAGGGATTCAAAGCATAGAATTTCCCCTCCTATTTGCCAAGTACAGGGGGAATATTCCGCTGGAAAATCAGGCAGCCGCCATTTCGTATCATGCATATTTAGGATTATTGAAAATTATTGATAATTACAAATCATGTACGGAAGCATACATGGGATATATATTTCGGCTATGTTTGGCCATATTTTCTGGGATGTGTTTTTATTTTTTGGATTAGAATTCCACACTCAAACTTATTTTCTCTAAAACATATTCATTCTCATTTTTTATTAGACATTTTTCTATACAAATAACCAATACACTTTTTCATCACATCACACTATTTCTCATTATTAGTTAATTTATCATCACTATTAAACTTATTCTCTTTCATATTTTATAACTAATTTAATCACTTATTACATCAAATCTCAATAAAATATTATCTTTATATCTCATCAACACTACTTCCAACTATTTTTTAAAATATACAATCAAACATACCACATATTCAATATTTTCACATGAATATTGATAATTCACATTTCTAATATAAAGCCCTAAAAATAAATTTGAAAATATTGCCAAACACAGTCTGAGTTTTTCTGCGATGTTGATCCTACGACTTTCAACTAGGTACAAAAAGTGGTAACAGAATTCTTAAATAATCTTGAGATCATAGTTTTCATTAGTGAAAGACTTATTATAAAATCAGTAACCTTCATGAGAAAAATTATTTAATATGTTAAAGAAAGAGAACGAACGAGAGAGATTTATCAGCAGTTATTCTTATGAGTTTTGGATAATGGTTTTCGAGGCTACTATTGTCTTATACTTTCTACAAAGTTTACTAAAAATTTCTTAGAATAAACTTTATATCTAAAATACCTAAAATTAACATTAATATTGTTGATTTTGTGTTTAGATTAAGAATCAATAAATAAATTCTCACAGTTTTTTGTTTATAATTTTACAACTTTTAAATTTTCAGGCTTTTGGTATCTCTAAAAATGTATTTCAAACTCTAGATTTAATTTCAAATCTAGGTTACCCCTGCCCGGAAATCCAGTTGTCCAAAGGAACACAGACATGGTAAGTGTTAAAGATGGGAGACGGAGTAGCTGCCTCTGCGGTTTACTCTCTCAGATAGATTTAGTAGAGAAAGAAGCACCCGAGGTAAGCTTCCGAATTGGATAGTCACTGTAAATGGCCTGTTTTACTTGTTCCACCTAATCATATGTTAAAACATTAGAAAGAGAGCACTCTTTCCAGGCTCCATCAACGAGAAATTTATATGTAAATAAGAATTTCTTTCAATAAGTTGAAATAACGGCTTAGAATGCATCCAATGATCGTGCCAAAGGCTTATATTTCCCGAGCCGATACTCCAGAAAATACAGTCGTTTCCAAATAGATGAGTGATGCATCGTTTCTTAGCCATTAATTGATGGACATGCACACAAAACTTCTCATAAATTTTGCCCAATATAAATCTGATAATCTAATCCTCCATCATAGCTTATATGAAAAGGCTTTGATATATACAAGTTATCAATTTACAAAATATCCCCACCCCCAGGCTACAAGCAATCAATTAGAACAATTTCAACGAACCGCAGACGATTTCCCTTGACATGGTCAAGGTAGAAAACCAACCTTGCTTTAGGAAGGTTGGCCAATCAAATCGAGTGAATCAAGCAGTTTCGAGCCAAGCACCGTCAAAAAGTTAATTACAAAAAGCTATTCTACTGAGTTTACTTGCCTCATTCCAAGTTTTACAGGAAGAAACTAAGGAAACAGAGAAAACAAAACAAAAGAAGAAAGGTATCAAGAACATAGTTCTCACAAATAACCAATGTACATTTAACTTACTAGAACAGAACTATACTGGCCAACCTACCTTATTCCAAAAGGCGGGTCCCACGGCATCGATCCCTGGTCGAGCCACACCACTCCCCTCCCCCAACCCAAAATAAAATAAAATTCAGGAACAGAAATAAAAAACTGCCCAAACCTATTGAGGCCAACAGTCCCTATCCCAAAGCAAAATTCACAGCTTGACTATAAATAAACAAAAAAAAAAAAGGTCCCAAAAAATAAAGTAAAACCCACTAAGTTTAACCATAAAAACTTACTATACATCCCAACCATCTATCCTTTTGCCAAACTCTGTCTTTCTGTGGGTTAAACTACCATACATCTCAGAAAACTTCATTAGACAATTGCTTCTAACCCCATAATGAGCTTGAGTATTCCTACTAATTGCAACTCCCGAGAATTTAGATGTATCGATCGCCCAAGCCGGTCTCACATACTCGGCTACGCTAGAAGAGCTCCCATTTGCATACAAGTAATTCATCAGCACATCCTCACAGTTGAAAGAACTATCCACCAACGCCCGTCCCAGGCCCGCTTCCTCGCTCGAATACCTCTCGAAGGCTGCTCGACCGTCCATGAAAGCTGCCCCAGTCAGAATCATGTTGTACCTGTTATGCTTGCGAGCATGCACCTCGCCTCTATACTTCAATGGGCTACCATCAACGAGCCGAGGGTAGAATCCAACGATCCGGTCCGGGTGCTCTCGCCAAACCCTAAAGCCCCGTTCGATGTCATCACAAGTCATCATGATATCATCATCAAGCTCGAGTACAGCTCGAGTCTTGATCAACGGGTCTACCTTAAATCGGTTGTTCAACGAGTTTTGTTTTTCTACTCTTATCCTCACTGGAACTGCTGAGTCAAACTCACTTGATTGGGGAGGTGTACCTTTGTTCCATACCACGACTATCTCGCGCACCGACGAGCACCTCGAGTAATGCTTTATGTACATTTTCAAATTCCAGAGACGAGCATCGTAGGTCATTGTGAGCAAAGTGAATTGGGAGTAGTGACCGTTAAACAGGTAGGGTTCTTGCGCACCAGTCCCACCGTATATATGCTTCACCCCGGTGCATGTAACTGTCACAGCCACTGAAATTGTTAAAATGAGGACGACGACTCCGCTGCAAGTGTTCGGTCTTATTCTAGCACGGAGAATCGAGCTCGCTCGGTTCAAACGGCTGCAGAAGAGTCTAAGCTTGGATGACAGTAAATTTGATCTCTCCCATGCCAAGAAAGTATCACTTCTCTTTCCTGTATCATGGGGGCACCAACTTAATGGTACTAAACACTTTACAGCCCCGAGTAGCATCCCGACAAGTATGACGAATCCAAAAACAGCAACAACCGAAGCGGACCCGAGAACGAACCGACGAAACACATCTCCTGAGGGTACACGGTCCCCATCACGAACCGCAATCCATTCGCCCGACCCGAGCTGCTGCACGTCTAGATGATGGCTTCGGGCCCCATTCCAAGAATTCCGTCCCTTAATCGATTCTTCAACCCCAAACGGAACCTCAACTTCTTTGAACTTATTGATGGTCAGAACTTCGATTTTGAATACACGTATACGATTCCCATATGTCTCACCACAGTCTTGACCAATACGATAGAGACTTCCATTATACACAAATGGTCTTCCTCCATTCCGAGCTCCTATGCTCGTGACGGTGTTATAGATAGGGTTCTTCTTATGAGGTTTCCAAGGACCAAAAGGCGACGTGCTATGCCAAATTTCGAGCTGCCCGTTTCTCTGTGTGCCAATTCCACTGTGATCTGAACCTAAAAGCCAAAACTTTCCCTCATGAGGAATTATATAAGAATCGATAAGCGGCTTTTTCATGATAATCTTTTCCAATGTCCATTTTAAAGGGAAGTTAATTGCACGGTAAAGACGAAGGTCCCCATTCGCGCTGCCCTCGGGCATCATATATATCTGTAAATATTGAAACAAATCAAGGTGAGTAATAATTCAATCAAGAATTTTACTATGAAATGTTGCTTGGTAAGTTGCTGTCTTACATTTCCATTGTAATCGAAGACAAAGGGATAGGAGAGATGCCAATTTTCATCGAGGACTGTTCCCAACTGCTCCCAAGTTGCTCCCTTGTCTATACTTCGTGAAACTCCTATATCTCCTTGCATTGTAATTGGATTTTTTGTTTCATAAAACAGGTAAAGGGTATCGCCCTGAATCATGTAATCAAACATCAGCTCGAGTTATCTTCCACAACAAAAATTCCACAAAATATCATATGAACACCTATGAAACACACATGAAAAAGCGGGCATGCAAGCTTGAGTTTACATATTGAAAAAGCATATTTCAGAACCAAAAAATTACCAAAACCCCTTGTTTCCTTAAATAATTACCAAAATCACTGATAAATATAAGTTTCGAATAACGTCCCAATTCATCCATTCTAACAACTATGACCTTTCATCATGTCGGAATAAAATTTCTATGTCAATTTCAGATAATAGTTTATAATGATATGTACTCTTAGGGCTCGTTGGGTATAAGGATGAGATAGATAGGATTAGATTGAAATGACATGATTACACTGTTCATGTGAATTGGGGGATAATTTATCAATTGTTTGGTGTATGGGATTTGATTATTTTCCGGACCATGTAAAGGGGTTAATTAAATCACACCTCATGTAGGGTGATTATCAATCAATTGTTTGTGGGATTAGAATCCGGGCCTCATAACAATACTGGTCTGTTGTCCAACATACCAAACAAGCGATTAGGTGTGATTATATAGTGCATTACACCTAATAAACCGTACCAAATGAGCCCTTATGATATCTCTGCCAATCCTGCTTTGCCCCATCATCCCAAGGATGCATCAAGTGCATTTATTTTCCCGTTAACATGTCCAGAATACATATCACAGATATCAACACGGAGCATGAAACGGGATTCAAACTGCTAAAGAAACAGTATGCATAAACAAAATGAGCACTATGGAAGCAATGTGGAAAAAGGTGTGAAAAGGTGCTATGAAAGGGAGGCAGGGATAGTTATTCACAGCAAATTGACATCCGCACCTATTAGGCACACGGGATCCTGGTATCCTCGTCATTAGAAACTACGGAAATTTCTGTTTCCTAGGAAGTAGTAGCCATATACTCCCTTGTCTATCATGGTTCCACATACCTTGAACATTGTAAAGTAATATGTGCTTAATTGGCCTAAAACTAGACAAACTTACCAAGTTTTCCTTATCCACAGGTTTCAGTAATTGCTATTAAGGGCAAGGAAAAATCGAGAAGATGCTATCTCTTCATTCACAAAGCGATCAAGGGCTTGATGAAAAATAGCCTACCCACAAGCAAACACTGAGTAACCTAGTCCTTAACAGCTGGATGAGACTGACAACCATTCAGGACGTAACATTTTCAACACCGATTGAAGAACTATATGCTGTACTGCAGATGTAATTCCGAGAACCTAAGGCGGGGTCCACCTGAATTTAAACCAAATCTCATGGGAGGTTTCTGTAATCATCCCTTCATTTAATTACCATGAAAAGAGTTCCATCCCGGGTTGTTATATCTAACTAACGCATAAAATCAAGAGCCCCATTAATGTTTAGAACCAGTATTTTCAAACAAACCTACAATGAAAAGGTAACACTGGAAAATACAATTAACAGAGAATTACAACTTTAAATTCTTGCAAAGCAAGAAGTCCCGAACACTCGGGAACTCTTAGCTGTAGCCTAATAGTACAGCATCATACATGAATAGTCAAAAGGTTCGAGTTTCCACCACAATCAACCGAACCATGTGTATCGTGCATCCACAAGTTCAATCACATAATCTTTTTAATCTTAAACTCATTAAATTCATGAACCAATAGTTAGTAACAAAATAAATACCAAATTAACTTCTTTTTTTCATGCACTGATACCTATGAAAGTGGTTGTTAATAGAGAAATCTCCTTCTCATGAAAATAATTAAGCAGATTCAAATAGAACATTGAATTATTCTCTAGTGTTCAGATCATCAACATGATAATTCTTTAAATCAAATGATATGGTTAGTGATGCAGCATTCGGAAATAGAATTTTCATTTAAATCACTTATAGAAGCATTACATGGACCAATGCGACCAATTGTTTCAAATTAAAGCCCCTTTATACAGTGGGCAGAGAGGTCGAGGAAGAATTTAGATAAATTACTTGTATATGCATACCCTGTTTTTGGTGGCAAAGAAAATGTAAGGTACAAAAGGAAAGTACAGATAAGTTCAAAAGCAGCAACCAGGTAATCCAAATCTTGTATTCCGTTATTTTTCATTGAACCATATACGTCATGTAAATTTATGAAATTCTATTAATTGAACTTTCTTTTGTTTACATCTGCAATTTTTATATGAACACTCGTTCGGTTAAACGATTTCCACAATTTTTTTAATTAAATTAACAGAATCTTCCATTCCAAATGCATTTGTCGCGAATATGAGCTAGTGATCTGACATTCTTTATCAAAACCAGCCATCATTTAAGTATCCCTCCGGAGCTGGTTTAATTTTGTCTTGGGGCACTTATATCTCAATTGAATGCACACCAACTCCTAGATACGAAAGTACGCCCTTTTAACGACCTCCTGAGTACGTCGCATTAAACCAAATCAGATTTAATAAAATCTTTCTGATTTTTTTCATAAGAGTCTACACAAAGGACTCGCCCGGATAATTACTTTGAAAGTAAGTTTCAAAAGTCCTCTTCAAGAAGCCCATTCAACTCTAAAGAGAAAAAGGAAAATGAAACAATATTCCCTCCAGTCAACCATAGGGCCAATATATTCTTGAATGTTATATGTAACACGTTTTATTTTTGAGAAACATTCTGTATTTCACATTTCCTTAGTCAAAAAGCAACGTATAAATAAATATACATATACTCATTTATACGAGAAACTATAAAATCTTTAATCTTTTCCCTCCATATCCAATTTACAACTCAACCAACTCAGCTTTAGTGTAGAAAAGTTCTGTGCTTTAGAGGTTCCTGGATATAATATTAGCAGATTCCATGACCCCATCTGCGAGTAGGATATTAAGTAGTAGCACTACAAAGAGTTTCCAATCACTAATTGACCTCGTCTTTTGGAGGTGGCATATCGAATCCCATTGGGTCACACAAATGATTAAACTATGAAAAAGATAGAAACTTTCAATAGAGGATTAGAAGTCACTAATTTTAAAAGCAAAATGCTACCACACAAATTCTTTACTTTCAAAAGCAACAGCAAATATCCATGAACAAACTGAAAAAAAGGCTAAAAGAACAGAAAATAAGAATTTACCTGCACATAAAGAAAAGGGTCAGCAACAAAATTACTGGGGAAGCCAGCATCAGAAAGCGAGGCGCAAGTGACGACCGGGTTCGCTACAGGCCATGCTGCACTCTTGTCCTTCCATATGTTCATCTGTCAAACAATTCTCAACAAGTTGTAATTATCAATTTATACAAAAAAAACCCAGGAATTCAAATTGCCAAGTAAATAAGAATACAGTACCCAAAACTCTTTTAAACATATAATAAAGAATAGAGCAAAATAGATAAAATAAAATAAAAAGAAAACTAAGAAACTAAACCACTGTTTAAAATTCATAGTCTTGATTTAATGGTATCAACTTCCCACTTATTTTATGTGAGAGGTTATGGATTCCAATTTAGATCGTCATAAATTATAACTTTTCCCTCTTTTGTGGATCTAGGTAAATTCTTTATAGACAACTCGATTTATCGAGCTAGATATGCATGCTATTCCCTTCCTCTAAAATTTAAAAAAAATAAAATAATCAGTCATTCTAGAAAACTTAGAAATATTAACAATATGAAGGTAAAACAACACAAGAAGTCCTTTCATAGTCAAAAAGAAGAAATTAAACTTTAATATCCTCATCTTCCACCAAACAACAGTAAACAGGAGAGAGAGAGAGAGAGGAAAACAAAATTGTTCACAAGAACACACAAAAATTCAAGAAAATAAAAACCCATAATTTTGACAAGGAGTATGAATTTAAATTATTTTTATTTAACCATGAATTATTATAAATCAAAAGAGTATTAAATCATAATAAAAACTTACATGTTCAATGGGTTTGAGGGTAAAGGGGGAGTCCCCATAGAAAACACCAACAGACCAAGACCCTTCATTGTCCTCTTCACAACCCAGCGCTGTGATCCCCCCGCGCACGTTAGGCGTCAGCACATACCTTCCGTACAAACTCCCAATCGACCCCAAAACGACAAACGAAACTATGAAAAACGCAAAAGTTGACGACAGAACACACGACTGATCGTGGTTATGATTTCCGTTCTTGTTATTAACGCTATTGATCTTCCCACCAGCATTACCGTTATGCAGCCGCCACCCTCCGCCGCCAGCCGCCGCGCCGGAGGAGGACCCACACGTCACGATTGGGCTCGAACCCATTCCAAATTAATAATAAACTGTATGACCGACCGCCGAGGTGGCTATATGTATGTACGTATGTATGTGTATGTGTATGTCGTCGCCGCCGCCTGAAAATTGACAGTGCCACTGTGGCAGCGGCGGGTTTGCATGTAACAACAAAAGCTAGAAATGAGAGAGAGATTGATTGTGGCGGAGGTTCTAAAATTCTGGGATTTCTTTTATCTTAATTTCTAAAACAATTTTCCTTATTTAATTCAATTTTTGTTGTTTGATGGATCGTTAGGTTTTGTGTGTGTGTTGTTTGTTTTGGATTTAAGAGAAGAATCCAAGTGTAAAAGCTGGAAGGTTGACAAGAAACCGCGGACGTGTATTGAGGGGGAGAGTGGCTATGTATGTTATGTATTCAATTTGTGCTCATCTCTTTCCCAATATTACAATATATATATATTATATTATATTATATATATATATAGACATATACGGTATACATAGGAAAAACATTTGTACAGATCGGGTTTTGGGTCTCAGTGATGTAATTTTTTCCCAACCACATAATACATGAGTGGGGCCTAAGAATCGATTTATATAAGAATTTTGCTGGACATAGTGTGCGTGTGCGTGTGCGTGTGTTTGTGTAGAACTACCTAATATTGATCTAGGCAAGCATCCTCTTTGATACTTGTAATAGTATTATATTATTAAAATGAGATTAGTGAAACAATGTGGAAAATCTTGGTGACTTTTTTACATACTACCCTTTTTATCTTTATCTTTCAATGTTTTAAAATGAGATTAGTGAAACAATGTGGAAAATTTTGGTGACTTTTTACATACTACCCTTTACTACCCTTTTTATCTTTATCTTTCAATGTTTTATAATATTAATATAAATTTGCTTTCTTTTTATTAATTAATAAATAATTTTTCCTCTTTGCCACATTACGCATTTATTTAGGTTCAACAATCCATTTACAATGAACAAAACAACAAAAGGCGTTGCACTCTAAAAAAAAATTACGGGACAATTATATGCACACACCCTTATTTTTTTCTCTCACTTTTGATAAACTATCATAATTTCTTATGTCAGTAAAATTAATTACGAGACAATTATATGCACACCTCCTTATTTTTTCTCTCACTTTTGATAAATTATCATAACTTCTCATGTCAGTAAAATAAAATTACAATAGATCATAATTTCACATTCTCTCAGTATAAATATATTACAATTTTACTCCTTAACAAGGGTGTGTTGGTAATTTACCAAAATGAAGGGAGTTTTAGAAGTTGCACGATAAATTAGGGAGTGTGAATGTAATTATTCCCCACTGTAAATATACATTTCAATTTTGTAATTAAAATATCTATGTGAAAGATTTTATTACAGCTTATACGCAACACAAAACAAAACGATAGTAATAAATTTCAATTGTATGAGTTTTTTTGGGTATTGATGTGGAACAATGACTTGAGGATTTACTTTACATTATGGGTGTTGCAATTGACTACAAAAGTCTTTTTGATTGTTAAGGCAAAGAACAATCAATTTGTGGTCGTTCTTCTACATACAATTACAAAATAACTGTCACGGTTTTATGTCATGAGTTTTTCTCAACTCGAATATGACTGCTCTTGTTTCTCTGACCATTATGTGCATTTTTTTTTTAAAGAAAGAGTAATATGTTATGATTATTTCTATTATTATTAGGGAACATTACTCGAACACCCTTAAAATTATTTTTTTATTTAAAAAATTCATGCTTTTTTTTTTCAATCCAAAAACTTCATTTCACCAACTTTTCATTCCAAAACCCCCAAAATTTGTGGTTAACAACCTATTAGACTGAATTACCCTTCACTTATTAAGTTAAAAATTGCATACTTGATTCTTTTTATAGGAATTTCTGTTTTAAATTTTTCACATTGATATATCGTATAATATGAATTTTATTTTTTAATATTAAATATTATTATATAATTAATTTTTTTATTTTAATATGATAAATATCTAAGAAAAAGACATTTTTAAAATTTTAAAAAGCTTAAAAAATCTGAAAAATTAAGATTAAAATCGTAATTAATATCAATTATCAATATAAAAGTTCTAAACAAATAAATTTCTATACAAGACTTAATTAATTAATTTTTAATCTAGAAGGCTGAGGACGATTATGTCCATATATTAATTAACCTAAATTTTAGGAGTTTTGGATTGAAAAGTTAGTGAGATGGGTTTTTTGGATACAAAAATTTATTTTAGAGGGTATAGTAATTTTCCCTTATTATAATTATGCAGGACATTGATATACAAATATTCTTTCTGTTCTAAAGATATTTTTTAATTTATTCCACATGATATCCCAAATGAATGTCATATTCTAAAATCTAAGATAATTTTGTTATAATTTCCTCCATAAATAAAAGAATCCGCTAACTTGATATCATCTCTTATCATTTGAATCTTTTATGCAAATCCATCCAATTATTATTTCTTTTGGGTACTCATTTTGGAAATAATTTAATCACAATCAATTTTTTAAATTTCCAACTAGACATTTATGTTTGCACTCCTACAATGGATTGTAAATGATGCAAATCACATTGTGGCACAACGAAAAATGGGTAAGAAAACAAACCCATCTGTGCCATATTCATTATCATTATCTAAAAATGGTTCTAATTTGCTGAAATTTTAACTTTTCAGTATATGGTGTCCAGATTAATTGTTGTTTGGGAAGAAATTTGGGATGATACATAAGTTGGTATAATTGACTCATCTACAAATTCACGTCAATCATTTTCAAAAGACAAGGATGAATGCAAAATAATTACTAGTAAAGTTCATATTGTGCTCTAGTTTAACTACTTGCCCTGCCTTTGTACCCATTGTGTGACTAAATTTTACTCCTTAGAATTGAGACGCATATTGTAGATATGAGAGGTCCCCCCCAGAGAATTTTACGTTGGGGTTGGGGTGGGGGTTGGGGGGGGGGGGCGCAATGCATGCTGGGACGACCCGGACCGAGAAAAGAGTCCAGGAAGGACTTTATGTGTGCAACATTGGGATTATTATGCAAGAGCATTGGATTGTTTATAAGTTGGTAATTTTGTAAAGTGAAAACAATTACAATGTAATTACTAACAAGCATAGTGTGCTGTAGTCTAGTTTGTGAACCCCCTCTATAAATTCGGGGCATGATACAATAACAATTAACGTATACTTAATTTCTTATATTTTATTAGTGGTTGATATCAAATACTTTTTAGAAAAACATATATCAGTTGCGTTTGTTGTATAGTATATCATTATAAATAAAAGAGGGAGTAATGACCATAGTTTAGTAGATCCTACCAATTACTCTATCACTAAAAATTTCAATGTTAGATTAAGCCACAATATTTATTGTTGCTAATGCCATGCCCACTCTACTCTATAGACGTCATTACTAATTAACGCAATTTATTTCATCATTAGGTAAATCTCTTTTGTGAAAATCCAATGTGGTGTAAGTTGTGACTGGTGTCACATTCTAATGGCTATAAAATGGTTGTATTTTGATTAATAATGTATAGTAATGCGAGAAATATTTTGGCTTAAAAACAAGAAAATATTATATTTATACGAATTTGTTAACCAATCAAACGCCTTTTTAATCAATAGAATAATTATTTTGTTCATATCGTGTTCACTTAAAGTAAAAGAGGCAAAGAGAATCGATGACACCTTAAGAGAAAGAAGTACTTTATAATTTTCAGAAGAATTGATTATGTGACAACATAAAAAGAAAACGCATAATACTTGGGAGGTTAATCAAACTTGACATACAAAATAATATTATTTATTTCTAATACTGTCAATAAAGTTGTTTATGCTGAATTAGTTTATGTCCATTCTCGCGCGGGTAGACGTGATCAACAATTTTTGACGCCACATTTGAATTATTTTTGTACTTTTTCGTGTATTTACTATGGTATGAAAAAATATGCAATTTCAAGCCAATAAAGAACGGTTGAAAATAATTTATTTGGATTAATATTTGCAATACCATACAACAAATTATATCAAACTATAGCACGATTAACAAAATAACCAATAACATAAAAAATTAATACAAGAAGTGTAAATCAAGTTCCTATTTGAATTTTGGGTTTACAAGAATTTTTTTGGTCGAAATTTATATGTAATTTATATAATTTTTATTTTAGTTTGAGTTTACATCTAATTCAGACCAAACCTTTAAGTATCAGTGAACTAGAAAGAATTGAACAAATTGATGTATTCAAAAGACTATTGGATAGAGAATAGAGAGAAGGTATAAGATCCATATAAATTTTATTTGAATCTTTATTATAGGTTGGTTAGTGTCTACATGTAGAACCAATGGTCAACCAAACCAAAAATTTATGATAATTCGATATATATTTATATGAAAAATGTTATAAATTCAACTATGGTCACACGGATATAATAGCATTCAATAAACTATACTTTGTCAAAATACAAAAAAGTAGAAGAAATATAGACGGGGTCGCCACTAATTAATTCCATGATTATTAATTATTCATTTTATTCAATACCCCCGGAATTCACATTCTGTTAAACTTAATAAATAGTATTAAGCTCTACTAGGATTGTCAATGAGCTCAAGCCGGCTCGAAACTCGTAAACTCGACTTGATAATTATCAAGTCGAGCTTTATACAAGCCGGGCCCAAGCCGAGTTAGAGCCCAAGGACTAGGCTTGAATTTATTATTTATTATTTATTTTCGGATATATAAATATATATATATATATATATATATATATCTTGGAGGAAGGCCAAAAATATAGATATATTATATATATTTATATCAAAGATACACGCACATGGAAATAAATAATAATATATTATTTATTATCGGATTTAATTTTAATTAATTTTTGAAATTAATTTTTTATTTTAATTCCGAAAAGGTATGACTTTTGGTTGTGAAAAACTCTGTTTTTCATCTGAACATTTGCAATGTTTTGAAGAAACTTTTGATCAAATCATTGCAATGATTCGAATAGTTGTCAATAGTCTATAAATATAATCAAAGCCAATGATTCATTTTATTCGATTTTCTCTTACTTTTACATAATAATATTAGTTCTCTTTTTAGTTCGTGAGAGACATCTTCGAAATTGCTATTCGCAGACTTCGGTGGTTTGTTGTATCCTAAAAGTGAATTGTCGTTTAAACCCAGTAGCAAATTTATAGTGGGGACAATTATCACTTTAAGAAAAGTGGGACCACGCCTCAAATCTGCATAAATTACATATTATGTTTACTATTTTTATAACATTATATACATAAAAAAATATATAATACTTTTTTGTAAATGATTCCAGATTCCACAGAAAATATCAAGATTTAAAATTAAGGAATAGAATCCTTAAAATCAATCAACATTCAATTCTAAAATTTTCTAATATAAAACACTATACTCAAGAAATTTAAAAAGTAAAAAATCATCAACTTAATCCTACCAGACCGTATCTAATACAAACATATGACAATTCACATTATCGACATTGGAGGGCTGCTAACTTTTGTGTTCAAGAATTGTATTTAATTTATTTCTCCTCACGACTCACGACAAAAACAATTTTTTTGTAAGTAAGTTTATCATATATTTACTTATAATATTTTTTAATCTTAAATAATGCGTGGAGCATATATTTTAATGAAAAGAGATATTTCAAGGTACATTTTAGCTATGATTTGTCATTAAAACATGGATGGTGTTGATTTTTTTTATGTTTTTAAGATTATTATTTTTTTAATTTATATATGACAATACTTTATTACTTAAAGTTTTTCGAAAGAGAACCAATTCGGGCCGGCTTGGGCTCGGCTCGAAGCTTGTACTAATTTTCAATCCGAGCCCGAGCTTTGAAATAAAAAGTTCGTGCAAATTCAAGTTTTGGTGATAAAAACTCGCATAATATCAAGCCGAGCGAGAGCTTGACCAAGCTCAGCTCGCTCGACTTGATTGACAGGCCTAAGCTCTACTTTGTTAAAGTAAATATATGTGTCATTAGTTGAAGCTTGTTTATAATTTTTGTATTGGAAAATATCAATCAAATCTCTAGTACGGCAATTGAAGTAGCGTATAAGGTTGGCCAAAAATTTCTGAAAAATATTTTAGATTTCGTGATTTTTAAGTCAATCTATCATCTTTTTTAGGGAAAACAGTTGATTTATTTCACTTAATAAAAAATTTACAATGTCAAGAACAATACAATTTAAATTGTCTCTAACAACGTAGTAATAACAATTGAAGCACCGAATATCAAGACTTTTCAAGATAACAAATCTTAAGAACTAACAAACAAGAACAAGAAATCTTGTGCAAAAGACTACACTCTTATTTAAGAGAGACGAAACTCTCATTTGAGAGAGAAAACAAATTCTCATACAAGAAAGAAAATAAAATACTAAACAAAGTAAGTAAAAAGTTATATATTTTGTAATGTATCGCTTGTCTTCATCTAGTCAGATCCATCTCTGTCTCGTTACATCCATCTCCGTCTTGTCAGATTTGAAGTTGTGTTACACAGCTTGAAGGAGGGTACTCCAACCCAGCATGCCGACGATGGTGGTGAAATCAATAGTGATGGAGGCAATTACTTCACCAAGCCCTCGTCGATGGAGAAGAAGGGAAAACAAAATGACTAGAGTTTTGAGAGACAAAGAAAGGGAGAGTTTAAATCAATCTATCATCTAAAAAGTATAAAAATAAAGTTTTATACAGGCAAAAATATGTAGATCTTTTTAAACTAATATATCCTAACGAATCTGATTACAATAATTATAATATAAATAACAACATTTATCATATTCTAACAAAGTATCCACATTTTACATATTTGTACTTTGCTTACGTGAGATTAATAAGACAATTAAATATGAGAAAATCTTATAATATATTTTGATAATATAATAACAAATAGGGAGTTGATATTAGCAATCGCAAAAATGATATCCACACTCTAAATTCATTTATTTTTAACCAAATTACCAAAGTGCCCATGTATTATTTGAACATACAATTTTCTAAGACAAATATAACTTTCACTATACTATTTATCTTTTCTATGGTTCATCTTCAGATTTTTAATGTTTGAACATCATTATTAATTATATAAAATAATAATATTAGATTTATTACATACATTAGTGAAAACGAAGCCAAGTTTTCTTACATTAGGTCAAGTTTTTACTTTATATTTTTTTCATATTTTTATATCAGGTCAGACATTAGGCAAAAAATAATACTAGTTATCAGTAATATTTGTCTAAAATAATAATATCAGTTTTCTTATATCAGGTCAAATTTTACTTCACATATAAAGTTCAGTATCTATTAGGTAAAAAAGGTAAAATAAACAAATAATTTTGAATTTGTAGTGTGCATTAATTATTATTATTATTATTATTGGTATTTGAGTTGATGTCAAAATAATCACATGGAAGGGTGATTTGAATTTCATATCAGTAGTTGAATTTTAAATAACAAAGTTATGATACTGATAATGGTAAAAATTGTCAGACGTTGAATGTCACGTGTTGACCACGTGGGGTAGGCGAACCGATCAAACGCACGACAAACTAGGTTCGAGGTTGGTTAATGTATAGACTGCACTCGCTATAGGCGAGCTGCCTACGTACACACTTTAGTGGAATTAAGTCTTTTCGTAGTTCGGCGTTAGGTTTATTTTCTATGATAGCTAGCTGCTTTCTCTCTAGCACTCTTTTTGGTGGGGAGAGCAGATAATAATCATTTCCCAGCTTCTCTAAGGTATTTATAGGGAGCAGGTAGTGGGCTATGGGTCGTGGACTTAGCTTTATTAGCAGCCCTTCAGGCTTAATAATATAACCCTTTGGCTAATAAACTAGCCCAGTTACTCTTAATGGGTCATCATCCCCTTTTGGGCTTAACTCGTATGTTAGCCGCGGATTTATACCCACGGGTGGCACCCCGACCCGAGCCAAGCATTGATTAATTACCATAGTGTCCCCAGACATTTTTGGCGCACATCATAATGCCCCCACTCCCAGGTATACCTTATAGGATATCCTGGAGTAGGAATATGTCTGGCAAACTTGGTCGCATTGGAAGGTATAACGAGTCACCCTTTGAAGGGAATATTTTAAGTGTCCTCGAGGCAATGTAGGTGTTGACTTATTGCAACACCCACAGCTACCTTGGGATCTAACGCCATGGCATATTTATCCGTGACAAGTATAGACAAGTAAGACCTGACGCCATGGCATATTTATCCGTGAATCATATGTCGGGCCTTTTTAGACCTCAGGTAAGTTTTACTTCTTTCTTCGTGGCTTCGCGAGCTCTAGCGGGGTATACCTCATGACTTCATGAGCACTAGGTCCATTACTCAATTAATTTGTTGTGCCCCATGACTTTATGAGCACTAGAGGGGTGTTTCTTGTACCCCGTGGCTTCATGAGCGCATGCGGGGCGTCTTGTACCTCTCAGCTTTATGAGCGCTAGTGGGGTGCTTTGTACCTCGTGGCTTCATAAGAGCTAGTGGGGTACTTCGTATCTTTAGTAGGATTATACTTAAAAAAATACTAGCATTTTGGTAGCTAGTTACTCACTAGTGTTTTGAAAACACTTGCGTTTTGCTAGCTTGTTTAGTCCCACCAACTTGGGGTTATTTTATAACAAGATTCGCATTTCCCTACGTGGGGGTTAAGCTAAAAAATATGGGGGAGGCGTCAGGCCATACGACTAGGGGGAGGTCACCGTGTGGCGACCCCTGGAGGGATTGCCTCACGATCGGTCACGAGGTATAGTGCCTCACGTTGGTCACCGTGAGGCATTCGTGCCTTGCAGTGGTCACCGCGAGGCACCTCGCCTCGCAGTGCCACCATGAGGCACGCATCTTACCTCGCGACTAGCACCTCGAGGTGTGTGCCCGGCGGTGGCCGCGAGGAGCCTTCTTCCGGGTCATTGACCCAGGGCTTATTGCCCTTTAATAGGGATGACTTATGGCTTTTTCATGGGCCTTATGTACGTATTCATGTAATTTATCTTACGGCCACTTTTTGCTAGTACGACTATGAGCTAGTCGAACGTTAGCAGCATTATTGCTTTTGATTTATCACATTTGTGAGCTACTCATTGGGGCTTTGAGTAGGTCTTTTATTTTCCTAACCCCGTTGCTTCATTAGTTTTATCGGGGTGTCAGTGATGGCGTTACTTGTTAGCGCCGTGTGATGCCAATAGGTACCCATGGTGATATTACTGTGCTCATGGCATGTTTCATTTTTCCTACCCCCATGATTAGATTTGGTGGGTGGATAATTTTGACGGGTGGACTTAGCACCTCATAATGCTCCCTGCCCCCCACTCCTTAGTGTATTTGCATAGTTAACACCTTAGAGAGTAAGAATTGTACGGGGTAGATGTTATCTTTCGCTAGCAAATGACTAATTTAGAGCTCGGTCTCATCCTTTACTTACACCTTTTTGAGTTAGTGGCGTTTGATTGTGACTAGTAAGATTATCTCTTGTCTGCTCATTTTGCCATAGTACCTAGTGCTTCATGAGCACTAGTTTAAGGATAATAAGTGGCCAATAGTAGATGCTGAACCTACTATTGCGTAAGTTCCTTTGCGTTATTCCTAATAGCAACTCATGGTTGACATGCGGTACTTTAGACATAGTGTTGGAGAAACACGATAAGTATTCCCTCAAAGATTCACCATCTTTTTGAACCACAGTGAATAAGCAAGATGATGTCTTGGGGTAATTCTTGTTCACGAAAAAGTGATTGAGGAAACACTTGGTCGGCTGCTCAAGGCTGGAGATGGTACTGGCGGGCAGTCGGTCAAATCAGCTAAGTGCTCTTCCAGAAATGGTGGTTTGAAAAATCTTACAGTAGGTAGCATCTCTGGCGTCGTACATGTCAGCCTTGGCATTGAACTTGCCGACATGCTCTTGAGGGTCTCCAGCTCCCTCATATTTGCTCAAATGAGGTATCTTAAGCCCCTGCTGTAAAAACTCTGCCAACATCACTTGGCAGAAAAGGACTTCTCTTAGGAGGTGCTACAACTAATGGCCCTAGTTGCATATCCTCATAACTTCCATGGTCATCTAAACTCTCATCACATCGGAGTATGTGCCTATGTCGGCCTTTGCGCCTCAGCAAGGTCTCTACGTATAGGTCAAGGATGCTTGACCTATACGTAGTGACCTTGGGGGTGTTGCCCTTCGGTCTTTTTCCCTTGGTAGCCTCTTAGGGGGTAAGACCACACTATTTTTTAATCTTTCTCGTGCTGCCCCATTCATTGGTGAGTTGGATCGCCTTGATTTAATCCCGTCGGGGGTTAAAGACTTTTGACCTTGGCGGGGGAATTGTCTTGGCGCCACTCGGTAAGGGTGACTTTTCTCCTGAGGCTCTTGATCCTGGCTTTTGGATGGATGGGACGGATCTTGCGGCTCCTTCTCTTAAGGTTGGGGTGCCTCCTGATTGCCCATCTCATGAGGGTCTTGCCCCCTGTTAGTCGATGGAACATGTGTTGCTCGTGATGGGTGTGCAAGGGCATATTGCTGTATTGCTCGAGCTGCTGCCCTCACTGATACATCCTCAACAAGAGCAAGTAGTGCCCCCTGAGTGGTCTCGAACACCCTAGTGGCAGGGGATGGAATCACTGATGGCGTCACAGGAGGTGCGTTCTGCTCGTTCATCGGGGGTGGTATGTCTAGACCCCCACCTTCGGCTTGCTGGGTTAGGGGGTCTTCAGAACCACCCTCAGCATTGAGCTGATCCTTAGGCGTTGGGTTAGGAAATTCATCGATAGCTGTCGGCTGATGGTGGCTAGTCATCCTATCACCGGTAGTACGCGCTTGTGATCTAGTTTGCATACTCAGTGGCTGGAGCGTTGTTCCTATAGACGGTGCCATTCTGATGATGGTAAAACTCATCAGACGTTGAACGTCACGTGTTGACCATGTGGGGTAGAGAAACTGATCCAACGCACGACAAACTAGGTTGGAGGTTGGTTAATGTATAGACTGCACTCGCTATAGGTGAGCTGCCTATGTACCCACTTTAGTGGGATCAAGTCATTTTGTAGTTCGGTGTCGGGTTTATTTTCTATAATAGCCAGTTGCTTTCTCTCTAGCACTCTTTTTGATGGGGAGAGCAGATAATAATTCTTTCCCAGCTCCTCTAAGGTATTTATAGGGAGCTGGTAGTGGGCTATGGGCCATGGGCTTAGCTTTATCAACAACCCATCAAGCTTAGTAATATAACTCTTGGGCCAATAAACTAGCTCAGGTACTCTTAATGGGTCGTCAGCCCCTTTTGGGCTTGACTCGTATGTTAGCCGCGAATTTATACCCACGGGTGGCACCCCAACCCGAGCCGAGCATTGATTAGTTACCATAGTGCCCCTAGACATTTTTTGCACACATCAGATACATAAGAGATTTCTTTATGAAAATTAGATTATATTTCACAAATTTGTGAATGAAAATATGATTTAAATTATATAAAATTCAAGAAAAATGTTTATTATATTTTAAAATTCCTGACTTCTCATCATTTTTTATCTTTTAATAGCTATGCTTCTTTTCTTAAAATATACTAAGTGAAAATGCAAAACAAATTAACAGGAGAAAAAATGATCAATGAATATGCTAAAGTTGCAATATATTGTGTGTAGTGTATTCAAACATTAAAATGTGAAAATAAACCTTACAAGAGATGAATAATATAGTGAAAATTATATTTGTCTTACATATTAACAGAAGTTATGTGTTCAAATAATACATTGACACAAAAGTCTCTCTCTCTGCATGAGAATTTTGGGTTTTCCTGCTTCCTTCTTCAAACTAGGGTTTTCTGTAGTGGCTAGGTTTGTTACTACTTCGTCCATTGAATCCTTTCTTGAGTGATACACGAGGGTTGGCTTTCGGAAAGGAATCTCTTCGTCTTGTCAAGGCTTTACACTAATCCAATCTCGGCTGCACAGGACGTCTTGCCCTCCGGCTTTCTTCTCGGCATTTTCTACCCATAAGCCATCGCAGATTCTTTTCTGATCTTCCAATCTTTTATCTTTTTCCATTGCCAATCCCTTATATATATATATATATATATATATATCTCCTCCCATTGTGTGATACGTATACTGATCCTGCTGTGCTTTTTTTTACCAGGTATTCGCGGATTCAGATCCGAAATTTAGAAGCCGAGGTTTACCATCGGCCTGCCTTCTTGAGATACTACTTCGATTTTTGAATTAATTGGTGTCATGGAACAGGAACTCAATAATTTAGAGCGTGATTTTACTCTAATGAATATTGAGGCTAGCAGGGTGAGTATTCCAGCTGATGTGTGCAAGCCCAGGGAAGGTTACAACCCTAGAATTCTTGTGGTAGGGTTACTACTGATCGTAGGGTTAATTTTCAAGCCTTTAAAGAAACTGTCCACGGTATATTCCGGCCAAGGCGGGGGATGGAGATATCAGGTCTTGGTACTTCTCGATTCCTCTTTTCCTTTAACCATAGTGTGGACCTAGACCGTGTTTTAGAAAATGGCCCTTGGAATTATGATAATGATATGATAGTTTTGCGAAAATTGCAAGAGTTTGATGATCCTTAACAGTAAACCTTGAACGGAGTGATATCTACGTTAGAGTTTCGGGTCTACCTCTCAGTCTTATGAATAAAAATGTTGCAAAAATTATCGGAGATCATATGGGGGTCTTTGTCGATATGGACATGTCAAAAAGTGGCTCATCTCAAGGGGAAGGCCAACCTTCGGGTTGGAAAACTCCGGTGGATAATCGAACTGAATATCATTCCCGCTCTAATAGCCCATTGTATCGCCCCCCCTATGTTCGTAGGTCATCAGGGTTGTCCGGGGAGAATAATCAAATATAGATACTAGTGTCGTGTCGAGATCCCGAGCTGGGTGTCACCTCCAATTGGTAGATGAGTCGGATGATGCTCCGATTGATGACACGGTGTTACTCCAAAATAGGAATATTGTCCCCATAACCGAGTTGTTTCCTCCTACTAACTATACCAGTCAACCCCATAGTCCTCTCCAATCTTCCATGCACGTTCCTAATGCCATGCAGGTTAGTGAAACTCCAAATACCCACCTTACACTCCCCCCCCCCAGAATCCTTCTCAACTTATTGAGGTTACTACTCCTATAATAGTAACAAGTCATACATGTGATCCCAACTCATCTCATTCGCATCAATCGATGACGGTGATAACCGATCATATGTTGGCAAAACAACAAACCAAACTGCCTTTACCGAGTCATCTAATCAGCCCCCACATTTGCACACTGACCCCGCCATCATCACCTATACTTGTAAATATCCCATTACAAATCAATATCACCTCCACTAAAAATCAAAAGTCTCTAGCGGTGAACCGAAAATTGGCAAAGCAAAGGAAAAACAAAGTGTCTCCTCTCAAATTTAATAACCAAACTCTCCTTCTCACTGATATCCCGGTCTCAGATTTTGCTCATGTCAGGAACTTAACTAAGGCTACTTCACGTATGGATGAGGATTCGACGGTGGCTATGGAGCAACCCCGCCGTACTCAATGAATATCCTAGCTTGGAACTGCCAAGGATTGAGGGGATCCGGGGCAGTTCAATGAATATCTTGTCTTCATTTCGGAGACAAAATGTAAATCTGTTACTTTTGATCATTTAAAAGCTTACTTAAATATGTTTGGTTTTAATGTTAACTCTATAGGGAAAGGGGCAGTCTGGGTCTTCTGTGGACCAAAGATGTTGATGTTGTCCTTCAAATTTTTTCTCAGTCATATATTGACGTCCGACTCTATCCATGGTAAGGGTCGGAGTCTTGGCGCTTTATCGATTTTATGGTAATCCTGACAGTGCAAAGCGTAAAGAATCTTGGCAACTCCTAGAAAGATTGAGTCAAAATTTATTCTCGCCTTGGCTAGTGGCAAGGGACTTCAACGAAATCCTAAGTCAGGATGAAAAAGAAGCTTCCCTCCCTAGGCCTCTTCGGAAGATTTGGGATTTCTGTCATGCTCTATCAAATTGTGATCTCCACGATCTCGGTTTTAATGGTCCTAAATTTACTTGGCCGAATAATTGGCCTATTCCTCGTATGGTTAGGCTTAGGCTAGATAGAGCTATTGGTAACACTGGTTGGTCTAATTTGTTCCCGAATACTCATGTAACAAATCTTGATTCGATAGCATCCGATCATAGAGCGATCCTTATTGAGCTAAGTTCACCTGCCTTGCCTAATACCACTCGGAAAAAACATAAATTTAGGTTTGAATCGGTTTGGCTTAGGTCATCTGAGTGTGAAAGGATTATTCGAGAGTCTTGGCTTGATAACAATGGGAAGGACCCTACTAAATCATCTTGTCACAATATAAAAAATTATAGGGTTGGCCTTCTAAAATGGAGTCATTTGTCTATTAGTGAGACCTCTCAACGAATAAAAGAGATAGAAGTAGAGATCCTGGGTCTTTGAACCGGAGAAATCACCACGGAGTCTAAGGACCATAAGGGTACTCTCTGAAGAGAACTAGAGGAGTTGAGAGCTAGGGAAGAGACGACTTAGCATCAACGTAGCCGTGCTCTTTGGATGAAAGACGGCGACCGGAATACAAAATATTTTCATAACTGTTCTTCGGAACGACGTCGTCATAATAGGATTGATAAACTTAGGGATGAGGAGGGGGTGTGGCAAGAGGACCCTGATATCATCCAGAGTATAATCACGGGCTATTTTCAAAAGATTTTCACATCCACTCAGCCGTTGAATTCATAAATTGATGATGTTCTAGTTGATGTGCAGCCGATGGTCACCCCTACCATGAACGAGATTCTTAGTTGCGAATATTCTAGTGATGAGGTAACCATTTCATTATCACACATGCATCCCCTTAAATCCCCTGTTCCCGACGGCATGTCGCCAATATTCTATCAAAAATTCTGGCACATTATAGGGAAAGATGTTACTGGATGTGCTCTTCATATTTTAAATAAAAGGGTCTTGCCAAATAACTTGAATTTCACTTATATTGTCCTTTTCCGAAATGTGATAATCCATCATTGGTTTCCCACTTCAGACCTATTAGTTTATGTAATGTCTTATATAAGATTGTTTCAAAAGTCATTGCTAATAGGCTTAAGCCTCTTCTTGGCAATAATATCTCAGAATCTCAATCCGCCTTTGTCCTTGGTTGTCTAATCTCTGATAATGTCCTTGTATCCTTTGAAATTAACCATTCCTTGAAGAATAAGTCGTGGGGTAAAGATGGCCATGTCGCGCTTAAATTAGACATGAGCAATATGACAGGGTGGAGTGGATTTTTCTCTAGAAAGTTTTGGTAAGATTGGGATTTGGGAGGGATTTTATTAGCTTAATAATGTTATGTGTTTCTTCAGTTTCATATTCTATTATGTTTACTGGGACTCAATTTGGACATATAAATCCTCAGAGAGGTATCCGGCAAAGAGACCCTCTGTCGCTTTATTTGTTCTTATTAGTCGTCGAGGTTCTCAGTTGTTTGATTCAGGCTTCAGAAATCAGGGTGGAGATTGAAGGAATGGCTAAAGCGAGACATGCTCCTCGGGTGTCTCACTTATTGTTCGTGGATGACACTATGATTTAGTTCAAGCGAATAATCAGTCGCTGGAATGTATTCGAGCTTTATTGGCAAAATCTGAATTAATTTCAGGTCAACAAGTGAATTTTGAGAAATCTGGGATTGTGTTCAGCAAAAATGTGGCGCAAGAAGAAATAGCAGGATTAGCAAATATACTCGGTGTATAGATTCTAGACAAACATGAGAAATACTTAGGGTTACCATCGGTGGTTGGACGCTCGAAGAAGGAGATTTTTGCCTCGATCCGTAATCAAATTCAAGCACGGATCAATGGGTGAAATTCCCACTTTTTATCTCAAGCCGGCAAAAAAATTCTTCTAAAGGCAGTTATTCAAACGATACTGACATATAGTATGAGCTCTTTTAGATTACCTAATTCACTAATTTCAGAGATTGAATCGGATATGGCCAATTATTGGTGGCACAATAGACAAACTAAAAAAATTCATTGGGTTGCTTAGAAGAAGTTGTGTTTGTCAAAAAAAGAGGGTGGAATAGGGTTTCGAGAGTTAAAATCGTTCAACGTGGCAATGCTAGCCAAACAAGCGTGGCGTATCTTAATGAAGCTAAATTGATTGGTTAGCCGACTGTTTAGAGCAAAATACTTTAATAACTCTTCACTTTTTGAGGCGGAATTGGGACACAATCCATCTCTCACTTGGCGAGGTATTTGGGAAGCTCGGAATTTGATGTTTTCGGGTATAAGGTGGAGAATCGGGTCGGGGGACCATGCAAGTATCTGGACATCAAGATGGATTCCAAGACCACCGGATTTCACTGTTACTATTCGACCCCATACTTTGCCGATGGACACGAGAGTACATATGTTGATAGATGCTGCAACGGGATGGTGGGATACTACACGAAGCTGGGAAATTTTCTACCCGGAGGATGTGGACAGTATTCTTTCTTTCCCACTTGGGTCAAATAGTAATCCGAATTCGATCATGTGGCATTATACATGGAATGGTGACTTCTTGGTGCGCTCGTCTTATCATTTGGCCAGGAATATTGCTCGTCGGTTTGAGCCAAGTTCCTCTACAAACTTATCAAGATCGAGACGAGGGGCTTGGAGTTTTGTATGGCACTGCCGAGTTCCACCGAAAGTGAAACTGCATGCATGGAAACTGTGTAAAAGTGCACTCCCTCTTGGTGCGAATCTGGTGAGAAGAAATATTGAGGGGGCTGGTTCGTGCCCTTTTTGTCAGTGGGCTCTGGAAGATGACTTTCATGTGGTTCTTGGTTGTACTTTTGTTAGACAGGTATGGGCAGTATCAAACATTTCATGGCATGAAATCAATTCGAGGACAGACTATATGAAAGAATGGTTGAGGGGGTTGTCCACTCGACTACAAGAAGATGATTTCTGGTTGGTGCTGGTAACGTTATGGTTTATTTGGTTTTTTCGGAACTTAAAACTTATGGACAATTCAGAACCTGATGCTGAAAATCTCATACTCGCGGTGCATCGTCTAATTCATACGTTTAAAGAGGCGGCATTATGCCCCCCTCTGCGCGTGGCCTCTTTATCGAATGAAAGGTGGGTACCGTCTTGCTTTGGTGTTATGAAGATTAACATTAATGGAGCCGTGGATTTGAATAGGAGAATGGCGGGTGTGGGAGTGGTGATAAGGGATTGGAAGGGATCGTTCATTGGTTGGTCGGGGAAATTCTTGAACTTTGCTCCTTCCCCGGAATATATTGAGGCGTTGGCGGCAAAGGAAGGAATTCTTTTTGCTAAAAGAGAAGGGTGGCCGGATGTTGTACTTGAAGGTGACTGCTTTTCGGTTATATCCAAAATCCAATCAAGCTCAGTTGATCGTTCTCCTATTAGTAATGTTATCAATGATATTCTTAGGTTGTCGCTTTCTTTTTTCAAAATTTAATTGTACTTTTGTTAGACGTTTGGGTAATTCAGTTGCTCATGCTATTGCTCGAGCTGTTCCAGGTGCTCAGGGGCCTGTCCCTAAAATCCCAACACAGACTGTTCCTGTTTTGTCTTCGGACCTTTCGTTTGTTGAGTAATATATGATTATCGTTTCTTCTCAAAAAAAAAAAAATAATAATACATTGACACTTTGGTAATTTAATTAAAAATAAAATAAAATTAAAGTATAATTATCACTTTTGGGAGTACACTAATATTAACTCCCTAACAAATTATACAATTAGAAAGACTATTCATTCTTGTTTTCTAATTTATCTTTTAACATATTTTTCTTGTTTTCCTCTGGAGTTTGACCAAGAATCACGTACAGGACCAGAAGTTTTGAAGTATTGGACCAATTCTCTATATATTTAGTTATTTTGACTCAAACTTTTCAAAAGAGCCGCCGCGCCATATACAAATTTAATATTTTCTGATGTGAGTGACGGAACTTTCTAGATTCACCGCTCCACTTTCGCCTTCGAATTTCCCAATATAAATAATCAATATCTTATATATAGCATAATATAAAGTTATGAACCACTATTTTATGGGCTACGTACGCATACCCCTTTTGAATTTTGGTAATTACAATTTAGAATAAATTCAACTAAATACTATGGCCTTGTTTGTTTATATTTTCAAATTCTATTTTTAATATTCTGAATCACAAAATTCTAAAAATTCATAATACAAATTATTCTCATTTAAATTCTATTTTTTTCAACTTAACTTTTTCAATCCCCCATATAACTACTTATCACTCATTTCACACATTTATCAATCAACATCATTTCCTCCAATCATTACTTTTTTATTCAATCTTCCACATTTCACTATATATTAATAATAAATTTCAAATTTCAAATTTCAAAATATATTGATAATAAATTAACTTTATACATCTATCTTATTCACATAATCATTACACAAATAACTAACTAAATTATTTAACTCATCATACACCAACTAATTATTATTGATTTGACACATTTTACAAATTTCAACCATTTTTAAAAACATAAATAAACACAACACACATCACATCAATTCTCACACGAATCCATGTAGTACGCATTTCCCGATAAAATTTTAAAATTTTATCTCAAAAACATAAACAAACAGAGCTTATAATTTTCTATCAGATAAAATTCAACTCCAATTAAATACAAAATAAAAAATAATAATATATTTTTAAAAAGTACATATAAATATAATACACAATGTACTTGTGTGTACATATATATATATATATATATATATACACACACATAAAAAAAAAATATCAAAAAGTACTGCTCATCATACCTACCAAGCTTTCACTCTCCTCCAAACCTCCGGCCATGCCAACCCCTTGTTCATCCCTAGTGCCGCCCCCTCCCCACTAAGGCCTCAAAAACTCCACCCTGCCACCCTGTCGAAGCCCCCTCAATCCCACTATGCCCACCACCATCGAATCCCCTAACCCGCATCGAAGCCCCTCCCCCCACCTAGATAGTGAATTGCGATTTTACGATCAACAATTCAATTTTACTTTTTTTTTTCCAGTTTTTTTTTCTTTTTCTTTGAGGGCATTCTAGCTTTTTAGAACTTTGATTTTTGATATATTTTATTACTATTTTTTAAAAAATAAGCAAGGGGAAAATAGTCATTTTAACACTTCTGTTAGACTTTCACATAACTCTCCTCAAATTTTTTTCGGTGGGGGTGGGGGGGGGGGGGGGGGGGGGGTAATTTTCCTTACATATGTATATAAAGTATAGGTAACTTGTAAATCTTCTTAAAAAAATTATACGCGTAATGTATATATAAAAAATTGAATATAAATTCAAACAATAAATTAAAACAAACTGTGCAAACAGTTCCAAAAGTGCTCATTTCATGCATCCCTGAATATTACGTGTGAGACCCCTCCCACATCGAAAAGATAAGAAAAATTGTAATGCTTTATAAACAACGGCCTACGAATTCACGTGTAACATTGAATATTTCTTTTGAGTTGTGGTTTAAATGCCCAATTTCCAGTTACACATAGTGGGTCCGGAGGCATGTATCATATTCAACGGGCTTGCAGGCTCGCGATGTGACATTACGTATCATCATGTAACCATTTAACTCACGGTTACAAAAAACACCTATTAAAGCGGTTAAAAACCGCTATAATAGGACCCCTATTATTGCGGTTATAACTATAACTGCTGTAATAAGGTATTAGTTTTTTTTTTTTTTTTACCTTTTCGTTTGTAAGCTTCCTGTACAAGATCAAAATTCAACAAATTAAAATAATAATACTTAAAGGGAAAAACAAGGAAACTCTAAAATAATATGAAAATACCCCTGAAACTAATATAATGCAAATTTGAGGCCTTAAACAATCTCAGATGGCTAAAATCACGAAACCGCATTGCAAAGCAATGCGTTTTGTTCAGAATGCCATTTCGCTATGACCACACAAATTTCGTGTCATTTCGACACAATAGAATTTTTTCGCCTACATCACCCACGCATACACAAATATACATACACTCACACATACACAAATATACATACACCCACACATACACAAATATACATACAATCACACATACGGTGGTGGTGGAGGCGGAGGCGGAGGCGGTATATGGTGGTGGTGGTGGTGGTGGTGGTGGCGGCGGTAACAGCGGTGCTATATGGCGGCGGCAACAACGGTGCTATATGGCGGTGGTGGTGGTGCTATAGAGAGAGAGATCGAGAGAGTAGAGAGAGAGAGAGAGAGATGAAATGGGGAGGGGCGGTGACAAGTTTTAAATTAGGGTAACCGCCCATTACAGCGGTTCACTTTTGAACTGCTGTAATAGGTGTATTACAACGGTTCAAAAGTGAATTGCTGTAATAGGTTCCCCCTATTACAGCGGTTTACTTTTGAACCGCTGTAATAGGTACATCCATTCAGCGGTTTTATCAGAACCGCTGTAATAGGTGCACTATAATAGTGTATTTTTGTAGTAGTGACTATTGAAAATTGGAATGCTTTATAAACAACGGCCTACGAATTCAAGTGTAACATTGGATTTTTCATTTGAGTTGTGGTTTAAATGCCCAATTTCTAGTTATGCATAGTGGGTTCAGATGCATGCTTCGTATCCAACGGGCTTGTAGGCCCACGATGTAACCATTTTGCTATTGAAAAATTCACTTGAATAGTATCCATTGGATGAAGTAAAAGAAATTAACCTAGTTTTATATTTGTCGTATATTTATTATTATTAGAGTAGCTAAAAAGACAAATTAAAGAACTTAATTATTATAGCACTAAGAAAAATAATCAAGCTGACTACTCGACATCACCGATCGATTAGACCTATAGCTAAGTGAGTGTATTTAATATAATAATATGTTTTAAGAGTTTTAACATAATTTGTTGTTTTTTAAATAAACACAAAAATATAGTTAAATTTATTTGTTCGGACTACCTAGCTTGAGAGAGTACAGATTCATCGATGTAAAACATTAAGTTGGATATATATTAGATTGATTAAAATAAAGTATGGTCGATCAAGAAGTGTTCTTACGTTTATCATTAGTTTGATAATCGAAAACAATGACAATTAAAATACTGCATCCATTTCAGGATGTACTTAACTTGAGATGATACTTCATCGCAAGGTCGCAGACCTAGTAAATATTTCTAATACTATAAATCTAATTTATTAATATGATATGGATCTTTGCTTTGTTATCCTTTTCATTCTTATGTCTCATTTCTCTAACACAAGTTTGTTTGCTTGGTATATGCAATCTGCGTTAGGATTTTAATATTAATTACATGAATATTTTATAGCATTTCGATTTCCAATTACATTATTCTTGTACAATATTACAATTCGTGTGGTCTTTACATAATTCACAAGTTAACAAAAAGTCAAACCACTTAGGATATACCGATATAAGATATAATGAAAAGCGGAAAGTTCAGTGAAATCCAGGATATTGCATCATCAAGTGGTCCAACAACTCATAATAGGGAAAGTACATGGCTATTTTCTAAGCAGAATAATAACTAAATAGGTAAAACACATTTTTTCCCCCAGAGATGAGGGGTGTTTTCTTTTGGTCTCAATTCTTTCCACCTCACATTTATTTTGGTAATTAGATAACACAAGAGTGGTGCCATCATATGTCAATTATTTAGTGGAAACGACCATTTGTCTTGTACATGATCGTCAACTTGGGCATTTGGAATCAAAATAGAAAATACTTGTAGCGATGAGACCAAAAGCAATTTTTTATTTAATTTACAAATTTCAAATATTCTAAAGCCAACAAAGAAAATAAGGAAAATGAATAATAACGCCCTAGAATACATTTTTATATCTGAAATGTATATTTTTACTTTAAAAAAATAATTCATTCCAAGTAATAGTTGGCTTTCAATTTCATAATACCTCTATATGATCCCAAGTTCAAAACCAACCATGTCTAAACCATGGTTCAAAGTTTCTTTTCTTTTCCACCGAAACGTCCGAAAAGTTTCTATTTTTCAACTTACGGAAAAGAAATCACAGTGTAGTTTCGAAATAACATTGTTTCCTAGAAAACTCTCAATCTTTCTAATGTTTCCATGGATATATTGAGAGTTTGGTAATTTCTTTTCAAAAAGATTTGCTTAATAGCCAACACATTGAGAGTTTAAAAAAGATTTTCATGGAAACATTAAGAATTTGGTAATTCCTTTTCAAAAATTTGCTCTATCGCAACTCTAATCTCTCAAACGTTACTACTTTATTTATTAGTGTAATTTGATCGATTATTGATATAGATGTATTTTTTGCTAGTGAAAAGATGAAGCAACTCTTCTTTACTTCTTTTTCCACGGTTTCTACCTTGTTTCTAGTATTTTTCACGTTTTCCATGACGTTTCCGATACGTTTCTTATATTTAAGAACTCGAAACTTATCATCGAAACGAAATTTTAATCCTTGGCCTAAACTTTAATTTAGGGCTCGTTTGGTAACCATGATCATTTCTGTTTTTTCTTAAAAAAAAGCAAACAGAAACAGTGTTTCTGTTTTTTGTGTTAAAAAATACAAACAAAACATGTTTGGTAAATTTTTCAAATTTTGAGAAATTTGTAAATAGAAACTTGAAAACATGTTTGCTAACACATGTAAAGCTTTTGCTTTTGTTGTTGTTATTATTATTATTATTATTATTATTATTATTTATCTTTGTTACTACCTTATCTTTACATATTCATATATAAATAAACAATATATATCTAGTCAAAAGTATAAATTAGTAACATAGAAATAGTATCTCAATATCATAATTTCAATCAAAATATATAATTAGTCAAAAGCATAGATGAATATCCTATAAATAATATCTCAATGTCGCAATTTCAGTCAAAACAAAAAAACATCCTACAAATTATGTTCCACGAAAAGTAGCCCATATTTGATCAGCAATCTCATCTCTTACACGTCCCATTTGGCGAAGACAAGCTCGAGAAATATTGATATCAATTGGATTTTGCGAACTAGCGCCAATGCCAAATTCAGAGTCTTCTACAATCATGTTTTCATCCGCATAATTGTCAAAGTACTTATCCTTCTTAGAATGCTTGTGGGTGAAGTTGTGTACAGTACAACAAGCAATTGGTATTTATTTCTGAGTCTCCATTGGATACGGAAGCATATTGCTCAGAACTGTAAATCGTTCTTTTAATACTCCAAAACTTCGCTCTATGCCATTTCTTAACGAGGAATGATAGTAGTTAAACAGTTCTTCTCGTCCTTGTGGTACTCGACCACTGTTTCACCACGAATTGGTGCTAAAAATCCAGGCATGTTTGTGAATCCAGAATCTATGAGCTAATACTTATCTATCAAAGAAGAATACGAATAATTAACATATTAAAAAGAAAAAATATTGAAAAATCAAAACTATTTTGAATTTAATATAAATAATACCTTCCATGGGCATTGGGAATTTATTTCCAGATTAGTAATGCACTCAAAAAAAAAATTATTCAATCATTTGATGTTCCTTCCCAAGCACACATTACAAAGGTGAAGCACAAATCAAATGAACATGCTGCAATCACATTTTGGGTCGGCTCAACTTTTTTCCTAGCGATAAGGAATTTGTTGTGGAATTGGTATACATGCTTCTATGTGTGTTCCATCAATTGCTCCGATACAATCCTATAACAATGGTAAAAACTTCAGCCATAACCATTAATGTGTTTTAAATTGCTTGTATTAAAGCATTTGTCTTTACCTTAAAGAATGGATACCTTAAAGAATGGATAATACTTGGGATTGTGTAGAATCTCCGGAGGAACTTTGTCAAAATTAGGAGGAGCAATTATCTCAACTCCCAATTTACAAATCGCTTTCAAAACACGATGAAAGACCTTTGATGTGTTTCTCCTAAATGTTGAAATTTTTCTGTAGCAACTCTACTCGTATATATTACCATGTGCTATTATGTGTAAGAATATTGCAACTTTTTCATATGCAGATAGATATCTAGAATGCTTTAAACCACACTTCTCCATCAAAGTATTGCTAATTGTAATAAATACGTCAGGCTTCATCCGAAACATATCATAACATCGAGTAGGATTTGCATTCATTAATTTCATCACATATGCATGACCTGGCATCTTTGAGTTCCTACAAGGTGTCTTCAGCAAATAGAGACGTTCATATTCTTCAAAGCAAAATAACATCAAGAACATCATCATAACATCTTCTTCAATTTGTTCTAGTTCTTCAATGATATCATACCAATGAAGTTATAATGGATCCATAATAAATTCCTGTGACAATATACCAAGTATGTAAATATTTCTCAATATCAAATTAACATGTTCTCATATTAATCATAGAACTAAAAAACACCAAGTAAAAAAACGTTAATAACATAGTCCATCATCCAGCTAAAAGCCATACAAAAGCATAGTGCACTAATATAAACTAAATAAATAAAGTTTTCAAAATAATCAAAACGACAAATCTCATATACTCAAAGATTAATGACTAAATCTCTCTTCCTATTGTCTGACAACTGCATAAAAGTCTCTCTCCGTGTTGGATTTTCATGAAATAACTTCATAGCTTTAGCATAACTTGGACATCAATGTCATCCAATTTATTGAGAGCCTCTATGCATTCGTTCAAGAGTTTACGAGCTTCATCAAACTTATTAGTTGCTGAATCACAAATACTACCACCGCAAGATCCACATGATCCTCCCGGAGTTAAGTTGAGCAATCTTTGAGTCATTGCATTTGCCCGTTTGGGAACTCTCCACGTAAGAGCTCATAAAACTAGTAAGAGTAGCTCCATAACTTTCCTTCTTATGTCTTTAATTCTCAGGTGTGCATGATCGAGTTTTCGGACGTTTTGGGCAGTTTGACGAGTTCATCATCATCTTCAAGTTCTTCTTCACCATTGGGATCAAAAGGAGGGTCCTCTGTTTCATCTTCAGTATCAGATGGAAGTTTAGATGATGGATGGGCATGTTCTCCAGTTGCCGAAGTATCCCCATATATAGTGCATAACTTGTCATAGTGAGGACATCCTTTTTTCTTAAATTGCCTTGCATGCTTGTTAACCTATATAATGATTGAAAAAAATAAAAAAAATAAAAGACATCAAATTATTTTAATGATTAATCTATGTGAAATTATGCAAAAATATGAACATGATAGCTCACCGAATAAAGCTTCTTCCAAGTATCTTCCTCTGCAAGTACATTTCCAGTAATTGGATCCCTACTAACTCCTGTCTCTTTAAGCAACTTTGTGAATTCTTTATAAACACTCCTTAGTCCATTAAACTTGTTTCTAAGTTGGTCATGTGAATACGCATAACCTGTTTGTCTATGCATATTTTCTCTAATAAATCTCTAGCTTTCTTTTGAGAAAGTCGTTGTAGGCCTATTCTTTTTTATGACCTTTTCATACATCAACTCGATATAATTTGCGAGAGACTTCTCAGACCATGGTCAACAATCCTTTTTTTAGGAAGGTGCAATCTCAACAACATCTTCCTCCCCGACATCACTAAGACCTACTCTCTCCATCTATGTAATGATAAGAAGATAAACATTAATGACATTTTTATCACTCTTACATCAAAATTATGATATAGAGTGGCCTTCTATTTTGCATTTAACTACATTATCAGTTTGTGTCTACTGGCCTTAAATAAAAACCATTAATGGCATCAATATTATATTTAAAACAACTAATGTCACAAAATTAAAGGGATAACTATGAGGTTCTTAAAATTATCTAATATTACTTGAATTTGACTTGCTTGTGACTCTCAAATAACTAGCAATACATCAAATCAAGACTTAAAATCATCAAATGGGAATATTGAGGTTGTATAAATATAAAGGTTGTTAATTACAAATTTTTACTCTAGATCCACCACCATTTCACCCTTCAAATCCCTATTCTATTTGAGCAAGAAAGAATTTTTTTTTTCCTATTAACATGTCAAGAGTTTGCATTTATATTTGATACACTCTCAAGAAATTGTTATATGTAGCTACAATAGTGGAAAAACGTAAATTACACAAGTCATGGGCTCCTAATCTTTTTGAATTAAATATGAACTTTTATTCAGTTTCATCAATTCATTTTTAACATTAATAAACAAAGTGAGGATCATGCATGAAAGCTGTACTACAACTTAAAAATTTCTGAACCTTTCATTTGGTTGGATCATTAAGTTGAATATATTTAAATAATCCTTTGTAATGAGTTCAAGGCAGAACTTATCAATATTTTCAAAGATTATGGGTTTGGGGGTCCAGGGTTGGGGTGCGTGAGCGTGAACAAATTGGCCTTCTTCTTCCCTTTCTGTACTCATTTTTTGATTTATTATTTTATATTTTGAATTTTAAAATTGATTTTATATGCCAAAATAAAAATTGATGGAAAATGACGTGTGTGAGATGCACTTACTCATTTTTTTTGTCAAATATGATCAATTTGCAACTTTTTTAGTTCTACAAGACTAATTTGGGAATCTCACAAATTTCGGGGACCAAATATGCAACGGCCAATTTCCTATAGAATCAAAATTGCTCATAAAAATATAATAAAACATTAGTTGTTTTCGATCATTCGCTTCCTAAGATTAAAAATGACTTCATGCTTTTCTTCTTATTTTCTGAAATCTTTTTGGTCAATACAAAATTCTTTAAGGTATTATATATATAGGGTATGGATCAAATACATCTCTATACTTTAGATAAGATATAAGACTCAATTTAGACCATTTAAACCATTTGATCACAAGGTCCATATTTAAAGCCATTATTTCGTTTTTTGTCTTTAATTTAATGATGATAGGGGCATTTTAGTCAATAAATCTAACAAACTCATGCAAATAATATGCAGGATCAAAATCAAATCCCTTATTATACGCAATAACAGATTACTCTTCCCTTTTTAATTATTCATTCCAATTTCAGCTCGCAGAAAGTTACGATTGATATAGAAAACCTTAAATTCATATTCAATTTATATATCATCAATTCATCATCGGCGTTTGGAGGAAAACAAACCATTTTTCAGGCAATTGCTAGCACTCGCCACCACTGCCATTGAAATTTATTGAAGAGTTTCAGAGTTTTCCGTTTTCGCCGAATCGATGGAAATGATGTTCAGGTTTGGAGGTTTGATTTCTGGTAAAGTTTTGTTTCCAGTGAACTTTGCCACTAGAAATCTTTTAGTCCACCAATCACAGCGTTGCTTATCTTATCAGGAAGGATCAAAATGATGGATGCATAATTATACAGTGGGAATATTATAAGCGGGTTGGGAATATTATATAGTGGGCATAATTATAATATAATGTGTTATACCATACTGTATAATGTATTATAACATACAATATAATGACTTATAAAATACTGTATAATTGAATATTTTTTATATGTTATAAACACATATTGTATAATAAGTTATAATATACTGTATAACGTATTACAACATACCGTATAATGACTTATAAAATACTGTATAATTGAATATTTTTAATATGTTATAAACACATACTATATAATGAGTTATAATATACTGTATAATATGTTATAACATACTGTATAATGGCTTATAAGATACTGTATAAAAGAATTATAACATAAAAGTTGACTTCTTTCTTCCAAGTCTAGCAACATAAAGCAAGCTTTAGACAGAGAGGGGGCTCGACTCACTCATTTGTGTGTAATAATTAAGTTCATGTATTTATGTATGTATATGTGTATGTGTGTGTAGAGTGAGTTAGTCACCAGCATCAATGACCACATCCCAGTCAGTGTTGCCATCCTAAGTCTCAATGTAATCCTATCTCATATTCTTTATAGCAAAAATAGCTAAGTAACTCCAGCTTTACTATGTTCATGGCTTCAAAGAGAAAATATTCTCCTCCTAAGCTGCTGGATAACTACTTAATCAACAAAAGACACCAAAGCAATCTCTTTGTCACTAATGTAGCCTGAGTGAGAGGTGATTCCTTTTCTACATAAAATTCCATAAACGAAATACGACACTTTTGATAGATAAAACATGTTATTAGAAGAAATGAATACAGTAAATACAATAGCGATATACAGTGTGTGATTAGTGACATACAATTAGTGATTTCAAACCATTATACAGTATCTTATAAACCACTATACAGTATATTATAACACATTATACAGTATCTTATAACCAATTATATAGTGTGTGTATACATCATATAGTTACAATCTAATAAACCATTATACAGTATCTTATAACCCAGTATACAGTATCATATAACCCATTATACAGTGTGTGTTTATACATCATACAGTTACAATACACCAACTAATTTAACAATATACAGCATCCATTACACAAATATGCATACCAAATCAACAAAAACACATTATTAAACCCCAATCAACAGATAATCAACAGCTAATCTACAAATGAAGAGACAAATCAAGCTTTTGATCATTCGTCCTATCATCACTATTCTCATGCACGCTATGATTAATCTTCTTTCCCTAACCAAATTGAATTATCCTCTGCAAATTCTCTTTCTTGATTATTCTCAGGGGATATTTTCAGGGGATATTTTCTCTTTCCAATTGAATTATCCTTTGCAAATTCTTGCCCTAACCATCGCATCTCATCATACTCCGCAGACGTAGTTTTTATTGATTTATTTTTTCCCAAGTTTCTCGAAATTACTCCACTTTACATGGAGTTGCATGATTGGTGCCTGGTACACTGAAATTCATTCCATTTTCATCTGCACCTTCTCTCATTATTGAATTTGTAGAATTTGATTTAAGATTGAATTTTAATTATATTGTTGAAGCTTTCAATTTGGCAACAAATCGAGAGATTATAAGAGAGATTTTGGCAGTTTCAAATGGAGAGATTTTAGGGAAGTTTTTGTGCCGTTATTTTTGGTAGGTTGATGCTGTATAATGATGTCATTGACTATTATACCCCCTGATACAATTGGAGCCAAATATCCTACCCGTTTCTTGATTATTTTTGGACTGTTGGATTTAATGTATCCAATGGTGTATATTGAGTCTTATATCTTATCTAATAGAGGGTATGTATTAGATCTTGACCCTATATATATATATATATATATATATATAACCGATTACTGTCTTTTCTATAGTGTTAAAATCTAGATAATGATAAGCCATGATATTAAATCAGTTGGACATATATGGGCTGATGATCAACAATTGTACATATATAGACTTCATAGACATTGTATTAATTGTATTTATAAATTATAATATCAAATTGTCAAACAGATATACTAGGGTTTTATCATAAGAAAATTGTGAACTTGTCCAGTTGTGATGAAAATGTGCTCAAAAACACAGCCTAGGAAGGTTTAGCTAGGGATGGATTAACAATTGGAAAACCCAATTTGGTATCATGTAAGAATGCGTAATAAAATAGTTTTATTAATTAAGTTAGTAATATGTATTTGGACTAACAATCCAGTATATCTCCCATATATATATATATATACTCATATATATATATATCCGTTTGAAGTATTTGGCCCGAATTTTAATTATAAAAATATTCAATATATATATATACACACAAAACGAGAAGGTATAATTAATGCACTAGTGTGATTACAGTAGAATCGATTGCGTACATGACTATTAAAGTCACACTTATCATATTTATTGCAATGATACATATATTATCGCCCAACTATCTTTAAATATTTAAATGAGTCTGTGCAAGTGATGCATGTAAATTTATTATACAAGTTACTAGTTGGTGCTCTTCGAAGGATGGTTTACGGCACATATATTTAAGAGAAAATTACATGTACATTCTCTCATTTTGGCGCATAATTATAAAATACTTGATTTTTTTGAAATTATATAAAGGTTCTCTTATGTTAAGATATTCTAATAATTACACCTCTTATGTATTTATAAATTCTTATAATTTCACCCCCTGTAAACTTTACAAATAAGACCTCGTGAGCGGTCCCATTGTAATTTTCCAAAAGTCAAGAGTATTTTTGATAATTAATACTAAAGTGAGGGATTGTGCATATAATTCACCCAATAATTAATTGTTGGTTGATGATTAAGAAAACACAAGTTATACTCTTAATATACTCAATAGTTAATTTAGAAAAAAAAAAGCAGAAGATATACTCAAGAGTTTTTTTTTTTTTTTTTGAAAATCCCTGGGTAAATCTCCGCCGGTCACCCAACAGAGCAAACCTGTCCATACGCAATAGCCCGCAAGCCACGTATGGAGGTAAGCCGCCCTAGGTAACCCATAGGCGACAGACTCGATAAGCGCAGGGGCCCCCAGGGCAACGAAGGAGTAAACTCCCCAGACCAAGCATCACCTGGGTTTTGAAACCACCCCCCAATGCAGGATAGGGGAGAAAACTCCTCTTATCAAGCATCACCTGAGGTTTGAACCTGAGTGGATTCTCGCGGTCAAAGGCCTTGTGACCGCTAGGCCACACCCCTTGCTTGATATACTCAAGAGTTAGACACCGATGAATTATAATTTTATTTATGATTGAAGTAAAATATGCAATTATAGACCATATTATATATTAAGATGCTGGAAAAGGCTTTTTAAAGTTCAGTGATACATTAGAGTAATAAAACTAAAAATCATTTTAAACATATTCAAATTAAATCACAAGCTTTTGATCTACAACATCAGAGATTAATAAAAAAAAATTCAGAGGGTACTCAGTACATTATTAATCTTCAATTGTTATGTTCATTAGGCTACGAACTACTCTTTAGCTAAAGCAGCAGAATACGAATTTCCTTTTTGCAAGAAAACTAATCTATTCTAACAAGTCAATCGGAATAACTTGTTTATCAAGTATTAAGTAATTTTCACAAAGTTAACTATTAACTTAATATCATCTATTATATACTCAATCTCAAATACAAATCCATTAAAGTTCTTACTGAGTCACAAAAAAGAAGAAGAAAGTCCTATTGCCCTACTTCAAAATATTATGCTCATCCACCATTAGACGAACTTATAACCATGACCTTAAATTTCAGTCGAAATACCAAAATTTCTTAGGGTTCCAAAGCAAAATCTCACTTTCAATCCAATTTTGCAGAATATGATCATCTAAATCTTGAGCGGAACCCAAAATTTTAACTAAAACCCAAAATTTTTCCAAATTTAAAAATTTAATATTAAATATTTACACTTAATTTAAATATTATGTTTAATAAAAATTTACAAAAATTAATTTTAAATATTCTTTTTATTTCTTTGGGACCATCTATCAAGCATGAAAGTTAAGAGAAAGACCAATTATAACGAATTTGTTCCTTCTAGAATCTTCATGTGATTTTGAATGATATATTTTATCAAAATTGTATTTGTTTCGCTGCTATGAAGTTTTCAAAATGTTTAGTCATTATTTTAATTTCAAATCCTACAATTTTTGAATTTTCGTCACAAATCATTTAATTCATAATAATTAAGAAAACTCATATATACAACATATTTACCACTATTATTAATGTAAAAAATGCATAATTGTTTAAATATATCCAAAATTTTATTTAAAATTTTCAATTATTTCTATAAATCTTCACGCTTTCTCTTAAATTCAAATTGAAATTATGAATATCCCCAAAACTTTCATAAATTTTTTCATAATTCACTACTCTTCTATAACAATACCGATTTCTAATATCTTTATAGACCAACATATCAACAATTTACCGACAACAACCACACAAACTACATTTTAATAGACTAAACCAAATTAAAGCATGATATAGAACTAACGTGGCATCTTCACTAAAAGAAATCATATTGTGTCATGTTGGAGACAATTGGCAAAATTCCAAATTCAGTCCCATAAGATAGCATTTGTTGCAATTACTAAAACTCAATTGTCATTTTAGCATTTGTTGCAATTACTAAAACTCAATTGTCATTTTCCTGCAACTCAATCTCGTTTTACCTTTACTAATTTTGGCTCCCCATTTCACAACTTCATGACAATCTGTCTTGCAACATGTGTCACGCCTCGGGCTCGCGAGCCCGTTGGACCAGAGAAATCCTATCGAACTCACTGAGCGTAGCCTTGAATTGAGCATTTGAACCACTGCCCAAAATGGATATCCATTGTTACATTTGAATCCTAGGGTTCTCTTTATAAATTATTTTCATTTTCTTCCTTTTTCCCATGTGGGACAAGGGTATTACAATCACCCCCCCTTCGAGGAGCGATGTCTTCGTCGCAGCGTGACTCAGTCCAGGATCCGTCGTTAGGCATCGGGACTCTCTAGGCTACCACTGGATTTGCCTCGAACTATTCTTCACAGTGGATCCGAGAACCTTGGGCTACTTCATAGCGGATACCAAGATTTCACGTTGTAGCACCGAACTCCCAATTCCGGCTGATGAGCGACTCTGATACCATTTGTCACCCCCGGGCTCACTAGCCCGTTGGACCAGAGAAATTCCACCGAACCCACTGAGCATAGCCTTAATTTGGGCATTTGAACCACTGCCCAAAATTGATATCCATTGTTACACTTGAATCCTAAGGTTCTCTTTATAAATTATTTTCATTTTCTTCCTTTTTCCCATGTGGGACAAGGGTATTACAACATGGGGTCTTCAGCTTCTGCCATACTGCCTGAGTAAATGTACACTGATAAAAGAGATGCTCTCGAGTTTCCTCGGCTTGAGCATAGAAAACATAATCCATATCAGCCAATTGCATCCAAAATCCCTCTGATATGTAGTCCTCAAATGGCTTAACTTGCTAACCACACAAAAAATCGATGCCTAGCAATTGGACCTTAACCCCAGAGTAAATTTTTCCACCCCACTGCATCCTTATGTTCCATAATGTGATTATAGGCCTTGTCGATAGTGAATCTTCCATCCCTCCATCTATTCTATATTTCATCCACAGCATCTAAGAACTGATTCTTGATTGTAATCAGTCTCTTCCACATCCAGGATTTTGATCCTTTAATCTGTGCCCTCCAAATATTACCTGCTCTTAGATAGTACACATGGACCCACTTCACCCACATGGAATCTTTTTTCTGAGCTATGTGTCATACATGTTTAATTATTGTAGCTATATTCCACTGTGTCAGTACAATAACTCCAAGCCCCCCTTCATTTTTAGGCATACATATCTCTCCAAATGACAGAAGCTGGATTTCTGCTCTTTGCCTTCCCACTCCACAGAAAGGATCTGCATATTTTTTCAATTTCATGTCTCGTTGTATAGGGCAGAGGAAATATCTGGGACCAATACATTTGTACCCCAAGCAATACAACTTTTATAAGGATCACTCTGCTTGCAAAAGTGAGAAATTTCGCTGTCCAGGATGTAATCCGTTGCAAAATCCTATCAATTAGGGGTTGACAGTTTTTGATTGTCAAACGAGCTGAAATCAATGGGACCCCTAGATATCTCATTTGCATCTCCCCTTCCAGAAATCCAGTCTCCATTAATAGTTGATTTTGCAGATTCTCATCTACATCTCCACAGATAAGCTGACTTTTGTCCAAATTAGCTTGAAGTCCAGACACTGCAGAAAACTCCTCAAAACATCTCTTCACTTATTTTACTGACTGTATGTCCCCCTTACTAAACATCATTAAGTCGTCAGCAAAGCATAGGTTAATCACCCCAACCCTCTTGCATTTAGGATAGAATTTGAAACTAGGATTACCACACATAAGTTTGAAGGATCTAGACAAGTAATCCATAGCAATCACAAAGAGATATGGGGACATAGGGTCCCCTATCTCAGCCCCCTTCAACCCTTAAAAAATCCAAACACTGATCCATTTAAGTTTACTGAATAGCTTGCACTGGACACACACGTCAAGATCAAGGCTATAAAATCAGCAGGGAATCCATATGCCACTAACACCTTTTCAAGAAGCGGCCAACTAACACTGTCATTTGTCTTCCTTATATCCACTTTCATCACCACCCTTGGTGTGAGCCCCTTTCTTTTATATCCTTTAACTAATTCATATAGCACAAAATCACATTTTCAACAATAGTTCTACCAGTGATAAAGGCTCCTTGAGCTTGGTCATCAACTTAGGCAACACATCTTTAAGTTTATTGCATATCAATTTTGTAATAGCTTTGTAAATAACAGTACAACATGCGATAGGTCTAAAATCCCCAACAATCTTAAGCACTTTAGATTTAGGAATAACATGAAGCAGTGTAAGATTTACCTCTTTGAGCATTTTCTTTTTAGTAAAACAATCCATCATTGCTTTTGTGACACCCCCCCTGTAAATACTCCAAATACTCTTATAAACACCTGAGCCAAACCTATCTGACCCAGGACTTTTATCTTCTGGAATGGCAAAGAGCACCTCATTAACTTCAGTGGCTATGACAGGTCTCATAAGTGTAGTATCATCTGCTCCCGTCAGAATATACCCTGATTTGATAACCTCTGGATCAATGTTAGTGTGTGCTAGGCTAGAAGCCCCGACGAGGTTCTTATAAAACTACAAAATCTCTGCTTTCACTTTCTCTGGATCATGAATTGACTGTCCTGCACTACCTGACAAAGTTAAGATCCTCCCCTGTGCCTTCCTTGCTCTAAGTCTTGCAAAGAAGTAGTGTGTATATTCATCTATACACAATATTAATCTATTTGTGTATAAAACTCAGCCTTGGCTCTTTGCTTTAGAAACTCTACCTCTATCTTACTCAAGTGCCTAACTGCCTTGTACAAATCCCTTTCCTGTTGGATGAGGTTCTCCTCAAAAGGTTGGACTACTAGCATTTCTCTGGCTTCCTGTAGTTTCTATTTTGATGCCTGCACTCTTCCTGTAATCTCATAATAATTTTCCTATGTAGTGTCTTGAGTCTGGTTTTGATTTGTTTACATTTTTGGACTACTACGAACATTTTACACCCTGTTATCTCATTACTCCGTTCCTCCCTTATAATCTGACTGAATTCTGGGTCATTTTTCCATGCATTAAGAAATTTGAACTGTGGCTTCTCCATCCTCTGATTAATAAGAGTAGTGACCATAGGATTATAGTCAGATATATATTTGTCCAGAAACTACACTTTACTCCCTTCCATTGCCAGGAACCAGGCTCCATTAGCCAATACTCTTGAGTCTGGTGGTTTGTTTACATTTTTGGACTACTCTGAACGTTTTACGCCCTGTTATCTCTTTACTCCATTCTTCCCTACAATCTGACTGAATTATGGGTGATTTTTCCATGCATTAAGAAATTTGAACTGTGGCTTCCCCATTCTCTGATCAATAAGAACGGTGACCATAGGACTATGTTTAGATACTTCTTTGTCCAGAAACTGCACTTTACTCCCTTCCATTGCTAGAAACCAGGCTCCATTAGCCAATACTCTATCCAATTTACAGTAGGTCCTTGTTTCTGCCAATTGATGACTGGACCAAGTATAGAATTCACCTGAAAAAGGTATATCCTCCAGTGCTGTTCTGTCCAAACACTCATCATATCATCATTCCCTCCACCATAACTGCCATCACCATTGAGTTTTTCCTCACTATGCCCAGTTGCATTCCACTCCCCCATCAATATCCATGGTTCCACAATGGACAACTTCCCCAAATCCTGTCATAGTGTCTTCCTCCCCTCAACATCATTTAACCCATAGACAATAGTAATATAGAAGCTATATTGGTTACCCTTCATCTTACAGGTGATGGTCTGCTCTGTTACATGCAGAACGACCCCCTGCACATGACTTTTTTTTTATCATTATAACCATATTCTATCATTGCTTTAAGCAAAATAGTTATTGACACAACACCAACTGTCCTCAAAACCTTTAACAACTTTATTAAAGTTCTTTGCCTTTACCCTGGTTTCTACTATTGCCACTACATCTAGTTTATTAGCCATATACCACCTTTTCATAGCTTGTTGTTTATCTGCTGTGTTGAGGCCCCTTATATTCCAAGCACCTAGATTCATAAATCAAGGTGGTTGATGTCCTCATAAGGTCCCCTCCTCAACTGCAATTCCCACATTATTTAACACTTGGAACAGGTTTTAGAGTGCATGCTGCACTTCCACATTGGTAGATTTTTCTGTCCAATTACCTCTTTTCTTGTGTTTGGATCCCTTCAGTTTAGCCCAGGCATCATTTGCTCCACTTTTTCCTTTGACTCCTATTGTAGTGACCTGATTAGGTGGTATGTGGACTGTCTCTTCACTAGTTCCTTCAGTTGAGTGATTAATGACCACCCCCTGTTCCGGTATCTCTTCAGTTGGTACTGTATGTTTTGATTCCAGGATTCTGGCATCTTTCTTAACCTGCCATACCTGTGTCACTTGTTTTTTACAACCAATATCCTTATGTCTCCAGGAATTACACTTAGTACATAGTAGTGGTTTCCATTCATACTTCCCCTGTTGCTTAAACAGTTTGCCATCCATGTCAGTTTTAATCAATGTTTCAGTAGGTAGTTCCTTTCCCATCTCAACTTTAACAAGGACTCTGACATAGTCTATCTTCATTTTTTGTGCTGTCAGCTCATCTATGTAGAGTGGCTCACCAATCTTACTGGTGATCTTACTCAAACTGGAGGCTTCCCAATGTCCCAGTGGCAGCTCAGGGACTTGAATCCACTGAAGTAATAGTGCCAATATCCATTCCTTCAGACCATTTTCTCAATATAAAAGGCTTTGAATTAAAGAATTGAGGTCCCTTATTCAAAGCAGCTTCCATGTCCTCTTTGTATTCAAACCTGAGAATGAAATACCCATCCTCATGCTTTACCATCCACGGCATAACCAGGCCAGCCCACCGCATTTTTAAGAAATTAACCATTACATGGATTGGAATATCCTGACTAACAATGAAAGCAGAAAACGCATATTTCCAATAGTTAAGTTCAGTTTCCCCATCCTCCCTTGTGATGCTAATTTCCTCACTCTCACTATTCATCTTTGTCAGTTTGACACCTCCATTCCCATCCCTGTTAGTAGTAAAAAGGGCTCGCCAAGTTTTCTGATTATCCCCTTCTCGATTTCCAACTAGGTTTGTACGATTCATACCTATTTTAGGACTTAGATTCCCTTCCTCATCTACAGGGACCTTTGGATTCAATTGGGTTCCCAATTTCAGTCTCGATTCTCTTTGGTGTGTTTGCCATCTCTGCACTCACTTGTATTTCTCCAGCCTCACTTTGTTGTTTCGCGCTTTGATTTCCAGTAGGTGATGTTGGATTTGATGTCACTATTGTCATTGGAGTTGATGGACCGCCGAAATCCTTTTTCCCTTTTTGTTTCGCCATGTTTGGGTTTTTGGCGCACGCTAGCAATTATCGTGCGCCGAGAGCTTTCTCCAAAACCTTTCCTTTTTTTCCAAGTAGCAAAATATAATTTTTGTTTCACCATTTTGTTAGTTTTTGACGGAATGGTCAACTCTGTTAGTTTTTCCGTTAAAAACTAACCGAAAATAAAGCGTGGGATCAATATTGCTTAAAAAAATGGCTAACATTGGAACTTTATGAAATTATTGAGACTATTCCTAAAATAGCATAAAGCGCTGGACTAATTAAAATAGCCTAATCCTATGGGACTAAACTTGCAATTTTTCCAAGACAATTTGACTTCTTTTACCACTTATAAAAAGTCTCTCTCTCTCTCTCTCTCTCTCTCTCTCTATATATATATATATATATTTGTTTCATTTAAAAATTTCCATAGAACCCAAGTTTATACTCATAAAATCTAAGAATTATTGTTGCATTTTGTCTTAGTCATTTTAGTATTATTTGTGTAAGTTTAACTACTTTGCAAAAGCATATATTCAGGAAAAAGGTGAGGCAAACATTTTACTTGAGAAAATGTCTATATTACCTTAAAACATCACATTCACATTTATTATTTTGTTCTAACTGACCACATAAATAGGATCAGAGACGAAGTCAAGGGTTTGGTGGGGGCATCGACCCCTCAACTTTGAGAAATCTTTCTTTGACCTAATTTTTTTTTTTGAAATTTGAAATTTCCACCCCATCCCCTTCTGAATCTAAAAATATCAAGTTTTCTCCCTTTGTTCAGTATTCGCCCCCTCCAATCCAAAATTCTGGCTCCGTCTCTGGGCAATATATATATATATCAGGTATATGAATAGTCGGATTTGGTAATACTTTGCTCTTTTAATTTGTAAACTTAACATTATTGAAGAGTGCGAAGTTTGTAAAAAACAATATGAGGAGTGATGTGGGATTAGAAGTCAAACTTGGTAATATCGAAAAATGTAAAATCGGGAAATGTGTATAGAACATTGGATCAGGCCTGACTCACGACAGACTAGAGCTTTTCTCATAAAGCAGTAATTGAGATTTTCGTGGAGTGATTATATTATGAATGATTAATACTACTTAATAAGTATTTATAGTGTTCATAATGACTCTTGGACCGAAGACCTTTTGGAGTGACCTGCCAGTGAGTTAACATTAACAACGGGCTATAATATATTAATTTCATAACTATCCCAGATTCATTTTGTAATTTACCAAATTACTCTTAGTTATTATCATGCACATCATGATAGTGTTAGGTGCCCGGCGAGCCAATTGTTTTGGGCTCTACCATCTTAAATGTAAAACACTATGACAATCTTGTTTTAAATATATTGAATCTTTCTATGGTATGCTTCTTTATTGTTATCACTTGTGTTAGTATAGATTAAGATCCCATGAATTACAATATGGTTGGGGTAGCGGTCGGGATTGTTAGGATTATGCCCTTAGATGATTTAGAGGATAGAATGATAGGGTATATTTCTTGTAGTGAACTTATCTATTATTTATAATAAAAGGCATTGTTTAGTTTTCACTTAAATCTTACCTGCATCAATAAGTAGTGCAAAATATTTTGTCCATATTTTCAGTGCAATCTCTCTACTTCCTATGGGATAGGAAGATTGGCACTAGAGAGATTGATCTTGTTTACTTAAACTCGTTCACAAGTAATATCACGTCTTTAATGGAAAAATAAAGACTTAGAACACTTGTACAATCTGAGCTTTGATATGGGAGTGCTAGTCGAACACCATGTGATGGTGGGAGCTTAAGACTGTAGGCACATCAGTGGAACTGATATGCTCGAACACCACTCGCATCGGTTCCGTCACATGGGTTTTCACTCTGTGACTGTTAATGACAAAACTGATTATTGTTAGGAATTTCATGTTAGATGTTTTGATGATGACAATTAGGAGTTTATGTTTGACCCCAAAATATGTAAGTTTGATTTTAATAGAAATCATGTATAGGCTTTGAAGCGTTAGATTTGTAATACGCTTTATAGGCTTCGTCCTGTTTTATTCTAGATTGTTAGGTTAAGTAGTCTTAGGCTAAGCGTCTGATGAATTCTGAGTTAGCTTATCAGTAGTTAAGTTTGAAGACTCAAGCACCTGTAGTCTAAATGAAGATGAAGTTTCCAAGCATTTAAATATCCAAATATATCAAGCGTTACCTTTTAGGCAGAAGCAAATTCAAGAATGGATAAGCATCTATCAATGATGGATTTCACTTGAATTTATTTCCAAGTCCAAAAGGAATTTAATGCAAATATTCTCGGTGCATTAAATGCCAATGGGCATTTAATTCAAATGCATTAAATGCTGATAAGAGGATTAAATGTGATAAGCACTTTCAGACGTACGGAGAAGCCACCCTATTGGACTGTCAACTTTTCACAGACTGCAGCACCAACTTTTGTGCAGCAGATTTTCAGGAAAAAGGACAAAAGTTGTTCACTCGCAGAAGTGGGAGACACGCGCCTGTGCATGTGTCAAACGGACACTTTTTTCCAAGGATGTCTATAAATAGGACTTCAACAAGCCAAAAACATCGATCAATTCCAAGCCAAATTGCTGTTGCATTGAAATCTCATTTCTTAAACTCTCAGAAAAGCCAGAATATTCAAGCAAACATTCTCCTTGCTTTTCTTCAATTCCTGAGACAGTCAACCAATATCTCAAACATTCTTTTCGAAGAAATCCACACTCCTATTGAGATATTCACAAGTTGTTTGAACTTCATCAAAACCAAACAAACTGTTTAGAATAACCCCATCCAACCCTCACAATCTGTGTGAAGTCGAAGTTGGATACTTGCATTATTTCTGGGTGAAAGAAGCAAGGGGATAGAAGTGATTTGGAGCTGAAATCTGTGTGATCAAGGAGCTCAAATCATCAACATCCATCTCTCCCTAATTTGTAGAAGTCTCTGTGTGATTCTTTGAGAACCATCTTAGTGGATTGCCTCCAAGTGTTCGAGGAGAAGAAGGACGTAGTTGAGATTACACCACCCAACGAACCTTACAAATATCTTGCTCTTTACTTTACAGTCATTCTTCATTTTATTATATCTTTGTATAAAACTGTTAAGTAAAACTCAAGAGAACACTAAGCAACTAAAACATTTTTCTTGTGACGCTAAAGCTTTCAAAAAGGAGGACTCTAAAATTATTCCGTTGTACTAACGCTGATTAAAGAACTGAATGCTTAAACCTACTTGGTTAAAGTATTCTGATCTTAAAGTCTAAGTTAACTTTCTAGAACAGTCTTCATTAGACGCTTGGCCTACTCGTCTATATTTGAAGTAAACGCTTAGTGAAGTGTCTACATTTCAAGATCCAAAATATTTTAATACGAATTTTTGAAGTCGAAAAAGACTTCAGGGTCTATTCAACCCTGTTAGGTTTTAAAAGTAACATTGATTTAGTATGTTTTTATCTCACATTTGTCTTGAATTCATACCTTGAGTTGATCTTTTTAGTTGTTTTTATTTGTAATTGCGTATTTTGCCTTCTAAGTCGTTTAAATGCTTTTATAGGTAAATGACGATTGATTTGGCGAGTAAATGAAGGAATTTCTAAGCAAAGTGAAGAACTCAACTAAGAGACTTAAAGAGGAGCAAAGAAGAGTCAAAACGAAAAGAGTTGAGTTGAAGAAAAAGTAAGGAAAAAACAGTGGACAGCAGAATTGGCACAGTGGTGCCAATATTTGGCACCACTGTGCAGCGCGCAGAAATCAGAATTTCTGGTTGGGCTCGGATTTTGGGTCTTTTGTTGGGCTTTTTGTAATTAGAATTCCTATATAAATAGAAGAAGTCAGAAAAATAGGGGAGTTTTTAGATTCTTTGAGGATAGAAGACGTTATTTTGGGAGAGAGAACGAAAAGAAAGAAACTTGGAGAGAAAGAAAAGGAAGCCATTGAAGAGAAGAAAGAGAAATCTTGATTCTTTCCATCAACATAAGGATTCTTCTTGGTTTTTCTTGAGTTCTTCTTCTTCTTCAATTGTTCTTATTATTTTCCACCATTGTTAAACATGAGAATTCTTAGTTTTATGCAAATTATTTCTTCTTCTTGTTTAATTATGTGTAGCTAAATAATTTTCTAGGGTTTAAGATGTAGTCTTGAGTATTATTATGGATTGTTGATTTTCATTGGGATATTTCTTGCTTTAATTAATCTATCAATGAGGGTTTAATGCTTGTAGATGATTGGCCACCAAATACATGATTTAAGATGAATTGAGAAGTACCGGGAGGTGAATTAATTCATTAGTTCAGATTTGATAGACGTGTTTAAATTACTCAATAGGGATATTAGTAATTGTGCATGAGGCTAGCTAACGAATTTCATGAAAATTAATGGATTCATCTAGATTAGTTATTGATCATGGGAGTGACGAGAACGAGTTTAGTTGGGTACTCATGGAGATCTCAGGAGAGTATCCATGTAATTAAGGAAATTCGGGTCTTTAAAAGTGTGAATGCGAGGACACGGTGGAAGTACCTAAGTGACGAGTCGACGATATCGGTGGCCTTAGCCATGCGACCAGAGTACTGTTCGTCGGGTACTTGCCAAAATTTATTCTCCGCCTCTGCTGATAATGAAGTAGGCTCAATTAGCTGCCAACCAAACATATGCGCTAATTCCTCCTTTGTTTTCATATATTGAACATTGGCAATCCGAAACTCGACAGTAGTATCTGTATACTCAAACGTGCTCAAAAATTCCAAGGTAAGTTGTTTGTAGCTTGGCTCATTCATCCGCTCAAGATCACACCAACCCACAGCATTCAATTTTGCCCGAAAAACCCTTTCGATACTTTTCGTATGAGAGTATCTTGAAGGCTCGTATCCTTGGCCAATGGTTGAAACTGTGAAATAGTAGAAGGCCCAGCGTCCGTTCGAGCTCGTTTCGGCATAGTCGAAGAAGAAAGATGACGGCTCGGTGGCGTAAAAGACGACGGCGGCGGCTGATTTTCCGAGAATCCGCGACGGCGGTCGAACGGCGATGGGGTGAAGATGACAGAGGCGCTGTACAGCTGCTGTTTGAGGGCTGAAACAGGTCAAGAGACGGCGACGAGCAGCGGTACGATGACTGGGCCGAAGAGAAACGAGCGAGAGAGGGAGAGAGAGCGGCGCTGCCGGAGTTGAGCCGCGACGGCGGCGTGGTAGAGTAGAGCAATAGTACGAAATCTCGATGGGAGGTGGTGTGGTGTGAGTGGCGGAGTGGTGGTGTGAGTGGCGGAGTGGTGGTGTGAATTTTTTAAGGAAGAAGATGAATAGAAATAGGATTTGGGGATTTTGGGTTGGAGACGGGTTTGGAGGGAATTTGGGGACTTTGGAGAATATTCGAGTGTGAGTTGGTGTAATGGGCCAATCTGGGTTTGACTAGGAGATTATGAACTTTTGGATTTTTTTTTTTCGCAGCTGCACCACCGTGCTTCAATGTGGCACAGTGGTGCTAAATCTCCTGTAAATATTTCAACAGGCCTTTTTAAGAGGTTCTCACATGGCACAGTGGTGCCGAATCTCGGCACAGTGGTGCTAAATTCTCTGCATGGATCACTTTTGCTAAAGACCTGAAATCAAAAATAAAACAAAAACATGAGAAAACTCAACGAAAGCAAAGAAAAGAAAATGAACGAATAAAATGAAAGCAACGAAAACCCTTGGGTTGCCTCCCAAGCAGCGCTTTTTTAAAGTCATTAGCTCGACTTAGACGAAATCATTGTTGAGGGTCAACGAGGGAAATCGTTTCCCCTCGAGGAATATCATCGTCTACAAAACACAAAGCATGGTTAATCCCCTTTATATAAAACGTATGCCAACCTATTCCCTCTTTCTTCCATTGCAATCCATTAAACCATTGGTCCCATTCAAGTGTAAAAAGTGTAGTATGTATGGTAACCGGTAAAAATTCATTGTTGCTAAGAAGAGCGTACCTGAGATATGAAGGAAGAGGTTTAAGTACTACCTTTGGTTTAGAGGAGATGTCAGGATACGACTCTAGTGGATTTCTTTTACCTTGCGAAAGGCTTTCCTTGTGCAAGTCCTCATCATTGTCAAGAGCTAGAGTTACTGTTTCAATCTCTGGATTCTCATCATCTCTAGCTTTCAACTTCTCCAACGGATCCTCAAGAAACTCCTTCTCAAAGTCATTCTTGGCTATCTCATCGATCACATCCACTGAACAACAACTTTCGTCTTGGACCGGCGACTTCATTACCTTGTTCAAATCAAATTCACCTTGTCATCTCCGATGTTCAAGGTAAGCTTGCCTGCCCGTACATCAATGTTCGTTCCGGCAGTAGCAAGGAATGGTCTCCCAAGTATAATCGGGACCTCTGAATCCTCATCCATTTCTAACACCACAAAATCACACGGAATGTAAAATTTATCCACTTTGACTAATACATCTTCGATTATGCCCAGGGGATGTTTGACACTCCGGTCTGCCAACTGTAAGGACAGGACATCCTTGTGGGTTTGAGTTCTTGAAAACCCAATTTCCTACAAATAGAAAAAGGCATTAGACTCACACTCGCTCCTAAATCACACAATGCCTTAACAAATTGAAATTGACCAATGGTGCAAGGAAGAGAAAAACTCCCTGGATCTTTGAGTTTAGGAGGAATACTCCTTTGGATTATAGCACTACACTCTTCATTTAAAGACACTGTTTCCACTTCTTCAAGTTTTCTTTTATTGCTCAACAATTCCTTCAGAAATTTCACATAAATTGGCATCTGAGCCAAAGCATCCGCGAATGGTATATTGATACGCAACTGTCGAAAAACTTGAAGAAATTTTTCGTACTGCTTGTCTAATCTCTTATGCTGCAACCTTTGAGGAAATGGAATTGGAGGAACATACGGTTTCACATATGGTTTAGGTTTAACTATCTCTGGTGTACCCTCTTCTGAAGGCTCAGAAACTGGAACCTCAGTTATTCCTTGTTCCTCATTAGGTTCCCCCGGTTGTTCAGATTCTCCCACGGTTTTTCCATTTCTCAGAGTTACTGCATTACATTGCCCCTTAGGATTCTGCTCAGTTTGACTCGGCAGTGTACCTTTTGGTCTTGAGCTCATAGTACTAGCCAACTGCCCCATTTGTGCCTCAAGATTCTTGGTTGCACCTATCATCTGATCCATCTTTGCCTCAAGCTTCTCAATACGGTTCGCAGTTCCGTTGGCTAACTTTTCAATGGCTAATTCCCAAGCTTGTGGTTCTCGAGGTGGTGGTCCTTGCTGACTTGGTTGCTGAAAATTCTGAGAACCCTGCTGTTGGAAACCTGGAGAAAACTGTTGTCTAGGAGGATTTGCTTGAGCTCCTTGGTTCCTTTGACCTCCCCAAGAAAAATTAGGGTGATTTCGCCAACCCGAATTGTAGGTGTTCGAAAATGGATTCCTTTGCTGCTTATTCTGATTGGATAAATAGTTAGCTTTCTCGATGAGTGGGCAATCAGTAGCCGTATGAGGGGCCCCACAAATATTACAAGCTAAAGTAGGCTGAAATACTACACTGACATTTCCCTTGAGTCCTTCCATGTGCTTGACAAGTGCTTCAATGTTAGCATTGAGCAATGTAATGTTATCTACATTGTGGATGCCTGGTGTTTTCTTGGTAGCCCGACTATCACTCGCCCACTGATATGTATTGGATGCCATCTCGTCCATAAGAGCCAATGCATCATCCGGATTCTTTGCCATAAAACTCCCTCCTGCAGCTGCATCGATATTCATTCGGATACTATGTGACAGACCATTGTAAAATGTCTGCACAAGCATCCAACTTGGAATACCGTGATGTGGGCATTTTCTGAGTAGTTCTTTATACCTTTCCCATGCTTGGTAGAGGGTTTCACTATCAGTTTGCATGAATCCTGTGATTGCATTCCTTAACTGAGCAGTCTTAGCTGGGGGAAAATACTTGGTGAGAAACGCAGTCGACAATTCAGCCCAAGTGGTGAACTTATTTTCCGGCTGGTTTTTCAGCCACTCTTTAGCTCTTTTAGACAGGGAGAACGGGTAGAGTCGCAGTCTTATGGCATCTTCAGTAACGCCATTCATCTTAAAAGTACTGCAGATTTCCAGAAAATTCCCCAGATGGGAATGAGGATCTCCCTCTCAATATCTCCCTCAAATGCAGTGTACTGTAGCATTTGAATGATAGCCGGCTTCAACTCAAAGGTGTTGGCCTGAACGTTTGGTACCGCTATGCTGGAGGTTAAGTTCTGATATGTTGGTGTGGCATAATCCCGGAGAGTTCTCTGCGCAGCAGGTTCAATCCTTTGTAAGTCTTCTGCCATTCTATGTTGTTCTCTTTGCTGACGTCTGCCTCTTCGAAAAATTCGTTCTGGATCGATTTCAATAGCTGGTGCACTCAAAGAACGCCTGTGCATCTACTAAAATTCAACCTAAAACAAGAAATTAAGATCAGAGCGAGACAGATAAAATAAACTAAAAATAAATAAAATAAAATAAATTCGAAAATTTGAAATAAAAATAAATGTCTAAACTAATAAGAATTAACTTTTTATTGATATTGACTATTTGTTGCCTTCCCCGGCAACGGCGCCAATTTGTTAACACCCGTAACAACACGGTATCGACAAATAATATAGAGTAAGTAAGATCGTCTCCACAGGGAAGGTTGTCAAGTACCAAACAAAGTTTATCCTATTATTTAGACTAGCGATTAGTAAGATTTAAGATTTTAACTAATTAAAAACAGAAATAAATAATAACAAAATTTATAAACAATAATTCGATAAATGGAAAGCCTAGGGATTAAGACTTCATCAAGGTATTTTTATGGATTATGAACATCATTGGATTGTAAATTCTTGCATTCATTAAAGACCCGAATTTCCTTAATTACATGGATACTCTCCCGAGATCTCCATGAGTACCCAACTAAACTCGTTCTCGTCACTCCCATGATCAATAACTAATCTAGATGAATCCATTAATTTTCATGAAATTCGTTAGCTAGCCTCATGCACAATTACTAATATCCCTATTGAGTAATTTAAACACGTCTATCAAATCTGAACTAATGAATTAATTCACCTCCCGGTACTTCTCAATTCATCTTAAATCATGTATTTGGTGGCCAATCATCTACAAGCATTAAACCCTCATTGATAGATTAATTAAAGCAAGAAATATCCCAATGAAAATCAACAATCCATAATAATACTCAAGACTACATCTTAAACCCTAGAAAATTATTTAGCTACACATAATTAAATAAGAAGAAGAAATAATTTGCATAAAACTATTCCGTTGTACTAACGCTGATTAATTCCGTTGTACTAACCCTAGAAATAATTCATTAGTTCAGATTTTTCTTGTGACGCTAAAGCTTTCAAAAAGGAGGACTCTAAAATTATTCCGTTGTACTAACGCTGATTAAAGAACTGAATGCTTAAACCTACTTGGTTAAAGTATTCTGATCTTAAAGTCTAAGTTAACTTTCTAGAACAGTCTTCATTAGACGCTTGGCCTACTCGTCTATATTTGAAGTAAACGCTTAGTGAAGCGTCTACATTTCAAGATCCAAAATATTTTAATACGAATTTTTGAAGTCGAAAAAGACTTCAGGGTCTATTCAACCCTGTTAGGTTTTAAAAGTAACATTGATTTAGTATGTTTTTATCTCACATTTGTCTTGAATTCATACCTTGAGTTGATCTTTTTAGTTGTTTTTATTTGTAATTGCGTATTTTGCCTTCTAAGTCGTTTAAATGCTTTTATAGGTAAATGACGATTGATTTGGCGAGTAAATGAAGGAATTTCTAAGCAAAGTGAAAAACTCAACTAAGAGACTTAAAGAGGAGCAAAGAAGAGTCAAAACGAAAAGAGTTGAGTTGAAGAAAAAGTAAGGAAAAAACAGTGGACAGCAGAATTGGCACAGTGGTGCCAATATTTGGCACCACTGTGCAGCGCGCAGAAATCAGAATTTCTGGTTGGGCTCGGATTTTGGGTCTTTTGTTGGGCTTTTTGTAATTAGAATGCCTATATAAATAGAAGAAGTCAGAAAAATAGGGGAGTTTTTAGATTCTTTGAGGATAGAAGACGTTATTTTGGGAGAGAGAACGAAAAGAGAGAAACTTGGAGAGAAAGAAAAGGAAGCCATTGAAGAGAAGAAAGAGAAATCTTGATTCTTTCCATCAACATAAGGATTCTTCTTGGTTTTTCTTGAGTTCTTCTTCTTCTTCAATTGTTCTTATTATTTTCCACCATTGTTAAACATGAGAATTCTTAGTTTTATGCAAATTATTTCTTCTTCTTGTTTAATTATGTGTAGCTAAATAATTTTCTAGGGTTTAAGATGTAGTCTTGAGTATTATTATGGATTGTTGATTTTCATTGGGATATTTCTTGCTTTAATTAATCTATCAATGAGGGTTTAATGCTTGTAGATGATTGGCCACCAAATACATGATTTAAGATGAATTGAGAAGTACCGGGAGGTGAATTAATTCATTAGTTCAGATTTGATAGACGTGTTTAAATTACTCAATAGGGATATTAGTAATTGTGCATGAGGCTAGCTAACGAATTTCATGAAAATTAATGGATTCATCTAGATTAGTTATTGATCATGGGAGTGACGAGAACGAGTTTAGTTGGGTACTCATGGAGATCTCGGGAGAGTATCCATGTAATTAAGGAAATTCGGGTCTTTAATGAATGCAAGAATTTACAATCCAATGATGTTCATAATCCATAAAAATACCTTGATGAAGTCTTAATCCCTAGGCTTTCCATTTATCGAATTATTGTTTATAAATTTTGTTATTATTTATTTCTGTTTTTAATTAGTTAAAATCTTAAATCTTACTAATCGCTAGTCTAAATAATAGGATAAACTTTGTTTGGTACTTGACAACCTTCCCTGTGGAGATGATCTTACTTACTCTATATTATTTGTCGATACCGTGTTGTTACGGGTGTTAACAAACCCCCCCCCCCTTCTAGACCCTTTTGTATGCCACTTGGGACCAACAATTATGCATAATAGGTATAAGTGGACCTTTAACCTGAAGTATCAGGCTGAAGATACACTTGTGACCCAAGTCTGTCACTAGAGTAGTTAGACCCAATTCACCCGTTGATGGGGTTGATCTCGAAATGCGGCTTGATGGGCAAATGGCAGTCTTAGCTAATAACTAATCTAGGATTTGTTCTCTCATAAGTGAATGACGATTGTGCGAGGCACTAAATCGAAATCAATGATCTTGTATTATTATAATTAATATATATAGTCAAGTCCAGTGAGTTTGACATAACCATGACTCTCACTTGACTGGGACACGTGAACAAAGGGTTTATACTTATATGGTATTTACAATTGGAATGTTGTGAAATGATCCAATGATTCAATTTCGTTTGGGCTACGAAGTACGCCACGTGATTGGCTGGGTGTTACTCACTTCCTTTGGATTCCTCTCGTTGCCAAAAGAAACAAACCTAAAGAGTCGCGCTAAAGGATTGATAAAGAAAAATAAATGGATTTTCTATTTTATTCTAGGAGATTTAATTTATGGGATAAATTAAATAATTAATTAATTACTCATTAGATGAGATAATTAATTATAAAGATAAGATTAATTAATAATTAATTTTTCAAGAAAATAAATTAATGAATTAATTTGGTTATTTAATTAATTGATTTTTTTATTGGATATAATATATTATTAATTAAATAGATAATTAATTAAAACAAAAGATGAGTCAGGCCATGTGGGGGGGCATCCACTTGGACGCATCCTAGGGCTAAGTTGGCCGTGTACTTGGATGCTCAACATGGACTCTATTTGTTTGTCTTGGTCAATAAGTCAAGTGATATTAAAAGAACTTTTGACCTAGATGAGATACAAGTTTTCATACAACTCTCCTAGAAAGAAAAAGAAAAACTCCTCCCTCTCTCATACACTCTCTAGCCGTCGGTTTCCAAGGGAAAAGAAGGGTTTTTTTGTCAAATCAATCCGTGTGATTATGTAGAGGCAACGTACTTTCGTTGTTCGGATAAAAAATTCAAAGAAGCTTCAAAGAATTCGTGAAGATTGGATTGCACGTGTTCTTGGAGATTTGAAGCTTTGAAGTATTCAAAATTTTGAAGGAGGAATTAGTTCTCCAACCACTTCGCTTCAACGGGTAAGTCATTATTCATTTTAGCGTTTACATTATTCAATATGCAAATCGAGAAAATCACTTTGGGATTTAATTTAGAAACCTTCCGCTGCGCAATTTTATGCGTAACCCAACAGTGGTATCAGAGCCATTCTCTGATCTGCATATTTGATCAAAATTATGTGATTTTTGATATGCATATTATGTTTTTTTGAAGCATGCGTTTATGCATTTTTAAATCTGCATTTTTATGGTTTATAGCCTAAAATTTGATTTTTTATGTTTATTATAAATCTGGTTATTTTTGATATGAGAAAAAATCAAGAAACAAGGAAAAACGGGGCATGAAGGCCCCGAGCGAGTAGCACATTGTGCCTGGTGCCGTGTGAAGACACGACACTGGCCACACGACCTATCGGGTCGTGTGTTAGACGCACGACCCGCTAAATTGTGTCATGGACCCGGGTTTGAAAACGGGCTGTGAATTGGTTCAAAATTAGTATTTGGGTTTTGGATAAATTTAATTATCCGGGTGGGTCAAAAGGATGATGACCCGAAATAATTCAAATTAAACCCAATTAGAAAATTAATTAATTTTGACTTATTAATTGGTTTGGGCTTAATTTAATTAATTCCAAATGGGCCAACGGGTTGGTGATTTGGATTTAAATTAAAACTAGCCCAATAGAAATTAATAACACGTGCATGTTTTCTAATTAATTAATTTTAGGCTCAATTAAATTAAATCCTAGTGGGCCAAAAGGATGGTGACTTGGATTTGATGAAATCGAGCCCAATAAGATTAATTGAAATAAAAATATTTAATTAGAATAATTAATTATTATTTTTGGAGATTAATAATTAATTTATGGATTAAATATTATTAATTTTTCTCAACTTGGAAATTACTTAGATATTTTTCTAAGGAATATAAATTATTTTTCTTGGATAATTAATAATTAATTCTTTAATCAAATAATTTTTTTCCATTTAATGTTGGCTTTAAATCATAATAAAATAAGATTCCATATTTTATATATTCATTTTAGTTGGACTAAAATTATTTTAATTAAAGGCAGATATACTTAATTTATAATTTTGTGTATGTAAGTCATCTAGTAGAACTAAATTGATTTTAATTGAAATAAAGAATATATAAATTAAGAATTTTATAAAGGAGTTTTTAGTTGAACTAAAATTTTAAATAATCAACATAAGTGTTTTATAATGCGAGCATGTATTAAATGTTGCGAGCATGTCTTATGTGATGGAGACACCGATCATAGACTTAGGTTTTATTTGATTTACCTTTCTTTCTATGGGTTGTAAAACCGAAATTGAGGCAATTTATTGCTTTTTTAGAAATAATGTATATGTTGTTTTAAAGTATTGTAATAGAATAGTTCAAGATTGGTTGAGACAAGAAACCCATGAAAATTAGATAGGTTTTCGTTTTTCCCTTTTTGGATAGATATAGAAATATTTAATTAGTTGGAAAGAGTCCAACTAATTGAGGAAAGAGAATAAAAGAAAAAGGGAAATGTAATATTTACATATATATGTATACACGCACGCCTCCCTATTTTTTAGGGAAGGAGGCGTGTGTGTATGTGTGTAATTCCACTCTTGTGGTCCCTTTATACATATATATATATATATATATGTGTGTGTGTGTGTGTGTATTTCACCTTTTTTAAAATAATGAAGGATTTAATTGAAATCAATACAAGTCATTTTTCGATTATTCTCTCCTACCTTTTTTCTTTCACAATATTCCTTCAAACTCATGGGTTGATTGCGAATAACACTAAAATAAATTCCTAACCCCTTTTTCGTGAAAAAGCCTGAGTTCGATATTCTCTTGGCTAGCACTGGTGGAGATAATCAAGGATATGAGCTAGGGTGTGGATAAACTCAGAGGCACAACACTTGGGGCGGTAGAGAAAATCCAATCGGAGAGGTGTAGCAGCATGGAGTAGCTTAAAAAGACGTTGCTGCTTTAAGGTCTACAAGAGGTAAACATGAGTAAACTACCTTTTAGGATAGTTTTGAATCCGATGGTACCGTGTCATCAACCTAGCCCTAATTTGGGGATGTCGCTTTTAAATTTGTCTTTTTCACTGCGCCAGTATCCCCGGGGTTGTACTGATCCTATCAGTGGTATCAGAGCCAAGGTTTTGACATGGCTCATATTCTTTTCGTGTTTATATGCTTTAAAGTATCTTTTTATTGCACATTGGAATTGGTTGGATTTTCTATTTAATTTTTGAATCGGTTGATTTGGAATTAATCCGAAAATCGAAGGGCTGCTTTTTGTGTATTGATTTTTTTTTAAAAAAGGGGGATGTTGCCGTCGCGGCAAACGGCAACTGTTGTTCGTCGTCGCGAACAACGACGCGCCGAGGCGGTATGTGTTCAAGCAGCATGGGCGCGCATCGCACTGTCGATGACGGCGCTGCTCCTGCAGTGCTGTCATGAGTGACGGTGCGTTCGGCGGCCCGTATTTTGACCTAGGGGTCGAGATGTAGTTTTCCCTAATTTCCAAATGTTTTTCATTGTAATTGCGTTTTAGGCCTTGGGTCATTTTAGCAAATGAAATGAAAAACGCAACCTTAATTTGTGATTTTATAAAACTAAGATTTTTGAATCTCAAATAAAAATTGTTTTAAGTTTATTCTAAAATTGTTTTTTATTTTTCAGAATTAAGGGTTTTATTTAATTTTGGAAGTTGAAATAAAATGGAAATTTTATTAATTTCTGAGATTAAATAAAATTGGGTTTTTGAAATTGTTTTTAGACGGATTGAAAAGGTATACTTTTTCATGTGAATTTCTAAAATTTGTATTTAGAAATTAAAGTCTTTGGATCCATTAATTAATTTGATTATCCTTAATTAAAGACCGTGAATATTAATTCATGTTTGCATGTTGGCATGATTATGTGATTATGTGGTGATCCGGGTTGAGTCATAGACTAGTCGTTGTTTATGATTTGAGGCCTGTGTGCCATGTTTTCTTTTCTTGTAATTGAGAGGGAAAGGTTTTTATTTAAATGTAAATTTTATGAAGGTGAAGATAGAGGCGTTCAAGCTCATGGAGATTTGAAGACCTTAGTATAGGGTCTGGGTCCTTAGATTAGATTGGTCAACACCTTGATGGCTCGGGGTGTTTAGGCAATGGCTCGACTAAGATCACATTTACCGCTTTATGTATGATTGCTTATTTTCTTATGTTTTGTATGTTGTGCATGTTTGCATAATCACCTAAGAAAGATAAGTAATTGAAAGTGTGAGACCTTATTTTTGGAAAACCCCTTTAAACCATATTAAGTCCCTAAATGGATAAATCGGGGTCTCGGAAGGTCCTTGATTTGGTCCAGTGCCTTCCATCATTAGATGTGAGAGAGAATAGCGTGTCTTGTCATCATTGTCTCACGAGTCGTGGAATGGTGGCAAGCTCAATGTACTAATCTCACAACTAGACCTTCAATATGACAGACAGTTATACTAGAAGTGCACATGAGTCTCAGTTTTGCTAAGGAATCATCCATGAGTCATGGGACCACCTGACTACTGTTATGCTGTGAGAATTTGATGGGTCGGACTTAAACGTAGACTAGTGTACGGTTGCATCTTGTTCTCGGGACGTACATGAAATGTGAGGCAAAACATCTCAAGAACCACCTGGATGTGGATGGGGCCATCGTGCCTATTCAAATGTTACCACCCATTGTCTCACGAGTCATGGAATGAGGTTGGGACATTTGACGCTCGAGCTCGTTGGAAATTGTAACTTTTCCCGTCTTCTGTCTATTGGGGTGACGGAATTCGAAAAGATAGTGGGAGCACACATGTATTTTTAAAATTCCTTAATTGTGTTTAAATATATGTTAAAACTGAATGCTAATAATCGTTTTTCTCTTTATCGCATTTTACACAGTAATATCATGAAAATCGTTTATACTTATCTATGGATATTCAAACGCAACAAGTTTGATGGCTCAAAGTACATGTATTGGCATTTAGCTTTAGATGTATATCTCAGGGTCAAGGGTTTTGATTACATAATCGAAGGAGAAGTCCCACCTAGGCCCAAGCCTGCAACTCGTGCTCGTACTTTGGAGTGATTTGCAGGTGTTGTCTAGAAGCAAAGAGCTAGATGATGGGAACATGGTCCTGAGAATGGCTAATGGAGCGTCTGTCACTGCGAAGGTTGTTGGATATGTTACTTTAGTTCTTGAGGATAGTAGTAGGTTTATTTTAAAAGATGTTTATTATGTTCCCGGATTGATTAAGAACCTGATTTTTGTTTCTATTTTGGATATGGAAGGTTTTTCTTTTAAAATAAATAATGGTTTTTGTTCAATATTTTTGGGTTCTAAACTGATCATTAGAGCATGTATGTAGAACAATCTTTATGTTTACCTGTGTACTAATTCTCTTGTAATTCAATCAATAAACAAAAGGAACGTGAATCTGATAATCCACCTAATGCACAAATCTGACATGCTAGACTTGGTCATGCATCTAAGGATAGGATTCGCAAGTTGTCAAGTTTCCTCGAGCTCGATGAAGAAGTGGAACTACCGACTTGTGAATCTTATCTGAAGGGCAAAATGACAAAGTCACCATTTGGAGGCCAAATGGAACGCACTATGGATTTGCTTGAGTTAGTTCACACAGATGTGTGTGGACCACTCAGTGTCAATGCATTAGGAAACTATTCTTACTTCATAACCTTTACCGAAGATCATTCTAGGTATGGTTATTTATATCTCATGAGATATAAATCTAAAGCATTTGATAAGTTCAAAGAATTCAGAAATGAAGTAGATAAACAAACTGGTAAAAGTATTAAAGCCCTTCGATCTGATCGAGGCGGAGAATACTTGTCTGGTGAGTTTTTGGATTATTTGAAAGAGAAAGGGATTCTCTCTCAGTGGACGCTGCTTGGAACGCCACAATTAAATAATGCATCTGAGCGAAGAAATCACACGTTGATGGACATGGTCCGATCAATGATGATGTCCACCAATTTACCTACATTCTTTTGGGGCAACGTTTTGGAGACGGCGGCTTATCTATTGAATAGACTACCGTCGAAAAGTGTTCCTGAAGATCCGTATAAGATGTGGCACAATAAATCACCCTCATACAAGTACCTTAGAGTATGGGGATGTGCTGCTCATGTCATGCAGCTAGTGGGAGATAAGGTAAAGTCGAGATCTATCTTATGTAGGTTTGTGGGTTATGACACGCTAAAAGCTAACGTGCTATTGTAGCAAGTGCACTAGTCGTGTGTAGTAATAAGTGGACTAAAAGTCCGGGTTGTCGAACCACGGAGACTTGAATTTTAGTTTATGATTTTAACGAAAAAAAGAACAAATATAATTAAAGTAAATTATAAGTAAAATGCATACAATAAGAAGAAGATTACACAATTGATTTTACACAAAGTATAAAGGGAGACTAAGGCACATGCTAGGTTCAAATTGATCAATTATACTTATAAAGATTCTAGTTGAAGGATTACGCTTATATTGTTATGGTGAGAACTCCGAGGGTAGAGAATAACCGATGTCTCGCGTATAAACTCCTATGCTTAGATCGTGATTTCCCAAATATTCCTATCCAGAAATCTAACCACTAAATATGCATTAACGTACTAGAGTTCACTCGATTTGAATCGAACAACTTCACCCGGGAATCTTTACCTATGTCTAGGGCAATTCCTCATTAGTTACGGGTCATGATGTGAATTTCTTGCACCCTAAGTCAATTTTCTCCCGAAATATTAACCTAGGCATAAGATTCTAACATATAGTGATCAAGTATATGCAAGATAGGCAAAAACACAAATTCACATCACATAACAATATAAGAACAACCTTAACAATCATCTATTATAAGCATATATCACAATTTGGCCTTACATGGCCCTAATCTTATGAATTTAGTTCATAATGGATAATATGAAAAACATAAATGAATTAATACACATGTTCATAGACATAATTGAAATGAAAAGCAATAAAAACTCCCTCAAAAGTGAATAATGATGGATCTTGAAGTTGAGCCTTCAATCCCCAAGCTCTTTTCCTTCCTCTAGTTTTCCCCTCCAAGAGTGATGAAGAATGGTGATGAATGGTGGAGAAATCAGATTAGAGGCTGCCCCCCTCTCTTCTAAGAATATGAAATTGATAGTGAATTATGAAGAGTATGGGTTCCCCCTCCTTTTATAGCCAAAAATTCCACTAAAGTATGCATTAAGAATTCCCATTAAAGTTCCCCAATGAGAATTCCACCTAAGGTGATGCTTAAAGTTTGGCTTTTGAGATTCCAACCAGCTAAAAAGTGTTGAACTTTCGGCCATTAAGAATTCCACCAAGCCTAACCATGTGAAAACTTCAATAAAACACATGCATGCTGCCATTTTCTTGCTTTCCAGCGCAGTCTTAGTATTTTCCTCATAAACTTCTCCACAGATCTCCAAATTGGATGATTCAAGTCCCCATGTTCAGATAAAACGTAGATCTACAACTTTGCAGAAGGACATTTTGTCCAATTCGCTCTCTAAGTATACCTAAATTACGTTTCAACATGGAGGTTGTTTCTGATTTGGCGCCCATAAAGTAAATCTACCAAAAAACACACTTATGACAACCCCTCAACACATGTGATGAATTATGGCCAAAAGTGATTCTTACTCATCATATAATACTGGAATTTAGGCTGAAAAAGGAGTAACATTCGGACTATCCATGCCTAGGCATGACTAGGAGGGCGTTGGGGCGTATCCTGGCACATGTACTTCTCTGTTCGGTGCAGCAATCGTATTTCCTTCACAATTATCTCTATAGACCTCCGATTTGGATGTTTCAAGTTCCCATTTGAAGCTAAGACATTCATCTAAAACTTTGTAGAAGGAAACTTTGTCTAAGTCGGTCTCGAAATGTACGGAATTATCGCTCGAATGTGGTAGGAGATGCATAAACCGCCTAGGTGTTGAAAAACATGCTTGAACTTGTTTTGTACATCGTTTTTCTTCCCTTTTCTTCATGTATTCTCATTTATTACCTGTATTCACTTAACACACCTATTAAATGCAAATGTGACATGATTTAAGCAATAAGTGAATCCAAATCATAAGAATTACGGTCTTAAAAATACGTAAAAACACCTCTTATCAGGTTACCCTAAGGAGTCCTATGGGTACTATTTCTATCACACCTTGGAACAAAAGGTAATTGTTTCAGGAAACGCTGTGTTCCTAGAGAAGCAACTCTACAATGGGAGCATGGATAGAGTGATAGAACTTGAGGAAACTCAAGAAACACAAACTCCATTAGCAATGGACGAAAGGCAAAGTGAACCACAAACTGTAAGTTCGCAAATTCCACCTCCAAGAAGATTCGAAAGGATCCCGAGACAACCTGAGAGTTATTATGATCTCTTACTGAAAAGCAAAGAGGAGGGTCTCCCCTTGGATGAAGATCCAATGTCTATGATGAGGCAACGCTCAACAAGGACTCGAAAAAATGGTCTAAAGCCATGGAATTTGAAATTGAATCCATGTACTCCAACAAAGTTTGGACCTTAGTAGACCCACCACCAGGCATTACGTTAGTTGTAAGTGGGTATACAAACGCAAGTTAGGAGTAGATGGAAAGGTTACCACCTTCAAGGCTCGCTTAGTGGCGAAAGGTTATACTCAAAGGCAAGGAATTGACTATGAGGAGACTTTTTTGCTAGTCGCGATGACCAAGTCAATTAGGATTCTATTGACTATATCTGCCTATCTTGACTATGAGATTTGGCAGATGGATGTGAAAACAACTTTCCTCAATGGAAACATTGATGAGGAAATCTACATGGAACGGCCGGAGGGTTTCACATCCAGTGGGAGCGAGCACAAGGTGTGCAAGCTACAGAGATCCATTTATGGCTTGAAGCAAGCTTCCCGAAGTTGGAATTTGAGATTTGATGAAGTTGTAAAGGAATACGTCTACGTCAAGAATGGTTATGAACCATGTGTGTACAAGAAAGTTAGTGGGAGAGCCATAAGCTTTTTGGTACTCTACGTTGATGACATTCTTCTCATTGGAAATGATGTAGGAATGTTACAATCAACGAAAGGTTGGTAGTTAACCCAATTTTCAATGAAAGATATGGGAGAAGCATCCTACGTTCTTGGTATGAAGATACACCGAGAAAGGGAAAGGAGGTTGCTAGGGCTCTCCCAATCTAAGTACATAGAACGAATCTTGTTCATAACTAGCCTGAGATGTGGGATATCACTGGCCTCGCCAAGACTTGTTCATGCATGTAACTTTTCCAAGAGGTCGACATGTTCCATTGTTGATGGCTTGTATCGCAATACATGTATGAAGATTCATACTATGGATATGGAATTGAACGACTCCGCTAAGGACTCCTAGTTGGTGATGTCGGACAATGGAGTCCTTGGGTTTCATAGTGTGAGATTGGTCCTTAGACCTGAGATGTCATTGGAACTATGCTTTGATATGCATGTGCACTCGAGGAGAGTCATACGGCTTGTATGTTCTGTATAGTCTGATAATACGGTGGAACAAATGGCAGTCGTCAAGGGATTCATCCAGAGTCACGAGTACCCGATATTTCCTATGCTGTTGCGAGAATCTAAATAATCGATAAAGTCTTTGATCATAGCATTTGTCTTTTAAGAGGGATTGGTGGTCCTGGCTTAGAAGACTGGATCATTAGATGTCATAGCACAGTCATAGTTTCTAAGGTTATTAGGTTTCGTCATACCCTAGACCATGGACGGGAAACTGATGAAGGGATTCTACTCAGATAACAATTGCAACTCGGATAGGTTTGCTTTTCATCGTTGACATCTAGGAAGTCGTGGCGACATTGCTAGACGTCGGACCACGACCAATGGGTGCCTTAGGTTAGTTTGGTGAAATTGATCCAAGGTCTAGTTAATTATTGACAATAATTAATCTAGCCTAATTGGGAGGACTTATTGCTAGCTTGTCAATGAGCCTGAGGGGTCACACACAAAACTTAGTGTAGTACATATTGGCTAGTTAATTCTTTGAGAATTAATGGAGGGATTAATTAATTGGATTTAATTAATCAAGAAAAGGAAATATAATATATGGTATTAATTAATGGTCCTATGATTTAATATTGAAATATTAAATTGGGAAGGACTAACTAATTAATAAAACAAAGAAAAATAATATATATATATATATATATATGCACACATGTGCGCATGTGAGCGTGTATGTGCATGTGTGTGTGGAATCTTGGTGGAAAGATTTATCTTGCTCACCAAGTTTATACATATATATATATATATATTAATATCTTATAAATATATTTGGTAAGATCTTTTAATTGGTTAAGGTAACTAATTGAAAGGAAAGGTCTTATAACATATGTATTAGGATATTAGATAGATTTGAGAATATCTAATTAGTTGGAAAGAGTCCAACTAATGGTGGAAAGAGAATAAAAGAAAAAGGAAAATACAATATATACATATATGTATACTGATAGAGTAAAAAATTACGTGTTTTATAATCCTTTAGTTGTATGATTTTCATAGAATTTAGTATGATTTTATACCACATATGCGTGTAATATGTCTATTTTGAGTATTAAAGTATAAATCATAGCATTGAAGACAAAAAGGATGAAAGCGGCCGAAAGATGGAGTTTCAGAGTAGAAGTCGAAGAGTCAGACGTTCGAACATGAGACATCATAACGCCCGAACGTCAAGAGAGTTTACGCTTGAACGTTGGAAGCAGTTACGCATGGATGCCAGGGAGGTTAACGTTCTAACTTTGGAGTCGGCAGAACAGTTTTGGAAATTTCCAAATTCTACACTTACACGGACTCTTCTCAAACCAAGCCTATAAATACTAGTGATGCAGTTTTGTTTGGAGGAGCGTTTTTCAAAGTTTCTCTCCAACAAAATTTTGTCTTTTTCATAGAGTGTTAGACAAGGGTTTTATACTTTGTAATTCTCCATAGAAGTAGAGGAAGATTGACGGAAGAGAAGAAGATCTACACAAGTCATATGGAGTTTTTGTTGTCGTTTATTACTTTCATGAATATTTTAGTTATTTTTCATATCATTATGAGTAGCTAAATTTGTAGACTAAGTCATTTTAGGCCGAATTATGATTTTTCAGTTATAAAAGTATTTCTCGTGTGAATGATTTATATTGCTTTGTGTTATAATCTTGTTCTCTATGCTTAGTGTGTCTGACCAACATATTTAAGATCTCATGCTTAATTTATCTATTCGAGAGAAAGTAAATTAAGGTGCAAGAAGGATTCATAACATCTTCTAAGTTAGTTGATGCTAGGGATAGCTACATACTCCAGATGATGTTAACTGAGTTTATTTGGAGGGATAAATCTGAATAAATTTGGAGAAAATTCTAGTTCTTAATGCCTGCAGTAGAGATTCCTACAACCAATCTAGTGTAGGTTATCATGAGCGAGGGATCTGTGTGGTAATAATATTAAGAATTTTCCACCTTACCAATATTTATCTGAAATACGAGAATACTAATATAATGAGAATTGATTAATTTGTATCGATGCATGTGTCTTAGTTGTTTTTATTCATTGGTTTTTCATACTTTTAATTATTGTTTTTGTTCGTTTACAATAGGATTCATTGGATTTATTTCTCTTTAAGCTTACAATTGCTTGTGTTAATTTACTGTTTTCGCTATAACACAAATCTCTGTGGGAATGCCGGACTTAATTGTCCATTGTATTACTACACACAATCAATCCTCTTGCTGTCAAATACACGATTGAGTTTTCGTGCATTAAGTTTTTAGCGCCGTTGCCGGAGATTTGTCTGTTTTAGCATAGCTATTTTAATTCAAGCGTTTCTTATTTTTTGTTTAAATTCTATATTTATTTTGCCTTTTTGTTTGATATCTTTTTCAGGTTTATGACTTGATCTCGTGATGGAGATCTTGATGAATTTGATCCTGAAATTGAACGAACGATCGGAGCAAATCGACGAAGGCGAGCCATGGCAGCCGATTTTGCAGATATGAATCTTTCGGAGAATCGTGAATGGCTCCAAAACATTATACAAGCAATGCAGCCAGCAACACCGACTCAGTTAGCATCTGTTCGTGGTAGTCAACCACCTAGGGTATACACTTTACCTGGTCCTGTAGTCATACCACCTTTTCACTCACCAAATTTTCACATTCCATCACATCTCTTTAGTATGGCACAAAGAGACATTTTTTATGGAGAAAACAGTGAGTCACCATATGATCACTTACAAAATTTTGAAAATGTTTTGTTAACCATGGAATTTAATCCCAGAGACCTTGATGCTATTCGACTTAGGTTGTTTCACTTCACACTCTATGATAAAGCCACTTCTTGGTATAAGTCCATACCCTCACAGTCAATCACCACTTGGGGAGAGCTCATTAAAGAATTTTTAAATAAATTTTTCCCACCTTCAAGAATCAACGAGCTTCGTAGTAGCATTAAAGGGTTTAGGCAAAGAAATAATGAGTCATTAGCAAATGGGTGGGATAGGTATAAAGGAATAAGTAGGAAGTGTTCAGACCACAATTTTACTCAAGATGAATTGGTACAACACTTTTATAATGGAGTAAGGTCTAGGATTAGGCACCGACTCAATGCTGGAGTCGGGGGAGACTTGTTAGGTCTTGATAATAAATCTGTCTGGGAGAAAATAGAGCAATTAGCTCAGGAGGATAAGTTATACTCCGAGGAGAAATATGAGATCACACTTGCACCAAAGAAAGTGGCAGTAGTGAATGGGGTATAGGAAAGAATTGAGCCAGAGGCCACTATAGAGGTCAACTATGTGAATCAGCAAAGACCTCAAGCTATTTTTGGAGGAGTCGAGAATTTCCCTTGAAAGCCGAATAATCCACCATATGAAAATGCGGGAACATACCAAGCACCTCGACCACCATTTCAGCCCAACATTAACAAACGAAAAGTGTAATTTCAGAAGCTAACTTAAGAAAGACCTATGAATATTGATGATGAGCTCGATGCACACATTCTCAAGTCAGATGAATCTTTTAAAGAACTTCACTTGATGCTAAAAGATGTCATTACGGGAATGAAGGAGTTGTAACATCATATAGGGCAACTTTTGAATAGCCTTTCAGGGAGAAACACGGGTACATTACCGAGTGACACTGAGAAAAATCCGAAGGAACAGTGTTTTGGAGTAACACTCAGAAGTGGGAAGGAAGTGAAGAACGCGTACAACACGCCCGAACGTGAATCTTGCAATGTACGAATGTCCTGTGATATTCCAGGGACAGAGGATACCCCGCTTCAGACGTCTGAACGTGAAAAAGTTAACGTTCGAACGTTGAACTCTTAACGTCCGAACGTGGACACCTCTGACATTCGAACGTCCAAGGCAATGAATCCAGGTTTTAAGTCTATTGTTACTGATCGCCCTCCTCCTATTGAGGTACGATTCCCTTTTCCCTTAACCCAGAAAATTAAAAAGAATGAACATGATAAGAGTTTCCTTCGCATTATTAAGAGTTTAAGAGAAGTGCGCATTAACATTCATGTTGTAGATGCTATTTTGCAGATGCCATTTTGTAGATGCCAAACTTCACGAAACTTTTCAAGGAAATTCTATCAAACAAATAGAAGTGCAAAGAAGTGGGTACTGTTTGCCTAACCGATGCATGTTCAGCAGCCGTGTTGAACAATATGCCAAAAATATGCAAGGACCCGGGTAGTCTGTCCATTCCATGCACTATTGGGGATATGAGGTTCGACAGAGTTCTTTGTGATTCTGAGGTCGGGATCACTTTGATGGCTTATGCACTCTTTCAGAAGCTGGGCCTTGGAGAGACAAAAACCACTACTATGCGGTTGTAGCACACGGATAAATCTGTCAAGAATCCTATTGGGGTGATCGAAGATGTCATAGTTAAAGTTGACAAGTTCTACTTTCCAGTCGACTTTGTAGTTCTTGAAATGGAGGAAGATTCTGATGTCTCACTGATCCTAGGAAGACCATTCCTTGCCATAGGTAAAGCCATTCTAGACCTGGCGCATGGTAAGCTTACATTGAATATAGGGGATAAGAGGTGACTCTGAATACTTATCGAAGTTTCAAGCATGAATTTCTTGAAAATACTTGTTCTATACTAGATGCTTTTGATCCTTTTGAGGATGAAGTTTTGCAAGAACATTCGTCTGATGACCCGAGCAGTGAGATACGAGTACTGACGAGGTTGGAAACCTCGATACGATGGAACAAGTGGATGTCACTACACCCATGAAATTGCAACATGACGAACCTATTGATGGGAGATTGGACAAGGATTCTAGTCAACTGCAGAATCCGACGACTTAGGCTGACTCTGCAAAGTCAAGCTAATGTCTTTAAAGAAGCGCTTCTCGGGAGGCAACCCGAGCTATTTGTTAAATTTTATTTTTATTTTTGTCTTATTTTTAGCTTTGGTTAATTTTGCTTTGTTTGTTTTTGATTTTGTGTTTTTTTCTGTGCAGAAAAAAGAGGTAGACTGCAGAAGAAATTTTTGCACAGCACGGTCGAACGTTAGGAGCAGAACATTCAAACATGTTGCATGGGACATCCGAACGCTAGGAGAAGAACGTTTGAACGTGGAGTTTTGCGAGAAATTTTGGTCACGTCAACAGCACGCCCGAACGTGTCGTAGGGGAAAAAGCGGAGAAATCATCACTTACTGATTTAAAAGACCATATCATTCAACACACCCTATTCCCTAAGAAACTCGTGCCAAATATATTTTACCTTCCAAAATAAAACTCTGAATCACAACCCAACCATAAAACCCTTCCATATTATCAAGACTTTCCATCCATATCAATACCTAGTCCATATAAAACTCTTTTCACAAAAGGAATTTTTCTATATAAACCCATCTATCACAATCCATAAATACTCATACCTTATACAAGCCCAATAAATTTTTTTACACAGAAATCAATTTCACAACTACAGCGGCTCAGGGGGTTTATTTTTCAGCGCAACAGAGAAGATGAGAAGAAGAAGTGAACAGTATTCAGCTTGACTCGCGCCCGAACATGAACCAACTCAAGGATCGAACGCCGGTCTCTGGACATGAGGTCTATTTTTGCACTACAACACTGTAAGTGATTAGCTTAATCTCTTCTTGATTCAATACGCGTGGTAGCCGTGTAGGGCTTTTTCTAGTGATATTGTGTATTGTGGTATTGGTATTGCTATTATGGTTTGGTGATTGAGTTGAACCGTGGAGAGGTTGTAGTGAACGAGTTTGGGGAAAAATTGGCATAATGGCGAGATTAAGATCTGGAAATTTGTGTCGAGGGGAGAGTTCGGGAGTAAACAGGGGTAGTGGTGTTAAGCAAGAGGCAAACACTCCAAGGAAAGAAGGTACTATCAAACAATTTTGCAAGAGACTTGATAGTTTTGACCTTCACAAAGAAAGATCTATAGGAGTAAAGAAGATGTTTGAGCTTGCCACAAGGCAACACTTATTCTTGTCTTACTTTGCTACTACTCCGAGGATGATAATACATGCTTGGGTGAAAGAGTTCTATGCTAGTAGTGCAATCACGGAGTCGAGAGAAAACTTGCAAAATAGAGTATACAAGGTAATGGTGAGAGATAAGGAGGTGGATTTTTCGAAAGCAAAGATGAATGAATATATGAACCTTCCCGTGCCTTCTAAGTGTGCCTATGAGACATTGGTGGAGCAAGAGGAGTCTAATACCTTGGATTGGGAGATGGTTTTGAAAGAAATTGCAATAGAAGAAGCAACATTTTGTGATAACAAAAGAGAGATACTAGCTAGGGATTTGAAACCGGAGGGGTTCCTTGGGTTCGAGTTCATTGGGTATTGTATTATGCCTACGAGTAACCGGTCTTTGGTTAACAAGGAGAGAGCCCTTCTTATTTATTGCATTATGACTTTGAAAAGGGTAGATTGGGCTCAACTCACCTTCGATACTTTGTTGATTCAAGTAAGGAGGATGGGGAGTGAGATGGCTAATCCGTGCCTCACCAAGAAGATTCCATTAATATTCTCATCTTTGATTAGTACACTATGTCTCAAGCAAGGAGTGAGGAGGGAAAGTGATGAGGGATTTGAAAGACCGGGTGTGGATATTACCTTTAGGAAAGAGAAGCAAGACAAGGCCTCAATGCCTAGATTCACCAGCGAGAGGGGCGAGAGTTCGAAGAAGACTTCCCCACCTATTTCCCTTTCTACCATTGCACACGATCTTAAAGCGATGGGAAGGAACAAAAGGGAATTAGGGCGACACAATCCACTATTATGGCAAATATGAGGATGATGGCACACTACCAAAAGGATCTAGCCCTTGCCATGGATCGTTCGTCAAGGAAGCCTTATTTCCCGTATCCACCCATTACCGTTTTCCACCGGTTCCCCGTTGTTGATGAGAATGATGATGACACCACCAATGATGATGAGGATCCCGCATCCGCTCGGACGGGGGGGTGGTCGTGATCGCTTTGTATCCTACCATTTTTATTTTGTTTTTGTTTTTGTTTTTTTTGTTTTGTTTTTTCTTTCTTTTCGTTTCTTTTTTAAAGTTAGTTATGTTGTTTTTGTCATGTTTTTTGCTTGTGATGCATGCACTTTTGGCATGTATGTTCCTTATGCTTGATGGTTTGAAGAGTTGAAGTATTAGATATGACGCATATTTGGACCCCATGATTGGAGATGCGATTTTACTCAAGAGGAGTTGAAGCTATGTAAGGATGCATTAGAAGTTTAAGGATGTTTTTCAACATCCTTGGTTGTAAGTGTTATTTTTACCGTTGTGTATGCTTGTTATACAACATTGGGGACAATGTTGGATTTGAGTTTGGGGGTAGAAGAGTACACTTATTTTGAACTTTAATAATGCAATCCTATTTTTAGCTTGAGTTTGGGGAAAATTTGTGCGATATCATGTTTATATGCTTCTTTGTTGAAAAAATTAAGTATGAAAATTTGTAGTCCTTCCAATTGATGCATTCAAATTGATTAACTTGAAAAAATGGCATGATTTCGTGAACAAATTTGAATTTAATAGAACACATATATCTTTGAAATTATTTGTGGAGACCCTAAACTAGGATTGATTTCTTAGATGATTCACGTTGCACAATAAGTCGAGGGTAGAGGAGTTGAGAGGATAACCATTTTGAGACAATTAAGGAGTTTTTCCCAGAAATATTAACTTAGATTTCTCATAAGGCTATAAGTTGATTAGTTAATTTTGTATGCTAAACAATGAATTAAAAGTTTGAATTTTGGTATGACCAAAAGTAGTCAGGCTAATATGTACTAAAGGTGAAAAGTTTCATGCCTATAGACTGTACTATTATGCTAATTTGAGCTTTGCTCAAGCCAAAAAAAAAATTGAATTGTTTAAAAGATCTAGTTTTATTTCGTGGCCTTTGACACTCGAGTGACTAAATCCTTAGGAGTGTCTCTACACTTAATGCCCTAAAACTATCTAGTTTGGGAGACATTGATCTAAAACTTGTTACATGGGTGCCATATATAGAAAGCCTAGGGGAATAAAGCATTGCACATGATCTAGCCTTAATGAAGTTAATTGGGAAAGTTACATATGAATTTAGTGGTTGGATGTTTGAGATGATGAAATTTAAATGGCTATGAGATTGTCTATGATTCTTGTGCTTTGTGTTTGATCGAAAGTTGATAGATATGGGAATAATGTCCAAACATTAGTAAGGATGCCTCTCAACTATAATGCCTTAGATTTATTTCACTACACCATATGGAGTCTTTTCGAGTATTGGTGTCACATGAGCAAAAGTATTTGATATGTGTATATATTTGTAGCTTTAAAATGATTTTGTGCCATTGCTTATTGTCAATTATGTTGACATGTATTGATTTGGTGGGGATTAAAAGTTGTTAGATTTTGTGGGTATATTATCTGCAAACCCTCACGAGACTATAGCTCGTCCTTTTTGGGAAACTTAAAGGTTTAAAGGCTTGTTACACATGCTAAGTGTAATCGTTTACTCCACGAAAGAGAGTTTATCTTTACTTTTCTGTTTTTTTTTTGTTTTTGTTTACCTTGACTATGTTGATATCTATCATTGCTCGAGGACGATCAATGTATGAGTTGGGGGGAGTTGATAGCGTCAAAAATTACATGTTTTATAGTCCATTTGTATGATTTTCGTAGAATTTAGTATGATTTTATACCACATATGCGTGTAATATGTCTATTTTGAGTATTCAGGATCATAACATTGAAGACAAAAAGGATGAAAGCGGCACAAAGATGGAGTTTCAAAGCAGAAAGTCGAAGAGTCAGATGTTCCAACGTGAGACATCATAACGCCCGAACGTCAAGAGAGTTTATGCCCGAACGTTGGCAGCAGTTATGCATGGACGACAGGGAGGTTAACGTTCAAACGTTGGAGTCGGCGGAACTGTTTTGGAAATTTTCAAATTCTACACTTACACGGACTCTTCTCAAACGAAGCCTATAAATACAAGTGATGCAATAGGGTTTGGAGGAGCGTTTTTCAAAATTTCTCTCCAACAAAATTCTGTCTTTTTCATAGAGAGTTAGACTAGGGTTTTATACTTTGTAATTCTCCATAGAAGTAGAGAAAGATTGACGGAAGAGAAGAAGATCTACAAAAGTCATAGGGAGTTTTTGTTATCGTTTATTACTTTCATGAATATTTTAGTTGTTTTTCAGATCATGATGAGTAGCTAAAAGACTAAGGCCATGCTTAGGCCGAATTATGATTTTTGAGTTACAAAAATATTTCTCGTATGAATGATTTATATTGCATTGTGTTATAATCTTGTTCTCAAGGCTTAGTGTGTCTGGCCAACATATTTAAGATCTCATGCTTACTTTATCTACTCGGGAGAAAGTAAATTAAGGTGCTAGAGGGATTCATAACATCTTCTAAGTTAGTTCATGCTAGGGATAGCTACATACTCTGGATGCTGTTAGCCGAGTTTATTTGAAGGGATAAATCTTAATAAATTAGGGAAAAATTCTGGTTCTTAATGCATGCATTAGAGATTGCTACAACCAATCTAGTGTAGGTTATCATGAGCGAGGGATCCGCGTGGTAATAATAATAAGGAATTTTTCACCTTAGCAATATTTATCTAAAATACGAGAATGTTAAGATAAAGAGAATGGATTAATTTGTGTCGATGCATGTGTCTTAGTTGTTTTTATTCATTGGCTTTTCGTACTTTTAATTATTGTTTTTGTTAGTTTATGATTTAATTCTCTTTATGTTTACAATTGCTTGAGTTAATTTACTGTTTTTCCTATAACAAAAATCTTTGTGGGTTCGGCATCCCGGACTTAATTGTCCACTCTATTACTACACACGATCAGTCCTCTTGCTGTCAAATACACGATTGGGTTTTCGTGCATCATATACACGCACGCATTCCTATTTTTTAGGGAAGGAGGCGTGTGGGTATGTGTATAGTTCCACTCTTGTGGACTCTATATATATATATGTGTGTGTGTGTGTGTGTGTGTGTGTATTTAACCTATTTTAAAATAATGAAGGATTTAATTGAAATCAATACAAGTCTTTTTTCTATTATTATCTCCTACCTTTTTACTTTCACAATATTCCTTCAAACTCATGGGTTGAGTGTGAAGAACACTAAAACAAATTCCTAACCCTTTTTCCTCAAAAAGCCAAAATTCGATATTCTTTTGGCTAGCTGTGGTAAAGATAATCGAGGGTACCAGCTAGGGTGTGGATAAACTTAGAGGGGCAACACTTAGGGCACTAGGACAAATCCAATCGGAGAGGCGTAGCAGGGAGTAGCTTAAAAAGACATTGCTGCTTTAAGGTCTACAAGAGGTAAACACAAGTAAATGATCTTTTAGGATAGTTTTGATTGTACCATGTCAACCTAGCCCTAATTTGGGATGTCATTTTTAATTTTTAAATCTGTCTTTTCTGATGCATCGGCATCCTGGGGTTGTACCGATCCCAACACATCATATGGCCCCCCACTCCCTTGTTTTTTTGTTCCAGCATATAAAATTTTCTGGAGTAGAAAATATGTATTACTGATAGTATCAAGAAATAAAATTAAGTAAGTGATATAATTCACCTCTTTGCCAAAATCACGTCGATATTTTCCTCTACACTAAATAGAAAGGGAAAGATATTAGCAAGGCCAATAAAAATACCTTTTTAATTTCAACTCCGGAGTTTATACCTCCAGGGTGAGTTTGGATTTTTTTATCTTATCTGCATTTTGAGAATACAACTTAGAAATATTAAGCTCATGAGAGACAATTGAGCTTAGAAAACTTTTACTTCATCTTCATTTTCCGTAGGTAACTAAGAAAATTCTAAGCTCACGAGATATAATTGAGCTTAGACATTTTTTACCTAATTTCTGTCTTTCGGAGATAACTTAGAATATATTTAGCGATGTTAAGCTCAAAAAACTTATATCCGACATCCACAGTTAACATAAAAAAAAAATTAGTTTGCTCATAGAGGTCCCTTAGAAGAGCTTCAATTTCTAGGAGGTTAAGCCATAATTCTATAGATAACTTAGAGAAATTTTGTTTCTTGCGAGGGTCGCTATTAAGATCCTCATTTAGGAGTCCTCATCCAAAGATTCCTCATCCAAAGAAGGGATTTTGAATTGCAAATCCTTGGTCCATGATCTAATGGTTTCTGATGGGACTTTGAATTATAAGTCCTCGGTCTAGGAACTCATGGTTTCTGAGAGAACTTTGAATTATAAGTCCCCAGTGTAGGAACCCATGGTTCCCAAGAGGATTTTGGATTGTAAGTGCTCGGTCCAAGAACTCATGGTTCCGAATGGGACTTTCAATTGTAAGTCCTCAGTTCGGGATGTCATACTTCACGATGGGACTTTGAATTGTAAGTATTCAATCCAGGAACTCGTGGTTCCCAAGGAAATATTGAATTTTAAGTCCTCACTTCGAGAACCCATGGTTCCCAAGGGAATTTTGGATTGTAAGTCCCCAGTCCGGGAACTCATAGTTCTAGAGGAGAATTGGAATTGTATGTCCTTAGTTCGGGAACCCATGGTTCTGGAGAGGAGTTTGAATAAATAAGTCCACTATAGCGAAGGGGAATTCCTCCAAAACTAAAGCTCACCCAAAAGCTTCATCCTTGAATAATTTATTTCTTGAATTCATGTTTCATAATTATATAAAGATTATTTCGATTATGCGTTATAAGCATGAATGTGACCGGAATTATTGTTTCTGCTTCGACTGCACTCCGGGTCAATTTTTTTTTTCCCGTTGATGAGTTTGAGGCCCTTGGCCATGAGTTTGAGGCTTCTCACGGCCATTTGTGGCTGCCAGCCAAGCTCACAGCTGGGAGCTTTGACCTAGAGGTCGCAACCGTGAGCCTTAATCTCATGTGTGGGTATTTTAGACTTTTTAGATGGGTAGGGAGCTAAAAGAGAGAGTGAATACGGAATGAAGAGTGCAGAGCCTAAAAAGAGCTTAAGTTAGATCTTTGATTGGAATTTTTGCCCCAAAAAATGGTTATAATCAATGTTTTAAAAACCAGACCCGCTATCGAACCAAAAAATCTACCGATTCAAGGTTCACTGGTCAGACCGTGGTTCAAACATAGTCGGACCAGTGATATTATAATTATGTTATAAATAATTATTAATATATTAAATCAAATAAAAAAATACATAAATATGCAACAAAAAGAAAAAGAAAAAAATGAATCCTTAGAATACATTCATATCATTCATAAATATACCCGAAATTCACTCATTCTCATAGAATCAAAGAACCAAATAGATAGTCTACAAAAACACCCAAACCTATTTACTCACAAAAATCTTATTTAAACACCAAAATAAAATGGAAGGAGAGAGAAAGAGGGAGACCTGATACCCGCATTAAGAAAGAAGAGAGAAGAAGAGGTGTTGTTTCTCGCGTTTCAAAAAATGAGAAAAGATGGAAATTGCTCGTCTTGTGCTGCTCGTGGGAGAAGAAGCAGTAGCGTTTCCTGTGGAGTTTGAGGCAAAAAGGCGAGATTTTGGATAATCTTGGGCTGTAATTCGATCTAACAGACAATTAGGAACTCACTCAAAGCAAAAATTGGGTTGTGTTTGGTAAAAATTTAGGATTTTGACAACTATTTATACATATGAAAAATCGCCCGGTTTTAGTGAACCCGTACCCGTTCGAACGATGTAGCGGTCCGACCACGGGTCGGCCAGTTTTGGCTGGTTTTTTTACACTACCGGTTTTAAGGTTTGAATTAGCCCGGTATATGGTGCATTCGGCTGTCCCACCGGTAGGACCGGCAGGTCCGGTCCGGTTTTTAAAACCTTGGTTATAATAATTCATTTTGGATGTTTGAGCATATGCAGTGCATATTTACATTACTTATGTATTTACGTTTAAATGCACTTATTTACTATATCTTCTAACGATCTTAATTGAAGTTTAAATAGTAATTGCACGACCAATCTGTATAATTTTATCAAAGACATCAACTTTGAAGTTTAACTAGTAACTATCTTTTAGGGGTTGTAATTTGTGTTGGATAAAATGTGTTTTTATAAAGTGTGGTTCCCACCACTTTTGTGTATGAAATTTGAACACCGTAAGTATCCAAGGTACTAAAGATTATTGGATAATCTTAATCTACTTTCCGAGTAGATGAGTTTAGCATTTCGAATTTCTCAAATCGGACTTGAAACAAATGAGAAATTAAGTGCTAAAGTGAGGGGTTTAAACTTATGTATCCCACATTAGATATAAACCACAATTTAATTGGGTTTATAAATCCTTGTCTTAGGATAAGGGTTTGGCCCTTGGGTCATCCACTTTGGGCCTTTGTGTGAAAGGAGGAGGAGCTATGCAATTGGGCTTACGCACAATTTCTTAGCACTTCACTCGGGCGGTCCAGTGGACTAGACTGGACCACGGACCTCGGGCTAGGGCTCGGGCCGGGTCATGGGCTTGGGCTTGTGGCTTGAGGTGTGCATAGTGTGGGTTTGGGCTTCACAATTAATCTTTTTGGACAAAGTTTAATTGGACTCTCCAGAAAAATTCAACAAATAAAAATTTGATTTTATTAAAACCAATTTGAATTAATAAAATGCTGGCCACATTATTTTAATTCGAATTAGTTTTAATTCAGCATTCTAGAAGGACCTTTGACTGCAGTCAAAAGTTCAACAGTCACATTTTCCATAACATCTGATTTTTGCTTGTTGTTACAGAAATGTTAATGGCAGAATTAATTTTTTGGCTTTAATTCTATCTGATTTTTCAACTATAAAAGGGCTCCTCCAGCTTCGTATTTTTCACACCAACTCAAAAAAATTCTCTCTAGTGTTCTTGAGTTCTTCAAATCATCTTCATCTTTTTCTTGAGATTTCAGCAGAAAGTAAAGTTCGTTGTTTTTCTGAAATTGGAGTGCTTCAATCTTCAGAAACATTTTCATTGTATCTTGGGACACTTTTTGTCAAAGCCGGTACTACCTATAGCCAGGGAAATTTCATGTTAAGGATAGAGTTAAACTCTCGCTTCGAAAAATTCCTCATCCTTCATTGCATCTTTAGTTTGTTCGTTAAATTTGTTTAACAAACTTAACACTAAAATCGTTTGTTGATTCATTTTTTCGAAATTCTGTAAATGGCAAACTATGATGATATTGTTGCTGCTGCTAGTGATATTCTTAACTTCGGCCTTGGTCCTGGAGCAGGCCTTGGTCTCGACATTGGTTCCGATTCAGGGCTGGGTCCTACTTTCGGTTCAGGATTCAGTTCCGATTCAGGGCTGGGTACTAGTTCTGGTTCTGGTTCTGATTTTAGTTCTAGTGGGGGTGCCGGGTTAGGCTCCTGTTCAGGTCTAGGTCCTTGTTTCGGTTCTGGTTCTGATTCGGTCCCTCTATTTGTTCCAATGGCTAATCCGGTTATACCGGCTCAGATTGAAAGGTCGTCGAAGTTCAGCGGGGCTGACTTTAAGAGGTGGCAGCAAAAGATGTTGTTCTACCTCACGACATTGAACCTGGCGAGGTTCTTGAGGGAGGATGCTCCCTAAGTCCCGGAAGAGTCTACAGATAATCAACTGAGGATGGCATCTGATTCCTGACATAATAGTGATTTCCTATGCAGGAATTATATACTCAGTGGGTTAGATGATTCTTTATATAATGTGTATCTATTTATGAAGACTGCAAAAGGTTTCTGGGAGGCACTGGACAGGAAGTACAGAACTGAGGACGCTGGACTGAAAACGTTTGTGGTCGCGAAGTTCTTAAACTTCAAAATGGTGGACTCTAGGACCGTAACGAGCCAAGTCCAAGAGCTTCAGATAATAATTCATGAATTTCACGCTGAAAACATGGCTCTAAGTGAATCCTTCCAAATCGCTTTAGTGATAGAGAAGTTACCGCCATCGTGGAAGGATTTCAAGAACTACTTGACACATAAGAGGAAGGAGATGAGTCTGGAAACTTCGTTGTCTGACTCAGAATAGAGGAAGACAATTGGGGCTCCAACAAGAAGCCTCATGTGCATACGATGGCTAACATCGCCGAAGTTCTGGAAAGCTCCAACCGAAAAAAGAAATTCCAGGGAAAACCCAAAAGAAATTCCCAGAAAAAGCAAATTGGGAAAGGGAAATCGAAACAGGGAGATGGAGGCTGTTTCAACTGTGGCCGTCCTGGTCACAGGGCTAGAGACTGCAAAAAACCTAAGAAAAATAAGTCTCAAGGGTAAGGTTTTGGTCAAAACCAGAACAATGGCAAGCAGGTTCAGAACCAGGCTCCGAACCAGGTTCAATCGGCTGTTGATGACATCCAGGGCATCAACGAAATGATCGATGACCTATCTGATAATCGGGTTCCACTTGATTTGTCTGAACTCAATCTCACTGTTGTAGTGTTCGAGACAAACTTGGTGGACGACCTAAGGGAGTGGTTCATCGACACTGGGGCTACCTGCCACATTTGTTCTGATAAAGAGGCGTTCTCATCATACTCTCCTTCTGATGGGCAAAGACTATTTATGGGAAAATCTTCCACTTCTCCAGTTCTAGGAATTGGTAAAGTGGTGTTGAAGATGACCTCCGGGAAAGAGTTGAATCTGATCGAGGTGCTACATGTTCCTGATATTCGAAAGAATCTGATGTCAGGATCTGCCCTAGTGAAGAACGGGTTCAAGCTAGTGTTTGAGGCGGGTAGGTTTTCTTTTACAAAGCGTGGAATTTATGTAGGAAAAGGTGACCTCGAGCAGGGCCTTTTTAAAATGGATGTAATGAATGTAGTTCGCGTTGCTGTAACCAAAATTGATGATAATAAAATTACATCTTCTGCTTACTTGATTGAGTATTCTAATTTATGGCATGTTAGACTGCGAAGACTAATAAATTTAAATTTATTACCAACCTTCAAAGTTGATACTCAACACAAATACGAAATATGTGTTGAAGCGAAACTAGTCAAACAACCGTTTCCCTCCGTGGAAAGGAACCCCGCACTTCTAGAACTTATTCACAGTGATATCTGTGACTTAAAGTTTCTGCAAACTAGAGGTGGAAAAAAGTATTTCATTACATTCATAGATGATTGCACAAAATATTGTTATGTGTATTTACTAAGAAGTAAAGACGAAAAGCTTGAAGCGTTTACACATTACAAGTTTTGAATCAACTTGGGAAAAGAATAAAAGTTATCCGAAGTGATAGAGGTGGAGAATACGAAGCGCCTTTTGATGAATTCTGTACCAACTGTGGAATTATTCATCAAACGATGACACCATATTCACCTCAATCAAATGGTGTTGCTGAACGCAAAAATCGTACTCTCAAAGAAATGATGAATGCGATGTTGATAAATTCTGGATTACCTCAGAATTTGTGGGGAAAGGCGATCCTCTCCACCAATTATATACTTAATAAAATTCCCCACAAAAGTAGGAGTGAGACTCCTTACGAACTCTGGAAAGGTCACAAACCTTCATATAAGTACCTCAAAGTGTGGGGGTGTTTGGCTAAGGTAGAAGTACCCAAACCCAAACAAGTTAAGATAAGGCCTAAAACTATTGATTGCATATACATTGGTTATAAACTTAATAGTAGCGCCTATCGATTTTTGGTACATAAATCTAAAATTTCTGAGATTCATGAAGGTACTATCATGGAATCTAGATATGTGTCTTTCTTTGAGAATATCTTTCCAAATAAGAAAAGAACTGTATAAAGTCCTCTTAAAAGAACACATGAAGCTTCTACGAGTAGTTCTAATTCCGGGGATGAAGAACCACGGCGTAGCAAAAGGGAAAAAGTTCATAAAATGTTTGGTCCCGACTTTGTATCTTATACATTAGAAGGTGATCCAAGGACGATTAAGAAAACAATGTCCAGTCCAGATGCTCAGTTCTGGAAAGAGGCTATCAAAAGTGAAATTAAGTTTATCATGCACAACCATACCTGGGATTTGGTTGATCTTCAAAAAGGAAATAAGCCTTTAGGCTGTAAATTGATTATGAAAAAAAGTATAAGACTGATGGATCTATTGATAAGTTTAAGTCCCGTCTAGTAGTCAAAGGATACCGACAGGAAGAAGGTCTTGATTTCTTTGATACTTATTCTCCGGTAACGAGAATAACATCCATAAGATTATTCATCGCTATTGCCGCGCTACATAACCTTGAGATACATTAAATGGATGTTAAAACAGCATTTCTGAATGGAGAATTAGATGAAAAAATATATATGGAACAATCCGAGTGGTATGTTGCTCCTGGACAAGAGAAAAAGGTGTGTAAACTTGTAAAGTCCTTGTATGGACTTAAACAAGCGCCAAAACAATGGCATGAAAAATTTGATAACACTATGTTGTCAAATGATTTCAAGATAAACGAGTGTGACAAATGCGTGTATGTTAGACAAACACATAACGCATATGTTGTAGTGTGTCTCTATGTCGATGACATGCTAATTATGGGTAATAATCATGAAATCATGAATACTAAAGGAATGTTAAAGAAGAACTTTGATATGAAAGATATGGGATTGGCAGATGTCATACTTGGGATTAAAATTTTGAGGACATCTGAAGGACTCATAGTGTCACAATCGCATTACGTTGAGACAGTTCTGGAAAAATTTCTTCCCAGCGACAGTGCGATTGTTAAGACGCCAGTAGACATGAGCGTTTATTTACTCAAGAACTATGGCGAACCCGTACCGCATTTAGAATATGCTAGGGTCATTGAAAGTTTGATGTATATCATGAATTGTACCCGCCCTGATCTAGCTTAATGTATGAGCAAGTTGAGTAAGTTCACAAGTAATCCTAGTTTAGACCATTGGAAGGCCTTAACTAGAGTGCTTAAGTACTTAAAGCACACAAAGAGCTTTGGATTACACCACTCAAGATATCCAACTGTAATAGAAGGATATAACGATGCTAATTGGATATCAGACACAAATGACTCTAAGTCCACGACTAGGTACATTTTTACCATCGGTGGTGGAGCAGTGTCATGGAAATCATCTAAGCAAACATGCATAGCCCGATCCACAATAGAATCAAAATTCATAGCTTTAGACAAAGCTGGTGAGGAAGCTGAGTGGCTACAAAATTTCTTAGAAGATGTTCCCTGTTGGGAAAAACAAGTGCCCCCTATCTTAATTCATTGTGATTGTCAGTCGACAATTGGTAGAGCGCAAAATAGTATGTACAATGGTAAGTCTAGACATATTCGTCGTAGACACAATACCATTAAACGGTTGATCTCTAATGGAATAATGTCCATTAATTATGTGAAATCAAAGGAGAATATAGAAGATCCTTTGACGAAAGGATTGCCTATAGATCAAATAGAATACCTATCAAGAGGAGTGAGTTTAAAGACTACAAATTAAAGAATGGACACAGTGGTAACCCAACCATGTTGACTGGAGATCCCAAGATCTTGGTTCAATGGGATAACTAAGTTGTGATATTATATGAGGCACTTAAGAGTTTAATTCACATAAACTCTAAACCCATTGCCTAGGATAAAGAAGTGCAACCTGCAAGTTGTAGCAAAGGTTAAGCTGGGCTTTTAATGATTCTTATACTGTCTAAATGAAATGAAGTATGGCAGGATACTTTTAATTGGGAAGTCATCTATGTAAGTGTGAGGTGTAGGCCGCCTCAACAATTGAGTAAAATAAAAACACTTCTGAAACCAAGAGGGAGTGCCACGGCCAAAATGGACCAAATCGTGAGAACTGAAAACTGCTGAAAGTTTATCATGTGAATATCGTTGTCTGGGTTTACACGAACGGATGACCAACTCAAGACATCACGTTCATTGGGTAGCCTAGTAAATCCGATGATATTTCACTAGGAAAGGTTCAAAGCCAAAAAATACCTCTTCTGATGTGATGAACTTTTAATCGAAATCTCGAGATCATGCATTGCATTAATTTCATTTGTGTGGGAAATTGTGTTTATAAAATGTGTTTTTACAAAGTGTGGTTTCCACCACTTTTGTTTACGAAATTCGAACACCGTAAGTATCTAGGATACTAAAGATTATTGGATAATCTTAATCTAGATTCCGAGTAGATGAGTTTAGCATTTCGAATTTCTCAAATCGGACGTGTAACGAATGAGAAATTAAGTGCTAAAATGAGGGGTTTGAACTTGTGTATCCCACATTGGATATAAACCACAATTTAATTAGGTTTATAAGTCCTTGCCTCAAGATAAGGGTTTGTCCCTTGGGTCATCCATTTTGGGCCTTTGTGTGAAAGGGGGTGGAGCTATGCAATTGGGCTTAGGCACAATTTCTTAGCTCTTCACTCGGGCCACCGGACCAGACCACGAACCTCGGACGTCGGGCTCGGGCTCGGGCCGAGTCTGCGCTCGAGCCCGGTCATGCATCGTGGGCCGTGGGCTTGGGCTTATAGATTGAGGCTTGTGGCGTGTATAGTGTGGGCTTGGGCTTAAAATCAAATAAATAAAAATCTAATTTTATTAAAACCAATTTGAATTAATAAAATGTTGGACACATTATTTTAATTCGAATTAATTTTAATTCAGCCTTCTAGAAGGACCTTTAACTGCAATCAAAAGTCCAACAGTCACATTTTCCATAACAGCTGATATTTGTTTGCTGTTACAGAAATGTTAATGGCAGAATTAATTTTTTGGCTTTAATTCTATCTGATTTTTCAGCTATAAAAGGGCTCCTCCAGCTTCATATTTTTCGCACCAACTCAAAACAGTTCTCTCTAGTGTTCTTGAGTTCTTCAAATCATCTTCATCTTTTTCTTGAGATTTCAGCAGAAAGTAAAGTTCATTGTTTTTCTGAAATTGGAGTGGTTCAATCTTCAGAAAAGTTTTCGTTGAATCTTGAGACACGTTTTGTCAAAGCCGGTACCACCTTTAGAGGGGGCAATTTCGTGTTAAGGATAAAGTTAATTCTCGCCTCAAAAAATGTTGGATTTTGTACATAAAAACCCACGGTGGATTCATTTTTGATTTCACATATTTAAATCATGATGAGAAATATGTACCTTTTCGCGTAATTTAATTTTCCTAACCAACAACTTGATTCTTTTTGGATCAGCAATAACATCACTGCCTCTAAATCACCACGCCGGAACTGAAAGCAAAATTCCCTTATTTTCTTCTGCTCTTGGACGGCTAGAGAGATGAGAGAGAGGTGGAGAGTTCTAACTTGAAGAGAAAGTCACAAGTGAGGCTAGGATTTAATTATTCACTAAGTAGTATATTTATACTACAACTAGAATAATTAACCTAAGTAACTAAAGGCCCCGCCCAACTTGGGCGTTGCCCTCGAGCTTAGTCCAATTTGTGTATTGTTTAATTAATTAATATAATTTATCTAATAAATATATTAATTAATTAACTAACTTACTCATGTTAATTCCATAATTAATCTCACTAGGAAATTAATTAACTTATTAACTTAACTAATAAGATCATCTAATGATCAATTAATTAATTACGATATCAAATACCGAAAGATTTCTCTCAAGTTTTATTCCATGATTTTTACTTTACAATTCCTTTAAGCGCGGCTCTTTAAGTTGGTCTCAAAAGGCAATTGGGAGGAAACCAAAAGGATGTGGATACCACCTAGCCAGTCCCGTGGTCCACATCGTAGCTCAATTGAGATCGAATGTATAGAATCATTCCAAACCTTTAATGTTGTGAATACCGTACGAGTATAAACCCTTTATCCATATATCCCAGTCAAGTGAGAGTCATGGTTTAGTCAAACTCACTGGACTTGACTATATGCTCAACTCATAATGAATCGAGGTCACTGAGTATACTTCTATGTCCAACATAAGTATCTCTAATGCTTTAGCCAAAGTCTTTGACCTCACTCATCCATGACGGCATAGGATATTTTACTCATTCACTTATGAGAGAATAAATCTCATATTGCTAATCAGTTAAGATTGCTACTTGCCCATCAAGCCACACTTCGAGGTCAACCCCACCAACGGGTGAAATGGATCTAACTACTTTAATGACAGACTTAATGTCACAAGCACATCTTCAACGTGTTTACTTAGGTCTAAGGTTCATGAGTATCTATCACAACTTATCAGTTTTGTCATTGACTGTCATTGAGTGAAAACCCATGTGACATAACTGATGCGAGCCATGTTCGAACACACCAGTCTAATTGATGTGTGTATGATATAAGTTCCCACTATCATACTCATAGTGTTCGACCGGCACTCACCTGTCAAAACTTACATCATACAAGTCTATATCCAGTAATGATGTCTAGTCAATACTCTCTTTGACTTGCGAACCAATTCAGATATTAAAGATCAAACACTTCTAGTGCCATTCTCCCTAACCCATAGGGAGTAGAACGTTCGCCTTAATATCAAGGACTAATTGTTGTTTGTTTAAACCTTACAAATGCATATAAGAAACAACATCAAATGCCTTTTATTTAAACAAGAATGTTTAGATACAAACTAATGCCCTATAATTCTATCCTCTTATGGCATTTGAGGCATAACTCTAACAAAAAATTCCTAATCCTTCGTTGAATTTTCAGTTTGTTCATTAAATTTGTTCAACAATTTGTGATACAAAAAAACTGGAAAAGAGTATCTAAAATGGGATCAACTAGTGTGGCGTGCGGTTGAGTGTCGGGAGGCGGAAGAACCAAGAGGTATACGTGTTTCCAGAAGAGGTGGCGCGTGTCCCCCACTCAGCATGTTGTAGCATTGAGCAGAGAGTAAGCTGGCATCGTGCGCCCAAACAATACAGTTGTGACTCCAAGAGCTTAGGTCGATACGTCGGGTCGTCTTCTGCATGGCAACATGATTTACGATTTCTTTCTACTTTACCAAGTTTTTACCTATATATATGCATGTAGGGTGTTCAACCACATTGCTAGATTGCCCCAACCCAAACCACACCACAAATGGCAGGTTGACGATTTGATGGGTCGGTCTTGGGTTAAGTCTTAAAAAACCCGCATTTTTGCAATCTAGTTTGGTTTTAAATTTTTATGGACCACAAAAATCGATCCCAACCGCAATGTTATATATATACATTTCATAGATTCTTATATATATATATACAGTGTTAATTTATTAATCACCATTATGTAATACCCTCATTTCAAAATGACATATAATTTCTTATTTGCTCAAATATATGTATGCTATGTCATAGTAAGTACGCATTTACAGAATGTGTCATGAAATACCAATATAAAAGTTGAAACAATATAATTCTTTGATAGAACACTATCATATTACACATAGAAATATATTTTATTGCTGGATAGAAACTGATTTCTACACATATGTTAAATATTACTACATAGTTTATGTTATCCTTTTACTCAACAAAAGTTTTTATGAACATTGTATTTATTATGAGATTGATTGTGTTGTGAATAGATTTTTTTCCCCAGTGAAGTTTGGTGATGAGCTTGCCAAAAAAGGAAAAATTGAAAACAAATTGACATTTCTAAGTTCTTAAAAAAAATATGATACTTGACACGCTAGAACCTAAAGTGCTTTTTGTAGCAAGTAAACTAGACGTGTAATAATAAAAGTGCAAAAAATAAGTCCGGGTTGTCGAACCACGGAGACTTGGATTTTAGTTTATGATTTGCAATAAGAGAAAAGACAATTAAAGTAAAGCAAGAGTAAAACAATTAAGTAAACAAAGAACAAAAGTAAGAACAAGCAATGGATTGAAACTCAAGTGTGAAAATTGACTAAGGCACATGCAAGACTTGATTTGATCCTTATTCGCACAAAGACTCTCGTGAAACTATTAGACCTAGTTGCTATGGCGAAAACTCCTAAGGTAAAGAATAAACGATGTCTCGTGATAGACTCCTATACTTAAATGGCGGTTTCTTAAGTATGTCTACCCAGAAATTTAATCTCTAAGTATGCATTAAGGAACTAGAGTTTACTCGATTAGAATCGAACGACTTCCCTCGGGAGTCTTTACCTATGTCTAGGGAAACTCCTATTTGGTTCGATGATGTTATAAATCCCTTGCGCCCTAATTTAAGTCTTTCTCAAAATGCTAAACTAGGCAATAAATCATACATATGATGATCAATCACATGTAAGAAACATAAGCACAAATTCAAAACACATAGCAACATAGAAATTAATTCAACGATTATCAATAATACGAATAAGTCACAAATCAATTCTTACAAGGACCTAGCCATATAAATTTAGCCCATAACCATCAACATAGAAGAATTCAACATATTCATATACATAAGTGTAAACACAAAAAGCAATAAACAATGAATAAACTCCCTAAAAGGTTCAATGGTGATGGATCCTCAAGTGGAGCTTCAATCCTTAGATCTTATCTTCTTCTTGCCCTTCAAGGTAGGTGAAAAGATGGCCCAAAACCCAAAAAAATGCTTCCAATCCCCTAGATTTCGAACTCCCAATAATGTGCTAAAAATTTGGCTTTATAGGTTCAAAAACGGTTGCAATGGTGCCTAGGCGTGGCCTATGTGGCACAAATGACTTGGGAAATAAGTTGCATGGCACCTTGGAGTGCATAATAGCACCTAGGCATGGTGGTGGTGGCGCCTAGGCGTGAGAAAGTGGCTCCCAATTCGAACTCTGAACCGTTTTCCTGCTTTGCAGCGCAACAATCTTTACACAGACCTCCGATTTGAATGATTCAAGTTCTCACATGAAGATAATACATAGTTCTACAACTTTTTAGAAGAACACTTCATCAAATTCAGTCTCTAAACATATAGAAATGGCGCTCAAACATGGAAGGTGTGGCGAATTTGACTCCCAAGCATGCGCCATTCTGCGTAACTCCAGCTTATTTTTTGCTTGTTTGGGCGCCCAGGCGTGATTATGGTTGCGCTTGGGCATGGAGATGCAAAACATCTTGGCCTAAACTTGTTTTATACTTCATTTTTTTGCCCTTTCTTCGATTGTATCCACTTAAGGCCTGAAATCACTTAACGCACGAATTAAACGCACAAGTGACATAATCAAGCGATAAATGAACCTAAAACATAAACGCAAGGGGCTTAAAAGCACGTAAAAATGACTCCTATCAACCCCCCAAACTTATCAATTGCTTGACCTCGAGCAATAAGAGCCAAAAGATATGAGATCATCATCACATAAGGGAAAAACACAAAAAGAAACTACCTAACTCACTTTCGTGGAGTAAACGGTTGCACTTAGCATGTGCAACAAGCCTTTGAACCTTTGAGCTACCTAAAAGGAGGATTTATAGTCTCGTGAGGGTTTGCATACGATATACCCACAAAATTGAAGGATGTTTAGTCAAACCAACCAATACAACTTGATATAAAAACTATGATGCAATGGCACTAATCAAGTGACAATAAAGCTCAACAATAAGTAAACAAATGAAGACAATGATCATTCAACACTTAGAATCAGACCAATTTCCAAAGGGTATAATGGGATAAGATCTAAGGCATTATGATCGAAAGGCATCCCTACCATGCTCGGAAACATTCCCCATATCTACCAACTTTTGATAGATCATAAAGCTCATCGAATCATAGGCAACTTTAAGGTTAAATTGTGCTCACTTACATTCACTTTACATTGGCATTTCACGCTTTAAAACGATTTATACTTATAATCAACATATGGCCTCGTGTAATGTTCTACCCCTTTAGATCTTCTTTGCCACCCATGTAACGGGCTTTGGGTTAACAACTCCCAAACCAGAAGGTTTTAGGGTGCTAAGTGTTAAGACACTCCTACGAACTTAATCACCCGAGTGGCAAAGGCCACGAAATAGAACGAGGTCTTTTTTTTAAACTCATTCCCGATTAGCTAGAGCAAAGCTCAAATTAGCTCAACGAGTATAGTATATAGGCAATGGTGCTTTGGTGACCTCCAATACTCGTTGGCCTGACCGAATTTTTGAGGTCATACCTATCTCATCTCAATCATTCATTCATTTAACACAATTATGGACCCATAAACAACTAATCATCTCAAAACAATATAAAAAATTTAGGTTCGTATATTCAGGGGTGCTCCTCACATGTCTCGAGATGGGGAACCCTTTTCAATCCCTCTACCTTCTACTTATGTGCGACGTGTATCATCTAAGGAAGATTTATTCTCAACTAAATTTGAAATGAGCATAATCAAGATGTGTGATTTTTCATTTTAAACCATTAATAGAAACATACAGAATATGATGCCATTGTCTCGAGTTCTCAAGTCTAATTGCACCAATTGACAAGCTAAAATCCTAGAACAAGATTTTGTTATGCTTGATTTTTCTAAAAAAAATAGCACAAAATACATGCAATAGCAACGATTCCCCCAAACTTGAGCTAAAAGTAAGATCACACGACACATAGAATCGATAAGCACTACTCATATAGAATCAATAAGCACTACTCATATACCCCCCCAATCTTAAACTCAACATTGACCTCAATGTTTACTCATTCATACATACTCAAAAATGGGTAAATGAGAGTACTTACAACAAGGGTGCTAAAAAGCAAAGCTTAATCACGTGAAATCCGCTCCAAGCTCAAATCCGCAATGAAAGATTTTCCAAAGCAAAACTCGGCTACTACATGTCATGTACTCACAATACAAAACCATCAAGACTTAAAAAAAAGCATACCAAAAGTGCATGCTTGAACATAAGATAAATAAACAAAACTAAACATGACAAAAACGAAAGCAAAAAGAAAAGAAAACTTACAAACATGGGTTGCCTCCCAAGAAGCACTTGTTTATAGTCATTAGCTTGACTTTACCGAGTCGGGTCAAGGAGGATGACGTATAAATGCTTTGTTCACTCTCCAATCAAAAATGAAACTTGGCTCAGCATTTGTGTAAAGTAGCTTGAGTAGGGACCAAGCAATCATCCACTCAAAAATTTGTTTAAAGTCCATTAACACCCTTATCATCCTTTCTTCCCTATGCGTCGGGTAATGATATGGACTATTCTCTAAGCTATGGACACTAGCTCTTTTTCCTTCACCCCTTGAAGTGACAAACTTGGAGTTCATGATGTAGGACTCGAGGAGATTATTGGTTCTTCTTTCCTGAAAAAACTCAACACTAAAAGGATCAAAAGCATCAATGCGTAAAGATAATGTAAAATCAACTGAATGCTTAAAGATCTCATAGTTATCACAAATAACCATGTCATCTCCTACACTAGAGGATAACTTACCATCATGGACATTATTTGCCTCTATACCCGTGGAGAGGGGAGAAGGTAAGGGAACTTCAACCGGGTGAGAAGGTGTAGGAGCGGAAGGCTCGGTGCTAGAAGTTTCTATCTCGAATTCTCGGGCGTGGCTACCAGAAAGCTCAAGTGTGCTATATAGTAATATTTCCAATTTTGCTGCTATTTCAAATGCTTGAATGTTAAACTCATCATGCTCGGGCATTGGAAAGAAAAAAAATGAAAAAATCAAAGCAAAACCAAATATGTACAATAAAATCAAAAACTAAAATAAACAAGTCCCCGGCAACGGCACCAAAAACTTTACTCGCTAGAACCTAACGTGCTTTTTGTAGCAACTATACTAGACGTGTAGTAATAAAAATGGACAAAAAAAGTCCGGGTTGTCGAACCATAGAGAATTGGATATTAGTTTATGATTTGCAATAAAAGAAAAGACAATTAAAGTAAAGTAAGAGTAAAACAATTAAGTAAACAAAGAACAAAAGTAGGAACAAGCAATGGATTGAAACTCAAGTGTGAAAATAGACTAAGGCACATGCAAGACTTGATCTGATCCTTATTCGCACAAAGACTCTCGTTGAATTATTTGGCTTAGTTGCTATGGTGAAAACTCCTAAGGTGAAGAATAACCGATGTCTCGTGATAGACTCCTATACTTAAATGGCGGTTTCCTAAGTATGTCTACCCGGAAATCTAACCTCTAAGTATACATTAAAGAACTAGAGTTTACTCGATTAGAATCGAACGACTTCACCCGGGAGTCTTTACCAATGTCAAGGGCAACTCCTATTTGGTTCGGTGATGTTATAAATCCCCTGCACCCTAATTTAAGTCATCTCAAAACGCTAAACTAGGTAATAAATCATACATAGGGTGATCAATCACATGTAAGAAACATAAGCACAAATTCATAACACATAGCAACATAGGAATTAATTCAACAATTATCAATAATACGAATAAGTCACAAATCAATTCTTACAAGGCCCTAGCCATATGAATTTAGCCCATAACCATCAACATAGAAGAATTCAACATATTCATTTACATAAGTGTAAACACAAAATGCAATAAACAATGAATAAACTCCCTGAAAGGTTGAATGGTGATGGCTCCTCGAGTGGAGCTTCAATCCTTAGCTCTTATCTTCTTCTTGCCCTTCAAGGTAGGTGAAAAGATGGCCCAAAACCCAGAAAAATGCTTCCAATCCCCTAGATTTCGAACTCCCAATAATGTGCTGAAAATTTGGCTTTATAGGTTCAAAAACGGTTGCAGCGGCGCCTAGGCACCGGTATATCGGCGCCTAGGCACCGGTATATCGGCGCCTAGGCGCAGCCTACGTGGCACAAATGACTTGGGGAATAAGTTGTGTGGCACACAGGCACACATAATGGTACCTAGGTGCAGTGATGGTGGTGCCTAGGCATGAGAAAGTGGCGCCTGGGCGCCACAGTTCGGTCTCTGAACCGTTTTCCTACTTTTCAGCGCAGAAATCGTGTTTTTTTCATAAGTATTTCCAAAGACCTCCAATTTAAATGATTTAAGTTCTCACAAGAAGATAATACATAGCTATAAAACTTTGTAGAAGAACAATTCATCAAATTCGATCTCTAAACATACGAAAATGGCGCTTAAACATGGAAGGTGTGGCAAATTTGACGCCCAAGCGTGGGGAAATGGCGCCTAGGTGCCCTTCTGCATAACTCCATCTTATCTCTTGCTTGTTTGGGCGCCAAGGCGTGATTATGGCTGTGCTTGGGCGTGGAGATGCGAAACATCTTGGCCTAAACTTATTTTATACGTCATTTTTTTGCCCTTTCTTCAATTGTATCCACTTAAGGCCTAAAATCACTTAACGCACGAATTAAACGCACAAGTGACAGAATCAAGCGATAAATGAACCTAAAACATAAACGCAAGGGGCTTAAAAGCATGTAAAAATGACTCCTATCAATACTCTTAGTGGGAATAAACTAAAGTAATTTATAACTTTACTTAAAATGTATGTCATTAGATTATTCTTTTGACTGCCATATAATTAATAATTTAAGATAACAAATTTACAATATATTAAATTTTGATTGAAACACTTATAATTTTATAGTCATGAATCATTTGCATACTTTAGCATTGTGAGATTTCGGAGAATAATAAACTTATGAAACAAAATATTTTGAATCATGTCTTTTCATTAGCAATTATTTAAACTTGTACACGTTGGAATTATATGCTTTTGTAATGAGTAATACTTTTTCGAGTCATATTTTACATACTTCAATTATGTTTTATTATGTAAAATCTATAAATTATAATCATAGATGGAAGTATAATAGATATACATGAAATGTAACACTTAATGAACAAGTTAAATAAAAAAAAGTATCAAATCGCAAAAATGGCCCCAAACCACCCCAACCCAAATGGACTGCAAAATGCACTTTCGGTGTTTGTCGGGTTGGACTTGGGTTAAAGACTTCAAGTCCACAAAATATCAGATCAGTCTAAAAAATAGAGAAATTAGCCCAACCCGCACCACGTGCACCCCTATATGGATGTTTCTTGTAATATGTATAACTCTATAAATTAATAGAAGATATCTGGTGTACCCATGCTAGTACAAAAATTAATTGAACCATGTAAATTGTCTTCTTGTGCATTTGTTTTTTTCCAGTAATTCTTGTTTTGCTAGATTTGTTCCTTAACAACTGATATTAAGAGCATATGTTTGTAGATCTGCGGGAGAACATAGATTTGTCAATTCTATAGGCGCACTTACAGCTTGTTTGGTTCTAGGAATTTGACAAGGAAAGGAAGAGGAAATGGAAAGAAAACCAATTTCCTTTGTTTGGTTACTAGAGAAAAGGAAAAGAAAATGGGAGAGAAAACTTAATGTTAATTTGTGTCAATTCCTTTTCCTCTCCATTTGATGAGGAAAATGGTGGAAAACAAAAAGGTTTTCCTTTTTCTTTCCTTTTCGTTTCTTTACCAAAATCCTTGAACCAAACAAAGCGTTAGTGTTAGCGGGAAAAAATTGGAAGAGTTGACATCAGAAGAATGAAAAGTTAAGATCAATAAGTTCGACTACAAAGACTTTGGATTTTGGAGGATGAAAATGGATGACTATTTGTACTAGAAGCGGTTACACGAACCATTATGGGGGGTGCTCCATTAGATAGTCAGGCCCTAGGAGTGATTTGTTTGACATTGATGAAAAATGTGGCGTTTACAATCATCATCGAGAAAATGATGGAGGATATAATGAATGCGTTATCAACCATGTACGAGAATCTATCCACCTCGAACAATATATATTTGATACGCAAGTTATTTAATTTGAGGATGAGAGAAAGTGGATATATGACACATCATACAACGAGTTTAGCAATTATATCTCAGTTGAGTTTCCATGGATAGCAAATTTGATGATGAGATCATGGCGTTGAGTATGTTATCGTCTTTATCCGAGAGTTGGATAGTGATTGTAGTGAGTAGTTCGTCTAGTCAGAAGAAGTTTAAAGTCCAAGAGATTCAAGATGTGATTATGAGCGACGAGATTCACAGGAGAGAATCAAGTGAAGTTTCAACCGCTTGATAGGAAGGGGAAGAAACAATCAATAAGGACATAACCAGAATAGTGGAATCCACAACTAATTTTGATATGACGAGTACATGAATGTCATAGAAAAATCTATGCCAGACCGAGTTTGATGGTTCTAGTGTCTATATCTCTCACACAGTAAGGTGTATTGTGTACGGTCCCCATACACACTTGTGTGAGAGAAATAGACACAAAATTTATACTAGAGCCATTGAACTCGATCTGACATAGATTACCCGAATGTCATAGAAGAATGTCCTTGGTCCAAAGAATGTAGTATATGCATTAACAAGAGACCAAATTACTACTAAGAAACTGAAGTTATGTAGTGATTCAATTGGCTCGTCATATATGTACATGTTATGAAATAACCCCAAATATTATGAAATATATACAAATATTCTAAAGTAGAGAGACTAGAGAATTAAGAAGAGAATTCTTTATTGATTTTTGGTGTATTTCTCAATACAATGGCAAAGCCTATTTATAGGCACAAAACAAGATCAAATATTGATTACAAAATGAGGTAATGGAATTGTAGGTGAATCCACTAAATGAGATATTGGAGTTGTAGGTGAATCCACTAAATTATGTATTGGAGTTATATGGACATCCACTTAATGAATTATTCATAACACTCCCCCTTGGATGTCCATCACTTAAGAATATGCCTCGTTAAAACCTTATTAGGAAAAACCCTGTGGGATAAAAACCTAGTGAAGGAAAAAGAGTACATAATTCTTTCAATACGCAATCAGATGCTGCCTCATTAAAAACCTTACCAGGAAAACCCAGTGGGAAAAACCTTGGTTAAGGGAAAAAGAGTGCAGCGCGTATTATCTCCCCCTCATGACAATATCAGTCAAGATCTTTAAGTCTACACACACCAATATTGTAGACTAGTTTTCAAATGTTGCTGTGGGAAGTGCCTTGGTGAACAAATCAGCAAGATTATCTCTGGAACGAATTTGTTGAACATTGATATCACCATTCTTCTGAAGATCGTGAGTGAAAAAGAACTTTGGTGAAATATGCATTGTTCTATCTCCTTTAATGTACCCTTCTTTCAATTGTGCGATACATGCGGAATTATCTTCATATAAGATCGTCGAGATCATTTTTCCAGAAGATAAACCACAAGTCCCTCGAATATGTTTAATTATAGATCTTAACCAAACACATTCTCGACTCGCCTCGTGAATAGCTAAGATTCTGCATGATTAGATGGTGTGGCCGATATGGTTTGTTTCATAGACCGCCATGAAATGGTTGTGCCACCACATGTAAATAAATAGCCTATTTGTGAACGACCATTATGAGGATCAGACATATATCCAGCATCTGCATATCCAACCAATTCGGACTTGGGTACATTTGAATAAAACAAGACCATATCGATTGTTCCTCTAAGGTAGCAGAGTACCTGTTTAACCTCATTCCAATGCCTTCGTGTAGGAAAAGAACTATATCTTGCTAATAGATTAACAGCGAATGCTATATCAGGTCGAGTATGACAAGCAAGATACATTAGTGCACCGATTGCACTTAGATATGGTACTTCAGGACCAAGTAGTTCTTCATCACTTTCTCGAGGTCGAAAAGGATCTTTGTTCACATCCAGTGACCTTACGACCATCGGGGTGCTCAATGGATGTGATTTATCCATATAGAATCGTTTTAGCACCTTTGATATATAAGCGTCTTGATATACAAAAATTCCATTCTTTAAATATTCAATTCGCAACCCAAGGCAAAATTTTGTTCTTCCAAGATCTTTCATCTCAAATTCTTTTTTTTTAAGCAATTAACATTTTTTGAAATCTCTTCAGGAGTTCCAACGATATTTAAATCGTCAACATAAACTGTAATTATAACAAACTCATTTCCAGATCTTTTCATGAGAATACAAGGACAAATTTGATCATTCTTATATCCTTCCTTCAACAAATATTCACTGAGACAATTATACCACATTCATCCAGATTGTTTCAGTCCATACAATAACTTACTTAATTTAATTGAATAATGTTCTCGAGAACTTGATTTATATGCTTCAGGCATATTAAATCCTTCAGGGATTTTCATATATATATCATTATCAAGCGAGCCATACAAATAGGCTGTAATAACATCCATTAGACGCAAATCAAGTTTTTCATGCACTGCCAGACTTATTATATAACGAAAAGTAGTTGCATCCACCACAGGAGAATAAGTCTCCTCACAATCTATGCCAGGTCGTTGCGAAAACCCTTGGGCAACAAGACGTGCCTTATATCTTACAATTTCATTTTTCTCATTTCGTTTTCGCACAAATACCCATTTGTATCCTACTGGCTTTACATCTTCAGGTGTACGGACTACAGGTCCAAAACTTTTACATCTTCAGGTGTACGGACTACAGATCCAAAAACTTTTACATCTTCAGGTGTACGGACTACAGGTCCAAAAACTTTTACATCTTCAGGTGTACGGACTACAGGTCCAAAAACTTTTACATCTTCAGGTGTACAAACTACAGGTTCAAAAACTTTTCGTTGGTTCAAGCGAGTTTAACTCTGCCCTCATTGCGTCTTTCCATTTTGGCCAATCATTTCTTTGTCGACATTCATTAACAGACTTTGGTTCTTGATCCTCATCATCATTCATCATATTTAGCGCTACATCATATGCAAATTTATCGTCAACGTTGACTTCATTTCGATTCCATCGTTTCCCATTCATAACATAATCTATTGAGATCTCATTATTTTCACAAGTTTCAGGTACCTGAGGTTCTTCTGGAACCGAAATATTAGTTATGACTGGGGACTCCTCTGGAGTTATTTTATCCTTGATTAGACCATCTTGATTCTTAGCTCCTTTTCTTTTTCGAGGATGACTATCTTTGGAACCGATAGGTCTACCACGCTTCAGGCGTGCAGTAGACTCATTACTTTGACCTTCAGGGACAACAATTCTTACTGGAGCATTAACAGCTGGTACATGTGACTTAGTCACTTTTTTTTTAGGTCAGTAAATGCGTCTGGCAGTTGGTTAGCTAAACCTTGCAAGTGAATTATCTTTTGAACTTCTAGTTCACTTTGTTTTGTTCGAGGATCAAGATGATATAAAGATAATTCATTCCAACTAATTTTCTTTTCCAGCTGCTTATTTTCTCCCCCTAATGTTGGGAAATCTGATTCATCAAAATGACAATCAGCAAATCGAGCCGTAAATAAATCGCCAGTCAATGGCTCTAGATACTTTATTATCGATGGAGACTCGAATCCAACATATATTCCCAACTTCCTTTGAGGACCCATCTTAGTGCGTTGTGGTGGAGCAATTGGAACATATACCGCACATCCAAAAAAATTTAGATGGGAAATATTTGGTTCCTGACCAAAAACCAAGTGTAATGGGGAGAATTTATGATAACTTGTTGGCCTTATGCGAATAAGTGCTGCTGCATGCAAAATAGCATGTCCCCAACAAGAAATAGGAAGTTTTGATCTCATAAGTAAAGGTCTTTCAATTAACTGCAGACGTTTAATAAACGATTCTGCTAGACCGTTTTGTGTATGAACATGTGCTACAGGATGTTCAACATCAATTCCAATAGACATACAATAGTCATTGAACGTTTTGGAAGTAAATTCACCCGCATTATCAAGGCGTATCTTCTTAATAGGATAATCAGGAAAATGTGCCCGTAGTCTAATCAATTGAGCAAGCAATCTCGCAAACGCCAGGTTGCGAGTTGATAACAAAGATACATGTGACCATCTTGTTGATGCATCAATTAAAACCATAAAATATCTAAATGGTCCACACGACGGGTGTATTGGTCCACAAATATCGCCTTGAATACGTTCCAAAAACGTAAGAGATTCACTTCCTACTTTTGTTGTTGATGGTCGAATAATCAACTTTCCTTGTGAACAAGCAGCACATGAGAAATCATTCGATTGAAAAATCTGCTGGCTCTTCAATGGATGACTACATGAATTCTCAATTATCTTTCGCATCATAATTGATCCGGGATGGCCCAACCGGTCATGCCAAACAACAAACTTATTTTGATTTGTAAACTTCTGGTTTACGATAACATATGTTTCAATAGTAGATATATGCGTGTAGTACAAACCGGAAGACAATGCTGGCAACTTTTCCAATATACATTTGTTACCAGATATTGTATTAGTGATGTAAAGATACTCAATATTGCCATCACTTGTTGTCTCAATATGATATCCATTTCGGCGGATATCTTTGAAGCTTAGTAAATTTCTTTGAGACTTAGTAGAATATAAGGCTTCATCAATATAAAATTGTGTTCCTCCGGGTAACAATATATTAGCTTTGCCGGAGCCTTCAATTAATTTTGCACTACCCGATATAGTATTAACATTGGCTTCTTGCATTACTAAATAAGAGAAGTATTTTTTTATTTTTGAGGATGGTGTGAGTTGTTGTACTATCAACGAGACATATATTTTCATTATTGATGTTGTTGCTGATCGAGTAAATACTCATTCTTTATTGAAACATAAAAAGAAATAAATCAATATCAAACAATATTATTTAATATAAGAAACGATAATCTTATGAATAAATTCATTCTTAAAAAGAAAACAACATGCTTAAATATTTATTTATAAAGTACTAGAATTAAAATTTAACAAATTTATTTTTGAACACTTCAATCTCCAATCAAGTGATCAATTTTTTCATTAGGATCATCAAAGAAATCAGCAACGTCTAAATGAGTGTCATCAAAATCGGCCATGATCAGAATCGCCTTCTTCAAAAGCAAAATTTGTTTCTATTTTCTTTCTTTTACTTTTTAGCGATTCTTGGTAAAGGTCAACAAGATGTTTTGGTGTACGACAGGTACATGACCAATGACGTTTACTACCACAACGATAGCATAAATTTTTCACAAATTTGCTATTTTTGCCACTTTCATGTTTCTCTTCATTATTTTTCCACTTCTGGTGGAAAGATGTATTTTTTGAATAACCACCACGATTTCCATAACCATATCCACGACGACGTCCACGTCCATGATTTCTTTAATGATTAAAATAGTTATGTGCTGCTACTTTCACTTCAGGGAATGTAGCAGAACTAGTTGGACGGGACTCATGATTAAAATAATTATATATTGCTCAACACATTCACTTCAGGGAATGGAGTATAGTTATTTGCATATATGAATTTATATATTGCTCAACACATTCACTTCAGGGAATGGAGTATAGTTATTTGCATCAAGATGAATTTCAACATCTAACGCCCAAGAAAAATAATTTTTCCTCGTAATATCAAGAGTCACAAAGTCAAGTTTTTTCAAGATTCATCAATATAATACTATTATCAAAGTATAAATGAATAACATAACAATCATTCAACTTTTTAAAGTATTTTCAACATGATAGGATTATTCAAAAGAATAATACTAATCAAATATATGCATATATACATATGTCTTCTTTCCAAATATCAAGAGAATTATTGCATATTTCTATTTTTGTTAAATATTGAAATATACGTACCTTTTCTTTACCTTTTCTTCTTGCTTTGTTTTAAAAATCTTGTCCATCAATTTTCTTTACAAACTCATAATAACTCACGAAAATCTCTCAATGGATTTTACATCATACGTTGAGTACCCCATGTATATCTTTAGCCAAATTTCAAAATGATTAACACCTTGAGACGGATCGTGCTGATAACGTGTTATGAAATAACCCCAAATATTATGAAATATATACAAATATTCTAAAGTAGAGAGACTAGAGAATTAAGAAGAGAATTTTTTATTGATTTTGGTGTATTTCTCAATACAATGGCAAAGCCTATTTATAGGCACAAAACAAGATCAAATATTGATTACAAAATGAGGTAATGGAATTGTAGGTGAATCCGCTAAATGAGATATTGGAGTTGTAGGTGAATCCACTAAATTATGTATTGGAGTTATATGGATATCCACTTAATGAATTATTCATAACAGTACAATCATTCTTTTATATATACAATCAATTTTTATTTTATTTTTTACATATGTGCCACATTCTCTTTTGTTTTTCTTAAACAACCATCATCAACGGCTATATTCATCAAACTACAAAATCTTTAGTTAAAGGAGCAGTAATGAATTATTTTTTGCACAAGAAACTAAGTTATTTTGAGAAGTGATTTAATTATCAGGGCTAAAAAGTCTTTTTTTAAGAAAATCAACTCTTAGCTTTATAAATTAGTCTGTTAAAAGTCTCAAATGAAACTAAAGTAGAATTCTAAGGCTCTATTTGGATGTGTTTTCAATTCATTTTCAATCGTCATTTTCTAAAATGCATGAGGGAATGAGTTTTTTTATTTTTGTGTGAGAAAAGTGAAAAAAATAGGTGTATTTGATTGTGTTTTTACAAATTGTTGAAACTGGTGATTGTGATGTGTGAAATGATTGAAAAGGATGTGTGAAATGATTGAAAAGAATGTGTGAAATAATTGAAAAGTAATAATTCGATGAATAGTGTTGAGTTTAAAAATTAAAAGGATAGGAGAGTGAAAGGTTTAAAAAATTGAAAAGAGATGGGAGAGAAAAGTGATAAAAAGAAATTGTGAGATGAGTGATGTGAAATGTAATTTTAAAGAAATGATTGAAATTTATTGAAAACGTAAAGACAAGAATGAAAATGAGAATATTTTCAGTTAAAAACAGTATAAAGTGTGTATTTTCATTTTCAAATGAAAATGGAAATGGAAAAATTAATTTGAAAACACAAACAAACAGGCCCTAAATTATTTTTATTATTTTTTTTAAAATCCTATGACTTTATACTTACAAACTCATCCATCATAGACGACTTCTTATTGATCAGTTACATCACAATCAACCACACAAATTATGCTATAGCATACTAAACCAAATTAAAGCAATATATAAAACTTTCCTCGTATTTTCTTTAAACCAAATCAACCACACAAACTATACTTGTAGACTAAACCAATTTAAAGCAATATATACAACTTTCCTGATATTCTCTTTGAACCAAACCACATTGTGTCAACAATCCAATCCTAATACAAGTTCAACTTGGATATGTTTGAGACAATTCAAAAGCTTTTTACCATTTCATATATAAAACACAAGTGTTATGTATCATGTACGATTCATATAAACTACTAAATCCTACAATATAAGAGTTATTGTTGCCTTTTATCATTGTCATTTTAGTGTTATTACCCATCTAAGTGGAGAATTATATATTTTCATATGGTGGGGTTTTGAATTTGTATGCTTTTAATTACATTGCAAAGGTATATATCCAGAAAAAAATGAGGTAAAAGCAACCATATGTCTATATTACATTAAAAACTACACTTAATTCCCCATTTTTCTTCTACCCAACTACATGAAAAATGGGTAGGAGCTATATGGATATCAGGTATATGCATACTCAAATTTGGTGATACGATCTTCTCATGGACATGTTGTGATCAACTAATATCTCTACCGAGACACATGACAGGATAAATTAACGACCAATCAGGTAGTAGTAGTTTTCGACCATTTGCTAAAAAAGGTATATATTTGTCAAGGTGTACGCCTATCTTCGACTTTACTAGCGAGTTAGGTGAATTAATAAGTTAAGATTCGCAAATAAAAAGAAAAAATGAAGAAAAATGTTTAGCAATTGTAATCATTTGCTTAGTAGAATCAAAATAATTTCTTATTTTGTCTTCTTTTTTTTTTTGTTACTAACACAATGCTTTAAGGTATGATCATTTTAATAAAACAATCAAATTTCTTAATTTATTTCAAGCATTAAAGTTTAGACATGCCATGACAAAGTGATCCCCACCATGCCTATAAAGAAGCAAATAAAAAAAAATACCCTTTTATAACCTATTTACCTACTTTCTTGTTTTTTCCTTCTTGGTTTGCCATCAAATAGATAAGATTATTAGGCCCCATAAGTGGGGGGCCTTCTTTTTTTTCCTTATAAAAAAATAAAATAATAATAAGTTGGGGTTGGTGGGCATCTAAAGTTGGATAACATTGGTCAATGATCTTTGACGCAAATATGCATATATGTATAGTCATTGGTTTATTTCCGCAGTCACAAATGTACAGAATCTCATTATTGACAAATGGTGAGCTCCACAGTCCACACAAATACTTTTGTTCAGTCAATAACATTTTCTCTGGCCTCTACCCTCTTTATCACATTCCTTTCAATTAAAATTAATCATTATTAAGAAGGATTACTTATTTTTTGTAAATCATGATTTTCTTTATAGTTTATAATCTTTATTTTTTTTTAAGAAAAATCGATTTTATATGTAATTCAATCGAAAATTTACAATGCTTAGAACAATACAATTCATATCGACTCAAACGATTTAGTAAAAACATCTGAAACACCAACTATCAAGTTCAAATTTAAAGTGGTCGTAATTAATTGAACACCTATCTGGTTTAGATTATTCTTTTGAAAGATTATTAGAAACAAATATAATAAAGCACCAAGTTAGCTTGATCAATATCTATAACTATATCTTTTAGCATTAAATATACAGTGCACCCCTAAAGTAGAGTGCCTACATCAGATACCCCTAAACTATAAAAATCTTCAATTACCCCCTTATTGTTCCTCAAACATACTTTTTAACTACTTTGCAAAGGTATATATCCAAAAAAAAAAAAAGCGAGGTAAAATCAAACATTACTTGAGGATATCTTTATATTACACTAACACTAAAAGCATCACTTAATTTCAATTTTTTCTTCTCCTACCCAACTACATGAAAATTGGGTAGGAGCTATGTGGATATCAGGTATATGCATATTCAAATTCTAACTCAATTAAATTGAGAGAGAGAAAGAGACCTATGTCTTTATATCAACAATTACATCAGCAATCAACCACACGATCTATAATTTAATAAACAAACCAAATGAAAGCAATATATACAACATTATTGGTGTTTTCTTTAGAGCTTAAACAAAATCAAATTGTGTCAGCAATTCAACCCTAATACAAGTTCAACTTGTACATGTTTGAGATAATTCAAAAGCACCACTTCATATATATATATATATATATATATGATGTGCACCAAAATATATCTAAGGGCATTATGGTAATTACATATGTCCTCAAGCCGGGTCGGGTCGCGACCCGCGGGTTAACGTCCATGGATAACCCGCTAGACAAGCCCAAAGAAGATGGACGATCCACCAAAGATAATTAGGTTATGTTAGTGGTCCTAGAGACAATAATTTTAATATTTGTTAAACCTAATGGGTTTAATTAGGCCCACAGTCCACTATTAGCACCTTAGAAATACATTAGAAGAGCTGGGAGAGGTTCATTATCTACTCCCCCAATGTAAAGATTCACTGGCTATTGAGAGTAACCCCACAAAAGAACTACGAACTGACTTGATCCCACATACCTTTGGTACGTAGGCAGCTTAAAGTAACCGAGTGCAGTCTATAACTTAACCAACCCTTAACCTAGTTTGTCGCGAGTTGGATCAGTTCCCTTACTTCACGTGGTCCATCACGTGATAATCACTGTCTGACGATTTTTACCATCATCAGATTGGTGCCATTTGTGGGAAACAGTGCTCCAGTCACTAAGTATGCAAACTAGGTCTCAAGCACGTACTACTGGTGATAGGATGAGTAGCCACTATCAGCCAGCAGCTGTCAATGAACTTCTAACCAACACCTGAAGATCAGCCCAAGGCTGAGGGTGGTGCTCAAGACCCCCCGATCCGGCAAGCTGCAGGCGAGGGTCTAGACACACTGCCCCCCATGAACGAGCAGAACGCACCTCCTGTGACGCCATCAGTGATTCCATCTCCTGCCACTAAGGTGCTCGAGATCACTCAGCAGGCACTACTTGCTCTTGCTGCGGATGCATCAGTGAGGGCAGTCGCTTGTGCAGCCTAGCAATATGCCCTTGCACACCCGTCGCGAGAGGGCAAGTCCTCCCATCAGGAGGCACCCCAACCTCAAGAGGGGGACCACAAGATCCGTCCCCTCCATCTGCACGCAGGGGTCAGGAGCTTCTGGAGAAGAGTCCCCCTCACCGAGTAGCGCCAAGCTTATCCCCCTGGCGAGGTCAAGAGTCCTTGACCCCCGGTGAGATTGGATCAAGGCGATCCAACTCACCGGTGAATGGGGAAACGCAAGAAAGAGAAGAGAATAGTGTGGTCTCACCCCCTCAGAGGCCACCAAGGGGAAGAGACCGAAGGCCAACATTCCCAAGGTCACTACGTAGAGATCAAGCATTCTCGACCCCCGAAGAGACCTTGCCGAGCCGCGAAGACCAACATAGGTACCTAACCCGATGTGATGAGAATTTAAACGACTAGGAAAGATAGGAGGATATGCAGCTGGTGCCATTAGCTGTTTTGATGATGACAAGATAGTATTTTTTTGTTAGACCCCAAATTAATGTAAGTTTTGTTTTTTCATAGATTGATGTATAAGCGTTTGAAAGTTATAAATTATTAGGCTTGTAATTGTTTATCTTTGTAAGATTTTAGACTAAAGTCTTAGCGACTGAATCACTAGTAGAATTCTAGGTGAGTCTATAAAAAAAGAAGTTGAAGACCAGCGTCTGAAATCAACCAGAGATAACGACCTTCTGCTTAGCGACCGTCAAACGCTAACAGATCTCTTTCCAGAACTCTTGAATCAAGCGTCCAAATACTCAAGCGACTTATGACAGATTCAATGGGAAATAAATTCTCAAGTCATGAAGGACTTAAATGCAATCATCAACGGGCATTTATTTCCAACGGGAAATAAATTCAAATTGTATTAAATGCTTGATAGGAGCATTAAATGTGATAAGCAAACATGACCTGTGGACAAGCCACCTTTTTGACTCAGACTGTCAGAATTTCAGAGATTAAAACTGCTCCTGTCCAATCGGCCCCAGCAGATTTTCAGGAATGTCAGAACTTGGGTATATTCACTCTCTGTGTGAATGACACGCTCCTACATGTGTCCAACAGACAGATCTCAAGAAAGTGTCTATAAATACCACCCAAACAAAACCCTAAAAATTACACACGCGAGAAAACTGTTATTGAAAAATATTCACATACTCTTGCTGTGAAAAAGCTTTGAAACTCCATAGCCAAAACCTTCAAGCTTTTTACATACATTCCAAACAGTCACCAAAATATCTCAAACATCTTCTAAAGAAGAAATCCAAATTCCACTTGAGATATTACAAGTTGTTTGATCTTTCCAAAAACAAACAAAACCCTAGAGATAACCTTCAACCTTTCATCTGAGTGAGAAAAGTTGTTGTGCCCTTTCAGGCATTATTTCTGAGTGAGAGAAGCTTGAAGAAGACGATCTTCATTGGTGCTGAAGTCTGTGTGATCAAGGAGCCCAAGATCATTTTCACCTGTTACTATTGTGTAGAAGATTCTGTGTGAATTCTTTGATTATCATCATAGTGAATTCCTCCAAGTGAAAAAGGAGAAGAAGGACGTAGCTGGGATTACATCACCCAGTGAACCTTACAAATATTGTGTCTTTTACTTTATTGTCTTAGCACTATTTCATTGCATCATTCATTTTATTGAAAAGAACAACTCTAAGCAATCAGCGATTAAGATTAATCAATAGAACGCTAAAAACTCATTTCCGCTGTGCTAACCCTGATTAAGCGATCTAAGCGTTGCCCTACTTTGGTAAACAGCTAAAATCACTAAGTCTAAGTTAACTCTATCTGAAACGTTTGACCCAAGCGCTCAGTACTCCAAGGGTTCAAAATATTTAAGTGATACGAAATTTTTGAAGTCTAAAAAGACTTCAGGGTCTATTCAACCCCTCTCCCCCTTCTAGACCCTTTTGTATGCCACTTGGGACCACCAAGTGGTATTAGAGCGGTTGAAGTAGAAACCTAAGCGTTTCCAAGCGTAACTGCTTGTTTAGATCCATTTTCTCTAAACTTAATCGCTTAAAATTCCTGTTAAAAGACATCATTATGGCTTTTAACAAAATGCCTAAGCTGATAGAATCAAATTATGATTCATGGAAACTTAGAGCATTTGCATATCTATGCTCATGTGATAGTGAAATGTGTGATGTAATTACAGATGGCCCCATCAAGATTATGAAAGCTGTTACTCGAGCCCCTGGAGCAGATGAGGCTACTCCAGATGGTTATGTCGAGAAACATAAGTTAGAATGGACGCCAGAGGATCGAAAAAGAGCAAATCTCGATAATGTTGGACGTAGTGCATTATACTCAGCATTAGGAGATAATGACGCACTGCTCAACAAGATCAAACGATGTAAAACATCCAAAGAAATATGGGACAAATTGGCCATTGTGTGCGAAGGATCAGCACAAATGAAGGAGAATAAGCTCTCCATAGCCATGCAACGATTCGAGCATTTCAAGATGTAGTCCAATGAGACGCTAGAACAATTAGATGCAAGATTTACTTTGCTCATCACCGAGTTAGCGTCACTAGACAAGGAATTAACCAACAAAGAAATGGTTAATAAAATCTTCAGAAGTCTTCCAAGTAAATACTTGATCAAGACAGTTGCTATGAGAGAATCACAAACACTGGAGACACTCACTCCAAAACATGTGTTTTCAGAGTTAAAGGCATTCGAATTCGAGTTAGGAGAAGTCAGCGATACAACTACTTCAGAAACCGAATCAGGAGCGCTAATTGCCACAACCAAAAACAAGGGTAAAGTTGTCAATGAGGTTAAGCTAGTAGAGTCAAATGAAGAAAAGGAAATGGCCTTATTAGTTAAGAAATTCAAGAAATTTCTGAGATATGAAAAGAGAAATCCTAGTGGCCAAACTTCATTTTAAACTCCTCCTGCACCAGCGACCCAGTATCGAGCGCCAGTGTACTCAACACCTCAACCAGTAACCCCAGTTCCATATCAAGCGCCACAATCGTCTACTCAGAATCTCTCAGCGCCGATAGTCTCAAAGCGATTAACCACTGAACAGAAAATGAAAACTAATTTGTGTTATAATTGCAGAAAACCAGGGCACTATCAGGTGAATTGCCCTTATCCAAATGTGTCTAAGCCCACAAGGCAGGATTATACGGATAGAAACCAATTCAGGAACAACCTTCGCCAACAAGGTCTGTTAGCGGAATCTGAACCATTCTTCGCACCTGAAGAGGACCTAGAGTCGTCAGATGAAAGCAGTGATGAAGAACTTACAAGCGACTCAGCGTTGATCTGTCTCATGGCAAGAGATGACGAAACGACTGACAACACGCAACCAGAGGTAACGAATGCATTATCTCATCCTCTTTCATATGAAGAATTACTTGACAAAGTCAATGAATACTATAAAGATTGTCAAGATATTGCCAAAATATATCAAACTCACCATGATATCATTTCATCGCTTAAAAGTGACAAAATAATGCTCAAAGCAGAATTGCAAGTTCAGCAACAATGCATTGAGAAGAACAAATCACTTGAGAGTGAAATCATTCAGTTAAAAGGTGATCTTGATATAATAGTCAAGAGAGAAGCTGACTTGATCGCTAAACTTGCTAAATCAGAGCAGCTTGTCTCATCATTATCAAAAGCTTCTAGAAAGTTAGATAATGTGACTGAAGTCACTAGATTATTTGGTGAAAAGACCGGTTTAGGATACAATAAATTCGGTAAACAATCAAATAAATCAAATGTTACGGCAAATAACAAAGGAAAGGGTGTTACCTTTGTTAAGAAAAGTTCACAAAGCCAAACGCTGAATGAACCCAGCGACATTGGTACGAGGCCAAATGAGAAAGCCAAAGTTGACTCAGGCAAGGGTAAGGCTAAAGCAAATGATCCACAAAGACAGGCTCATCCAAACGCTCAAAAAGCTAAAGATAAGTCTAATCGCTGCGAATCAAGCGCTAAGCGTCCAGCACCAAAAGTGCAACCCAAGCCAGCGCCAAGGAAATACCAACGTCAAAATCCAAGACAGCCAAGATCATATTATCAATACTATGATAATTATGATTATGACTATGATTATTATTATTATTATAATCAAGGATATTACTACACACCCAAGAAGCACACACCACAAAATGTGAAACCCAAAAAGGCCAGTATTTCTACAATGAAGACTAGGCAAATATGGGTTCCTAAAGTTTTAGTTCAAACCAAAGTTGCTAACAAGGAAGGACCCAAGAAAACATGGGTACCTAAGAAGAATTAGAACTATCCTTAATGCAGGTACCTAGAGCCAGCACCGATACTTCAGTTTGGTATTTCGATAGCGGGTCATCAAGGCACATGACTGGATCAAAGAATCTTCTAGTCAACTATCGAGATACTAACGGTCCTCAAGTTATATTCGGTGATAACTCCAAAGGTATAGGTATCATGCATAGGGGGAACATCATGATTAGTGATGTATATTATGTTGAGGGTCTTAAGCATAATCTGTTAAGCATAAGTCAATTTTGTGATAAAGGCTTTGATGTAAAATTTTCAAGCGAATTTTGCTATGTAAACGACGCTAAGACTAATTCTACTAAACTTCGAGGAAAAAGAACAAACAATGTATATTTAGTAGATTGGGATTCTACATCTAACAACCCTACATGCTTTGTCGCTAAGAGTCAAAATGAATTGGGTTGGTTATGGCATAGAAAAATGAATCACCTTAACTTTAAGGCTATCTCTCAATTAATATCGCTAAATCTTGTAGAGGGATTACCTAAAGGTTCCTTTCAAAAGAATCGCTTATGTGATGCATGTCAAATGGGTAAACAAGTTAAATCATCTTTCAAAAGGAAACCATGCCTATCTACTTCTAGAGTTCTTGAGCTATTGCATCTAGATTTGTTTGGTCCAATTCAAATCATGAGTGTTAGTGGTAAAAAGTACTCGCTAGTAATAGTTGATGATTTCTCTCGCTATACATGGGTAGAATTCCTAGCGACCAAAGATGAAACTAGTGTCAAGCTCACATCGCTAATTCGTTAATTACAAACATCAAAAGATTTAAAGGTGACAAGAATTAGAAGCTATAGAGGAACTGAATTTACTAACCAATTTGTTGAGAAGTTTTGTATAGATCATGGAATACTTCATGAGTATTCTGCCCCTAGAACTCCTCAACAGAATGGAGTTGCCGAGTGAAGGAACAGAACGCTTAAGGAAGCCGCTAGGACGATGCTTGCAGAGTCTAAGCTACCTCAAAGGTTTTGGGCCGAAGCCATTAATACAGCTTGCTACACTCAGAACCGGTGTATGATCAACAAGCAACATGAGAAGACTCCATATGAGTTGTGGAAAGGACGTAAACCTAACGTTTCATACTTTCATGTTTTTGGTTCAAATGTTTCATTCATAATAATGGATCCCACAGCCTTAAGACTTTTGATCCTAAAGCGGATGAGGGAATCTTTCTAGGTTATGCTAAGAATGGAAAGAGTTTTCGCATCCTAAATAAGATCAAGTCAAAAGTTGAAGAATTATGTTAACACCCGTAACAACACGGTATCGACAAATAATATAGAGTAAGTAAGATCGTCTCCACAGGGAAGGTTATCAAGTACAAAGTTTATCCTATTATTTAGACTATTGATTTGCAAGATTTAAGATTTTAACTAATTAAAAATAGAAATAAATAATACCAAAATTAATAAACAATAATTCAATAAATGGAAAGCCTAGGGATTAAGACTTCATCAAGGTATTTCTATGGATATTGAACTTCATTGGATTGTAAATTCTTGCATTCATTAAAGACCCGAATTTCCTTAATTACATGGATACTCTCCCGAGATCTCCATGAGTACCCAACTAAACTCGTTCTCGTCACTCCCATGATCAATAACTAATCTAGATGAATCCATTAATTTTCATGAAATTCGTTAGCTAGCCTCATGCACAATTACTAATATCCCTATTGAGTAATTTAAACACGTCTATCAAATCTGAACTAATGAATTAATTCACCTCCCGGTACTTCTCAATTCATCTTAAATCATGTATTTGGTGGCCAATCATCTACAAGCATTAAACCCTCATTGATAGATTAATTAAAGCAAGAAATAACCCAATGAAAATCAACAATCCATAATAATACTCAAGACTACATCTTAAACCCTAGAAAATTATTTAGCTACACATAATTAAACAAGAAGAAGAAATAATTTGCATAAAATTAAGAATTCTCATGTTTAACAATGGTGGAAAATAATAAGAACAATTGGGGAAGAAGAAGAACTCAAGAAAAACCAAGAAGAATCCTTATGTTGATGGAAAGAATCAAGATTTCTCTTTCTTCTCTTCAATGGCTTCCTTTTCTTTCTCTCCAAGTTTTCTCTCTTTTCCTCTCTCTCCCAAAGCGTCTTCTTTCTTTTCAAAGAATCTAAAACTCCTATTTTTCTGACTTCTTCTATTTATATAGAAATTCTAATTACAAAAAGCCCAACAAAAGAAATAAAATCCGAGCCCAACCAGAAATTCTGATTTCTGCGCGCTGCACAGTGGTGCCGAATATTGGCACCACTGTGCCAATTCTGCTGTCCATTTTTTTCTTTACTTTTTCTTCAACTCAACTCTTTTCGTTTGGACTCTTCTTTGCTCCTCTTTAAGTCTCTTAGTTGAGTTCTTCACTTTGCTTAGAAATTCCTTCATTTACTCGCCAAATCAATCGTCATTTACCTATAAAAGCATTTAAACGACTTAGAAGCCAAAATACGCAAATACAAATAAAAACAACTAAAACGATCAACTCAAGGTATGAATTCAAGACAAATGTGAGATAAAAATATACTAAATCAATGTTACTTTTAAAACCTAACAAACACTTCACACTTAGCCTTTTACTCGTCCTCGAGTAAATCTAAAAGAAATAAAGAAAAGAACAACAAAATAAAATAACACCACTTTCGTAGGGAACACGATTGCACTTAGCACATGCAACAAGCCGTTAAACCCCTAGGTTTCCCCTAGGACGAGTTTTGTCTCGTGAGGGTTTGCAGTGAATATACCCACAAAATTCTCGACATGTACCTACTTGTATCATTGTTTCTCAACTTAGCAACAAGCCACAACAATTGGACATCCCCACAATTATCATACAAGATCTAACATGAACGCACAAATTACTATCTTCCACAATATAAATACTTTTGTTCAAAGTTAACACACAAATTCAAACCAAGTTTAATTTAAATATGCATCCACGTGGAAAGATGAATTCTAGCAAGGGAAATTTCTCAGCTACATCAAGCAAACACAAACATTCTTCATAGCACAATCCTTCCTTTCCTTCTTTCACTTAACACTCATTAACCTGTGCAATGTTTTGTTCTCTTAGGCTTTCTATGACACCCATTTAACGAGTTTTAGGTCAATGACTCTCAAACCAGACGGTCTTAAGGCATTAGGTGTCAAGACACCCCTAAGAACTGAATCACTCGAGTGACAAAGGCCACAGAACAAAACTAGGTTTTTATTCACTCAATATCAAGGCATTTATTCAATTCATTGCCCTTTTTTTTTCTTTTTTCATTCATCTTTTTTTTCTTTTTTTTTTCTTCTTTTTGCTTCTTCAACTTTCTTCAAAATTTCATAATGTATCCAAATACTTTGTAATTGTTTTATCTCACCGATCAATTCCCTTTACTAAAATCCGTGTGTAGTGTGCAAGGATGCATATCAAATTTCACAAAATTGAGAACAAATGAGTAACTCGCAAAAAGTATCCATATTACAGAAAAAAGGTCTATTTGTTCATTTCAGTCTATCGTTCTAATATGGGAACTAAAGTGTTGCGAACATGTCACCAAATCAATCAACAATTCAACAAAAATATGTACACGTCTTTTCTTTCACCAATTTTCTCGATCACACCACCCCACACTTGAATCATTCAACAATATAAACATGCACACACCCCACACTTAAAACATGACATTGTCCTCAATGGACTCACACATAAGTATAAGCATAAGCATAATCATACTGAAATAAAACAAGAGGGTGAAAGAGAGACTCCCCTACGGATATGCATGAAAGCCCGGGAGTCGATAGGGTGGTGCTTATGTGGAAGGAGGACCCTTAACTTGATGAGCTACATGGACAAATCGCTCGCATAAAAGTGTAGGTAAATCAGCTTTTATTCCATGATGGAAATAATAAAGAACGCCAAGTTCAGCTTTCGACACTTTTCCACTCGCGTATGAGGTTATCTTGAAGGCTCGTATCCTTTGCCAATGGGTGAAACTGAGATCCAGTAGAAGGCCCTGCGTCGGCGCGAGCTCGCTTCGGCATAGTCGAAGAAGAAAGATGACGGCTCGGTGGCGTAAAAGACGACGGCGACGGCTGATTTTCCGAGAATCCGCGACGGCGGTCTAACGGCGATGTGGTGAAGATGACAGAGGCGCTGTACAGCTGCTGTTTGAGGGCTGAAACAGGTCAAGAGACGGCGACGAGCAGCGGCACGACGACTGGGCCGAAGAGAAACGAGCGAGAGAGAGAGAGAGAGCGGCGCTGCCGGAGTTGAGCCGCGACGGCGGCGTGGTAGAGTAGAGCAACAGTACGGAATCTCGACGGGAGGTGTGGTGGTGTGAGTGGCGGAGTAGTTGTGTGAGTGGAGGAGTGGTGGTGGAAATTTAAGGAAGAAGATGAATAGGAATAGGATTTGGGGATTTTGGGTTGGAGACGGGTTTGGAGGGGATTTGGGGACTTTGGAGAATATTCGAGTGTGAGTTGGTGTAATGGGCCAATCTGGGTTTGACTAGGAGATTATGAAATTTTGGATTTTTGTTTTTTTTTTTTCCGCAGTTGCACCACCGTGCTTCAATGTGGCACAGTGGTGCCAAATCTCCTGTAAATATTTCAACAGGCCTTTTTAAGAGGTTTTCACAGGGCACAGTGGTGCCGAATCTCGGCACAGTGGTGCCAAATTGTCTGCGTGGATCACTTTTGCTAAAGACTTGAAATCAAAAAATAAAACGAAAACATGAGAAAACTCAACGAAAGCAAAGAAAAGAAAATGAACGAATAAAATGAAAGCAACGAAAACCCTTGGGTTGCCTCCCAAGCAGCGCTTTTTTAAAGTCATTAGCTCGACTTAGACGAAATCATTGTTGAGGGTCAGCGAGGGAAATCGTTTCCCCTCGAGGAATATCATCATCTACAAAACACAAAGTAGGGTTAATCCCTGTCAGATCAAACATATGCCAACCTATTCTCTCTTTCTTCCATTGCAATTCATTAAACCATTGGTCCCATTCAAGTGTAAAAAGTGTAGTATGTATGGTAACAGGTAAAAATTCATTGTTGCTAAGAAGAGCGTACCTGAGATATGAAGGAAGAGGTTTAAGTACTACATTTGGTTTAGAGGAGATGTCAGGATACGACTCTAGTGGATTTCTTTTACCTTGCGAAAGGCTTTCCTTGTGCAAGTCCTCATCATTGTCAAGAGCAAGAGTTACTGTTTCAATCTCTGGATTCTCATCATCTCTAGCTTTCAACTTCTCCAACGGATCCTCGAGAAACTCCCTCTCAAATTCATTCTTGGTTATCTCATTGATCACATCCACTGAATAACAACTTTCATCTAGGACCGGCGACTTCATTACCTTGTTCAAATCAAATTCCACTTTTTTCATCTCCGATGTTTGACACTCCGGTCTGCCAACTGTAAGGACATCCTTGTGGGTTTGAGTTCTTGAAAACCCAATTTCCTGCAAATAGAAAAAGGCATTAGACTCACACTTGCTCCTAAATCACACAATGCCTTAACAAATTGAACTTGACCAATGGTGCAAGGAAGAGAAAAACTCCCTGGATCTTTGAGTTTAGGAGGAATACTCCTTTGGATTATAGCACTACACTCTTCATTTAAAGACACTGTTTCCACTTCTTCAAGTTTTCTTTTATTGCTCAACAATTCCTTCAGAAATTTCACATAAATTGGCATCTGAGCCAAAGCATCCGCGAATGGTATATTGATACGCAACTGTCGAAAAACTTGAAGAAATTTCTCGTACTGCTTGTCTAATCTCTTATGCTGCAACCTTTGAGGAAATGGAATTGGAGGAACATACGGCTTCACATATGGTTTAGGTTTAACTATCTCTGGTGTACCCTCTTCTGAAGGCTCAGAAACTGGAACCTCAGTTATTCCTTGTTCCTCATTAGGTTCCCCCGGTTGTTCAGATTCTCCCACGGTTTTTCCATTTCTCAGAGTTACTGCATTACATTGCCCCTTAGGATTCTGCTCAGTTTGACTCGGCAGTGTACCTTTTGGTCTTGAGCTCATAGTACTAGCCAACTGCCCCATTTGTGCTTCAAGATTCTTGGTTGCACCTATCATCTGATCCATCTTTGCCTCAAGCTTCTCAATACGGTTTGCAGTTCCGTTAGCTAATTTTTCAATGGCTAATTCCCAAGCTTGTGGTTCTCGAGGTGGTGGTCCTTGCTGACTTGGTTGTTGAAAATTCTGAGGACCCTGCTGTTGGAAACCTGGAGGAAACTGTTGTCTAGGAGGATTTGCTTGAGCTCCTTGGTTCCCTTGACCTCCCCAAGAAAAGTTAGGGTGATTTCGCCAACCCGAATTGTAGGTGTTCGAAAATGGATTCCCTTGCTGCTTATTCTGATTGGATAAATAGTTAGCTTGCTCGATGAGTGGGCAATCAGTAGCCGTATGAGGGGCCCCACAAATATCACAAGCTAAAGAAGGCTGAGATACTGCACTAACATTTCCCTTGAGTCCCTCCATGTGTTTTACAAGTGCTTCAATGTTAGCATTGAGCAATGTAATGTTATCTACATTGTGGATGCCCGGTGTCTTCTTTGCAGCCCGACTATCACTCGCCCACTGATATGTATTGGATGCCCGATTATCTACAATGTAATGTTATCCACATGCTTGGTAGAGGGTTTCACTATCAGTTTGCATGAATCCTGTGATTGCATTCCTTAACTGAGCAGTCTTAGCTGGGGGAAAATACTTGGTGAGAAACGCAGTCGACAATTCAGCCCAAGTGGTGAACTTATTTGCCGGCTGGTTTTTCAGCCACTCTTTAGCTCTTTTAGACAGGGAGCACGGGAAGAGTCGCAGTCTTATGGCATCTTCAGTAACGCCATTCATCTTAAAAGTACTGCAGATTTCCAGAAAATTCCCCAGATGGGAATGAGGATCCTCCCTCTCAATATCTCCCTCAAATGCAGTGTGCTGTAGCATTTGAATGATAGCCGGCTTCAACTCAAAGGTGTTGGCCTGAACGTTTGGTACCGCTATGCTGGAGGTTAAGTTCTGATATGTTGGTGTAGCATAATCCCGGAGAGTTCTCTGCGCAGCAGGTTCAATCCTTTGTAAGTCTTCTGCCATTCTACGTTGTTCTCTTTGCTGACGTCTGCCTCTTCGAAAAGTTCATTCTGGTTCTGGATCGATTTCAATAGCTGGTGCACTCAAAGAATGCCTGTGCATCTACTAAAATTCAACCTAAAACAAGAAATTAAGATCAGAGCGAGACAGATAAAATAAACTAAAAATAAATAAAATAAAATAAATTCGAAAATTTGAAATAAAAATAAATGTCTAAACTAATAAAATTAACTTTTTATTGATATTGACTATTTGTTGCCTTCCCCGGCAACGGCGCCAATTTGTTAACACCCGTAACAACACGGTATCCACAAATAATATAGAGTAAGTAAGATCGTCTCCACAGGGAAGGTTATCAAGTACCAAACAAAGTTTATCCTATTATTTAGACTATTGATTTGCAAGATTTAAGATTTTAACTAATTAAAAACAGAAATAAATAATACCAAAATTAATAAACAATAATTCAATAAATGGAAAGCCTAGGGATTAAGACTTCATCAAGGTATTTCTATGGATATTGAACTTCATTGGATTGTAAATTCTTGCATTCATTAAAGACCCGAATTTCCTTAATTACATGGATACTCTCCCGAGATCTCCATGAGTACCCAACTAAACTCGTTCTCGTCACTCCCATGATCAATAACTAATCTAGATGAATCCATTAATTTTCATGAAATTCGTTAGCTAGCCTCATGCACAATTACTAATATCCCTATTGAGTAATTTAAACACGTCTGTCAAATCTGAACTAATGAATTAATTCACCTCCCGGTACTTCTCAATTCATCTTAAATCATGTATTTGGTGGCCAATCATCTACAAGCATTAAACCCTCATTGATAGATTAATTAAAGCAAGAAATAACCCAATGAAAATCAACAATCCATAATAATACTCAAGACTACATCTTAAACCCTAAAAAATTATTTAGCTACACATAATTAAACAAGAAGAAGAAATAATTTGCATAAAATTAAGAATTCTCATGTTTAACAATGGCGGAAAATAATAAGAACAATTGGGGAAGAAGAAGAACTCAAGAAACACCAAGAAGAATCCTTATGTTGATGGAAAGAATCAAGATTTCTCTTTCTTCTCTTCAATGGCTTCCTTTTCTTTCTCTCCAAGTTTTCTCTCTTTTCCTCTCTCTCCCAAAGCGTCTTCTTTCTTTTCAAAGAATCTAAAACTCCTATTTTTCTGACTTCTTCTATTTATATAGGAATTCTAATTACAAAAAGCCCAACAAAAGAAATAAAATCCGAGCCCAACCAGAAATTCTGATTTCTGCGCGCTGCACAATGGTGCCGAATATTGGCACCACTGTGCCAATTCTGCTGTCCATTTTTTTTCTTTACTTTTTCTTCAACTCAACTCTTTTCGTTTGGACTCTTCTTTGCTCCTCTTTAAGTCTCTTAGTTGAGTTCTTCACTTTGCTTAGAAATTCCTTCATTTACTCGCCAAATCAATCGTCATTTACCTATAAAAGCATTTAAACGACTTAGAAGCCAAAATACGCAAATACAAATAAAAACAACTAAAAAGATCAACTCAAGGTATGAATTTAAGACAAATGTGAGATAAAAACATACTAAATCAATGTTACTTTTAAAACCTAACAAATTCATTCATGTTGTGTTTGATGATGCTAACCAAGAACCGAGTAAGGTTAATATTGATGATGTAGGGATTGAAGATCTTGTCCAACAAGCGTCACAAATAAATCTTGGTGATGATGAGGATGATGAGATCTTTGTGCCTATTCCAAAAGTTACTCGTGAGGTTACTATTGAGAATAATGAAAGAAACGCTAATGATTATGAAGAGAATGATCATCAAGAGCAAATTGGAACTATGAATGATGCAGCGACTACGCAAGAGACAAATGAGGATCAAGCGACTGACAATCAAGAATGTCTCAACCCCTTCCAACCAGATCGAAAATGGCTTAGAGACCATCCACCCGAGTTAATAATTGGAGATATAGAAGCACCTGTTAGAACTAGGTCTGCTACTATAAATGAGGCCATGTTTGCAAGTTTTCTATCTTAAATGGAACCAAAGAAAGTGGATGAAGCTCTCAGTGATTCAAGTTGGGAAGCAATGCGAGAAGAGCTTAATCAATTTGAACGAAACAAGGTTTGGTCGCTAGTACCAAGGCCAACTCATCAAGGAGTTATTGGAACTAGATGGGTTTTTAGGAACAAAATGGACGAAGATGGCATTGTTATAAGAAACAAAGCTAGATTAGTCGCTCAGGGTTATTGTCAAGAGGAAGGCATTAATTTCGATGAAACTTATGCTCCGGTAGCCCGTCTTGAAGCGATTAGAATGTTCCTAGCGTTTGCCGCATTTAACAAGTTCACAGTGTATCAAATGGGCGTAAAGAGTGCTTTCTTGAATGGTAAACTCCAAGAAGAAGTCTATGTGGAGCAACCTTCTGGATTCATCAACAACCATGGCAAAAGTACGGTCTACAAATTGGATAAGGCACTCTATGGCCTTAAACAAGCACCACGAGCATGGTATGGCACTCTTTCGATCTTCCTTATAGGTAAAGGCTTTTCAAAAGGCAGCGTTGATACAACGTTGTTTAAAATTATCCATAAAGAAGATATTCTCTTAGTCCAAATTTACGTTGATGACATTATATTTGGTTCCACAAATAAGCGATTGTGTGAGAAATTTTCGAAAATGATGCAAGACCAATTTGAAATGAGCATGATGGGTGAATTAACTTTTTTCTAGGATTACAAGTTAAACAACTCCCTAATGGAATTTTCATAAACCAAGGTAAATACACGAAAGATATGATTAAGAAATTTGGAATGGAAAATGCATCATCTTCAAAAATTCCAATGAGTCAAACGCTTAAGTTAGATAAAGATAAAAGTGGGAAGAAAATTGATATCACCAATTATAGAGGTATCATTGGATCACTTCTTTATCTTACTGCTAGTAGACCTGATATTATGTTTTCGGTATGCATGTGTGCATGTTTTCGGTATGCATGTGTGCATGTTTTCAAGCTGATCCTAGAGAATCACACTTAAATGCTACCAGGAGAATCCTTAAATACCTAAAAGGCACACAAAACGTGGGCTTGTGGTATCCAAGGGACTCTCCTTTTGAACTAATTGGTTATTCAGACGCAGATTTTGTAGGATGCAAAATAGATAGAAAAAGTACAAGTGGTACATGTCAATTTCTAGGAGATAGACTAGTTTCATGGCATAGTAAGAAACAACAATCCATAGCGACTTCTACCGCTGAAGCAGAGTATGTGGCCGCTGGGAGCTGTTGTGCACAAATCCTTTGGATGAGGCAACAACTTAGAGATTATGGAACAATCCTAGGTCCTACCCCAATCCATTATGATAACCAAAGCGCTTTAGCTATGACCTAAAACCCTGTCCTTCATTCTAAAACTAAACACATTGACATTAGATACCATTTCTTGCGTGACCATGTTCAAAAGAAAGATATCTCCATGCACTTCATTGGTACAGACAAACAATTGGCAGATATCTTCACCAAAGCGCTCAACGAACAACGCTTTCTCACTTTAAGAAGTGAATTCGGTATGATTGATTTAAACGCTTAAATCATTTGAGCATCATTATTTTTTTGGCATATGCTTTAGGGGGAATCCATGTTATATATATACATTTAAAGTGTCTTTTAAAAAAAAAAAATTTGGAACAAGTCATCCTTTTTAGGGAGAACTTTGAAATTGTACTTGTGACAATTCATAAGCGACTGAGATCAAAAATGATTTTAAATATATGCATTGATCAATAGCGCTTATCTACTTTACATATGTCAAAATCAATCTCTCACAAAATTTTTTTTAATACAAGCGATTGATTATATCCTTTTAAAATATTTCGTAAAATCTTTAGTGTTAAAGAATATTCCCACTCTAACACTAAGAAGCTTGTTAAAATTCATGCATTTGTTTTAAAGAAATGTGTGGATAAGTACAAAAGATTTGATACTATCCACACATGCCTATCAAATCAAACTGACTGACGGTTAAAAGACCTTTATCTGTAACTGCGACAGTTCAGGGCCGCATGAATCTGGTTACGTGTCAATACATAATTAGGCGCGTGCACTTCACTTGAAAATTTCAAATTTTTTTAAAAAAAACGTCTTTTAATTAATTTGATAATTACTGATTCCAAAAATTTCGCTTTTTAATAACTGCTGAATTAAAATTTCACCACACTTTTTGCATCCGATTTTTCCCAAACTGTTTCAAATTTGACTCTTTCAAAATTCAAACTCCCTGACCTTACACGTGTCAGAATCGTACCCTTTAAGGAGTCACCTCTATTTAAACCTTTCAAGGTTTTCACAGTTAAAACTTTATCTCTCCTTAAACTCTCTCTGTTGCAAAAACCCTTCATCTCTCAAAAAGCAAATCTTTTTCTCTCTCTTCCAACAAAAGCTTCAATTCTCTCAACAACGGCACCCAAAGCTTCAAAATCAACCAAATCACCGAAAAAGTCTTCTAAGACTGCTGCCGGAAAACCTTCTCGAGGAGAAAAGGTCGTCACTTTGAACGCCGGTTTTCTGATAAATTGGGACTATTTGTTCAATAACCAGAGCTTCCCTCTCCGGACAATTCTTCCACTCGTTCAAGAGTCTGGTCTAAGAAATATGATTACTAATTCTGCTTATTACTTTCAAGAAGAGTGTCTCTACTTCTTCAAAAATGCCCAAATTTCTGAAGATGGACATTCTATATCCTGTAACTTTCCCTTTGCTACGGAGGTCTTTACTCTCACTCCTTCTCTAATTTCTTCTTTATTGGGTCTTCCCAATACGGGTTCTAAGGTAGAACACGGTAATCTGGGCGATGATCAAAAAACCCAATTTTGATGCTGCGTATGAGCCAAATTTCAAGAAGAATGATATGAAGGGCGAATACGTCATCCTCGCAGACATCTGCTCGAAAATGATCGAATGCCGCAAAGGATCCTTCGACAAAATCACAAACACCCAATACAAGATGATGGTGGCCATCCTGACCAAGTTAAAAGTAAATTGGTCTTTATATGTATTTAATCGCTTTAAGGCAGCGATGGCCAAGTCTGTGAATCCCAAGCCCTATGGGATTATACTTAGTAGAATTCTCAGCGCTAGCGGATATACTGAATCCGCAGGTAACCAGCTTCCAGCGACAAAATTCTACGGAAAGAAAATTATCAGTGAGCTACAAAGACAAATACCAAGAAAAAGAGCCGGTGTAGCTGTTCCAAAAAATGAGCGTGAGCAAATTCAAGCAGAAGGAGTTGTTCGCAGCGATGATGAGGATCAAGCGTCTTCATCATCTTCATCCTCCAAAGAGGAAGTGGTGGTCAAGCGACCAAAGCGAAAGATTGTTCTTAAAGTCGCTGAGCCATCCCAGCCAGCGAAGAAACAAAAGCCTGAACCAAAGAAGAAGAAGAAGGCGGAACCTAAGAAAAAGCAAAAAATTCCCTCTCCCTCTCCTTCTCCAAAATCTCCTTCGCCTCCTCCAGCGTTTATCTTTTCAGTTCCCGAGGAAGAGGAAACCGCTGTAGAAGACGTCGTACCGCTCGTAAGAAGACGCATTCCACTTTCTACTCCAGCCGCATCTACTAGCGTTTCACCAAAACGAACGCTTGGAGAATCAGCGACTGTTCCTTCTTTTGACGCTGCTCCCGAAGTAAGCTCAGATCCTCAAGACGCTTCTCCCTCTAAGAACGTTCAGGGTAAGTATTTGCTAAGCAAATTAGTATATCCTTTCCTCGTTAGTTCCTAACGCTAGGATAAATTCTCTTTCAGCACAATGTGAAAAGGATATTGCATATGTTCTCAACACTCTTGAAGAATTGCATATTCCCATTCGTGCTGATCCAATAACTTCTTTTCTAGATTTAGATCCTGAAGAAGTTACCCCGGAGCCTGAGGAAACTGTACCGATAAAAGAACCAAATCAAGTGATTGAAATAGTCGATGATGTTCCTCAGGGTAAGCGATGTAGTCTTTTCTCTCTAGTTTCTACTTAGTGGAAATTTTTTTTTGCTGTTCTCAATCGCTTACATGTGTCAGCTCAAGATGAACCTCAAGAAAATCCAATCGCTGATGCCCCTCCTCCATCCGAGATTCCTGTTGACATGGATGTGGATCTTGCAATAGTTGTGGATATCGCTAAGAAAGTTTTTCAAGACCTTCCTGTCGCTGAAACATCATCAGCCAGTGAAGAGACTTTGAACGCTGAGCGGTCGATAGAAGTGGCCCCTATCCCAACTGAGGAAATTGCCATTGTTCCCACGCCAACGGGACCTCCCCCTCGTGTCATTGATTTCTTCCCGCGCGGATACACGCCAGATGTTGAATACTATTATGCCGTCAGAGAACGAGACGCTCAGACACTTGTCGAGTTTGAAATCAACTTTCAGACGACCCTCCATAGGCCGGATATGTCCGACTCCCACAGATTTGCAATCCTTGAGCGAATAGCCGATCTAGGACTACATAACTTGGAGCGACTTCAATCACGCCTCGAGTATATTCGTCGTCCAGTCTTCAATAGAGCTGACCTTGATCTTCAGCGCTTCAACATGCTTGGTCGTTCGGACGAGTCCTTCTACCCTCTACGTCAAAATAAGATTGTTTTCAAGAACCCACACATGGGTGACTGGAACAAATATCCAGATGAGGAAAGTCTTAACAAGATAGGCTATTCAGCACTTCCTTCCATTTTCAAGTCTCCCCAGAACGCTCTCTCTTCAAATCCACTAAAATTATGGAAAAGTAAGGGACCGCTAGTTGCTGAGCACCTAAATCCTGTCAATTCTTGGATTGAAGATGAAGCCCGAGAGTATCTTGCTAGATTATTTGCAGAAGACTATGATGATGATGTGGAACGCTTTGAAAAGTTCCTTGCCGCTAAACAAGAGCCAAAGAAAGCGAAAAAACTTGGAAAGCGTTGGATGATCAACACAGCCAGATGGGCTGAAGAATTTGTTCTTCACTTCTACACCATTGAAGAACTGATAAGATATCCCTTCCTTTTTGAATTTGGGATAGAGTACAGACGCCGAGGATATGCTACCTTCTTGCTCCAGCAGCGTCAGATTATTGCCGAAAATGTTAGCACTTTGTCAAGATATCGCCAACCTATTGAACGCTACATTCGCCAGCAGCTTGCCTTATACGCACAGGGTGGACGCTATGTTCTGCATCCTCGTGCTGGTTTTGTTCAACGAATCTTCCCTGACCTAAATGAAGATGCTTCATCAAGTAAAAGTCCAATTCTTCCAGGCCAGAGTCAGATTCGTGTGGACGTCTCAAATGTACACGCTGAGTTCGCTGAATTCCACAGAGACATGAGAGCAGTGTTTGAAAATGCCCAAGCGATGGACATCAGTTTCAACCATTTCTCAGGGTGTTATAACTTCAGAGGATATACCCTTCACCCGATGCTCTACAGTCAATCAAACATTCAAGTGGTCAAGATGATATCGCTTATTCGGCCAGTGGATACAGAAGCAGCTCAAGCGCTTATGCCGCTAATTTTGGACTTCTTTAATCGATACACTTCAGGGATTGCCTTGCCGGAAGGTGTGCAAATTGCACTCAGTACCAAAGAGCGCGAAGACGCTATATTCTTTGTCCCACAATCCAACCTGATTAGTCCAAGGCATGTGTTAGAAGCCCTTGGCCCTCTCTAGGTCATTGGTATTCGTGAACCATCTCCTCCAGTCCAAATTATGGAAGAGGCCTTTGCTCCTACTGAGGAAGTCGCTCAACAGCCTGAGGCTTCCCTGCTAGATCTTTCTAGCGCCCCAGTAGTCGAGCCCCCAGCGATTGATCCTATCTTGGATCAAGCTGTTGAAGAAGTACACGCCGAACTTGCCGATGAGCCTGAAGAACCTTTCATCAGAGACCAATCTAAAGGAAAGGCTGCTGTTTCAAGTTCTTATGGACTTCTCCCGTCCCCCGAGCGTTCTTCTTCTGATTCAGATTCTGATAGCGATCCAGAAGCCAGCAACTTTAGACAGGCAGTCCGGAACTCGCTCACCAATATTGAGGGTTCCTGCTCCAAAATTTTTGAGGCTGCAGATAGGCACATCCGCCTTGTGTCAGCTACAAGAAGTTATGATATTGCAAACGCTGCAGATAAAAGCACTGCAACTGTCATCGAAACAATATCTCCCTTAGTCGCTCAGTTATCATCTGAATTTAATCGTCACTTAGCTCAGAGCGCTGCGGCCGATGCTGATAGACATATTTTTACCGATGCTGCCGCTCAGAGTGTCGCTCAACAAGTTGCTCTTCTAGTAGAAGAAGTCAAACTTTTGCGCAGAGATGTCGCTGATCTCAAAGACTCCCTTGATAATGTCAACAAGGGGGAAGATAAAGAAAAGACCAAAGCGATCTCCAAAACGGATAATAAAAATTGGCGATCGATGTTTGAAGAGCTTGTAAGCAGTAAGAAGATGCTATCTAAGAAGAGAAAGCCAAGGTATTATCTTGGAAGATACGCGCTCCCAGACATCGACCCCGACTTCTTAGAAAGTATGGGATTTCCTGCTTATGCCGGTAGACTACGACCTGTTAAGTGGAGACCGTCAGGTGATCATCAAAAGGATATATATCACGACTTGATTTGTGAACTTGGCATTCAGCCAAGAGAATGGACGGAAAGGTTGTTAGAGTTAAACGAAAGCGCTAATCGTCAAAGGCATGATTATGATGAAGTCCAACATACAACGATGATTGACATCGATCGTGTCTTGATGGAGCTATCACTAGAAATCTTTCAAAGTGAAGAAAGGGCAAAGCGACAAAGAAAGTGACTTAAATGTTTTGATATTTTATTTTATTTCTATTTTTCTCTTATTACTATTTCAGTGTAAAATATATATTCTTTAAACGCTATGAATGAATGAATGTTTTAACGCTGAAACATCTTGTTGAAGCTAATCTAACTTTAGCTAACTATCACTAACTCTTCAAACGCTAACTTATATCTATTGGGCTTTTCTTTAAATAACTCTTAAACATATAAAAGAGTTAAAAGTCTTGACATCATCAAAAAGGGGGAAATTGTTAGGAAATTTCATGTTAGATGTTTTGATGATGACATGATAGGATTTTTTTGTTAGACCCCAAATTAATGTAAGTTTTGTTTTTTCATAGATTGATGTATAAGCATTTGAAAGTTGTAAATTATTAGGCTTGTAATTGTTTATCTTTGTAAGATTTTAGACTAAAGTCTTAGCGACTGAATCGCTAGTAGAATTCTAGGTGAGTCTATTAGAAAAGAAGTTGAAGACCAGTGCCTGAAATGAACCGAAGATAACGACCTTCTGCTTAGCGACCATCAAACGCTAACAGATCTCTTTCCAGAACTCTTGAATCAAGCGCCCAAATACTCATGCGACTTATGACAGATTCAATGGGAAATAAATTCTCAAGTCATGAAAGACTTAAATGCAATCATCAACGGGCATTTATTTCCAACGGGAAATAAATTCAAATTGCATTAAATACTTGATAGGAGCATTAAATGTGATAAGCAAACATGACCTGTGGACAAGCCACCTTTTTGACTCAGACTGTCAGAATTTCAGAGATTAAAACTGCTCCGGTCCAATCGGCCCCAGTAGGTTTTTAGGAATGTCAGAACTTAGGTATATTCACTCTCTGCGTGAATGACACGCTCCTACATGTGTCCAACGGACAGATCTCAAGAAAATGTCTATAAATACCACCCAAACAAAACCCTAAAAATTACACACGCGAGAAAACTGTTATTGAAAAATATTCACATACTCTTGCTGTGAAAAAGCTTTGAAACTCCATAGCCAAAACCTTCAAGCTTTTTACATACATTCCAAACAGTCACCAAAATATCTCAAACATCTTCTAAAGAAGAAATCCAAATTCCACTTGAGATATTACAAGTTGTTTGATCTTTCCAAAAACAAACAAAACCCTAGAGATAACCTTCAACCTTTCATCTGAGTGAGAAAAGTTGTTGTGCCCTTTCAGGCATTATTTCTGAGTGAGAGAAGCTTGAAGAAGACGATCTTCATTGGTGCTGAAGTCTGTGTGATCAAGGAGCCCAAGATCATTTTCACCTGTTACTATTGTGTAGAAGATTCTGTGTGAATTCTTTGATTATCATCATAGTGAATTCCTCCAAGTGAAAAAGGAGAAGAAGGACGTAGCTGGGATTACATCACCCAGTGAACCTTACAAATATTGTGTCTTTTACTTTATTGTCTTAGCACTATTTCATTGCATCATTCATTTTATTGAAAAGAACAACTCTAAGCAATCAGCGATTAAGATTAATCAATAGAACGCTAAAAACTCATTTCCGCTGTGCTAACCCTGATTAAGCGATCTAAGCGTTGCCCTACTTTGGTAAACAGCTAAAATCACTAAGTCTAAGTTAACTCTATCTGAAGCGTTTGACCCAAGCCCTCAGTACTCCAAGGTTCAAAATATTTAAGTGATACGAAATTTTTGAAGTCTAAAAAGACTTTAGGGTCTATTCAACCCCCCCCCCCCCTTCTAGACCCTTTCGTATGCCACTTGGGACCACTAGATGGATCATTTCATAACCTTCCAATCGTAAATACCATATACGTATAAACCTTTTGTTCACGTTCCCCGGTCAAGTGAGAGTCACGGTTATGTCAAGCTCACTAGACTTGACCATATATATAAATTATAATAATACGAGATTATTCAGATCGATTAAGTGCCTAGCACAATCGTCTCTTTTGCTTTGACCAAAGACTTTGATCTCTATTTATCTATAATTACATAGGTTACATTCTCATTCACTTATGAGAGAACAAATCCCATATTAGATATCAGCTAAGACTACCACTTGCCCATCAAGTCCGCATTTCGAAGTCGACCCCACCAAAGGGTGAATTGGGTCTAACTACTCTAGTGAAAGACTTGATGTTACAAGTGCATCTTCAGCCTGATACTTCAGGTCAAAAGTTAACATATACCTATTACGCATAATCAATCCTGTCATTGACAATCACAGAGTGAAAACCCATGCGACAGAACCGATGCGAGTCGTGTTCAAGCATATCAGTTCCACTGATGTGCCTACAGTTTTAAGCTCTCACCATCACATGGTGTTCGACTGGCACTCCCATGTCAAAGCTAAGATTGTACAAGTATTCGAAGTTTTTATTTGCCCATTAAAGACTTCTTATTACTTGCGAACTAGTTTTAGTAATCAAGGTCGATCTCTCTAGTGCCATTCTTCTTATCCCATAGGAAGTAGAGGGATCGTACTGAAAACACGGGCAAAGCGTTTAACACAACTTATAGATACAGATAAGACTTAAGTGAAAAACTAAATATTGCCTTTTATTAATAATAATTAAGTTTAATACAAGATAGATGCCCTATCCATTCTATCCTCTATGGCATCTGAGGGCATAATCCTAACACTGGAGACCCTCAAGAGCATGTTGACAAGTTCAACGCCAAGGCTGACATGTACGATGTCAGTGATGCTGCCTGCTGTAAGATTTTTTCAAACCACCTTTTCTGGAAGGGCACTTAGCTAATTCAACCGACTGCCCACTAGTACCATCATCGGCCTCGAGCAGCCGATCAAGCGTTTTTTCAACGCGGTGTCTGAAGTACAGCAAGTCAACCGTAAGTTGCTATCAGGAATAATGCAGAGGGACTTACGCAATAGTAGGTTCAAGAAATTTGTAACTAGGAAGCCCTCATCAACCATGTAGTAGTTGGTGGCCACAGCTGAAGAATATACAAGAATCGAAGAAACAGAGGGGTAGAGATGGAGCCAAAGGCAACCCTCCAAGGGCGGACTCAGAGATGGATAACCCTCAGTAAATGGAATAATAAGGGTGATCTTGAGAGGCCCATCAAGGGGTGACTCCGCGAACTTAAGAAAAGTTTCACTGAGGGCTGCTAGCGGACAACATGCCATTAACTCTCCGCTGGGAGAGCAAGTGAATCGAGTGGAGCAAAAGGTGCAAACCATAGAGTTTGGACTACAAGACCTAGAAAACAACATCCCATTGGTAAATGATGCCTTAGTGATATCAGCGACCATCCCCAACTTTTGGGTGAAGAAGATTCTGGTTGATAGCGGGAGCTCAGCTAACATCATCCTTTATAGTGCTCTCACCCAACTAAGGGTGGACAACACACAGCTTTTAACGGTAAACCCCCCCTCACTAGATTCACGGGTGAGATAGTGGAAGCATTAGGAAAGGTGTCTCTACCCATATCTCTGGGTGCATTTCCAGCCTGCTCCATCAAGGCGCTGAAGTTCTTGGTGCTCAAAGCCACCTCTACCTACAACGCCATTTTGGGGAGGCCAAGCTTAAACTTGCTTCAAAATGACATATTCACCTTCCATTTGAAGGTAAAATTTCCAACCCTCGTAGGAACGGAGGAAGCTGTTGGTAACGTGAAAAAAGCAAGAGAGTGTTATGCTAACACATTGCAAAAGCCTAAAAGGAAACATGGCATGGATCACAGCGACCAGGGCGAACAAGTAGTGATAAACTTAATCTCACTAGAGAAAATTTGGTTGGGGAGCACGATCAACTCAGTCCATACTTGGTCAAAATCCCAGCAGTCAGAGGCCTAAGAAAAAGACACGTGCCACGACATGCCACCCCAAAAAGACAACGCTTATTTCAAAGATACAGCAACTGCCGCTGACTGACAAGACTCCAAAGGGACGGTCACACCGGCAGTGGATACCACTGTGGGTACCACTAGCAAGATGACCCCCATTGGAAATATCTCCCAAGCTTGACAAGATGTCAAGCCTTATGAGGCCTTATCAGATAACAAATAACAAAAACTATCTTTTTTCCTACATTACTACTAAACAAGTCAAGCGCTGAGTGGGGACGCCCACCAGCACCGACTACTTTTACTTAAGTTCTGAGGTGCCTAAGTGCACGCCCGCACATCTTTATTAAGTGTTGGATTTCTTCGTCATATGATTGCTAAGTGCCTTCAGACATATCAACTTTTATGCAGCTAGATTACTATGCTTGTTTAAATAACAAGCATTTCGCGTCAGACAAAAGAGTATGACATTAACGATGGGTGTTTTAACAACACCCAGAACCAAAGCCCCTCGGAATCACTGCTTTCGACTGAGGTTATTTCAAAAATACATTACTTAGTTTATTTTGGCTACTATACATGTTACCAGGATTACTGCTGCTAACACTTGGTGATATTAGCCACTGGCCAAACATATGCTTGAATACTTATAGCACCCATGCTATGTTAATATGTTAACACCTTAAATACTCAAGTTTTTCACCCACCTAGTGGGGAAACAACAATACCAATACGATCCCTGGGAACTAATAAAGCTTCCACTAGAGGCGTTATAAAAATACCCGCGACCCTACTAGAGGTCAATATGGGTGGCACCGCAAAACTTTCCCGAGCTGCCAAAGACTTGCACGAGGATGGGCCACCCCATAATCCCTCCTCTAACATCGAGAGAGGTTGAGGACCCACGAAAGTTCTCCCCACTCCCATTAAGGTTCTGGAACGAGATTATACAAAAACAAACAAATATAACAAGGGTTCAAACTAGCCCACCTAATGATCCCTCCAGCATTACCGAGAGGTTATGAGGTTTTAAAAACAACCCCCCTCCGACATGGAATCTGGACCGAGATCATAACAATGTAACAAAGGTGATAACTCACCTCATACAATCTAAGGTGAAAAATCACTTCATACAATCTAAGGTGAGAACGCACCTCCTACAATCTAAGGTGAAAGCTCATCTCCTACAATCTAAGGTGAAAGCTCATCTCCTACAATCTAAGGTGAGAACTCACCTTATACAATCTAAGGTGAGAAATCACCTCATACAATCTAAGGTGAGAACTCACCTCATAAAAACAAAGGTGAAAACTCACCACATACAAATTAGGGTGATAATTCACCTCACACCGGGGTGTCTAAGGTGATATTTCATTTCATGCTTCAAATAATGAACACTAGTGGCTATCGAAGCCTCCTAAAATTAAGACAGAGGTCACCCTAGTGAAAAGTTGCGAGGCTATAAGCCTCAGGGCATTAGTATGCAAAATCACAGGGGTAGGCATTCGACAAACCAAGTCTAAAGCTCTCATCATCATCAAGGAACCATCCCTAACCCCCTGGTGTCAAAACAACACCACATAGTACTCCTGAATATGATTCATATACTAAGGAGTGGGGAAGTAGGAATGGAATAAACAAACAGCTAGCTAGCGAACGAATAGCTATCCGATAGGAGTAAACGACTAGCGACTAGATAGTGAAAAAAAATCACCATTGGTGAAAGAAAACCACCAACAGTGCGTTGGAATAGCAAAATACCAAAGCTAAACCTCATGCCTTGGAGCCAGAAACTCCTCCAATAGGGGCATTAACAAATTATCCTTGAACTTGTTAGAGGTCAATATGGGTGGAACGACAAAATCCCCGAGCTACCAAAGACTCGAACGAGGATAGTCCACCCGATAATCCTTCCAACAATACCAAGAGAGGTCGAGGCTCCACAAAGAATCCCCCCTCCAACTAAGACTCTGGACTGAGATTATATAATTGTGTAAGTGATGACCAATGTCACACTAAGAATAAAAATAGAGAGGCAACCCAAGCCTCCACATAAAAAGTGCCCACAAGTGTCACAAACCATGCCACTTGCTCAAAAGTCATAAGTATATGGCGTAATCAAGCTCAAAGTTAGCCCCACATTAGCAAAAAAGATGTCTCGCTACTCCAAATATTTCTCAATGAAAAATGCTAAGCAGGCCACCTCATGAGGCCCTAAGTGTCCACCCACCAAATCAAATCATGGAGGTAGGAACAATAAAACATGCCATAAACATAGTAATGTTATCAAAGGCACCCCGGAAAAGATCATGAGGCAATGGGGTTAGAAAAATAAATGACTTACTCAAAGCCTATGAAGGGGTAATGAGTAGCTCAAAAACGTGCTAAAGTCAAAAACAAGAATGCTGCTAATATTTGACTAGCTCATAGTCATATAAGCAAAAAGTGACTGTAAGATAAAGTACATGAACACGTAAGTAAGGCATATAAAATCCACAAGTCATAACAAGTCCCGCGGAAGCCGCGTGGCAACAATTCTGAGGGTCGAAACTAAACGACCCCCCCCCCCCCGGTCTAAGCGGCCTAATGTTCATTATCATCATAACCCCTATGTGTGCTTATACATCTACCAAGTGTGATACGAGTCTCGATATAAAATACCCCCCAAGTAGGTGGGTCTAAACAAGCTGGCAAAATGCTAGTGCTTTCTAAACACTAGTGGATAACCAGCTAACAAAACGCCAGTCTCTTTTAAGTGAAATACTAGCAGATAATGCTCAAGTATAGAAAGATGCCAGAGGGGCTAGGACTCTTAGCACTCATAAAATCCTGCTAAAGGCGCATAAAAATGACTAAGTACCCCACTAGAGCTCATGAAGCCAAGCGGTACAAAGCACCCCACTAAAGCTCATGAAGCCAAGGGGTACAAAGCACCCCACTAGCGCTCATGAAGTCAAGGGGTACAAAGCACCCCACTAGCACTTATGAAGCCAAGGAGTACAAAGCACCTCGCTAGAGCTCACGGAGCCACGGAGTGCAATACACTTCTTATCTCCTAGTAGTGGACTTACAAATTATACCGCAAGATTCAAAAGGGGAAAAATGAGTCGAAGTAACGACGACCACAAGAAATTACCCGGAGGAAAGAAACCTCAGGAAAAGTCCCCAAGGCAACACGACCGCAAGGCACACAGCCGCGAGGCCACCGGAGGTAGCTACAAAGCGCCCCTCTCATCACGCGCGAGCGATAAATCCGCCTACTACCGAAATCCCTTTCGAAGATGGGGAATGTCCTGCATAGTGAGTTAACAAATTTTTGTTTGACATGGGATCATACCTCCTTCATGAGTGTTCCATAAGAAAACATCCAACGAGCATAAAAGATCATAGAAAATAGATCTACCATTGCAATGAGGGACCTCATCCCCTCACCTCGAGGCAAAATACCTTGCCCATTCATTATAAAGGCCAAGGACTTTGCCCCCTCACCTTGAGGCAAAGGACCTTGCCCACTCGCTATAGAGCCTAGAACTTTGCCCCCTATCGAGGCAAAGACCTTGCACTCTCACCTAGTAGCAAAAGATCTCACTCCCTCGCGATGAATTAATGACCCTTGCCCCTTCACTTCGGGGCAAAGGCCAAATTAATAAATTCTAAGTCCCCTTTTGGAATACAAATACCCGGATTGAGGTCTCAAAATATCAAGTCTTCTATAGAACTTTGAATGTGGGGATAGAGATCTTAAAATTTTTAGTTTTGGAGGAGGCTAAGTTCCACTTCCCCAAAACATATTCCAAGTAAATCATGACATGCCCCTTGGTGGTCTTGAAGAGCTGAAAACTTCATTTGGAATTGAAAGAATTTCTAAGTTCGCTCCGAAAATAGAAATTACTTCCAATGAGAATTTGGCCAAAAACATCAATTCCTCTCAAGCCTCGAGAATAAAGGCAAATAAGTTAACTCGTGTCAAATTGCCCCAAGACAAGTTACTTGCCTCGAGGCAAGGCAGGTGCCTTGAGGCAATTTGCCTCAAGGCTAGCCTCGAGCAGAAACTAATTGCCGCGAGGCAATATTATTGCCATGCAATGGCATTTCCTCGCGGAAAAAGTATATATATAAATAGAGAGAGAGAGAGAGAGAGAGAGAAAATTTTGCGCTATCAATGGTATCGACTTCCTACTCCCGAATATTTCGCCTGTCGAAGTAAACCCGAGTGTGGGGGGCATTATGATGCGCACCAAAATATATCTAAGGGCATTATGGTAATTATGTGTGTCCCCAAGCCGGGTCGGGTCGCGACCCGCAGGTTAACGTTCGTGGATAACCCTCTAGACAAGCCCAAAGAGGATGGACGATCCACCAAAGATAATTGGGTTATGTTAGTGGTCCTAGAGACAATAATTCTAATATTTGTTAAACCTAATGGGTTTAATTAGATCCATAGCTCATAGTCCACTACCAGCTCCCTATAAATATCTTAGAGGAGTTGGGAGAGGTTCGTTATCTACTTTCCTAGTAAAAATTCACTGACTATTGAGAGTAACCCCACAAAAGAACTACGAACTAACTTGATCCCACATACATTGGGTACGTAGGCAACTCGAAGTAACCGAGTGCAGTCTATAACTTAACCAACCCTTAACCTAGTTTATTGTGAGTTGGATCGGTTCCCTTACTCCACGTGATCCATCACGTGATAATCACTGTCTGGGGATTTTACCATCATATATATATATATATATATATATATATATATATATTACGTATTCAAACGCTATTTTAATATTATTTGTTGATCCTATCTAGATGTAGAACTTATATATTCTCATCTGGTGGGCTTTTACATTTGATAATCACTGTCTGGCGATTTTACCATCATATATATATATATTATGTATTCAAACGCTATTTTAATATTATTTGTTGATCCTGTCTAGATGTAGAACTTATATATTCTCATCTGGTGGGCTTTTACATATGTATACTATTAATTGCTTAGTAAAGGTATATATCCCCCAGAAAAAGGGAGGCAAAAGCAACCATTACTTGAGAATATATCTATATAATATTAAAAACATCATTTAATTTCAAATTTTCTTCTCGTACCCAACAACATAAAAATTGGGTAGGAGCTATATCAATATCAGGTACATTCATACTCAAATTTGATAATACTTTGTTCTTACCTCGTGTTGTGATTGATTAATATTGAAGGGGTGATATAATAAATTAACGACTATTAGATATTAATAGTTTTCGATCATCTGCCAGAAAAATGTATCTTTGTTATCGAGGTGTACATCTCTCTTTGACATTCCTACCGAGGCGAATTAATTAGTTAAGGTGCGCAAAAGTTTTCCAAACTCCAAGAAAAAGAAAAAGAAAATTGTTTAGCAGTTTTAATTATTCATTTATTTGCCTAAGAATTAAAATAACTTCTTATTTTGTCTATTTTTTTGGTTAATAACACAATGATTTAAAGTATGATGATGCACTGTGAAAACCTCGGCATAAGTGCTTCGGGGAGCAAAGAGGGAATGATTGAGTCCGAACTACACCACGATTGACTTGCTTTGTATCAAATGATGATTAGTGAATCTTTTAAAGTGATTAGGCTCTCACATTTAAATTGTCTAATTTCGCAATATATATAAGAGTGTTAAATGTGCCATGGGTTGAACTCTTTAGCTGATCCACATGACTAATGGTCCACCTTTCATTGTAACTAGTATTTGCCCCATACGTTTGCACGGGAAATATATTACGACAACAATTTTCTATTTTACTTAACATTTTTCGAAAAACAAAATAACATTTGAATTCAATTAAATTTTCTCATATAAATTTATATACACATGGTCTCTTTCCTTTTCCTTCTCACCTAGTACTTATGATAGAGTCAAATCCACAAAATGATACTTCGTTCTCGAACATGATCAGGTACTCAAAACATATAAATATTTTAAAAGTCACAGAAAGTTAGAAAAACTCAATAAAGTTTCTATACTAGTAAATCAAATTTATTAAATTGAAATTGTGAATTATTTCAACATAGTGATAGTATCATAGTCTTTTTCCTTGGCCATGACAGAACCTTTCCATCACAATTGATCACATACATGATTTATTTAAAATGGTCTAAATACCAAGAATTGAAAAACGTAAAGATATCTAAAGATGACACCAAATTTATATGGAAACTAAGAGATAAAAGTTTTAAGAACGAAACTAAAATAACTAACAAAAAACCGAGAAGTGATTCAGTAAAGATGGATTCATTGATCAAAATAAGAAAATATGTAGTAGTTTTGGAGATAGAATTCATGATTGAATAAAATAGTGATAAATTGAAATTGAAATTGTATGGCGGATATTATGAAATATAGTAAATAATATGGAGTAACTCTCGGAGATGAAATAATTCACTTTCTATAGTACAATTTTTTCTATTAAACTTATATGATAGCAGATTACATCTAAATTGGGGCCTTCATATCTTCGAATAAAAGTTCTAATACTCTTTAGTTATTTTTATATACTTTGAATTTGCCCAATGATGTCTTACCCTAGTGGTAAAACTGAAGCCCCATGACTTAGAGGTCATGGGATTGATCTAACCAAATGTGTGAGTTGTTTCTCTACTTATACAGTAGTTTGCAATAGTCCGATTGATGATAGTTAATTGGATACATGATGTAATGATGTGTGAGTTGTTTCTATACTTATACAGTAGTTTGCAATAGTCCCGATTGATGATAGTTAATTGGATACATGATGTAATGATGCAAACATTCCATCCCAAAAAAAAAAAAATTTGCCTTTCTCCCTTAATTTTCTCAGTTATGATATTCTTAAAAACTACAAATCATTTAAAGTCAAATTGCTCTTAATTATATTATCAATCAAAAAACTTGACCTCTTCTATTTCATATCCGCATCGATCATACATGTATCCTCGTATCCGTATCTATGCATCATATATTATTTTCAGAAGAACTAAAATAACTTCTTATTTCGTCTCTTTTTTTGGTTAATAACACAATGCTTTAAAGTATGATGATGTTGTGTGAAATATGATCAAGGTCAGCGCAGTGAACCTCAGCGTAAGTGCTTCGGGGAGCAAAGAGGGAATGATTGAGTACGAGCTACAACACGATTGACTTGCTTTGTATAACAAATGATGATTAGTGAATCTTTTAAAGTGATTCTTAGCGGTGTGTATGGAAAATGCTTTGTTAGGAGAAGTAAAACCCACTTCGGTGATCTCTACGCCTCGAAGGGAAATAGTCTCCGGTGTCCGGCTGGGGAAACCCTGATATATACCAAAAAAAAAAAAAAAAGTGATTAGGCTCTCACATATTAATTGTCTAATTTCTCAATATTTACAAAAGTGTTTAATGATCCATGGGTGGAATTGAACTCTTTAGTTGATCCGCATGACTAATGGTCCATCTTTCATTGTAATTAATTGATAATTATAAACTCATATGTATATATTTAATTTAGGTTTAAATTTCTAAATTACGTGTAGCCATAATAATGCCACATTAGATGATAATCATTATAATTAAAATACCCAAATCCTTTATTTATTTCTAGTTTTGAAGTTTAGATATGCCATGACAAAAATGACTGACATCTACCATGCCCTAAAGAGGCAAATCAAGAAAATAATTGGATGGCTACATCTACTATAAAAAATGTTTCTTAGAGATTGTTTCTCTAAAAAATGTGTTTCGTTGGTACATCATCATTTAATTTTTTTAAAAAAAAATCTCAAAATTCTTGAGAAAAAAGAGAAAACATAAATTATTATTATTCATGATTTGACAGTTTACTCATCGATTAAAAGTGTTTCTTCCAGCTATTTCTCAACACAGAGAGTCAAATTAATCGCAAATTCTAATGCAAAATGTGCAAAATAAGATTATTTTACCTATTTTTTTATGTCTAAATTGATTAGTTTGACTAAAATATATTTACGAAAAAAAATTAAAACTAAACACCAATCTAAACAATTTTTTCACCACAAAAAACATACCACATCAATCATAATCATTACATAATTTTTCCTAAAAAAACTCATAAACATTTTTAATACCATATTTCTTATACCTAAAAACACTTCTTCTCACTATTTTTATTAGATAAAAATTTCTCGTACATAGATGTATCATCCAATTAATCACTACCATTTTAAACTCTCTTGTTTTTTTCTTCTTGGTGTGCCATCGAATGGATAAAATGGTGGGACCCCCTGAGTGGGGGGTTGGTGGGATCTAAGCGGATAACAATGGTCAATTATCTTTCCTCTCTCTCGCTCTCTCTCTCTATACACTAACGTGAAGAAGATCATAAAATATTGAAACTGTTGAGGTGGCTTTATAAGAAATTCTATAAATATTGAAAGTGTTGGGGTGGCTTTATAAGAAATTCTACAGCTTGGGCACAACCTTTTCTTTCTTTCTTTCTTTCTTTCTTCATCTTCTTCTTCTTCTTCTTCTATTTATTTACTTATTATTATTATTATTTTTGGTCGCAAGCTGCACACAACCTTAATCATATTAACTCTCCACTAATTACTATAGAAGCTCCACTTTAATTTCTCTTTCTAAGAAAATGACAAAAACACCCACTTATTAATAAAAACAATAGCCAAAAAAATTTATTTATTATTATTATTATTTTTGGTCGCAAGTTGCACATAACCCTAATTATATTAGTACTCCACTAATTACTATAGGAGCTCCACTTTAATTTCTCTTTATAAGAAAATGACAAAAACACCCACTTAGTAATAAAAACAATAGCCAAAAAATTGTAAGACTAACATGCCCTCAATCCCAAGTTAATCTTTTCACTTACCTATTTCAATTGTCACGGAACACATGCCACCAAACATTTTCTTTCTCATCTCAATCTCAATCTCTACCTTAAAGCTACTTTAGTATTAAGTTACTCAATTTCTTCACCAGTTCATCATATTTTCATGTTAAATAAAATCAGAACAATGGAGAAAAATATCATTGAGGAAATTGAGGGAGTTACTTCCATGTTGAATGGGATAATTGAATTGATGAATACAAAATATTCTGAACAAATTTTGAATTCTATCAGTCATGCAATTCATCTCAGACTGATAGAAGCCATAACTCTCTCCTATATATTTTATAATATAAAATTTTAGTTTTGTCACAAGTTAGTATTCAGATCGATTATAATATTTTAGTGCCATTCATTTGCATTATTTAATATTGTTACATGGTTAGTCATTGAATTTAGAGTAGTTTTGTTGTCTCTTTAAAAAAACTCTTGGTTCAAATAATTAACTAAAATATTTTAGACTCAAAGGCAAATTTCTCCAATTGTGAATGCTTCTCTTCCTTTGACAGTTAATGAGCAAAAGATCAATTCTCGTAGGGGCCATCCTTTTAAGAAAAGAAAAAATGATAGTTCTACTCGACGTTTGTGAATTTAAAATTGTGGAGAAAATTCAAAAATGCAGTTCATGTGATGGTTTGAGACATAATATGCGTACATGTGTACAAAGCCTTGAAACTAGTGTATCTATGGCTCCTACCTATTACAATCATGAAGAAATTTTTAGACGATTTAACCCATGAAGTGGTTTATCTTGAACTAAAAATGTTTCGATTAGTTATTTATATTTAAATTGATTAAGTTTATCTATTATGGTGAAATGTTATTCTCATAATTTGTCCTAATTCATCTCCTTTGGCAGATGAAGAAAAGAACAAGAGGGATGACATTTTATTGGCATGAATCAAATAGGACCTATATTTTGTTTAAATATTGTGTCAAATAGTATGTTTATGAATCGCCCTTTAGCATTCTCCTTTGTTTTGATGACTATATTTAAGGTTTCTTTAGCTCAAAACTCTTTTCTAATTTATTATATGAAGTAATGACTTGAAAGAAAGAAAAAATCTACATCAAGTTCGTTTTTCTTTCTTTTTCCGGTTTTGTAGTATATTGCAGCAGCCATGTGTGTGTGTTATGTATATACTTCATAAATCAGCCGAAAAGAAAAATGCGATGCTTTAAGCAAAATAACAAGAACTCTAATGTGGTGCTGAAGAACTCAAATGTGGTGCTGAAGAACTCAAGACATTCACCACCGTCTCTACATTATGTTGGGTTAATTTTAATGGCATAAGGGTAGTCTAGAAATTAAATTTTGAAAATTATGATGTAATTTGGGGCTTAAGGGCATTCTTGTCATATTTTCATATAAAATTTGAAATTGGAGATCCTATAGTAATTGGTGGAGTGCTAATATCATTACCCATTTCCTAATTCATTTGTTTAATATTGGTGTATTTGACTGCCCCACCCCCAATCCTGGGAGTGTTGTTTGGCTTTGTGGTGAGTGGTGGTGGTTCGATTTTGTTATTATTGTAATTAGAAATAATATCAATTAAACAAAGTAATTTTTAAATTTAAATTGTCTTTTTTGTTTTTGCTTAAACTCAAAATGAACCGAATGAGGATCTATGAAAGGCTCAACCCATGTTGAAATTACTCAAAACTCATTTGGGATCCTAGATTTAGAGTTGAAAGACGAATCAAATTACTTGAGCTTGATCGCTAAAAGCTCGTTTGAGTCGATTCATTAAAATATCAAACTAAGTTTGAACAATTTTTTGTGTTTGATAAGTTTTGAATCTCGGCTAGATTAGTAAAAAATAATAAAAAACATGTATAAAAAAATCAAACAACTTCAATTTGGCTCGATTAAAGCTTGTTTGAGTTCGGCTCGATTAATAATTAAACAAACTCAAACACAAATTTTGAAACTCGGTTATAATTCAAATAAACTTGGACAACAATTTGTTCTGCTCGATTTAACTCGTTTACACCCCTAGTTATCTTCAACATGAATGAATCCGAAATGGACCCAACTCAAAATGTTCCAAAGTCAACGTAACTCATAACCCGTTGGATTGAGTTTGACCATGCTTTCGAAATCAAATTGTCATCTCTAGTTCAAATTGCAAGTGTTGATTGTTAATTACACATACGTAGTGACAATATTAGAATACGAAAAATCTCATTAATACTTGTGAAATTGATTGTTACTATTGACAGCTTAAATAGAGTGATTAGTCTCAATTTTTAAAATTAAAAAAGTTATTATTCTGATTAAATTAGATATTATGTGATGTGTCCAAATAATGATTAGGGATATATTATTAAATAGTATTAATTTGTTGATCATGAAGAATTGAATAATTATTGGAGACAATTAATATATAATAGACCTTATCAATGTTGATAAGCCGGCCCAAAACTGCTTAGCTCAAGCCTACTATGTACACTATAAATCCTTATTAATTAGTGTTAATGAGGATTATGTAATTATTTGTTAAAAAACACAAATTACTATCTACACGAAAAAGCTCTGTTTTTTCTGATTTGTCGGGAATCAGGTCGGACACAACATTCCCCGACATCATTTCGCAAGATTCTCAATTTTGATCTCGAATCATTATATATCAAACAAAGCCGTGGCCATGTAATTGCCTTCCATAATTAGAGGCCGTTTGGCCCAACTTTTGAAACGTTAAAAATTGCGTTAGAATTCTTAGCCGCAATTTTTGGTGTGTTTGGCCCCCTTTTCTATAAGTTCGTTTGGACATTTTTGCGTTACAAAACCACGTTTTCATAATCAATTCTACAAGAATCAATTATGCATAGGCCAAACTCACCCTTAATATGTTTAGTATTTAATAGTGTGGAAAATTGTATAATAGTTTTTCAATTTCTAAATATATGAATGTGATGATTCTGTTTGCCTGTAATCCACATAATACATCCATATTCAGAATATATTTTTAGTAAGACTCATCTACTCATGTCATACTCAGCAGAATCAACACATGGGTTATATATATATATATATATATATATATATATATATATCTATATAATAGGTTTTTTGGCATATACCATCCTGGGATATTTATTTTTGGCAAATAACACCTACGGTATGAAATCCTTGGCATGTAACCCCCTCAGCTATATTGACATACTGAGAACTATAAAGAGATAAAATCACATTTTTGCCCTTAGTAATAAAGGGGATGTATTATGGTGATTTCTAATTTGTAAATAATCTTCAATTTTTGCTTTTGTGTTTGTGATTCAATCCTACGTGATAAAAAGTTTAAATATATTAGTTTTGATTAGAATTACAATTAGTTAAAGATCTAATTTGTCAAATACGAAATAAAGTAAATTAAGTGTTTAATATGTACGAGCATATGATTTTTTGTAAAAATTAAGGTGAAAATTCAGTCCAAAAGTACGAAACAATTCAACACACGTGTTAGTAGAAGAACAACTAAAATATGAATGTAAAATTATTTGTTCAGAGTAATAATAACTTTATATATATATATATATATATATACACACATATATATAATACAATTTAAAGCTTGCACTCAATAAATTGTGTAAGAATTATTTTATGTGCTTAGCACATAACTTAATCCACTTATTAAGTTTAATATCTTAAGTTGTACGCTATTGATTTTAAATAGATTGTAGTTACATTTTAAGATTGTGTACTGTAGTTATTTTCATGTTCATAGGTTTTTATTGGTGATTTATGATAATAGTACATTAATCATTTTCATCTTTGTAAGAGGATTTAACTATTTATAAATCTATTTTTGAAATGTTAAATTTAGTTCACTATCAATTTTTAGTAATAAGTCCTAAACTATAAAATAAAAATAAAGTTGCTTGTGAACAAAACTTAAAACACCAAAATTATTATCAGTTTTGTGCGTTTTTTTCCATGAACAAAGACAAAGGTGTCATTGAACTCTTGTCTAGCCTTCGATCCAACGGTCAATCTAATAGAAGGGTTAATATGCAAAAATTCCATGCTTGAGGGGGTTGGCTGCCAAAGCCAGATATTCTTATGATGGATGTTAAAAGCCCTATATGTATATATATACACACACATTGTTTCCTTCTTTTTCTTTTTCCATTTTAGGTCATATTGTTTCCGGAGGGAATTTTCCATGCTATGTTTCTTTTTCTTTTTTTTGGTTATCTTACCATTAAGAAAGGAAACTGAAATTACATTGAGAAAACAAGTATCACTATATTATCATAACTCAACAGTCATTTGAACTTTCTCAACGTTCAGCTATGGATAAATCTCAAGTTCTAGACTTTTAGTTGGACGAGGCACAATGACAACATCCTTCAATATTTCGATAACAATGCTAATAAAATTCGAGATTTTTATATGATATTGAAATCTTGTATGCATTTCTCATAAATTGTTATGTGACAAAGTCTATACGAGTCTTTCACTAATAAAGTGGTTAGTGGTTAGTATCCAAATTTTATTCTTATTTTAGTAAGATTAAAATAATTGTAGTTACAAACTTATTTCATTTATTTTTAACTTGTGTCATAACTAATACTACGTAAATCAATTCCTATATAAATTAGATATGAAATAACTGAACCAAACCACTTTTAGTATAATTAATCCTATATATATTGATCATTTGTGTGACTGGAATAATTTGATTTGTAACCTCCAACGACCTGCTCATAAGGAAATGACCATCTCCATACCTCCAATGGGTTGTCGGGTCGTTACAGGGAGAATCCAAGGAATTCAAAATTATTCATTTCAAACTCAGAGAAAAATCAAAATTTGGATTTGAAAATCCCAAACTCATCAATTCAAATGCAGTCTAATTATATATATATATATATATATATTATTTTTATTTTTTTTCTCAAGTAAAGGTACTTATTCAATTTGACGAATGCTAATCTCATATGATTCTTCCACCTCAAAAATAAGATGGTGATTCATGTGAAAAGGTCCAACCACTTTTTAAGATTATGCATATCCACATTATGTAAGGGGAGTCAAAATTACAAACGATGGATACAATCGCCTATCCCATTTTACTACTACACTAAGTGGGTAAAACCTATGCTAAGCCAATCAATTGATGTCATTCTAAGGTGGTTCGAGTTTATTGAGATTGTTGCATCAATCAATTAAAATAGATTTGAGTGCATTTTACCAACACATCCACTCCAATCAATGATGTTGGGTGAACTGACTCCAAAAAATTCAATCCATCAAAAATACCTAGCAGTATTCTAAGCGATAAAGTTACACATGACGATGTCATTGTCCACTTTATAACTTCATCACTTTATAATCCCATCGGGCCGCTACCCTACTTGGGTAGGAAGCAAGTGGGTGGGTAAAATGAAATTTCCCACCCGCGGAGAAGCTTCATGGCCTGGAGCCCCTACTTTGAGATAATTTTCGGAGACCAAAAGAAACACTATTAAGTAATACAACACAAAACATTCCACAGCCAAACTACGCAATACAAGTGAAGAAGAATAATGTGTATATTTAAGAACTGCACTTCAATAGAGGGCTCTTGGTCCCTCTGCTAGTAACCGAAAATCAAAAACGCACTTACCATGCTAACTAAAGGAACAGAAATATTATCATCGACTATTCCAGTAATTGGGAGTGATTCTATCACAGTTGCCACAAATGAAACCAAAGCAACCCTTTCTATAGTTGACATCCATTCCAGCTGAATGTACCCAAAGACCGTAAAATAATAGAGCATACTGTAGTCCCACGTAAAAAAAGAAAAAGTCACGTCAAGAATCAGATAAAATAATAAAACTATTCAGCAAAAAAAAAAAAGGTTTTAAAATTTATACGCACCCAACTGAAACCAAGAAACTGAAAAGAAACATAGATATGCTACCAGCCCAACTCTTCTGTTGATTATAAGGAAGTTTTCTGAAGCCGAATTTTCGTCCCATGATATCAGCAATGCCTACAGCTCAGCAAGTGTAACGCGGTCAGTGGAAGTAAAAGTGTGATTCTTAGGAAGTATCAAGACTAATGCTACAGTTGGTTCATGGATTCTGGTAAGGAAAAGGAAACAATTTTTTTTACTCCACATCAAATGATAGTTATAGTTGATGGTTGTTTCGGAAGTCCATCTCTACTGCCGAACTGCACGTGAGAATTTCTTCTCATCCAGCTCTTGCGACTAAAAGATTCAAAATTGAATTTTAAATAATTTGAGAAGAAAATAGAACATTTTCATAATTTTTTTTTATAGATAATAGTTTCTCTAATGTGCTAATAGTTTTCGCGGGCGAATATTTACTTTTGAAATCTCTATTTCGGTCGTATTTGATTTACCTTTTGATCCTTTCCATTGTCTTTCTTTTTCCTTTTCCTTTTCCACACCAAAATTAACGAAGCAAACATAGCCTAAGAGTAAGAGAATAATCACAATCATTTACATATGGTGTACCATCTGGGTCCCACTATATGAATGGTTGTACCTGTTTCCCGAAACCTTCCAAGAATCATCTGAGTATATTAAAAACAAACCGGAAAGGTACATCTCTTACCATCACCACCACACATCATTGCCAGCGAAATCATCCCAACAGGCGATTCGCGCCAAAAGACAATTGCAGATACAATCAATACAAGAACATAATATAGAGGGCCCCTAAGCAATTCCCTGTAAAAGAAACGAAAAAAGTGTATAAATTCTCTTGTCACTCGCAAGAAATCAAAGAAGAGCAACAATGGTACTTGAGAATTACTCGGGCTTTCCCTCTCGACTAACTGATTTTACGAGTCCTTCATCTGTGGTCAACGAAAGACCGTTTATCACAAGCCTTAAGCAATTTATGGAAGGCACTAAAGAAGCGAAGTAGCGAGCCCCTGTAGATTTGCTAATCTAAGATCAAAATCATCAGTTAAAAGTATTTGAGGATATAAAAATGTTGAAGTAAAGAGAAAATACAGACTACAAATTTTTTCTAAGACACAGAAGATACCTGAAAATTGGCCAGGATGCAAGAAAAAGCAACCCTGACAATATGTGGACTAATTTCCGGCTCAAAGTCTGTATGAAAGTTGAGAAAACATAAGTAAGAGAAGAACGTATTTCATTTGTAATAAAAGAACTGTAAATTTCAAAAAACTAAGTGGATTCTGAAACCTTATGACATACCTCCAGAACGCATCCCATTTTATAAGGAATGCCATTATATGGTTGTGAGATTACGTTCATCCAAATTTTGATAACTTAATTAGCAAATTTTGATAACTTAATTAGCTTCCTACCCATTAGACAGACAAAACTGGCATGCTCTGTCTATGTATGCATTTCTTTCTAGTTTGAAACATGATGCATACTTACTCAATTCCAGCAATAAGCAGAGATATTTACGTTTCCATGGATAATTAAAAAAGATTTGGAGTTTCTGGAGGTTTTTCATCTGGAATTTCACTCAATAAGAACTGTTTTTTCTTTTAACTTGGATACTTAGGATTGAAGATAAATTGACACTGAAAAGAATTTCCAGTGCAGGAGTTTGGAGGATTAAAATACACAACAATTCATTAGCCTTAATTATCTCTCAAAAGAAATGTTCCACTAGCATAATGATATTGTAGTCTAGAGGATCCGATGCAGAAGGAACACAGTAAGCAAACATCAAACTTCTATCAACTTATCAAAAGAATCCAAAAAATACTTCATTTTGAAATTTATCGTGAACAAACTTGTCTCCAGTCAATTATGGTTTTTATTATGCCATATAACAAGAACAAATACATCACCATATTTTGGTTTCGCCAATTTTGGTCAAATTGTGCTACTTCGAAATAAGATAAATGTCAAAATGTTATTATTGGCTCAAAAGATTAAGCAAGACCTGCATATAATAGGGTGTTTGGGCTGCTAGCAATAAATAAAGAATAGCACAGATGAGAGCTCTTGCATTAAATTCATTTCATATTTTCTATATAGCATACTCTCCTTTTGCTGAATCTGTTTATCGACAGGTCTAGAAAAACAAGATCATCATGAAAATCAATAGAGTTGTCTTGGGATTACTCTATGAAAGGTGTAAATTGAGAAAATAAATTTGAAAATGAAATAAGCTATTCCAAGTCTATAATCGCAACCGCAGTCTAATCAATCTTCAACAACATCTAGACTCTCCAAACTGATCCAAGTTAAGCTAAAGTTATTTGTGATTGTTAACAATCAACAATTTGGACTGAAAAGCAGCAACTTTCTTTGTTTGTTATTGTTATGATGAGATTATGGAGTTTGATAAAAAGGAAGTCGTGTAAACAAAGGACCCTGATCACGGACCAAACTCCATGCTGAGTTGGAGGGGGTACAGGGGGACTGGCCCCTGGCCAAAGGTGAGAGTCAGGATGCTGTGACACCCAACCCAAATTTCATAGGAGGCTATCTTGGTAATTTACTCCTAAACTCCAATATATATAAATTTAGCTTGTCTTTTGTAATCAGCAACTCAAACATATAAAAAAAAAAAAAAAATCTAGTGCGGTTAAAATAGACAATTATTTTGCCAAACCACGAAAATATGGATTTGTGCGTGTTTCATTATTCTTCCAATATTCTTCTCTTGCTTGTTTCATTCCTAATGTGTTAGTAGACCAGTTGTAAGTTGGGTCTCCTAAAACTTGTGAAACCCTTTATTACAAGTTCTTGAAGTTACATCCATGTCCTTCCTTCGGCATGAATATAACCATTGTTCTATCAAATTCATTCTTATAAGTTCTGTGAAGGTAATACACACAAAACTCTTGCACTTTACCGCGCTAATCAGTTGTGGAATGGTAATCTGCATATTTATAGCAAAATTGGATCTGATTCAAAAAAATTGATTTCATTTTTATTTTTATATTTTGGAAGGAGTCCAGCTATAATCGGCAAAGCAAACACCATTTCCCTCATGATTAAATATCTCCAAGGAAGATTGGTTGGGTACCAAATATAGGTTAGCACTTTTCATGCAAACCAGATGCAACTATGAATTACATATCAAAGTATGTTGTACTGGTAAGAGTGGAAACTGTATGTAGTATGTACAATATATGCAAGTACATAGCACAGTATCTAGACCCCTGACGCATGCAACTTTTTTCTTCACAGAAAACAATTAATCTTTATTGACTCTACTTTGCCTTGGCAGTGTTTGATAAAATTTAACACCTTCTCATACAAGAACCAACCAATATGATATGATATGCAACCAGTGACAGAGCCAAGGGGGGGCTGATTGGGGCAGCCACCCCCTGCACCCCCACCCCCAAAAACCAAATTTAAAAAAAAAAAAAAAAAACCCTAAAAGTATCAAACTTTTGCCCCTTTGTTGTTATGTATTGGCCCCCAAACTAAAAATCCTGGCTTTTCCCGTATGCAACTATTGAATCTTAAGATGAAAGTACAACCTAAAAAGCAGAAACCACACATCTTTATGGAAAAAACTCGCTTGGCAGATTGAATGTTAACAGTCAACACATAATAAATTAGTCAGTTGTACCAAAACAGAAGTTTTTTCTTGTATCATGAAAGAGGATAGGAAACGGAGCAAACAAATCAAACGAAATTTGAAGATTAAAAAATCAACTATTTATCTTTCGTAATCTGATTAGAAGCAACAGTGTTATTTGAGGCATATATATATATACCATAGAAGTATGTATAGGCTGGTAAAGATCTATCACCGTACAAACAGAGTGCTAAAAGGCCACAACACTGTATCTGATCAAATCTGGATATATAATCAAATTTGTTGACAGGGTGGAAATGGAATATTTCCTCAATTAGGAGTGAGAGAGTAATTCATACACCCAGCCACAGACAAGCATCTTGCATGCAAGTACACACAAATATGTGTTTTAGAGAGAGAGAGAGAGAATAAAGAGGAATGACCTGTTCAATGATATTCCGGCGAGTAAGGTTATCGAAAGTGGAGACTAGAGCGTAAGCGCCGCCGATGACCAAGAGGGTGGCGCCGGCATCCTGCAGCACATCGCCACCAATTCCGGCGGCGGCGGCGCTGGAGTGGCGGCGTAATTGACGAGGCTTGATGAGAATGTTTTTTGGAAGAGCAGTAGTGAGAAGGATAGGGAGAGTGGAGGAGGAGGGTGTGACCACGTGGCGGCGGAACAAGTGTGCGGGGGAGGAGGATAAGGAGGAGGCTGGTGCACCCAGGTTCATTATAGCGCCGTACGCCATATATTATATCTCCCCACCCCACACGCAGAATATGTGTGTGTGTGTGTGTCAGTGAAAACGAACGAGACTAGTGTGGATTGTAAAAAGTGTGGTGATGGAGGCGGGTAGCGTACAGTGCTCTCTTTTGGCAATTTTTGAGTGACCTACCACCGGTGCCTCGTTTCCTCAAAATTTTGTTTTACTATATTTCACTTTATTTATGCAAGTTAGTTAAGTTTACAAAATATATATTTAAAAAAATATTGGAACACGATTGGCGACGACGTGACTAACATAGTGAGCGAGGCTCTCTGCTCAGGTATGATCGATCTCCGTCTCAACGAATCTCTCATTACCTTTCGTAAAGAAAAAAAATCCCAACACGGCTTTCTAAATTTCGTCCAATCAATTTTGGTAATGTGATTCTCAAAGTCATTACGAAAACCTTGGCTAATAGACTTAGAGATATGATAGATACCCACACTCAAAGTAGTTTTATTCGTGGTAGACAAACTATCAATAATGTGATTATTACACAAGAGGTCTTCCATAATCTACAAACGGTTAAGGGTAAAAAATGTTTTTTCATTTCTAAAATTGACTTTGAGAAAGCATACGATAGAGTTGACTGGATGTTCCTGGAAAACATGATGAAAGAGATGGGATTCCCTACCAATTGGATAAACCTTATTTTGAGTTGTACCACTAAAGCTAGATTGTCCATTCTTTGGAATGGAGAGACCACTGGTTGTTTCTACCCAAAACGAGACCTCAGGTAAGGAGACCCACTCTCACCTTATTTGTTTTTTTTTTATGTGGAGAAATTAGGGTCCTTATCAGCAAGGCAGTTCAGAGCAAACAATGGCACCCGATACCCACTTTCCGTTCGGGTCCTAGAATCTCTCACCTAATGTTTGCAGACGATCTCATTCTTTTTGGGGAGGCTTCTGAGTCTTAGATTGACATTATTAGCAACATTTTGGATTCTTATTGTAAGATCTCGAGGCAACTCGTGAACATGGATAAGTCCAGGATTTTCTTCTCTCATAATATCCCGAGACCCTGAACTCGAGCTCTTAGTCAGAGAGCGAATCTTCGAATAACCAAGGATCTGCGCCGTTACCTCGGTGCGCCGATGAACCACACAAGAGTTCGACGTAGTGATTACCAATTTCTAGTGAATCAGGTTAAGAAAAAATTGAAAGGCTGGAAGAGGGAACAACTCGCAACAGCGGGCAAGCCACTTTAATAAAGGCAATGACCTCAACCATTACTTCATACTGTATGCAGACTTCTCAGATTCCATGAGTATATGCGATCAAAGCAATAGGGCAAATATACAATTCCTTTAGGGTGGATCGGAAGAGGAATGGAAAATACATCTCATTGCATGGAATAAAATCTGTCAACGGTAGATAAACAGAAGCCTCATGATCTGAAATATGTTGTGAATCCTAGTTCATGCACAGCGGAAACGAGAAAACATATCCGGATTCACAATTGAATCACCTTTGGGTTTTAATGATTTTACACAGGTTTCGAAAATAATATAATGATGAAATCTAATTTCATCTTTTCACTAACCTTTTGATTTGATAAAAGACTTGATCTTTCGTGTAGCAACAGTTCCAAACTTCTGCCTCTAGATATCACGCCGGAACGAATTTTGAAGAAAAATCCACCACCTTTTGCACCACTATGGCCGGCGACTTCTGTGGGGGAGGAGAGAGATTTTTCTCTTCTTCTTTCTTTGCTGTCAAGTTGATCAGAGGCATTTTTACGTGTTTTTAAGCCCCTTTGCGTTTATGTTTTAGGTTCATTTATCGCTTGATTCTTGCCACATGTGCGTTTAATTCGTGCATTAAGTGATTTCAGGTCTTAAATGGATACAATCGAAGAACGGGATGAAAAACGACGTATAAAACAAGTTTAGGCCAAATTGCTACGCACCCCTATGCCCAAACGCCTTTCCACCCACGCCCAGGCACCGGACAAGATGCAAATAACGTCAACATTCTGCTTACCACGCCTAGGCGCCATCCTGTCCACGCCTGGGCGTCGTATCTGCATTAGTTTCCACGGTTGAGCGCTATTTCCGTATGTTTAGAGACCAAATTGGATGAAGTGTCCTTCTACAAAGTTGTAGAACTATGTGTTAGCTTCAAATGAGAACTTGAATCATCCAAATCGGAGTTCTGTGGAGAGAGTTATAAAGAAAATACGATTGCTGCGCCGGACAGAGGCAAATACGCTCAGCATTCTGCCGACGACGCCTAGGCGCCGTCATGCCCCCGCCTAGGCCTGACCACACCCGAGTTTTGATTCCTTTCATCCAAAAGTTCATCATTTGATGGGGGAATGGAATATTTAAAGCCAAGATGTCATGCACATGTGTGGGGGACATGCAAGAGGGGAAGGGGAATTGTTTATTGCACACCATGATGGGGTTTGGAGTAGAATAAAGAGCCCATCATTTCTTGTCCAAAAAGGGCATCTTCTTCACACTTGACCGATCACTCTTAACACTCTTGGAGAAAAAGAGGGGGAGCTGGTGAAGAGGCCAAAAACCCATCATAACTCTTCACCCATCACCATTCATCACCATTCTTCATCATTTTGAAGATTGCAAAGAAGGGGGATTGAGCTAGAGATTGAAGCTACAAGCAAGGATTCATCATCATTCAAGACTTAGGGAGTTTCTTTTGCATTTCATTTACATGTTTATGTTAATAACTATGTATATGATTGTTTTAGACCTTCTTGAGCTATTGAATATGAGCTAATCTTGTAGAACTAAGGCCATGTGAAGGCCGAATTCATGAATCTATATATGTGAAGTTAATTTTCGTATTAATTCTCCTAATTGCTTTGTGTGTTGATTTTGTGCTTTTATCACAATCATATGCTTGATCTCCATATGCTTGCTATTGTGCCTAATCTAGTCATTCGAGAGAAGATAGGTTGGGGTTCAAATGAATCAACACATCATCCGAAACTAATGTGGAATTGCTCCTAGAAATAGGTAAAGATTTCTGGGTGCGGTTAGCCGGATTTATCCGGGGAAACTCTAGAACGTTAATGCGTGGTTGTTGATTAGATTCTCGGATAGACATATTTAGAGAACCGTCAATCAATCATAGGATTGTTATGTGCCGAGACATCGGGTAATGATTAATTAAGGAGTTTTCACCAAAGCAATAGGAGTCTAATAATTCGAAGAGTAGCTCATATATATAGACGAGTGGATTTTGTCATAGCATGTGCCTTAGTCTTTTTTAACCAATTCGTGAGGTTTAATTCATAGCTTGTTCCCTTCTTTGATCTTTCGTTTACTTAATTGTTTTTCTCTTGCTTTACTTTAATTGTCTTTACCTTCATTAAAATCATAAACTAGAATTCAAGTCTCCGTGGTTCGACAACCCGGACTTTTCGTCCACACTTATTACTACACACGGCTAGTGCACTTGCTATCATAGCACGTTAGCTTTTAGCGTGTCAAGTTTTTGGCGCCGTTGCCGGGGACTTGTTTATTTTAGTTTTTGATTTTCGTTTACATTTTTCATAATTCTTAGTTTTCGTTTATTTCTTGATTTTCTTTTATTTTCGTGTTTAGTCTAATTTTGTTTCTTGTGCTTAATTGATAGGTTCGATTTGTGGTGCATGACCCGCTTCTCAAATGAGCCTTTGCTTGATTTTGTTATTTTTATTTTGAACATGTGCTCCGGGTTTGTAGATGAGTTCGAGAGATGGCGGACAATATCTATCAACCAAATCCGAATGCACGTTTCCCGGATATGAATTTACCGAAGGATCGGGAGTGGTTACAAGGCATTCTCCAAGCTATGCAACCGCCTCCTTCTCAACCACTTCAGTCGGTCCGGGATTGTCTACCATCCAGCGTCTTTACCATACAGGAGGGATATCATTTATCCCCGACTCTGGAGGAACGAGAATGGGTTCGACAACTCCTATACGGCTTACAACTCACACTAGATGATTTGGATCAGCCGAAAAGTATGAAATTGGTACACAAAGCCATTGATGCTTTGTATGAAGGACCAATTAAGGAGGCTCTAATGATCATTGAGGAAATGAAAAATGAGAGGATTTCTATGAAGGTGTCATCGCCTCAGCGTCGCACACCTAACATTCAAGCGATACCCGGCCCCATTTTTATCGAAGAATTGATATCAAAGAAGCCGACGTTGAAGGAAAGGACACTCGAGCCTTTACCAGAAGCTTCTTTGGTATCTTCTTCCCTCTCCACGGGTATAGAGGTCATTAGTGCCCATGACAGTAAGTTGTCCTCTAGTGTAGGAGATGACATGGTTATTTGTGATAACTATGAGGTTTTTAAGCATCCAATTGATTCTACATTATCTTTACGCATTGATGCTTTTGATCCTTTTAGTGTTGAGCTTTTTCAGGAAAGGATAACCAATAATCTACTCGAGTCCTACCTCACAAACTCCAAGTTTATCACTTCGATGGGTGAAGGAAAAAGATCTACTGTCCATAGCGTGGAGAATAGTCTATATCATCACCCGACATATGGGGAGGAAATGACGATTTCTTGGCCCATACTCAAGCTACTTCTCACAAACACCGGGCCATGTTTCATTCTTGATTGGAGAGTAAACAAAGCATTCATACGTCATCCTCCTTAAGCCGACCCGATAAAGTCAAGCTAATGACTATAAAAAAGCGCTTCTTGGGAGGCAACCCAAGTTTGTAAGTTTTCTTTTTGTTTTGCTTTTGTTTTTTTTTTTTTTGTTTAGTTTAGTTTGTTTCCTTGTGTTGTGTTCAAGCATGCACTTTCGGCATGTTTTTCTTTATGTCTTGATGGTTTGTGTGTGAGTGCATAACATGTAGTAGACGAGTTTTTCTTTGGAATATCTTTCGTGGCGGATTTGAGGTTGGAGCGGATCTCACGTGATTGAGGGTTGCTTTTCGGCACCCTTGTTGTAAGTACTCTCGGTTACTCCCCTTGTGAGTATGTATAATTGCGTCAACATTGAGGTAATGTTGAGTTTAAGTGTGGGGGGGTATCTATATGTCGTGGATCTTTGTTTTTAGCTCAAGTTTGGGGGAATCGTCGCTATTACATGTATTTTGTGCTATTTTTTTGTGAAAATCAAGCATAACAAATTTTTGGATAGAATTTCAACCCTTCACTTGAGGCATTGAGCATGGTTAATTTGAATACATGGTATGTTTTCTCTATCAATTTGGTTTTTAATGGCTATACACATCGTTCCTTGCTTGTGGGACCCTAACTAGACTAGATTGACATTAAGATGATTCACATATGCACATAAATCGAGGGTAGAGGAGTTGAGTGGGCAACCATTTTGAAACACTTAAAGGCTTGATCCCGAAAAATATCGACTTAGAATTTTCACATGAGTTATGAGTTGAGAATATAGCTTCGTATGTTTAACAATAATAAAAAGAGGTGAACATTGGTATGACTGCAAAGGTCAGGCTTAATAGATACTGGGGACGAATAGCACCATGCCTAGAATACTGTACTATTAAGCTAATTTGAGCTAGAGCTCAAGCCAATGCAGGTGTTAAGTGAATAAGGACCTAGTTTGATTTTGTGGCCTTTGACACTCGAGCGATTAAGCCCTTAGGAATGTCTCTACATTTGATACCCGAAAGCCGTCTGGTTTAGGAGTTATTGGCCTAAAGCTCGTTACACGGGTGTCATAGAAAGCCTAAGAGGATCGAACATTGCACATGGTCTAGCCTCTAATGTTTCGAGTTGAAAGTGCATAAGTTAAAGTCGAAAGTGGAATGAATTGAGGAATTTTTAAGTGGCTATGAAGTTGTATTCAATTCTCGTACCATGTGAATAATCAAGAGTTGATAAATATGGGGTTAATGCTTGAAAAGTGGTAAGAATGCCACTCGACTATAATACTTGAGATTTATTACACTACACCCTTAGGATGATCTTTTCGATGTTAAGGCGTAACATGAGCAAGTGGGTGACGTGTATATATATGTAGCTTGAGCTTAAACAGGTGAATTCATACCATTGTGTGCTATTAATCATTGTAATTTACGTTGAGTGATCGGGGTTGAAAATCTTTCGATTTTGTGGGTATATCGTCTGCAAACCCTCACGAGACTATAACTCGTTCTTTGAGGTAACTCAAGGGTTCAAAGGCTTGTTGCATCCGCTAAATGCAACCGCTTGCTCCACGAAAGTGAGTTGTGTAGTTTCTTTTCTTTTACCTCCCTGTTTTTGATGATGAGCTCGTATCCTATGCCTTCTCTTATTGCTCGAGGACGAGCAATAGATAAGTTTGGGGGTGTTGATCAGAGGCATTTTTACGTGTTTTTAAGCCCCTTTGCGCTTATGTTTTAGGTTCATTTATCGCTTGATTCTTGCCACATGTGCGTTTAATTCGTGCATTAAGTGATTTCAGGTCTTAAATGGATACAATCGAAGAACGGGATGAAAAACGACGTATAAAACAAGTTTAGGCCAAATTGCTATGCACCCCTATGCCCAAGCGCCTTTCCACCCACGCCCAGGCACCGGACAAGATGCAAATAACGTCAACATTCTGCTTACCACGCCTAGGCGCCATCCTGTCCACGCCTGGGCGTCGTATCTGCATTAGTTTCCACGGTTGAGCGCTATTTCCGTATGTTTAGAGACCAAATTGGATGAAGTGTCCTTCTACAAAGTTGTAGAACTATGTGTTAGCTTCAAATGAGAACTTGAATCATCCAAATCGGAGTTCTGTGGAGAGAGTTATAAAGAAAATACGATTGCTGCGCCGGACAGAGGCAAATACGCTCAGCATTCTGCCGACGACGCCTAGGCGCCGTCATGCCCCCGCCTAGGCCTGACCACACCCGAGTTTTGATTCCTTTCATCCAAAAGTTCATCATTTGATGGGGGAATGGAATATTTAAAGCCAAGATGTCATGCACATGTGTGGGGGACATGCAAGAGGGGAAGGGGAATTGTTTATTGCACACCATGATGGGGTTTGGAGTAGAATAAAGAGCCCATCATTTCTTGTCCAAAAGGGGCATCTTCTTCACACTTGACCGATCACTCTTAACACTCTTGGAGAAAAAGAGGGGGAGCTGGTGAAGAGGCCAAAAACCCATCATAACTCTTCACCCATCACCATTCATCACCATTCTTCATCATTTTGAAGATTGCAAAGAAGGGGGATTGAGCTAGAGATTGAAGCTACAAGCAAGGATTCATCATCATTCAAGACTTAGGGAGTTTCTTTTGCATTTCATTTACATGTTTATGTTAATAACTATGTATATGATTGTTTTAGACCTTCTTGAGCTATTAAATATGAGCTAATCTTGTAGAACTAAGGCCATGTGAAGGCCGAATTCATGAATCTATATATGTGAAGTTAATTTTCGTATTAATTCTCCTAATTGCTTTGTGTGTTGATTTTGTGCTTTTATCACAATCATATGCTTGATCTCCATATGCTTGCTATTGTGCCTAATCTAGTCATTCGAGAGAAGATAGGTTAGGGTTCAAATGAATCAACACATCATCCGAAACTAATGTGGAATTGCTCCTAGAAATAGGTAAAGATTTCTGGGTGCGGTTAGCCGGATTTATCCGGGGAAACTCTAGAACGTTAATGCGTGGTTGTTGATTAGATTCTCGGATAGACATATTTAGAGAACCGTCAATCAATCATAGGATTGTTATGTGCCGAGACATCGGGTAATGATTAATTAAGGAGTTTTCACCAAAGCAATAAGAGTCTAATAATTTGAAGAGTAGCTCATATATATAGACGAGTGGATTTTGTCATAGCATGTGCCTTAGTCTTTTTTAACCAATTCGTGAGGTTTAATTCATAGCTTGTTCCCTCCTTTGATCTTTCGTTTACTTAATTGTTTTTCTCTTGCTTTACTTTAATTGTCTTTACCTTCATTAAAATCATAAACTAGAATTCAAGTCTCCGTTGTTCGACAACCCGGACTTTTCGTCCACACTTATTACTACACACGGCTAGTGCACTTGCTATCATAGCACGTTAGCTTTTAGCGTGTCACAAGTCTAATGTGAGAGTTAGGTTTTGACTGAACTAGTGTTAGGTATATATAAGGAGTGATGGGCTTGGAATTAACTAATTCCTTGAGCTCATCCAACTCCTCTTACACACGCACAAACACGCCCCACCTCATCCTTATTGGGCTAAGTTGACTTTCAACTTAGTCCAATTATTAATTAGGTCCAACATATTTTAATCCAATTAAAATATAATACTAATTAATAATCATCTAAATTAAATAATCTAATTATTTAATAAAAGGATGAGTAAAATAAATAAGTCTATTTATTTATTATAATTAATTTATTTTCATTAATCTAATTAATCAAATAAATTAATGCATTCATAATAAATACATCTAATTATTTATTATTAATTTATTTTCATTAATCCGATTAATCAAATAAATTAATTTGCTCATTAAATAGCAAATTACCTAATTTATGTTTTTGACAACAAAAGAATTTTCTTCGCTCAATTCCTTTTAAGCGCGACTCTCTAAGTTCATTTAAATTGGCTATTGGAGGAAACCAAGGATGTGAGTGTCACTAAGGCAGTCACGTGGACTCACATCGAAACCCAATTGAAATGAATAGATCAACACAAACCTTTAGGTCACAGATACTATGTGAGTATAAGCCTTTCACTGTAACATCCGATCGAGTGAGAGTCATGGATTATGTCAAACTCACAAGACTCGGTCCTGTGCTTTAGGGAATCATAGTACGATGAAATTACTGAACTACCCTTATGTACTATACATAAGTTAGTTCTTCTGCTTTGGCTAAAAACTTATAATTTCATTTACCTACAATCGCACAGGACGTTAACCTGTTACTACCCAAGATAGTGAATCCCTTATTTACAATCACCAAACAATTGCCACTTATCCTTCTGAACCGCACTTCGAGGTTGATCCCACCAAAGGATGAAATGGATCTAACTACTCTAATAACTCGTTTAGTGTCACAATTCCAATCTTTGTGAATCCTCAGGTCTAAGGCTTATGCACACTACCGCGACCAGTAATTCAATCATTGACGATCCAAGAGTAATTACCCATGTGATTGAATTACGGCAAGCCGTGTTCGAATATATCAATTCCATTGATATATCTATGACCAAGCTCCCACCATCCAAAGTGACCGACTAACACTCCTTGTCAAAGCTTGCGTCATACAAGTCTGGTATTAATGCCCAATTAAGACTCGTCGACTTGCGAACTCTAGTTTAAGTAAACAAGGAATTGATACTTCTAGTGTCCATCTCCTCAATTGAGGCGTAGAAGCTCCCTCTTTATTGCCTTGGACTTATTTGTTCAATACTTATATTAATGCCAGCAAGATTGATTTGAATAAAACTATGCCTTTATTGAAGAATAAGAGTTTGTACAACATAAAGGTAAATGTCTAATAATCTAATTCCTCTATGGCATGGAAGGCATAATCCTAACAAATACTAGTGCAATTAATATGTCATTGCTTGGGAAACTCAGATGGCAGCTCACAAATGATAACAAGCTTTGGGTCCAAACCCTCCGACATAAGTATGGTACTGTATTCGCGCAAGAGCCCGAAATGCCACTTCACATACGTGGCATAGTATACAAGCGACATTCCCGTTAATTGAAATTGGTGTTCGTTGGAAAGTTGGCAATGGTCACACAATGAAATTTTGGCACTATTGGAGTGCATGGATCGCTTAATGGCCCACGACCCAGATTGCATCCATATTTGACTAGGACTAAGAGTCCTAATCAGAATAGAAATACATCTTATATAACAAATTTATCTTCTGAAATATTAATAATAATAACAACACATAACAGAATTGATAGAGTTAGTGCCCGCAATTATTTGGGCGCAATTCTCGAGATACTCTATGACAATCTTGTTGGGATCGAATACAACCCCCGGGGACGCCGGCACAGCTGAAGACATATAATTTTATAATTAAAGCGACATCCCCGAAATTAGGGCTAGGTAGACATGGTACCATCGGATTCAAAACTATCCTAGAGATTAGTTTTCACGTGTTTACCTCTTGAAGACCAAAAATCAGCAACGTCTTTTTAAGCAGCTCCCTGCAACACCTCTCCGGATGGGTTTTCCCTAGCGCCCCAAGCGTTGCACCTCTAAGTTTATCCACACCTTAGCTCGTACCCTCGATTATCTCCACCATTGTCAGCAAGGAGAATGTCGAATCTTGGCTTATGTAAATGGGTGGGAATACATTTTGTGTTCTTTGTACTCAACACATGAGTTGGAAGAATATTTGTGAAAGAGGTGGAAGAGTTGGAGAGAAAGAATTAATACGTAAAAACCTTGTTTTTTATCTTTTGAAAAACTCTTGAGAGAAACCTAAAAATTGATTAGCTTAAATAAAACAACAACACAAACATATATACACGCCTACACACACACGCACATTTTAGTGTGTGTGTTCACACTTGTGATATATATATATATGTTATTTTATTTAGTTTCCATTCTTTCTCAAACTCTCTTCCCTAATTAATTGGATATCTTTCCAACTAAAAGATATTTCCATATATTTGATACAAATCAAATATATCATATCTTATCAAATAAGATATTTCCATATCTTCAATATTTATCCTAATATATATTCATAAGATCTTTCCATATCAATTAGTTACCTAATTAATTAGAATAGATTTACCAAATATATTATATGATAGATATATTCAATATTTATATATATACATAGACTTGGTGAACAAGATAATATCCTCCACCAAATTTACACATATATACACGCCCATGTACTTATAAAATATATATATATATATATTTCCTCTTTCATACATTAATTAATTAGACCACTAATTAATTAACTAGTCTTTCCTAATTTAATATTCCTAATATTAAATCATAAGACTATTATTAATTAAGACCACTTAATTAATTTATTCCTTTTTCTGATTAATTAATTCCAATTAATTAATCCCGCCATCAATTCACAAAGAATTAACTAGCCAATAGGTATTACACTAAGTATTAGGCTCATTAACAAGCTAGCAATAAGTTCTTCTATAGGAGATTAATTATTCATAATAATTAACTAGGCCTTGGATTAATTTCACCAATTAACCCAAGGCACCTATTGGTCGTGGTTCGATGTCTAGCAACGTCGCCACGACTTCCTAGATGTTAACGATGAAAATGCAAACCTCTCCAGATTTTGATCTTTGTGTGAGTCGAATCCCTTCATCTATTTCCCGTCTAAGACCTAAGGTTTGGCGATGGTCGAAACCCTAATAACCTCGAAAACTATGACTATGTTGGTTCAACTAATGATCCGGTCTTCCAAGCAGGGATCACCAATCCCTCTTATAAGTCAATGCTCTGGCCAGAGACTTTTCGATCATTCAGCTTCACTCAATAGCAAAGGAAATTCAGGGTACTTGTGACCCTGGATAAATCCCCTTCGACTGTCAATTGTTCCGCAGTAACTACCAGACTATACCCAACATACACGCCGTATGACTCTCCTAGAGTGCACGTGCATATCAAAGCAGAGTGGGTAGCCCTTTCCAATGACATCTCAATTCTAAGGATTATCTCACACTACAAAAACTTAAGGACTCCAAGTTCAACAACACCAACGAGAAAACCTCGAGGGGCCGTTCAATTCCATAATCCAGTATGAATCTTCATACATGTATTGCCATACAAGGCATCGACAATGGAATGCGTTGACCTCTCGAAAGAGTTACATGCATGAACAAGTCTTGACGAGTCGAGGCCAGTGATATCCCACATCTCACAGCCTCTATGACTTGGAACAATATTTAGGATTACGGTCTTTGAGAGCATTCCATATGTTTTCCCTGATCGCCTCCTCTAACCATATGTAATCCATAGGATCTTTATCTATACTATCATTAGTTATAACAATAAAGAAGCATTCAGTAACAGGTTCGATATAATCTAAGTGATAAGACTGATACAGTGTTAATGTTCAATCCAATAGATGGCTTGCTGGGCACACAACACTTTCAATCTCCCACTTGCCCAAGAGCCTACTGTTCCCACACAGGTCCATCGTCCATATGACCTATTGATCACAGCTACTACTCAAGGGTTTGGTGAAAAAGGGGTTTGCCATGTTTTCGTCGAGTTGACTTGTTCCACTCGAACGTTGACTCTGATCAAATAATCTCTCAGATTATTCGCTTTGTCACTAGGTATGTCTTGATAGTTGGTGAGACCTCTGCTCTTTTTTAGGAGCTTACACTCTTATCGACAATCATAGTACTTATGTACTCGATATTCGATTGGCAGAACCTCATAGGTTCACCTATCTAACTAACTTTTATCACCGCAATCTCATGCGTGGCCTAAATGGTAAAGTTAGCCTCTATCTCTTCTCAAGAGATGTCCTCAACCTTTACTTTCCCATTTGGCTTAAAACAAATCCTCGATCATCACTTAAGTTCATGTCTTAAGACTAGAGCTTCTAGTTTCAATTTTCCCATGTTGTCATCCATGAACAACACCAATCCAATCTATTGGATCAAAATAGGAGTTCGACTTTGTACATGAGATGTATTAGTCAACACCTATTAAAACTCATAGAATCGCACTTACCTTTCGGTTTATGCTTTACAGGATGAATTACATTTTAACTCTTCCATGTTGAGCATAGTCAACATAGTATCTATGGGTTCGGACTGAAAAGGATCATGGCAACCCAATGGCCCGCACATATTGCTTCTTCGTGCAATTGGGGCGGCTTTTCTTTTCCAAGTCCATTTTTGGAAAATTAAAATGATGATCACACGTACGTTACTCATGTAACATTATCAACATATGATACTAACAAACAATAGTATACCTATTAACCTTTAGAACTTATGTTCAAAAAAGATTCAATCATTAGATTGATCTTTAAGCACTTATGCTATTCGGCCGACTTCCACTACTTGTCAGGATTTCTTGACTTTCATCATATCCACCGTCAGCGTTTTTCGGTTCGAAGGATATGGAATTTGGGTTTATAGGTTTACTAGTCTATTCATCTTAACTGCCAGTGGTGTTTATGTTTATTGAGTCTTTAGTTTTTCATCACTATCCTATTCTTTCATAAAAGTAATCCTTCACCTTGAAGGTAGGATATTATGAAATGATCCCTTTCGTTCCAAGTGTAATGAACACAAAGATACTCCTAAACACAAGACAAGAGGATCTATATTCTCAATTGCTCCCACTGTTTGCTTGACACAAGCAATACCTTTCACATCCTTGATGAGTGTGGTTTCCATGTCACATCTAATGTGACCATTCTAAGGTTATACTCATTATGCTATGTCTAATAGATTAATATGCTTGCTAGGTTATTATCTTAGCAGTTAGATCAATGTATACATTTGTTGTGTGATATGAGTCAAATGTTGTGAAGATTTACAAGAATTAATTGCAGAACCATAAATAATAAAACGCATTTTAATAAAACTTGAATCTCCACCCATAAACAAAGGTGGAGTAAAACATGGTTCAAAACTTTAATCCAAAAACATGACAAAAACATTCTTCAAAAACAATGTCTCATAATTGAAACGACAAATAAATGATTTATTGTCTTTCAGCCTCAGCCACGAGAAACGCCTCCTTGACATCTTTGGGACCGTGACCTCATTTCTTTGTTTCCTGCTTCTTCCCACCATCTGCAATCCATTGCGTAAGTGAGTTCCATAACAGTGTCATAACACTCAAGAAGCACAGTTAACTAACGAGTTAACTTTACAACAAATGTACCTTTCTTGCGCTCACGAGGAGGCTCGGGGCATTGATCTTTTCGGTGTCCTTTATTTTTGCAGTTAAAACACTTCCCAATTTTCTTCTTAACTTTCTTGATGACAACCTTTGTTTGTAGTTCGTTGCCCTTCTTCTTCTTCTTTCCCTTCTTGCTTTTCTCGTTATCAAAAGTGGAGATGAAGAAGTGGCAGCAAGCAGCACAGGCTTTGCCTTCTTGACCGTTGCCTCAGCAGTGCGCAACATGTCCAATAACTCAGGAAGAGTGGCAACCAATTGGTTCATGTTGAAATTCACTATGAAATGATTATAGGCAGGAGAGAGCGACTGAAGTACTAAATCAATAGCTAAGTCAGGATTTATTGGTACCCCCATGTCATTGAGTTTGTTCACCAAGGCAATCATTCTCAAGACATGGTCGGTGACTGATAGGGTGTTAATTTACATGTTTTAGAGCCTCATATTTATTGGATTTATATTGGTTTATGCATGATTTATACCACATTTGCGTTTAATTTGTGTGCTTATCGAGTAAAGGTGGAAAATCACTACAATAGAGGAATAACGCACGCAAATACAGAATTTATGCATATTTCGAGTTCGAATTTGAGGACGTCTCCTTCAACAACGTTGTTTATCTCTGTGTTAGCTTCACTTGTCAGCTTGAATCATCCAAATCGGAGGTCTGTGGAGAGAGTTATGAAGGAAATACAATTGTTGCGCCGAACAGAGAAGTACATGTGCCAGGATACGCCCCAGCGCCTTCCTAGTCATGCCTAGGCGTGGATAGTCCAAATGTTACTCCTTTTCAGCCTAAATTCCAGCATTATATGATGGGTAAGAATCACGTTTGGCCATAATTCAGCACATGTGTTGAGGGGTTGTCATAAGTGTGTTTATTGGTAGATTTACTTTATGGGCGACAAATCAGAAACAATCTCTATGTTGAAAATTAATTTAGGTATACTTAGCGACCGCATTGGACAAAATGTCCTTCTCAAAAGTTGTAGATCTATGTTGTATCTGCACATGGGGACTTGAATCATCCAATTTGGAGATCTGTGGAGACATTTATGAGGAAAATACTAAGACTGCGCTGAAAAGCAAGAAAATGGTAGCATGCATGTGTTTTGTTGAGGTTTTCACATGGTTATGCTTGGTGGAATTCTTAAGGGCCGAAAGTTCAGCATTTTTTAGCTGGTTGGAATCTTAAAAGCCAAACTTTAAGAATCACCTTAGGTGGAATTCTCATTGGGGAACTTTAATGGGAATTCTTAATGCATACTTTAGTGGAGTTTTGGCTATAAAAGGAAAGGGAACACATACTCTTCATCATTCACTATCAATTTCAGATTCTTGGAGAAGAGGGGGAGGAAGTGACCGATCCATAGAGAAGAAAAGAGGGGAGAGAGAAGGATTCTTGATTCATCATCATCATTGGAGAAGGAAGATTCAATTGAAGTTCCATCATTATTCACTTTTGAGGGAGTTTTTATAGCTTTTCATTTCAATTATGTCTATGAACATGTGTATTAATTCATTTATGTTTTTCATATTATCCATTATGAACTAAATTCATAAGACTAGGGTCATGTAAGGCCAAATTGTGATATATGCTTATAATAGATGATTGTTGAGGTTGTTCTTATATTGTTATGTGATGTGAATTTGTGTTTTTGCCTATCTTTCATATACTTGATCACTATATGTTAGAATCTTATGCCTAGGTTAATATTTCGGGAGAAAATTGACTTAGGGTGCAAGAAATTTACATCATGACCCGTAACTAATGAGGAATTGCCCTAGACATAGGTAAAGATTCCAGGGTGAAGTTGTTCGATTCAAATCGAGTGAACTCTAGTACGTTAATGCATGTTTAGTGGTTAGATTTCTGGATAGGAATATTTGGGAAATCACGATCTAAGCATAGGAGTTTATACGCGAGACATCGGTTATTCTCTACCCTCGGAGTTCTCACCATAACAATATAAGCGTAATCCTTCAACTAGAATCTTTATAAGTATAATTGATCAATTTGAACCTAGCATGTGCCTTAGTCTCCCTTTATACTTTGTGTAAAATCAATTGTGTAATCTTGTTCTTATTGTATGTAATTTTACCTATAATTTACTTTAATTATATTTGTTCTTTTTTTTTTGTTAAAATCATAAACTAAAATTCAAGTCTCCGTGGTTCGACACCCGGACTTTTAGTCCACTTATTACTACACACGACTAGTGCACTTGCTACAATAGCACGTTAGCTTTTAGCGTGTCAGTGACCTATGTTCCTTCAGTCATGCGAGCCCTGAATAAATCACGAGAGATAGCAAACGTCTCACGGCCTGTCCTAACACTGTACAACTCTTCCAATGCAAGGACAATCTCTAATGTGTGTTCCATAGTCTCAAACTGCCTCTGAAACTCATTAGTCATGGAGGCAAGAATGGGACAATGCACATAGATATCGTCTTTGTGCCATTCTCATGCGCATTGCGGACAACCCTCAGAGCACTTGTGTCAGGTGCAGGCTCAATAGGCCGAGTTAAGACATAGTCAAGACTTTCAGATTGCAGCACAATCTTAAGGTTGCGATACTAGTCAGGGAAGTTTGGGCCATTTAGCTTATTAATTTCAAGGATTACCGAGAGTGGAGTTTTAGCCATGTGACTGTTACTTTACGAAAAACGGAAAAAACATTAGCATTCAATCACAGATTATATCCACATGAAATTATGGACCTTTTAACTTCACGTGTGCTCCCACTATTTTTCAATTTCCATCAACCCCACTGATAGAAAGACGGGAAATGCAACCATTTCCAGTGGGCTCGAGCATCAAATGCCCCAACCTCATCCCACGACTCATGGTCAATGGGCCGCGACATTGAACAGGCACCACGACCCCATCCACATCCAGGTGGTTCTTGAGATGTTTGCCTCACATTTCATGTATGTCCCGAGAACACGATGCAACCATACACTAATCTGTGTTTAAGTCTGACCCATCAAATTCTCACGCAATAACAGTGCCTAGGGAGTCTCACGACTCATGGTCGACCCCTGGGTAGACTGAGATCCGTATGCACTTCTAGTATGACCGTCTGTCATAGTAGAAGGCCTAGTTGTGAGATTACTAAACTAAACTTGCCACCATCCCACGAGTCATGGTCAATGATGACAAGCCGAGCTATTCTCTCTCACATCTAATGATGGAAGGCACTAGACCTAATCAAAGAGCTTCCGGGCCCCCGATTTATCCATTTATGGACTTAATATGGATATGGGGTTTTTCACATACAAGCTCTCACCATTTTCAGTTATTTATCTTTCTTAGGTGATCATGCAACACAGCATACCATATAAAAGATACTAACGATAAATAACAACAAGATGTAAAAGCGGTAAATGTGATCCTAGTCAAGCCAATCCTAAAACACCTGAGCCATCAAGGTGTCGACCAATCTAATCTAAGGATCCAGACCCTACACTAAGGTCTTTACAGCTCCACGAGCTTGAACGTCTCCATCACCTTCTTCAAGATGTTTTCATCTCCATCTTCAAATTACAACAATACAATACTAAAGGAAACCTCACCCTCTCATGTACATAAAATGAAAACATGGCACGCAGGCCTCAACTTAAAACGACTAGTCTATGACTCGACCCAAATCACCACATAATCACATAATACATGTGCGAATCATGCTTTCATAAACATAAATTTACCGGTTTTAATTAAAGATAATCTAATTCAATTAGTGGACCAATTAATTACTTTCTAAAAACAAATTTCAGAAAATCCCATGAAGAATCATAATTCTCCAATTATCCGAAAATTAATTCAGTTTCCAAAACCTATTATTATTCTATTCTAGGAACCAATTAATTTCATATTAATTTTCCAAGAACTAAATAATAAATTCACATTTTGAAAAACAATGAAAAAGTCCACCTTTTTCATATAATCCGGAAAAAAATTAATTTCAAAAATCACTTATTTTATTCAATTTCCAAAATCCATAAAATATCAATTTTGTCTCATACTTGGAATTCAAATAAAACTCATATTCTTTGAAAGTGCATGAAGAATTCCACTTCTTCACATGATCATAAAGGCCCCAAATTTTATAAAAACTCGATTTTATTTTAATATTGAAAGTCAATAAAATACTAATTTTATTTCGTCCTTTCAAAATTTAAATGAAAATCTATATTTTGGAAAAACATGAAGAAATTCATTTCTTCAAAGATAGGCCAATATAAAACTTCAATTTTATTTTAATTTCGAAAGTCAATAAAATACTAATTTTATTTCGTCCTTTCAAAATTCAAATAAAAGCCCATTTTCAAAAACTCAATTTTATTTTAATTTTTAAAGTCAATAAAATACTAATTTTATTTTGTCCTTTCAAAATATAAATAAAAGCCCATTTTCAAAAATTCAATTTTATTTTAATTTTGAAAGTCAATAAAATACTAATTTTATTTCTTCCTTTCAAAATATAAATAAAAGCCCATGTTTTTGAAAAGTCCATTTTTAAGTCCAACCCAAAAATATATTCAATTGCATTGAAACCTAAACATGAATTACAAAATAACCCCAAAGTGCAAAATTATAATTTACCGAAAATTGGAAAAACATTAGGGTTGTAACCTTAGTGGGCCGCTGTCGACATGGCGGCCCGTTCTTGAATGGCGACGGGTGGAATGCGCCGCCGCGGGGCCTTGCCATCGGCGCCCCCACGAGCACAGCTCCACTGTTGTCCGGACGTGGGATTGCGACAGTGACTCCACCTTGCTATTTCATGCCATCAAAAAAGCAGCAATCCAAGTTTCACAAAAACGCAATTCTCTTTCAAAAAATACATTTTCCAGATCCAAATCAATTTTCAGATTTAAATGATTTAATCGGTCTAAAAATAAAATTAGAAAATCCAATCCATTTTATAAGCGATAAAATAAAATTGAAAACACATAAACATAAACACATACAAAGAATCCGAGCCATGTCAAAACCTTGGCTCTGATACCACTGTTGGGATCGACTACAACCTTTGGGGACGCCGGCGCAGCGAAAGACATATAATTTTAAACTTAAAGCGGCATCTTCGAAATTAAGTCTAGGTAGACATGGTACCATCGAATTCAAAACTATCTTAGACATAGGTTTTCACGTGTTTACCTCTGGAAGACCAAACATCAGCAACGTCTTTTTAAGCAACTCCCTGCTACACCTCTCCGGATGGGTTTGCCCTAGCGCCCCAAGCTTTGCGCCTCTAAGTTTATCCACACCTTAGCTCGTACCCTTGATTATCTCCATCAATGCTAGCAAGAAGAATATCAAATCTTGGCTTATGTAAATGGGTGAGAATATATTTTGTGTTCTTCGTACTCAACACATGAGTTGGAAGAATATTTGTGAAAGAGGTGGAAGAGTTGGAGAGAAAGAATTAATACTTAAAAACCTTGTTTTTTTATCTTTTGAAAAACTCTTGAGAGAAACCTAAAAATTGATTAGCTTAAATAAAGCAACAACACACACATATATATAGGCACATACACGCCTACACACACACATTTTAGTGTGTGTGTTCACAGTTATGATATATATATATATGTTATTTTATTTAGTTTCCATTCTTTCTCAAACTCTATTCCCTAATTAATTGCATATCTTTCCAACTAAAAGATATTTCCATATATTTGATACAAATCAAATATATCATATCGTATCAAATAAGATATTTCCATATCTTCAATGTTTATCCTAATATATATTCATAAGATCTTTCTATTTCAATTAGTTACCTAATTAATTAGAATAGATCTACCAAATATATTATAAGATAGATATATTAAGTATAAGCTTACATTTTATTTGGGGTCTAACATAAAATCCTAATTGTCATCATCAAAACTTCTAACATGAAATTCCTAACAATTTTTCCCTTTTTGATGATGGCAATACTTACTCTTTTATAGTTCAAGAGTTAGACAGCCAAACTACAAATGTTAGCGTTGAAAGGTTAGATATAGTTAGTTAAGGTCAGTTAAGCCTCAACGAGATGTTTTAGCTGAAAATGCACTTGATTATATTTCAATAACAGTACAAGCATATACAACTAAAATATCAAAAAGAATATATGACAAGAATATAGATAATACAATGCAACAACTTTTATTGTCCTGATTGAGCGTTGTATCTCCTAATCATTTCAGCCTTGATCGCTGTAGATAGGTTTTCTTCAAGAGTAATCATTGCAGCATGATCTTTGTCTATGTTCTGTCCTTTTTTTGTTTGTCTCTTTTGATAAACCACATAACGCTTATCCCATTCTGATGGGTCAATACCAATATGCCTTAGACATATCCTGAACGCTTTGTTAAACTCTGTCATCTTCTTCTCCTTAGCTATATGCTTGGGATCAATAGGGTCTGGAAGAGGCGCTCGTTTGATAGGAAATTCAATTGTTCAAGCAATGCTTGAGAAGGCTCTGGCAGATCGGCATTATATGCTATCGGAGGAAACCCTGATGTTCTACTGGGCACTCCAGAAGTAGCTATCCAAGATGGGTATCTCAACTCAATGTTGAGCGGAGGAGGAGGAGGGATTATATCTTGACGCTTCGGAGGAGGAGGACACTGAACTCTTGAACTGGATGCTTTTCTCTTTTACTCTTTTCCCCCTTATTGCCATCATCAGTCTTCATAAAATGTTCAATTAAAATGCTGACCTGATTGGCAATTTGAGCCATAGAAGCCGCTATCATCAATACGTTTATTAATATGCTCCTTTATAGCAATCTGATTTGCCCGATTAGCGTCAGCCATTTCCTGAAATGCTCTAAGGCTATCAGCAACCGCAGCCTGAGCAACTCCACACATATGGAATATTTGAGAGTCCATTTTATGTGATTCTGTCTTGGTTAAATCGGTCTTTATCCAGTGTAGAGCTTCGACATTCTGACTCGCTTGATCGCAAACTTCTTCCAAAACTTTGTGCAGGAGTGGACCAAACTCTTGACTAACCATTTAAGAAACCAGTTGTTTGAATTTTGATGAGATTTTAAGTGATTCAAGAGATGGTTGATGTTCTGGATCAAATGCTGTGCCTTGCGCTTCGATCAGAAGATCAGCAACATCAGGTTCATAAGTGTCAGGAATAGCCTCTGTTAGAGACGCTTGAACTGGTTCCTCTGCACTCTCAAAAGTACTTGCCGCTTGAGGTTCAGACTCTTCAATAATCTTCATAGGTACTTCCTCAGATGCTGACATCTCTTGACGAAAGTCAGTAAACTGGAAGTTCAACCTGGCTAAAGGCATACTTGCATAGCAGTCTGAAGCATCAGCAAGAAGTTTATTCACTCGGTGAAGTGGAAGGCAAGAACTTTGAATGAATGTGTGAAGTGGACTATCCTTGGCCCTGACATACATAGGACCCATGATATCCAGCACATGATTCGAAAAAAATCCTTGAATGCACTTTAGGAATTAGAAAGAGCATATCCGGGCAGTAATGAAAGGAAAAAACAATAATTTGATCAGTTAGAAGACATTGTAAGCATTGAGATTCAGGCACATAAGTTCTGTAATATTCTTCCAAGTTCGGATAGACGGCTTGAGCGATGCCCTGCTTGCGTTCCAGCAACGATAGCACATATTCATAGTGTTTGCTCACTTCTTTTCGGATGGATGGGAGAGCAGTGGGTATCCCTGAAAAGAACGAATTCTTGAGTAGTTTGGTTTGTCCAGGTTTTCAGTGAAGAATTTGTCAAAGTGTGGAAAAGAAGACATAATCTTGAACATCAGTCTCAAGTTTTCTTCACAATGGCTAGGAGTGATAGTTAGATCTGAAATGGGTTTAGAGCCACTACTGGACGCTCGGTAATTGATCAATCGGTCCCACCCTCTGTTGACGCTTCTCAAGGAAATACTTAGCAAACTGACGCTTCTTGTCATGCATGCCTATGCCGAATAGATGAGGGGTGGTAACCAACTCTTGAAAAGAGTACTTGTTACCCACTTACGCTTCGCGCCAGTTGGCTTCATTTAAGTAATACTCTGCCCCAGCATTGCAAATAGCCTTGATACCTTCGTGGTGAATGTCTTTTATTGATTTAAATCGATGTTTGTCCATCTGATAGTTGGCATTCCATACGCAATTGAAGTAATCATCAGCTTCTTCTTGAATCAGATCGATAAGAGACGCAGGACGGTCACCAATATAAGGACTCTTGTTCTTCCATAAATGAGGTGGGTTAGCTGAATTACGATTTGCAACACTGTGCACCACTTCAGGAAAATGAGAGTATCCTTCTCTATTCAACAGTTCTTCTTCAGGATTGAGAAACGCCACGGGTAGATACTCGTAGAATCTGATCTTGTAGTTTCTTGGAGCAAAGCCTGAAGGTTTGCTATGCCCCATATCCAGGAAGTATGCTAGGTCTACGTCACTGCTAGGAGTTCTCGCCTCTGGATTTTTCTCATGAATCAAAATTGAAGCAGGAATTTGTTCTACCGGTTCATCATTGGCATTGGCCAAATAGTATGCTTGCTCGACATCAGTCAACTCTGAGATGGACAACATCTCACAGATAGATTGATCACGCTCTATCAACATGGCCACTTCATTCTTCGCAAATAGGTAGCGTTCTTCATTGAATCCGATGGGAATGAAGTCTTCTTCAAGTGTTGGTGGCATGTAATTGATCGAATGATCAATAGTCTTTATTGGATCCAGCTTGAAAAATTGCCTGGGTTGTGTAACGTCCTCAGCAACTCTCTAAATCTCTGAGCGTGCCTCTATTATAACCTCTGAGATAAGTGATGGTTGGATCCTATCTGTATTAGGTTCCTCAGTGTCCTTGGCGATGGCCACCATTTCCTCGAAGTCAACATCCAGGTGGACGTCAATCGGTGCTTCAACAGGAGCTGAAATAAGAGCTATAGCACAAGATATATCCTCTATAAGAGCAAGATCTTCTACAGATATAGGTATAGGAACACTATGGGAAGAAATAAACTTACCCTGAGAACTTGTCTCAACAGCAACAGTTCCTTGAGCGCTTAGCTCAACATTCTCAGGCTCTATAGGAGCAGGAGCAGATGGACGCTTCACTGTTCCTCTGGGTTGCTTGAATATCTTCTTGACATTGACCCCTTCGATTGGCTTTAGCGTTTGGACTAGAGCGACAGTTAGCTCTTCTTCAAAATTAATCTTCTTGATTATAGTTTCCAACTTTCGTCTTTTGATTAACGGGATCTTGTCCTCCACGTCCTCATCAGTCTCTTCATCATCCTTAGGAGAAGATGGAACAATCAAAGCCTTGGGCTTCCTGGGAGCCCTCTTTTTCTTATCATCCGGATGCTTCATGGCTTCTTCTGGAGCAAAACACTCTGCCTCTTCATCTGACGCTTGTCGAACAACCTGGCGTTCAGACAAAGGCTTAGCAGCAACACCAAATCGGGGAGGGTTGAGGAGATTTGTAACGATCCTCTTCCCTAAGAATTTGGCTTTGGCTAGTGGCTGCCTAACAGAATCAACACAATTTGCTCTATACAACAAATCACTAAGAACAATACCATAGGGTTTGTTTGTTGTGGATAAACAATTCCTAAACTTTCCAAACACGTACTCATTCCAATTGATCTTGATGTTCAGGAGTACGGCAGTCATCATCTGGAATTGCAGTGGGTTGACTTTGTCAAACGTTCCCACTTTGCATTTTATGAACTTGCTGCAGAAATCAGCCAATAGTCTGTACTTTGGAACGATGTCTTTCTTCTCAAAGTGGCGCTTGTATACTGCATCATCATATGCACGCATCTTCGACCACGCTTCTTTGATTTGGTCGTCAGCGACAAATTCTGAACAATAAAATCAGCAGAAAGGACAAATTCTTTTGGAGCAGTCTTCTTTGAAAATGAGATGAGGCAAGAAATAGAAGTCTTGTCCTCTGAAAGTGTAGCATTCCTACAGAAAAAATTCACTTCATCACCAAAGTAGTATGAGTACTACGTCAGGAACGTCTGAAGCCCAGCCTTGGCAACAACATCCAGCATATCAGTCATGTTGCTTTGGGTCTGCTCATACAGATATTTCCAGTCCACCACAAGGCCTTCGGTAACCTTGATGATGTCTTCAGTAGCATTAACAGATTTCTTTGGTGCCATTTGAGAGTTATTTTTGCAAGAAAACAGAGATTCTTTTGAGAGAGAGAGAGAGAGAGTAGTTTTGCAGAGAGCTTGTGTGAGAAGTGAGTAATTTTCTGCAAGTAGTTTGTTTTAAATGACATAGTTTAAAATTTTTAAAACTTGTGTTTTCTCGTCTCATTAAGATTTTGACACGTGTAAAGGTAATGAATAATAGCCTTTATTGGTTTTAATTGCGGACACGAGTTCTTTGCAAGTGAGTGAAGTTACATTTGGTAACTCCCATATATAAAAAATTGACGTCCGAGTAAAATTTAAAAGAACGTTTGGTAATTTCAAAGTGTGATGCACACGCTCATAGTACACTGACACATATATGAACACTTACTAACTCTGAACTGTCATTTTGAAAAGTTTTTAATTACCCGCCAGTTTGATGTGATGGGAGCGTGTGGATAAAGGTCAAAATAGAACTTTGAGTCTATCCATCACGTCACTAAAATTTATGCATGATTTTTATAAAAGTTTCTGTTAAGTGTTGAAGAGGATATGTTCAAGGCTTAACATAAACTTGTTGTAATATTTATGTTGACGCTTGAAATTAGATTCTTTTTATGTTTGAGCGTCCAACATATCGTGCACAAATAACGATAAGCGTTGATGACCTATGCATATAGAAATAGTTTTTGACCATTGACGTTTACAGATATGTTCAAGTACAATTTTAATGTTCCTCCTAAATTTGATAACTTGTAACATTTCTTTAAAAATCTTTTAGACATAAATAAAGTGGATTCCCCCTAAATTATATGTCTAATGAAAGTATGATGCATAATGATTAAGCATTTAAATCAATCATACCTAGTTCACTTCTTAAAGTGAGAAAACGTTGTTCGTTAAGCGCTTTGGTAAAGATATCTGGCAATTGTTTGTCAGTTCCAATAAAATGCATGGAGATATCTTTCTTTTGAACATGACACGAAGAAAATGGTGTCTAATGTCAATATGTTTGGTTCTGGAATGAAGAACAGGGTTTTGAGTCATGGCTAGGGCGCTTTGGTTATCACAATGGATAGGGGTTGGACCTAGGATTATACCATAATCTCTAAGTTGTTGCCTCATCCATAAAATTTGTGCACAACTTCCTAAAGCTACATATTCTACTTCAGCTACATAGATTGTTGTTTCTTACTATGCCATGAAACTAACCTATTACCTAGAAATTGACATATACCACTAGCACTTTTCCGGTCAATTTTGCATCCTGTAAAATCTGCATATGAGTAACCAATTAGTTCAAAAGGAGAGTCCCTTGGATACCATAAGCCCACATTTTGTGTGCCTTTTAGGTATTTAAGGATCTTCTTGACAGCAATTAGGTGTGAACTCTAGGATCGGCTTGAAAGCGTGCACACATGCATACCGAAAACATAATATCAGGTCTACTAGCAGTAAGATAAAGAAGTGATCCGATGATACCTCTATAATTAGTAATATCAATCTTCTTCCCACTTTCATGTTTATCTAACTTAAGCGTTTGGGTCATTGGAATCTTTGAAGATGATGCATTTTTCATACCAAATTTCTTAATCGTATCTCGTGTATACTTAGCTTAGTTAATAAATATTCCATTAGGGAGTTGTTTAACTTGTAATCCTAAGAAGAAAGTTAATTCACCCATCATACTCATTTCAAATTGTTCTTGCATCATTTTCAAAAATTTCTCACATAGACGCTTATTAGTAGATCTAAAAATAATATCATCAACATATATTTTGACTAAGAGAATATCTTCGTCATTGGTAATTTTGAATAACGTTGTATCAACGCTACCTTTGGAAAAGCCTTTACCAATTAGAAAAATAAAAAGAGTGTCATACCATGCTCTAGGCGCTTGCTTAAGCCCATAAAATGCTTTATCTAGCTTGTAGACCATACCCTTACCATGGTTGTTGATGAATTCTGGCGGTTGCTCCATATAAACTTCTTCTTGGAGTTTACCATTCAGGAAAGCACTCTTTACATCCATTTGATACACTGTGAACTTGTTGAACGCTACATACGCTAGAAACATGCGAATTGCTTTAAGACGGGCGACATGAGCATATGTCTCATCAAAATCAATACCCTCTTCTTGGCAGTACGCTTGAGCGACAAGTCTGGCTTTGTTCCTTATCATAGTGCCATTCTCATCCATCTTATTTCTATAAACCCATCTAGTTCCAATAATTCCTTGCTGAGTTGGCCTTGTACTATCATCCAAACCTTACTACGCTCAAACTGATTCAGCTCTTCTTACATGGCTTCAATCCAACTAGGATCGCTAAGCGCTTCATCTACTTTCTTAGGTTCCATTTGAGATAGAAAGCTTGCGAACATGGCCTCATTGAATTAGCGGACCTAGTCCTTACATGCGCTCCAATATCTCCAATAATTTGCTCTAGTGGATGATCACGTAGCCATAGTCTCTCTGGTTGGAACGGGTTAGAAGGTTGAACATGCACTTGGTCAACTTGCTTAGGCGCTTGACAACCCTTTTGCATAGGCGCTTCTAATTCACAAATCCTATTTTGCTCTAGATGATCATTCTCTTCATGATCAGCAGATCATACATGATTATCCATAATTCCAAGAGTATTCTTAGGATGGGGCACTAAGATTTTCATCATCGTCGACACTTTCATCATCTATAGTAATCTTTGATGCTTGATGATACAAATCTTCAACTCCTACATCATTCACGTTAACCTTACTCGGTTCTTGGTTAGCATCATGCTTGATGATTCAAATCTTCAACTCCTACATCATTCACGTTAACCTTACTCGGTTCTTGGTTAGCATCATTAAAAACAACATGAATAGATTCCTCAATCTTCGATTTGATCTTATTTAGGATGCAAAAATTATTTCGATTTTTGGCATAGCCTAGAAAAATTCCCTCATCCGCTCTAGGGAATAAAGATTCCATTTTTGGGATCCATTATTATGAATAAAACATTTTGAACCAAAGACGTGGAAGTATGAAACATTTAGCTTACATCCCTTCCATAGTTCATATGGAGTTTTCCCATGCTGTTTGTTGATCAACAACGGTTTTGAGTGTAACAGGCTGTGTTGATTGCTTCGGCCCAAAACCTAGGTGCAAGATTGGACTCTGCTAACATCGTCTTAGCGGCTTCCTTGAGCGTTCTGTTCTGGCGTTTAGCAAGACCATTCTGTTGAGGAGTTCTAGGAGCTGAATACTCATGATGTATTCCATTTTCTGCACAAAACTTCTCAACAATCTTGTTAGTAAACTCAGTATTGTGATTGCTTCTTATTCTTGCAACCTTAAGATTTTTCAAGGTTTGAAGTTGCCGAATAAGCGTTGTGAGCTTGTCACATGTTTCATCTTTGGATGAAAGAAATTCCACCCAAGTAAATTGAGAGAAATCATGTACTATAATCAAAGTATACTTTTTACCACTCACACTGGTCGTTTAAACAGGTCCAAACAGATCCATGTGAAGCAGTTCAAGTATTCTAGAGGTAGATAGACAAAGCTTTTTCTTAAAAAATGATTTAACTTGTTTGCACATTTGACAAGCGTCACAAAGGCGATCCTTATTAAATGGTCCCTTAGGTAATTCCTCTACAAGATTTAGCGTTATAAGTTGAGAGATTATCTTAAAGTTGAGGTGATTCATTTTTCTATGTCACAATCAACCTGTTTTGGATTCACTTTTAGCCACAAAGCGTGTAGGGTTGTTATCTATTGTTGAACCCCAATCTACCAAATACACATTGTTTGTTCTTTTACCTTTCAACTTAGTAGGTTTAGTCTTAGCGTCATTAATATAGCAACAATCACTTGAAACTTGACTTCAAAGCCTTTATCACAAAATTGACTTATGCTCAACAAATTATGCTTAAGACCCTCAACATAATAAACATCACTAATCATGATGTTCCCCCTATGCATGGTATCTATACCTTTGGAGTTGTCACCAAATACAACTTGAGGACCATTGGTAGCTCGATAGTTGATCAAGAGATCCTTGGAGCATGTCATGTGCCTTGATGACCCACTATTGATGAACCAAACAGATGTATCGGCTCTAGATCTAGGTACCTGCAATCAAAAGGGCAATTCTATTTCTTTTTAGGTACCCATTGTAACTTGGGTCCTTTTACATTAGTAGCGTTAGTCTGAATTAGAACTTTAGGAACCCATATTTGCCTAGTCTTCATTGTGGGAGGATTGGCCTTTTTAGGTTTCACCTTGTGTTGTGTGTGCTTCTTAGGTGTATAGTAATCATAATCATAGTCTGTAACACCCAATAATCTCCGCTCCTAATTTCGTAGAAGTGAAGGTAAACATTACAATCACCGCTAATTAGATTTTGTGAATTATTTGATTGTAGTGATTCGCGTTCGACTAAAAATATTTTTCTACTTACTTATATAACTATTATTATATCTATATGTGAAATAGGTTAGTAGTTTATACCTCATGGTGGAATAGTTGATGCATTATATCATTTAAGGTATATATATATACACATATATGTTCATCTTCATCAAATGATTAGTAATAGTTAAGTGGGTCTATGCCTAACTATGCCTAACTACATATATATATATATATATATATATAGGCGCATGCACACACACGCACATAGATATATATACATACCATGCATGCTCTAATAGAGAAGGAAGACTAGGAGGTGGCAACTAGGAAGTACATCTCATCTACCAAAAAACAAACGTGGCTAAGGGAGAATTAATCTCCATTTCTTTTTCAATACTTTTTTTTTTTGACCAAGACTCCTTATATAATACAACTCACACTCACGGCTGAACATCTCCCCAATTCAGCCTTCTTATCCTCTTAAGATACAAACAATTGTAGAAAGAAACAATTTACATAGGGAGAGAAAGGTTTGCCAAGGATACTCTAAAGACATCACCTTCACTTGATTCTCTTAAGGTATATGGTAGTTAATCATTGCTTTTGCATGAATATATTGTAGACTAAATGTAGTTCAATCCGTATATGACCTTGAATTGAGAATATCATATCATATATATGTATTTTAGTTAACTTCTATGGCATGATGTTTAACTGTGTTTGGAACTTTCAGTTTCTGAAGTTACGTTTAAAGCTGTAATGAGGTACCTAAACTTGTGAGTTTGATTATGATAAATTTTCTAGAATAACTTGATTGTGTGGTAAACATCTCTGAAAAATTTGGTAAGGATTAGAGTTGTGTGGAATTTTCTAAAAATCGTTGAACAAAATCGCCAGTCTGTTCGGCGGAAGTGCAAATTGTTACTGTTTTGAAGATATTTCGTGTACTTAGAAATTTTTGTTTACTCTAAAACTTTTACAGTAGCTTGATACATGTGTTATAGAGATGTCATATAAATTTCGGAATTTGTCAGTAAACAGGGGATTTTACAAAAATATTTGAGTATAAGGTGTCTGTTATGAAACAAATCTGCCGAGACGGTCCAGTTTCGTTGATCAAATCCCCAATTTGACAAGGAAATTAAATCTAGAAAATTTATGTAGACTTGATCTTGCTTACCATTTTTCGTTCCCTTTATCTAATAAATCATAGCCAAGTGTGACCTCATAAAGTTTCATTGATCAGAATTTTATTCTCATCTAAGGTAAGTGTCCAACCGTGTCCCAATTTGTAGCCTATCGTTCTTGTTTCCGCTCGCTCTCGCTCGAATACAAATCAGTGTACATATTCTAGTAGGAAACTCGTTGAAACGATTATTCTTCTTGGCTCTATTCCGTCGGCTAAGGGAGCTAAGTGCTATACGGGACAAAGTGCCACGTGACGGCAGGGGCCACCGCTTGAACCCGTAGGAGCCACCTCTAGAATCCCGAAGTCTGGCATCCATCCGCGATGTGTCATTTTCTTGATATACAGCTTTGATTCGAAAAAACAGAGTGAAGGGAGCTAAGTGCTATACGGGACAAAGTGCCACGCGACGGCGGGGGCCACCTCTTGAACCCGTAGGAGCCACCACTAGAATCCCGACATCTGGAACACTTCATAGAACATAAAGGTGTGAAGCCTCCTGCTGGTATGGGACAGTGGAAGGTGGATCACGATCACATGATATGATTACAAAAGTACATGGGTCATGTCCTCTGATTCATACGTAACATACTCGATTAATTTAACTTGTGATATGTTATTCTATTCTTTTGCTTGCCATCGTATATGTCCATGTCGTTATTGATTTTCGCTGCAGATTCTATCTCTCCTGATAAGGTAAAGCAAGCCATTAGCCTACCTCACTGGGTCATTCGGACTCACCCCTCCTTCTTTCTTCCTTTTCAGATAAGCTTAGAATGTCGGATACAAATGGAGAAATGAGAAATAAAGGGAGCATGGGTTTGTTTCTATCAAATGGAGTAATGTTTTGGGATGTACGATTGGGTATGTATATGTTTTGGCTTGGAGATTTGTAATTGATAGGGTTATTGTTTAATTGTGTAAGACTGATGAATAAGGTATTGTTGGTTTAAGTGGAATGAAATTCTTTTAGTTTTAGTAGATGAAGAATTGGTATAGTTCTGACGCTTAGCGCTAGCTCGAGAAAGGACAGTCTCGTGGATCGAGCTAGTGTCGCGGTGTAGCGGGCCACCAGGTGGTCGGTGGGCGTTACATAGTCATAATCACAATCATCATAGTATTGATAATTTGATCTTGACCGCTGTGGATATTGACGCTGGTATTTTCTTGGAGCTAGCTTAGGCTGCACTTTTGGTGCTTGACGCTTAGCGTTTGGTTCACTTGTAGAAGGTTTATCCTTAGCCTTTTGAGCGTTTAGATGAACCTTTCTTTGTGAATCATTTGTTTTCATCTTTTCCTTGCCTGAGTCAGTATTGACTTTCTCCTTTGGCCTCATACCATTGTCTTTCGGCTCATTAGGTGTTTGACTCTTTGAACCTTTTTCAACAAAGTATACACCCTTTCCTTTGTTGTTCGCCGCAACACTAGATTGATTTGGTTGTTTACCCAATTTATTACATCCTAAACCGGTCTTTTCACCAAATAATCTTGTTACCTCAGTCACATTGTCTTGCTTTCTTGATGCTTTAGACAATGATGAGACGAGCTGCTCTGATTTAACAAGTCTAGCGATTAGCTCAGCTTTTCTCTTGACTATTATATCAAGATCACTTTTCCAATTGATTATCTCAATCTCAAGTGATTTGTTCTTCTCAATTGCATTGTTGCTGAACTTGCAACTCTGCCTTGAGCGTCACATTATCACTCTTGAGCGATGAAATGATATCGAAGTATTTTGATATAATTTGGCGGCATCTTGACAATATTTATAATATTCTTTTACTTTGTCAAGTAATTCTTCATAAGAGAGAGGATAAGTAATTTCAGTGTTTACCTCAGGGGACTCTTCATCATCTCTGGCCATGAGACAAATAAGCGCTGAGTCATCTACTGGCTCATCATCATCAGTACTCTTCTCTGAAGACTCCAAATCTTCAGGTGCGGACGCTTGTTCTGATTCAGCTAGCAAACCTTGTTGGTGAAGGTTGCTCTTGAATTGGTTTCTATCCAAGTAATCTTACCTTGAGGGCTTAGATACGTTTGGATAAGGGCAATTTACCTGGTAGTGCCCTGGTTTCCTGCAATTATAACAAATATTAGTTTTCATCTTTTGTTCATTTGTTAACCTTGCAGTTTGTGGTTTTGAGACCACTGGCGCTGAGAGATCTTTCGGAGACGCTTGGTACTGAAACGACGCTGAGGGAGAAGGGGCAGAATATTGAGGCACTTGATACTGTTGTTGAACTGGAGAAGGTGCTTGGAATGAATTTTGTCTTTGATACTTAGGACCTTTTCCTTTCTTTTCATATCTTAAAACTTTCTGAATCTATTCAGTAGCTCTAGTTCCTCATCCTCACTTATATTTGACACTTTTACTTTGTTACCCGATTTACCCTTGATTGATGCTATTAGCGCTCCAAACTCTATAATTGGACTGCTCACTACATCACTTGTTGAGTTCAGCTCGAACTCAAATGCTTTAAGTTCTGAAAAGGCATCTTTTGGAGTTAGAAGATCCAACATGTTTGATTCTCTCATCGCAGTTGTCTTCATCAAAAATCTACTGGGGAGACTTCTGAAAATCTTAACCACCATTTCTCTGTTTTGGAAATCCATGCCTAAGGATGTTAGTTCCGTCACAAGAGCAGCAAATCTTATGTCCAACTGCTCTAGCGTCTCATTGGGTAACATCTTAAAACCATTAAATCTTTCCTTGGCAATCGAAAGTTTGTTTTTCTTAATTTGTGTTGAACCACCACATATTGTAGCTAACTTATCCCAAATTTCCTTAGTCGTATTGCACGAATTGACCTTGTTAAATAAGTTTTCATTATCACCGATGGCAGTATATAGAGCGTTCCATCCAACATTATCTAGATTAGCTCTCCGACTCTCATCCGTGGGCCACTCATGCTTTGGTTTCTCAACATAGCCATCTGGAGTATCTTTTGTGGCTCCAGGCGCTCTAGTGATGATTTTGAAGATTTGAATCGGTCTATCTGAAATGATATCACACATTTTATCATCACAGGAACAAAGATATGTAAATGCTTTGACCTTCCATGAGTCATAGTTTGACTCGGTCAATTTAGAAACTTTAGCGAATGCCATAATAAATTTTTAGAGCAACTAGATTTGAAAAGGATCTAAATAAGCGGTTATGCTTGGAAATTTTAAAATTTCAACTTCAACCGCTCTGATACCACTTGTTGCTTCCAAGTGGCATACGAAAGGGTTTAGAAGGGGGGGGGGGGCTGTTGAATAGACCTAGAAGTCTTTTTCGACTTCAAAAAATTTCGTACTCAAAATAAGTTGGAATCTTGAAAATGTAGGTGCTTGGCTGAGCGTCTACTTGAAGACTGTTTTGATAAAGTTAACCTAGACTCAAGATTTGAATACTATAACCAAGTAGGTTTAAGCGTTCAGTTCTTTAATCAGAATTAGCACAACGGAAGGATTTCTTAAGTATTCTTTTTGAACGATTTTAGCGTCACAAAGGTTTTCCTTAGTTGCTTATCTTTAAGTGATTTTATCAATGTCTTTACTTAACCGATTATGTGATGATATGAAAATAATAAAGATAACGGTAAAGTAAAGAACACAAGATTTTAAAGGTTCGTTGGGTGGTGTAATCCCAAGTATGCCCTTCTTCTCCTTGAACACTTGGAGGCAATCCACTAAAATGATTCTCGAAGAATCACATAGAAATTTCTACAAAATAGGGAGAGATGGATATTGATGACTTGAGCTCCTTGGTCACACAGATTTTTGTTACAAGACACTTCTATCCACTTGCTTCTTTCACCCAGAAATAATGCTAGTATCCAACTTCAACTTCACACAGATTGCGAGGCTTGGATGTGGTTTTTCTAACAGTTTGTTTGATTTTGGGAAACTTCAAACAACTTGGAATATCTCAATAATAGCGTAGGATTCTTCCATGAAAAGGTTTCAGATATTTTCGACTGTCTTGGAATGTATATGAAAAGCTTTGAGGAATTTTAGCTATGATATTTGTAAGCTTTTTCTTTCAAATAACTTCAGCAAAGTTTTGGCTTTTTGTGCATGAATGTTGATTAGGGTTTGCTGATGGGTACTATTTATAGAGATTTCTTGGGAATTTTCCGTTGGACACATGTAGGAGCGTGTCTCTCACGCAGCGGTTAAACAGACCTTTTTTGACATTCTTGAAATTTTGGTGGTTCCGATTGGACAGGAGTAGGTTTTGAACTTTGAATTTTGACAGTCTAGTCAAAAGGTGGCTTGTCCACGTCACAATAGCTTATCAAATTTAATGCACTTATCAGGCATTTAATGTGTTTTGAATTTATTTCCCGTTGGAAATAAATGTCCGTTGATGATTGCATTTAAGTCCTTTATGACTTGATAATTTATTTCAGGTGAATCCTTTCGTTGAACGCTTGAGTAGCTTGAGCACTTGATTCATGACTCCTGAAACAGTTCTTTAGCACTTGACGGACGCTAAGAACAAATCTCCATCTTCATTTGATTTCAGACGCTGATCTTCAACTTCATCTTTGATAGATTCATCTAGAATTTTATCATAGACTTGGTATCTAACACTTAGTCTAAAATTTACTAAGATAAAAATTACAGGCCTAATTACATTACATCTTTTAGATGCTTATACAAATCTTCCAATTAAGTATAAACTTACATTTTATTTGGGGTCCAACATAAAATCCTAATTGTCATCATCAAAATATCTAACATGAAATTCCTAACATTTGCCCATGTTAATGCATATATTTATTTGAGTGGCTTGATAGAATAGTTGTGGTGTTGCATATTTGATGTATCTTTATATGAGTTAAGTAATTATGTTATGATGATGATTTGAGCATGAGTTCGGGAGCTTATGATATGAATTTATTCATGCTATATTTATGTTATTAATGGACAAATTTTTTTTATTCATGATTAGAACATTTATATGACTTTTAATTGGGTAGGAGATGATTACTAGCCTGTTCGCGAAATTTTCAATTCCACTAGATTAAAAGAAAAAATTAAAGTTTATTTGGTTCTAGAATAAAATAATTAGACAAGTACCTAACATTTGCGCAATAATATAATAATGGAGACCCAAGTAGCTCTAGCAAGCTTGATGGCCAGAATTATGCTACGTGGCACAGAAAAATCCAACTTTTACTGCACAAAGAAAAGACAATTGACCATCTCACCACTATTATGCCTATGGCTGAAAATAGAGACACTGCTCAGTCTCGACGCGAAATGGACATGAACAACAAATGGCTAGACCAGGATATGAGTGCGCTCTTTACCATGTTGAGTTCCATACACAACAACCTGATTTGTGAGTTTAAGAAGTATCCTATGGCTAAGGAGCTATGGGAGGTGTTGAAGGTTACGTACGGTAGTACTTTGGCTACAAGACTGAGGGCTCTTACCCTCAGATTCAACCAGTACATACTTGACCCAAAACACTCAATGATCCAACATCTTGCTGTAATGAAGGACATGATTCGAGAACTTCAAAATGTTGAAAGTGAACTCACAAATGAACAATAGCATCTGGTCGGTGCCTGAGCAGACTTGGGGACATGTTAAGCATGTGCTTACACACAATGAGCAAATCAATATATTCAATAGTGTCGCCAGCCATCTGAGGCTTGAGGCTGACCGCAGGGAGTCTGAAAGTGCACAAGTTGCTGCTCTTATTGCAAATGCTGGTGAACGTAAGCCCAACAAAGGCAAATGTTAGAACAAGCAAGCTGGTGCAAAACAGAGCCAAAACCAGAACTTGGCGCCACAAGGGGGTAATGCTATGAAGCCTCGCCAAGGCAAGAGCGTTGGAAAGAAGAACCTTGAAAAAGTTAAATGCTATAACTGCCACAAGAGGGGTTATTTTGCTTGTGACTGCACTGAGCTGAAAAAGGTTAGACCCAACCTTTACTCTCTCAATACTTAGGTTTGTTCACATGTTTTGATTGGTAATTCTCTCCTTGGTTGGATTATAGATACCAGGGCACCAAAACACGTAACTCGAGATAGAGCAGGATTTGTAGATTACCATTGACTTCTAGCATCTAGCCACGACATTACTATGGGGAATGGCACACAAGAGGAGGTTGCACGAAGCGTGAGCTAATCCTTAGTGATGTGCAATATGCACCTAGCATTTGTTGTAATCTAATTTTAGTTATTTCACTTTTGAGACCTGGTTTTTCGTTTATGTTCGAACAAGCTAGTTTATCTATTTTTCTAGGCAAAGACCTTTATGGATTAGGCTTTATGAATAATGGATTTTTCGTGTTGGAATTATCTTATGATTGTGTCTCTGTTTCTTCTAATGTCGATGTTATTTATGATTCCTGTTAAATAGCATGCTAGAATAGGGCATATTGGACAAGAAATGATGACAACATTAGCTAGAGCCGGTCTTTTGGGCCCATTCGCTAAATTCAACCTTTCTGTATGTGAACCATGTCTGGCGAGAAAAGCATGCTGGAAGCCTTTTGGAAAGGCAAAGAGGACTACTCATACTCTAGAGTTAGTCTATTCAGATACCTACTGGCCTATGAATGTGAGGGCACGACATGATGCATTTTATTTTCTCACTTTTATTGATGATTATTCATGCTATGGGTTGGTGTACCTTTTATCTCATTGGTCAGAAGCGCTTGACTGATTCAAGCAATTCTTGACAGAGGTTGAGAATCAAATGGACAAGAACCTCAAAGTTCTATGCACTGATAGTGGGCGAGAATATCTATTTGATCAATTCAGACAAATGTGTGAGGAAAAAGGAATTATAAGACAATTGATGGTTCTAAACACTCCGAAACAAAATGTGTTGTAGAGAGAAGGAATTGAACACATCTGGAAATGGCCAGATCAATGATGGCGTAAGCAAATTTACCAATATCATATTGGGGAGATGCAATTTTGACTGCTGCCTATATTTGAAACCGTGTGCCATCTAAGTTAGTTCCTTCGACTCCCTATAAGCTTTAGCATGGCAGAAAGACTAATTTTGAAGGCTTATGCCCTTGGGGGTCAGTAGGGTTTGTTCACAGCAGTTCTCACAAACATGAGAAATTAGGGCCTAGAACAAGCAAGCATATCTTTATAAGATATTGTTAGCACTCAAAGGGCTATGTAATGTATGGTGAACAACCCAATGGAGGGATGACTGAAATTGAGTCCCCTGATGTTGATTTCCTCGAGGAGGATTTCCCGAGAATACGTGAGGTCAAAGGGTATCTTAAACTATTCGAGTTACAATATACTTTGGGCGGAACATTTAACCCTGATGAGGGTGAGGCCTTACAACCTTTCCCAGTGATTGACAGGGATAGTGAAAGTGACCCCAAATTCAGTGGGAGTGTTCCGCTCGAAAAAGACTCTGAAAATCCACAAATGCAAAGACGCCAACATGGAACAATACCCTGTCGACGTTTTGAGATTGAGGGGGAATCCTTCATGTGTGCTTCAGTGGATGTTGATGAGCCAACTACTTATGAAGAAGTTGTGACTTCACCTATTGCAAAAGAATAGATAACTGCCATGAAGGAAGAGATTAGCTCAATGGCTAAGAACAATGTTTGGGGGCTGGTTGATCTTCCATCTGGGCGTAAGACTATTGGGAATAAATGGGTCCTAAAGGTTAAGCGCAAGTCTGATGGATCTATTGACAAGTATAAAACTTAGCTTATGGCGAAGGGTTATACCCAAAAAGAGGGTATATAATATGAAGTGACATCTTCCCAGTGGTGAGGTTTGCCTCTTTGTGCCTCATTATAGCCATAGTCACCCACCTCAATCTAGAATTATTTCAGATGGGTGTGAAAATAGCATTTCTCAATGAAGAGCTTATTTGCCCAATATGAGTGGGCTTTTTTATTCGAAATACTGGTGGTTTATGAGCTACTTTTTGCTTTAATTTGACCATGGTCCCTTGGGATTTTTGGTTAAAACTTTGATCACCATTACTTTTAATTGTAAGGTGATTACGCTTAAATACTCTCTTCCACATAGGTTGTGACTTTTGGCCTTTTAAATAAAAATCGTGAAATTGAGTATATGCCTCACTTCGATTAATTATTTCACTTCCCTTTTCTATATAAACTGGGGAGGCCAGATTATAAGATATGTGTATTTGAGACCCTTTGTATAGGGGATCTATACTAAGCCTCCCGATATCAGGTTGGCCTCCCACACGTGTCATGTGCTCATGTAATTTGGGTCTCATGACAAGAGTCCTTTGAAACTTTTGAGCTTGGAACCCGCTACCATTTTTAGCATTATTGCTTTGTGGGCTTTGGACTTTAGGCCTTAAGACAATAGGAAGATGGAATTTTCTTTTACATGACTCATATTTTCCATGTCTTCATGGTATTTAAATACCCATGGGCTTGGAACCACCAAAAATGGGTATGGGAGTCGTTGACTCATTTCCCACTTTTCATTTTTGTCAAGCCCATTGATTTTTGGGCTCATCATAGCATTTTGGTTGTAGGGTCTTGGACCCACAACTTTCTTTGTCCCAAATTTATACTCTTGGGCTACTTGAATTGGAGTACCTTTACCCCTGTTAGCATTTTTGCTTTTTGAGTTTTGGGCTTCGGGAAAATTGGGCTTCTCCCTGGGGAGGACTCATTTTTCAATGGATTGGTGGTCCTATAGTGCCCAAGGGCATTGACTATTAAAAAGGGGTACTGGAGTTCTTGACTCATTATCCAATTTTTATTTTTGTTAGACCCGTTTGCATTTGGGTTAACAGTATTTGCCCCATGAGATTGTGGGCTCATTGTAACATACTGATCGTGGGCTTTTTGTGCCACAATTTTCTTTGGCCCAAATTTATATTCGTGGGCTACTTTGATGGCATTGCAAATAGTTGGCTGAGCCAACAATACATCCTTCCATGTTTTAGATGTTAGACCCTCCTTTTTGGAACACGCGTGTGAAATTGGGCTTGAGAATGACAATCTCTTTCCCGCACACTCAACCAAAGAATATTAGTAAGGGTGACAAATAAATTGTTAGGCTTTTTTTTAAATCATTTATTTATGAAGAGAGCAAAATGAAGAGAGACTAAGGGAAGAGCTGTAGCTAATTGATGAAGTCAGAAATAAGGCATACTTAAGGATTGAGCAATATAAACAGCGGCTCATGAGAGCTCACGAAACAAAGGTGAAGGCTAGATCTGTCCAGGTGGGGGATTTAGTATTGAAGAGGGTAGATGCAATGCGAATGGTGAAAAAGTTGGATCCCAAGTAGGAGGGTCTGTACAAAGTTATCAAGGTGTTAATTGGAGGAGCCTACGAGCTGGAGGATGGGGAGGGCAAACAACTTCCTCGCCCATGGAACATGCAAAACCTGAGAAAGTTCTACGTGTGATCATAAGGATTACACTCTTATTTTTATTTTATTTTAACTTTTTATGTTTTATTTTTTGCCATTTGTAGGACTCATGAGTTGCTAATAATCCTTTTTGGAAGATATGATTGTTATATTTTTCAGGTACGACCTAGAGATTGTAAAGCCTTCTTTGTAGGGCCACATGCGAAGCTCCAATAATTTAGTAAGCTTTTATTTTGCCAGACCTTTGAGATTGAATTATGAATGTAATTATGTAAAATATGAATGATGAATTGTGAAGTAAAGGGGAGTTGGTGAAGTTGAGGTAGTCGGAAGTTATGACTATACCATCTGGGTAGGGGGCCTGGATCTGTCTAGGTAGGGATAATTCACCTACAGATCAGACGGTCCTCAGGCCAGGGAAAAACAAGGAAGGGTAGGTCCTCGGAACATTTAGGGCCCTACCCTAAGGAAAACCGGGGTTTGGAGCGACAAGGAGGAACGGGCAGCCATAAGGATGGAGGTGAAACGAGGAGGGAAATTCAGAGAATGTGGGAAATAAGGATGGATACCTTCGGTGTGGACTGACCACCTTAGCCGGTCAAGGAATATTTTTGGACGGAGGGAGGAAAAAAAGGATATAACGCAGGAGGTAAATGCAAGTCTCCACGATTGCATAGTAGCGGTGTAAGTCCCCAAGATTGTACGCGCCTAATGACGGGTGTTCGATCCCGTGTGCAAGTCTCCACGATTGCACAAAGGTGGTACAAGTCCCCACGATTGTACGCACCTGGAAGAGAAAAGTACGAATGCAAGTCCCCACTATTGCATGAAATAAGAAAAGTGAGTGCAAGTCCACATGATTGCACAAGTGACAATACAAGTCTGCATGATTGTATGTGTCAAGCAAGTTACTAAGAAATTGACGGGTGAAGGCAAGTCCCCACGACTGCAAAAATGCTGACTACCGAACCCGACTATGGCCATAGCCCAGCTTAAGTCTGGTAGGTACCACCGGGAAACTGATGAAATTTGGTTTTGCTTCTATGTGAGGAATATCAGTTAGAAAGTCTTACTCAATTCTCGGAGGGCATGCTTTACATTAGTAAGGTATGGCTGTAATATTCTCACTACCCCTTGGCGAACGTATGAAAACTTGATTCATTATTTATCCTCGTGGTAAAATAATACTAAGGCTAACCTACTCCTCGGATGAGTTTGTGCCAAGTTCACCTTTTTTTTTTTGGTTCCTCCTTTTTAAACAAGCATGACAGGTATACCATGAGCAAGATGGGCAACACATCTAAAAAATGTAAGTAAATAAGTTTAGCATATACAAATGGAAAAGTGCATGCGAGATCATCACAGTGCAAGTGACAAGCAAGGAGGTAAAAGTTCAAAACAAGCATTCATAAACCTAAGAGATGTTCACAGCCCAAACCTGGGCAGATATGGTGATAGAAAAACAACCAAATTGTCTAAGGGCAAACACCAACACCGGCCCACCAAAAACAGTAGGAAAAAGCAAATTATTTCAAATACTGGGGTTACATATGCCCACCAAAAATACCAAGTTTTAAAAAGCAACAATTCAAGGCTGATCTGCAATTCCAGCCTGAGTAGGAGCAGCAACATCACCACCACCTGCGAGAAAAGCACCACCTGAAGCGCCAGCAGCATCTGGAGCACTCGCCTCACCTGGCTGCAGATCTAATAAAACAACATCTGATTGATATGCAGCAAGAAGGGAGATGGACAACCTGCTGGAGGAAAGCCTTCTGGCCTAAACTGGGTGGCACACCCTTCAAAGCCTTTGACAAAGAACCCAAAATTTTTGTCATCTGTAAGGTGCTCGAACTCTTTAGAAGAGAGGAAGTCAGCTTTGAACTCGGCAATCAGGGCCTTTCCCTAGGCAGATGAAGGTAGCTTGTCGATCCAGGTCTTGTACGCCTTAACTAGGGTGCTCTCCAAGGCAGCCTCATGAGCAATCTCGACGTCCGAAAAACTTACCTCCAGGTCCGTCTTCTCAGCAAGAAAGGTCTGGAAGTCCTTTTGAAGAGCCTTGAGCTCCTTATCCTTGCTAGAACCATAGTCTTGCGCCTTCCGGAGTTGCTTCTGAGACTGGGCTAGCTCCTTCTGCAACTCTTCCACTTCGTGCCCTTGTAGGCATCTTGCACAACTTGGCTAGCCAATAGCATGCACTTCAACACAATCACACGTACCAAGTTACAACAGAGATAACTGAAAAGGATATAATCAACTTGAATATAGAACATGGCTTGTTACCTTAGGAAGTATGAGTGCAGGTGCTTCAGCTCTCTTCTTGGGTGTCATGCCCTCTAGATGGTGCCTATGTGAGGAGTTAGGCAGTCTCTGAAGGAAGTCCAGCATGATGGAAAGTTCATTGCTCACCAAGGCCGAGGCTAGAGGATCAGATGCTCTAAATAGTGTCCGTGAAGTAGAAGGATCAGACGTTCTAATGGGCAAGTCAGGGATCATGTCTCGGATACAGATGCCAGAACTGCTACGCTTGGAGCAGCAACCACCGGATGGAGTCTCGGAGGTCATGGACCTCTTAGCAAGAGCCTTTTCCTGTTTAGGGAGAGACCTGGAAGAATCACCCTGATCTGAGGGAGGAGAGGTCAGAGGAATAGAGAGAGTGACCGAAGCTGGAGGAGTGTCCTGCATCTACAGAGGTGGTGGTGGCAAGACTGGTTCCTCAGAAGGGAAAAGCTGCTTTCAACGGCTGACAAACTCTCAAGCACGTGCCAAATTCATTAGTTTTTCTGCCTAAGAGCCAAACAAACAAAAATATCAAATATCAAAGGTATAAGCTAGTGAATATAACATACATCAAAAAATAGACTAATCTGGAAGTACTACCTAAAATGACACCATTTAAGTCAGCCCCCACAGGGTTGTAACCAATGTTGTACAACAATCTGTTATCAACAAGCTTGCTAGTGTGACAAGAGGAATAGTTCCAGAACGCCACCACCTGGCGACCGTACTCTAACAATCGGCAGGGAGGGTAAGGATGGGCACCGTCCAACCGCTCCGAATACTTTTCACGAAAAGTCCACACCACACTTGGAGGAGGGGCAATGAAGAAATAGTTGTTTTTCCACCGTTTGTCCCCAGGGTAGGTGGCAAGGAAACTGGCAGGACCTCGGGAGGTCAAGTAAAAACCCCCACTATCTATAGCACTAGAACGGGGGTGAAATAGAGAGTAGAAAAACTCAGCAGTGGGCTCAATCCCATGGAAATGAAGGAGGACAGCAAATCCATCCATCATCCGAATGGCATTGGGCGCAAATTGATTCAACGGTATTCCATACCTATTAGCTATGGCTGTAAAAAGGGGAGGAATGGGAAACCTGAGACCTGCTCTAAGAAGGGCAACATGAAAACAAGTGTGTTGGAGAGGAGGACGATGAGCCCTGTCTTCTGGAGATGCCACTATTATGGAATAATCATCAGGAACGCCATTCATGCGGCGAGATTTTTCAATTTTTGCAAAGTGAAGGTGGAGGCAGTTTCATCCCAAAAATTAGGGTTTGGCTCCTCCCCCTCTAAATCAGAGTCAGACTGACGCATACCCTCACCCCCTGAGGATGCCTCCTAGCTCTACCCTCAACACTTGGACATGAAGGAATAGCGTTTGTATTCCGGCCATCAGACTTGGTATCCGACGAGGACAAGTCTACAAGAACCTTACCACCCAAAACACGAGTTTCGCTATACAAATTACACACATAGTAGGAAGTATCACGCACAGAATCACGATCAAACAATTGTGGCGCTCCTCTCTATTTTGAGAGTCCAAACCCAGAATATTCGACATTTTCATGTTGAGGGGAGAGGGGACAACAACCACAAGATTCAAACAAAGAGTTTTACAATGGTAAAAACAACGAGTAAAATGCACAGTACCTAGAAGAAGGGCGCAGTACCTAGAAGAAGGGTGAGGAAGACGAAGAAACCGCTGCTAAAAAATTAAAGAAGAAAGATGAGGGAGTTCTAATTTTATCACAGCAGACGCGAAGGAAAAGAAGGAAATGAAATCAGGAGTTTTTGGCAAGTTATTTTTAGAAATTTGATTTTAAAAAATAAACCGAATTAATTAAGGAAAAAGCGGGATCTTACCTCGACTTTACACGTGGCAGAAATCAACGGTCATGGACCTAAGAAAGCCGGATCTGGAGTAGCCATGGCCTCAAGAAGAGCAGCATGACAGTCTAGGAAGTCCTTAGCGACACCTGCAGGAGGAAAGCCTTTTGCCCTAAATTGAGCGGCACACCCTTCAAAGCTTTTGACAAAGAACCTAAAAATTTTGTCATCTGTAAGGCGCTCGAACTCTTTAGAAGAGAGGAAGTCAGCTTTGAACTGGGCAATCAAGGCATTTCCCTCGGCAGATGAAGGTAGCTTGTCGATCCAGGTTCGGTGCACCTTAACTAAGATGCTCTCCAAGGCAGCCTCATGAGCAATCTCGACGTCCGAAAGACTCACCTTTAGGTCCGCCTTCTCAGCAAGAAGGATCTGGAAGTCCTTTTGAAGGGCCTTGAGCTCCTTATCCTTGCTAGAACCATAGTCTTACGCCTTCCGGAGCTGCTCTTGAGACTGGGACAGCTTCTTCTGCAGCTCTTCCACTTGCGTGCCCTTATAGGCATCTTGCACAACCTGGCTAGCCAATAACATGCACTGCAACACAATCGCATTTACTAAGTTACAACAGAGATAACTTAAAAGGGTATAATCAAGTTGTATATAGAACATGGCTTGTTACCTTAGGAAATATGAGTGCAGCTGCTTTAGCTCTCTTCTGGGGTGTCATGCCTTCCAGATGGTGCCTATGTGAGGAGTTAGGCAGTCTCTGAAGAAAGTCCAGCATGATGGAAAGTTCATTGCTCACCAAGGCCGAGGGTAGAGGATCAGATGCTCTAGATCGTGTCCGTGAAGCAGGAGGATCAGACGTCCTAATGGGCAAGTCAGAGATCATGTCTCGGATAACGATGCCAGAACTGCTACGCTTGGAGCAGCAACCACTGGATGGAGTCTCAGAGGTCATGGGCCTCTTAGCAAGAGCCCTTTTCTGTTTAGGGCGAGACCTAGAGGATCACCCTGACCTGAGGGGGGAGGGGTCAGAGGAACCGAGGGAGTGGCTGAAGCTGGAGGAGTGTCCTGCATCTGTGAAGGTGGCGGTGGTAAGATTGGTTCTTCAGAAGAGGAAAGTTGCTTCCGGTGGTTGATAAACTCTCGAGCACGTGCCAAATCCATTAGTTTTTCTGCCAAAGAGCCAAACAAACAAAAATATAAAAAATCAAAGGCATAAGCTAGTGAATACAACATACATCAAAAAATAGACTAATCTAGAAGTACTACCTAAAGTGACACCCTTCAAGTCAGCTCCGATAGGGCTGTAACCAATGTTGTACAACAATCTGTTATCAACAGGCTTGCCAATGTGACAAGGGAAATAGTTCAAGAATGCCACCACCTGGCTATGGCACTCTGACAATCTGCAAGGAGGGTAAGGATGGGCATCATCCAACCGCTCCCAATACTTTTGACGGAAAGTCCATATCACACCTGGAAGAAGGACAATGAAGAAATAGTTATTTTTCCACCGTTTGTCCCAGGGTGGGTGGCAAGGAAACTGGCAGGACCTCGGGAGGTCAAGTAAAAAACCCCACTATCTATAGCACTAGAACGGAGGTGAAACATATAGTAGAAAAACTTAGCAGTGGGCTCAATCCCATGGAAATGAAGGAGGACAGCAAATCCAGCCATCATCCGAATAGCGTTAGGCGCAAATTGATTCAAGGGTATTCTATACCTATTAGCTATAGCTGTAAAAAGGGGAGGAATGGAAAACCTGAGACCTGCCCTAAGAAGGGCAACATGAAAACAAGTGTGTTGGTGAGGAGGACGATGGGCCTTGTCCTGTGGAGATGGCACTATTATGGAATAATCATCAGGAACGCCATATATGCGGTGGAGATTTTTCAATTTTTGCAAAGTGAAGGTGGAGGGGGTTTCATCCCAAAAATTAGGGTTTGGCTCCTCCCCCTCTAAATCAGAGTCAGGCAGACGCATATCCTCACCCCTTGAGGATGTCCCAGCCTGTCTAGCTCTACCCTTAGCACTTGGAGACGAAGGAATAGCTGTGGTATTCTGGCCATTAGACTGGGTATCCGACGAGGACAAGTCTACAAGATCCTTACCCCCCAAAACACAAGTTTCGCTATACAAACTACGCACATAGGAGGAAGTATCACCCACGGAATCACGATCAAACAAATTGTGGCGCTCCTCTCTATTTTGAGAGTCCGAACCTAGAGTATTCGACATTTTCACGTTGAGGGGAGTGGGGAACGGAGATAACAGCCACAAGATTTAAACAAACAAAGCGTTTTACAACAGTAAAAACAACAAACAAAACAACAGAAATAAAAGAGGAAGAAGGTGCAGTACCTAGAAGAAGGGTGAGGAAGACGGAGAAACCGCTGCTAAAAAATTAAAGAAGAAAGATGAGGGATTTCTAATTTTATCACAGCAGACGTGAAGGAGAAGAAGGAAATGAAATTGGGAGTTTTTGGCGAGTTATTTTTTGAAATTTGATTTTAAAAAATAAACTGAATTAATTAAGGGAAAAGCGGGATCTTACCTCAACCTTACACGTGGCAGAAATCAACAGTCATTAAGGCTCGAGAATGGCCGCACCAACTGCAGAAAGTAATAAGTGGCGCGACTTTTCAGGGCACGACTTCATAACCGCAAGCATAGGAAAGCGTAATGGTCACGTCAGGTTTAGGGTTTCTTCAGAGACCCACCTGAGGAAAATTCTTCACCTGGAGCAATACTTCGAAGGACCTTACATGGGCAGCTCAAGAGTACTCTCAGCTCGGCCCAAAAATTTATCTTTTCTCAACTCTCGTAGCTTGACTACGTCATACTATGGAGTTGGAGGGGGGGGGGTATTGATGTGGGTTGAAATAGGTCTTTGGACCAAGCTAATAATCCAACACTTTATAGGCCTAAGCCCATTGGCATTGTGGGCTTGAATTCTTCTAGAAGACCTTACATTTAAGTCTGTCCAGCTGGAGGTTCGGTCAGCCCTGACCTGCATAGGTGGAGCATTCTATATAAGGGAAGCCTGCAGCAAGATCCGACAAGAATTAATCAAGTGATATACTTACCATACATGGACCTGCGGAGGTTGAGCCGGCGGATTCACCAATTATACCACACAAGATATGGCTCAAAGAGGAGATCATGATTTATTCTACTTTCCAATGTACATTTAAGATAGTTAACTTACCATTTTTACCTACCCCGTCAAAATCTTGTATATATATCAACTCCAATCACTAATGAAAGGATCGACTCTTTTACCCCGTGGACGTAGGTCATATTTTGGCCGAACCACGTACATCTTCTGTCATTTTTATCATAATTTCCGTGCTTTATACTATATTCTTATATAATATATCGCATATTTGTTAGGATTATGCCCTCAGATGCCATAGAGGATAGTATGAATAGGGCATCTATCTTGTATTGGACTTAAATATTATTTATAATAAAAGCCATCATTTAAGTTTTCACTTAATTCTTATCTGCATCTATAAGTTATGTAAAACATTTTGTCCATGTTTTCAATGCGATCCCTATACTTCCTATGGGATAGGAAGAGTGGCATTAGTGAGATCAATCTTGATTACTAAAACAAGTTCGCAAGTAATATGAAGTCTTTAATGGACAAATAAAGACTTCGAATACTTGTACAATCTTAGCTCCGACATGGGAGTGCCTGTCTAGTATCATGGGATGATAGGAGATTAAGATTATAGGCACATCAGTGGAACTGATATGCTCGAACACAACTCACATCGGTTCTGTCACATGGGTTTTCACTCTATGACTGTCAATGACAGAACTGATTATGCATAATAGGTATATGTGAACCTTTGACCTGAAGTATCAAGTTGAAGATGCACTTGTGACGTCAAGTCTTTCACTAGAGTAGTTAGACCCAATTCACCCGTTGGTGGGGTCAACCTCGAAATGCTGACTTGATGGGCAAGTGGTAGTCTCAGCAGATATCTAAGAGGGATTTGTTCCCTCATAAGTGAATGAGAATGCACCCTATGTAATTATAGATAAATAGAGATCAAAGTCTTTGGCCAAAACAAACAAGACGATTGTGCTAGGCACCAAATCGATCTCAATGATCTCGTATTATTATAATTTATACATATGGTCAAGTCCAGTGAGTTTGACATAACCATGACTCTCACTTGACCGGGGAACGTGAACGAAGGGTTTATAAATACACGGTACTTACAATTGAAAGGTTGTGGAATGATCCATCCATTCGTATTTCATTTGGGTTACGAAGTGGGCCACATGACTGGCTAAGTGTTACCCACTTCCTTTGGTTTCCTCTCATTACCAAATGAAACGAACCTAAAGAGTCGCGCTAAAGAATTGATGAAGAAAATTGAAAAAAGAATTTTCTATTTTCTATTTTACTTTGGAGAGATTTAATTTATTGGATAAGTTAAATAATTAATTACTAATTGGATAACATAATTAATTATTGGATAAGATTAATTATTAATTAATTTCTTAGATAAATATATTAATGAATTAATTTATCTAATTAATTTATTATTTAATTAATATATTTATTTATTGGATAAAATAAATAATTAATTGAATAAAGAAATTAACAAAAAAAAAAAGAATTTCGGGCCCTATATGGGGAGTCCTCATCAGGCTAGGTTGGATGATCAAATTGGTCTCTTTTGTTTTGACTTGGTCAACAAGTCATTGAGTTATAAAAGAGTTCTCTTGACTTTAACCTAGAGAAGTGAATACATTACATGAATTGTAACTCTCCATAGAATAGAAGAAGAAAAATATCCTCCTTCTCTATACACCAAAGCCGTTGCCCCTATAGAGAACAAGAAGGGAATTTTTCGTCATCAATTCACGCGTGATAATTTAGAGGCAACGTGATTCGTTGTTGGATTCATCTACAACTTCAAGAATTGAAGAACACGAGGGTTGAAGAATTCAAGAAGTTCATCAATCCAAAGTTTAGAAGAAGAATTGGATTCTCCTACCACCTCACTTCAACGGGTAAGTCGGATTTACTCGTTAATGCATATTTGAGATTCAATTATGCGAATTAGCTTTTCGGTTTTTAATTAAGTTTTTGAAATTCTTCCGTTGCGTTTATGTGTTTTTACGCAAAACCCAACAATATTATCATTGGTGTGCTTCCCACACTCGTCAAAAGGAATAAAATAAAATAAAAGGAAAGATAATAAACTTGGATAAAAAGATATACGATTTGAACATGCATTATTATCATTTATTGCATGAATATGAGATGAGAGATACATACGACGAAAAAAAATGAAACAAGACTTTACTACCTACAACCATCTATACATAGCCATAGAAATGGATTGAATATGATCTGCCCGAGATGGTTTCTTTGGGAACGGACTCGATCACCTCTTTCTTTTTTTCTTCGCAGTTTGCTGAACCTGTATGCTCATCAAACCTGAATCACTTCTTATGCCGAATTTATAAGCATTAAGCTTCTGGAAAAACTGAATGACAAAGGATGACTTGTCTTTTTTTATTTTTTCTCTAATTTGTTTTTCCTTTTCTTTCTTTCTTCTTTTTCTCTCCACTCTTTTGTTTCCTTTGGCTCTGTCCCCCTTTTTGCCGTGACTTAGCTCTCTTTATATAGGACTTGGAGTTTGAGTCTATTTAGTAATCATCGTCATCTATTTAGTAACTGATTGTTTTTATCACTTAAGCACCCCCAGCTCCTAGGATCACGTGGGAAAGAAAGTCTCTCCACCTTCATTTGCCTTTTTCAGAAGATAAGTTCAACCCCCATACATAGCCTAGGACTTATCATCAATTGATAATGTCAATCATAGTAGGATTTGAGTTCCTTTAATTTGTTTGATCGAGAAATGACATTTAGTCGTATCCCCTGGCATGCAATATTCGGTTGGCTGCCAAATTATCTTTCAAGATTTTTATAAATCTTGACTATAGTCTATATCACTTGGAGATTGAGTTTGTTATCTCCAACTATAAATATTTAGCCAATATTTACGATGATATATTATTTAATTAATTCGGATATAAACTTTAATGTATATTCATATCACTAATTAAATAAGATATCACTTAGCTAATATTTGTCAAATATTTGGCATCAACATTTGTCATTATATATTTTCTTGTGTGACAATTAGCAGGGGTGTTAGTAAGAATTTTTTTTTTAGTCAAATTAAGACTAATAATTTTTTTTAATTGAAACGGTTCAAGGGATATATGATCAAAGCCCTTAAATTGCGCGTTCGCATGACTATGAAGTCGTTACTTCTAAAAAAAAATCTTTATTTAATTTTGGTTTTAATTATTTTAGAGTTTTTACAAGCATTACACAATTTATTCCAATTTATATTATATTTTTATTCGATGTTATTGGTCGATTTTTAAGAAATCCGTGTTAAAAGAAATTAAGGAATGACTGTGATTTGTTAGGAAAGAATAGAAGTAACATAATGTAATTCTGCATTACAATTAACATTTTAATAATTTGTAACTTTTTTAATTCTTTCTTCCTAATTAATTAAAAAGTATTGTGTCTTCATTAATTCAAAAACTTCCTATCCCCTAACTTTTTAAATTGCATTTCTATTTATCAAAATATAGAAATACTATGCGTATTGATGAGTATAAGAAAATACCAAACTCGAAAAAGTAATATTATTGCTCTCAGAATTCAGCATAAACCTTAAAAGCGACATTTATATAATTATATCACATGAAAGAAAGTCCAATAACTTATTCTCCAACCCATCATGATAAAGATAAATGATATTACCAGTTCATCCATTATACAAAATATAACCCATTGGGCCCAAGTTCAATTAAGCCCAATAAACTTATTAGCTCGACCCAATAAATAATCACTAGTATAATGTATAACCCCACCCGCGATTTTTCATCATTTGCACAAATAATTATTCCCCATGTATAAGTTAAAACCACTTCACTCCATCAATCTACGTCTATCATTGTTGGATAATTGGGTTTGAGAATAATGATTTTCACCCAACTTTGACTGACGATTTAAGTGGTTTCCATTTGTCGAAACTGGAATTTATTTGGATAATATTTGATGTACGTGGGATTTACACCAATAATATTTGTATATTATTATTGCGAGAAATTGAGTAAAGAAGCAATAAAGCTATATGAAAAATAGAGAGTAAAATGTGTAAGAATGCAAAAGTTGTAAGAGTTGTTTATTAATCATTTATCATGGATATTTATACAAGCTAGATGGCTTTTATACAAGTATAGTATGTTAATCCTGCTGATTTCCTTCCTGCCGCTATTTATGGTAGCTGGAGCTATTTCTGGAAGCTTTGGGTGTCGTGAAATCATACTGAAATGCGTTTTGTGAGGTCATATTTTAGGAAGGCCGAATCTTCTTGATTTGGTAAGAGTTGGACTGATTTTTCTTGATTTATATTTGATTGGATCTTGATTGGATATTGTCTTCTTAATTGATTCCTTTCCATGTAAGGCTTTGACTTGGGCTCCACTTCTAATTAATTGAATGAGGCCGAAAATATAAGGCCTTTAGGCCGAAATATACCAATAAAATAGGAAAAATACGAAATATTCCTTGGGTTTATCAGCTTAGCCCAATGGATAATATCGACCCACATCAATAGTCCCTTCAACTCTAAAGGTTGACTTGTCAAGCTGAAAGAGTTGTAAAAGAAATTTATAGGTGCCAAGCTGATAGTTTAAAAAATTCCTCCCGGATTCCCGTCGGAATTTCCACTCTGGAAATCTTCTTGGATTACCTCCTGGGTTTCTTCCTGGTTAACCGACTATGCGAATGGTGGCTTACTCCAGAAGCCTTTTTAAGCTTCCAGAATTTTCCTTGGCAAGGCCTTACGTCAGTTAACAAAACGAGAACGTTTGGCCTTCCCTAGGAATAGTAACTTCCGCAGCTTTTTCTCCTAGATCTTCGCGTCCTCATCATGGAAGTTTTTCCTTTCTGCCGCCTTAACTGTTTCTTCAATTTTCTGGGTAGGTACCATGTGTACGGTCGAGTGTGTCCCCGCTAAAAGGAAGTTTTTTATGTTGATATTAACTGCTTTTGAATTTCAAAAATTCTTTACCTTCCATCTTTAAATTTTTTTTTGTGTCCTTGTTTTCCCTCATCATCTTCTTAAAACCCGTTCATCTAACCTCCTCCTTTTCCTCCATCATCCATTAACTGGGCAGTTAATTCCTCCGAGACCCACGTCGCCTGCCCTTCTCTGTTAGGTATTTACTCCTTCCTCTTCTTTGTTTTGTATGTTTATTTGTATTTTGTAATCATTGTTTTAGAGTTCTTTTACCTGTTTTCATCTCTGTAAAAAATTTGCAAAACATGTCCCATTTTACTCATCCTACTGCTATTTCCTCCGATGATAATGTCCAAATAATCCCTCCTATAATTGATAATAATCCTCCTCCTCCAGTCGAAAATCCGATAGACGCTCCGATGGCCGTTCCCCCTTTGAATTTCGCAAACCCGTCATCGCCCCCTCGCTCTGTAGGCGAATCTTATAGTGCCCATCAACCGGAGGGAACTATTAAAGTAGACTCCTCCTCTTCTACCCCCTCAAACAGTCCTCACATATCGGGCTTCTCCTCTCTTCTAGCCCAGCCAATTTTAGAAAGGCATCCCCCTGAGAGGAACCTTGAAATACCTCCTGAAATTCTTTTGGAGAACTTAGACCAGCCGATCCAGATGCGCTGGACGAAGTAGCGGAGGAGGCTTTGAGTGCCCAGGAGAGGGTTCTGCTGGCTGCCCCTGGAGCCCGATTCTGGATGGTGTACAGGTCTCGCTTTACTTCTCACCAGGAAAATATTATTAGGGCCACCTATGGTATTCCTTCCAATTATCGCATTCTAGTTCCGAATGCCTCAGATAGGGATCACCTTCCTCCCCCTGGTTTCATGTCTTTCTACCTTGTTCACCTCCGAGCCGGTCTACGTTTTCCCATGGATCCTCTTTATATTTCCATAGCCAAAAGATTTAAGGTGCCTCTGAACCAACTTTCCCCAAATGCTATGAGGGCCATCATTGCTTTTAATGTGTTGCTACATAGCTTAGGTCATCGCCCTAAGGCCGAATTTTTTTATTCTTACTTTTTACCCCGCTCGTCAGGGAGTGATTCGGCCGTATTCTATTTCACGCCTAAGAAAGAGGTTTATTTCTTCTCCTCCTATCCTTCATCCGAGAGAGATTGGAAGAAGAATTTCTTCTATATTGCCCCTCCTGAGGGAACTTCCTAGGACTTTCCTCAGGAGCATATTGAAAGGTCAGAGGGTCCCAATTTGTATCCCCTTTCTTGTCGTCTTCATTTTAACCAACAATTGTTGGACTACCTTAATTGGGATGAGTACGATGTGGGGAAGTTAGTGGATCCTCGTTTGTTGTACGGGCTTGCCCTGAGTCCGATTAAGGTGGACATGAGGGGTGAAACCATAGGTAGTTTATTTTTTTAGTGGGATATGTACGCTTTTATTGTTGCTTTCCTTTCCGTATTCTCTCCTGATACTGGTTATGTGTTTCTTTTATTTTGCAGCCGAAATAATGGATGATGCCCATCTTGCTGAATCAAAACGGCGAAGGCAGAGGGCTTCAGGGGCTCTTCCTCTGGTCCTTCCTGCCGCTCCTGGTGCAATACCTCCTGCTACTCCACCGGGATCCCAACTACCTATTGGGAAAACCCCTCCCATCTCTTCTCAGGCCTCCGTCCAGGGTGCTCTCGCTCACGACCCTCCTGCGCCTCTTAGCAGGGACTCGGCCAAAGCGAGGGAAATTGCTGCAGGAAAGAGAGCTGTTGATAGTTCTTTTGACAATCCCCCTCCAAAGCGTAGTAATCATGGAGCTGGTCTTGCTTTTAGAGAGGTTATGCCCTCTCTGACTTTTAATACTACTGAGTCTCCTGCCCTGCGCACCCGTTCCCGGGCTCAAGACCTTCCTCAGACATCTGTGCTGAAGAGCAAGGATTTATCAATCGCCCGCAGTTTTTTGAAGAATATAGCTAACTCCGTGGATCGCCAGCTACTAAAATCCTTCCAAACTCAGGAAAAAATCGATTGGCTTCTCGAGATGTCTCGTAAGATATGTAGCATATATTTCATTCCTTAATTTCTAGGCTTATTACTCTATGATGGCTTATTTCTTATTCTCCTTCTTATTCCTAGTTTTTCCTTCTCGCTGGTGACGCCCTGATCGATGTTAGCCAATCCATTGAAGTGGATGACCTAAAGAGGGACCTGGCCAAGGTGAAAAAGCAAGTAGCTGCGTATTCCTCCCTGGAGCAGTCCTGGCAAAAAGAGAAAGAAAAAACTCTTCTTGACGTTCAAGAGCAGGAGTCGCGTGCTGTAAGGTCCTAGAAGACCAGCTGAAAAGTGCCATGGAGCAACAAGAGTTGGAGGTCCAAGATGCGATTATCCGGGGTTGCCAGATAGGCTTTGAGGATTTTCCCCATTCTCTAGAGGGACAAGCCTTCCTGGAGCAATACAAGGCGAACTTCCTGGCATCCAGCGAGTTCCAGAACATGGTCGATGACATGACCCTGGATTATTTTGAGAAAGGGTTTGAGAGATGCCGATCCCAGTTTGCTGCTGCTGGATATCCTCCTACTGGGAGTGACACCTCCTTTCTGGATATGGATGCCGCGATGGACATTGCCTTGTTGAAGCCTCCTATTCCTCCGGTTAAGAATGTTCCAGGGACATTTCCTCCCGCGGCTATGTAGGGAGCTGGTCCGAATCCTGACCAGGTTGCTAATAATCCTGCTAATCCACCAGCTGAAGAACCTGTTGGCACAGTGGAGAATGTGGTTGATAATGCTCCTGTGGTTGCAGAGTGATTTTGATGCTTTTTATAAAAATAATTATCTTATTTTGGGTTAGGCCGTGTGATGGTTCTTAAGACAAATGTTTTTCTTTTAAGTTGTTGTTTTTGTTGCTCTATGAAGCGTGGGATATTTGTTTTTATTTTCTATCCTTTGGTGGATGTTTTTGATGGTACTTTTATTGTATCTACTTATGCTTCCTCTTAGTTGGAATTACCTGCCCGTTTTTATTGCTAAAAAATGGATGTATGCAAACTTATGTAATCAGCACAACATTATTGGAGGATATCTCCACCTTAAATTGAGCCAATAATTTGGGCCATTTTTTCAAACATGCCTTAGGTAATAACCGTATGCACATATCTACATAGACAAAGAAGTATGTGGCAAGATTTTGTACATATTGGAGATGTTTCAACCTTTTAACTCCCAAAGAATTCTTCTCACCATACCACAATTTCTTTCCCGGGCTTGCACCTGGCCAGTTTGCTACCGGGGGTTTTCCTTCCTTTTTCCTACCTTTTCTCTTGAATCCCCCTTATATCGCCAGGGAGTACGAGTGGACCTAGTGTGTCTCACCCCATCCTAGGGATCAACCAGGAGGTTATCCCCCACCCTTATCACTCCGATCCATCCTTATCTCTCCGAATTTAAGAAGTAGACTGAGAAGTCTTAGACTGAGAAGTCTCCAACCTTATTTCTTCTTTGACCATCCTTATTTCTTTTCCTGGAATGGGGCCAGATGGATCCGCAACCGATTTTCTCCTGACTGGACGGATCTAAGCTACCCACCCAATTTTCCTAAACACCGTCTACTTCACTCCACAAATGCCCCTTTGTCTTCGATGTGTGTGAAAGTGGCAATTTATATGAAATAAAAAGACGCATTTCTATAGGGCACACTTTCTACAAAATAAATCATACAATCAGCAGGAGGTAATTGAAAGGACGAATAAAAGAGAATAGCAACAATATTACTTAGCTTGTGTTGCATATTCTCGCCCTGCAAAGTTGGCTCACAAACTTCCTGACCACTCTCCTGATTAGGAAAATACCATGAATTTAGAAATACTGGACTGCTTTTCCTAGACGTAAAATCTCTTTAGGTTCTGGACGTTCCAAGGGAGGGGAAGTTGCTTCACTTCTCCGTTTTGCAGCTTATAAGATCCTCCTTTTAGCACCCTAGTGACTTTGTATGGATCGTCCCAGTTAGGCCTTAGTTTCTGCACTGCGTGAGTGGCCTCTACTCTTTTCAGGACGAGATCCCCTACCTGAAAATTCCTTTCCCGGACTTTGCTAGCTTGAGACCTTTGGATGCGTTGCTTGTATAATTCAATGCGTAAATACGCCCTAATTCTTCCTTCTTCGATCATGTCCAATTCTTCTCGCATTCTTGCTTCATTTTGTTCTGCATCGAAATGCTCGATTCTGAGGATCGGATCCTAATTTCAGGAGGTATCACAGCTTCCGTGCCGTACATTAACTGGAATGGGCTTTCTCCTGTGGTGGTTTTTGGAGTGGTCCTGTAAGACCACAGTACAGAGGGTAATTCATCCACCCAGCTCCCTCCTGCCTCCTCCAGCCTGGTTTTCAGTCCTTGTACTAGAATCCAATTGGTGACTTCCACCTGCCCGTTTGTCTAGGGATGAGCCACCGAGCAGAATCGCTGCTGAATTCCTAAGCCTTTACACCATTCTCTTAATTTTGCTCCGCTAAATTGTCTTCCATTATCGGCTATGATCTCCCTTGGGATGCCAAATCGACACACAACATTTTTCCATAGGAATCGCATTACTTTTCCTTCTGTGATTTGAGCTAGTGTCTCCGCTTCTACCCATTTGCTAAAATAATCCACCACGACCAGCAGGAACTTTTCCTGGGCTTTTGCCAGGGGGAAAGGTCCTACTATGTCCATGCCCCACCTAGCAAAGGGACATGGGACACTAAGGGGGTTCAGGTACTCAGTTGGTGACACGAAAAATCCTTACGTGTATTAAACAGCAAGTGGACTGGTCGTGTGTAGTAATAAAGTAGATAATAAAGTCCGGGTTGTCGAACCTCAAGGACTTGTATTTTAGTTTATGATTTTAAAGCAATTGAAGAACTTAAACTAAAACAAGAATTAACTAAAATATTATGTAAGTAAGATATAAGAAACAAGATGTCGAAATCAAGATAGCTATGGAAAAGAGCAACTAAGACACATGTGTTGGCATAAATTAATCAATTTTCATTATAAACATGTTCTCATATTATTAGACTAATGTTGCTTTGGTGGAAAAAACCTTAAATAATTACTACCCGATTTCTCGGCTGTAATAATCCTATGATTAATTGATGGTTCTCTAGATATGTCTATCCGAGAATCTAACCAACAATCATGCATTCAAGTTCTAGAATTTCCCGGATTAATCCGGCTAACTGCACCCGGGAATCTCTACCTATCTCTAGGGGCAATTCCCTATTTTTTACGGATTATGTGATGATCCTCTTTGCACCTTAAATTAACTTCTCTCGAACGAATAATTTAAGCAATAAATCATGCATATGGTAGCTAAGCATATGATGCATTCAAACAAGATCAAGACACAAAGCAACAATAGAATTAATATGAAAAACACAATTTATAACTCAATTATCATAATTTAGCCTCAACATGGCCTTAGTTCGAAGAATCTATTTCATCATAAAAGATAAAAGATAGGAACTTAAATTAAGATTCATATTCATAGACAAAAATAAATCTAAATCTAAGAAACTCCCTCGTATTTTTGATGGTTGAACTTCGATCTTCATCTCTTCCATGCTTCTTGATTTCTTCACCTTCAGAGGTTGTTGATAATCTTCATAACTAATCTAAGGATGATGAAGATGATGATAGGATGTGTTTAGGCTCCCCCAATGGGGAATGTGTTTTCAAGTGTGTTTGTAGGATGGCCTCCAATCCTCCTTTTATAGCCAAAAGAATTCACCAACCAAGAACATGTGCTTCCATTCTCTTTTATTTCCACCTACCATTCTCTTGCTTTCCATCTACCAAGAATGTGAACTACCATTCTCTTGTTTTCCACCTACCATTCTCTTACTTTCCTCCTACCAAGAATGTGAACTACCATTCTCTTGTTTTTCACCTACCATTCTCTTACTTTCCTCCTACCAAGAATGTGAACTACCATTCTCTTGTTTTCCACCTACTAAGAATGGGAGCTGCCACTTTCGTATTTTTCAGCGCAGGGATAGTGGTTTATTCATAAACTTCTCCACAGACCTCCGAATTGGATGATTCAAGTACCCATGTAAAGATAAGACATAGATCTAAAACTTTGTAGAAGGACACTTCATCCAATTCTGTCTCTAAAAATATCAAAATGGCGTTCCAACGTGGAGGTTATTTCTGATTTGGCGCCCAGGTGTGCGGAAATGGTACTAAAACATGATTTTGGCTAACTCCAACTTATTTGTTGTTGTTTGGTCGTGGAGGTGTGAAACATCTTGGCGTAAACTTGTTTTATACAACATTTTTCCACCCTTTCTTCAATTGTATCCACTTAAGGCCTGAAATCACTTAATGCACGAATTAAACGCACAAGTGACAAAATCAAGTGATAAATGAACCTAAAACATAAACGCAAAGGGGCTTAAAAACACGTAAAAATGACTCCTATCAACTCCCCCAAACTTATCATTTGCTCGATCTCGAGCAATAAAAGGTCTAGGGCACAAAAAACATCATCAACCAAAAGGAGAAAACAAAAACAACAAACGAACTCACTTTTGTGGAGTAAACGATTGCACTTAGCATGTGCAACAAGCCTTTAAACCTTTGAGTTACCTCAAAGGACGAGTTATAGTCTCGTGAGGGTTTGCAGACGATATACCCACAAAATCTAACAAACTTTCAATCTCAACCAGATGAATACATCTCAACATAATTAACAAAAATAAATGGCACAAAATCATCCTTTTACAGCTCACAAATATATATACATATCAACTACTTTTGCTCATGTGACACCAATACTGGAAAAGACTCCATAGGGTGTAGTGAAAATAAATCTAAGGTATTATAGTCGAGAGGCATCCTTACCAAATTTTGGACATTAATCCCATATCTATCAACTTTATGATCAAACACAAAGCATAAGAATCATAAAAAATCTCATAGCCATTTAAATTTTATTATCTCAAACATTCAAACTTTCAATTCATATAAAACTTTCCAATTAACTTCATTAAGGCTAGATCATGTGCAATGTTTTATTCCATTAGGCTTTCTATGACACCCATATAATAAGTTTTAGATCAATGACTCCCAAACTAGATAGTTTTAGGGCATTAAGTGTAAAGACACTCCTAAGAATTTAATCACTCGAGTGTCAAAGGCCACGAAATAAAACTAGATCTTTTAAACAATTCGCTTGTTTTTTGGCTTGAGCTTAGCTCAAATTAGCATAATAGTACAGTATATAGGCATGAAACTTTTCACCTCCAGTACATATTAGCCTGACCACTTGTGGTCATACCAAACTTCAACCTTTTTAATTCATTGTTTAGCATAAAAAAATTACTACTCAACTTATAACCTTATGAAAAATCTAAGTTAATTTTTTCGGGAAAAACTCCTTAAGTGTCTCAAGATGGTTATCCTCTCAACTCCTCTACCCTCGATTTATTGTGCAATGTGAATCATCTAAGAAATCAATCTTAGTCTAGGGTCTCCATGAGCAATTTCAAAGATATATATGTTCCATTAAATTCAAATTATTTCAAGAAATCATACCATTTGTAAAATTAATCAATTTAAATGCATCAATTGGAAGGACTAAAAAAAAAATCATGCTTGATTTTCTCAACATAAACACATATAAACATGATAGCATACAAAATCCCCCAAACTTGAGCTAAACGAGGTACACATGACATGAAAAAAATAGCAAACACATGGTGATCAATCATATGAATGTATTAAAACCACAAAGTACTACCCACATATACCTCCAAACTTAAACTCAACATTGTCCCCAATGTTGTCTCACATAAACGCATGCAAAAGGTATAAGAGTACTTACAATCAAGGATTGTTGAAAAACAATCCTTCATCACAAATATGTTCCAAATCAAACTCATCTCATCAAAATAGGCCTCTCAAAACAACGGGAAATTGCTACTAACATGTTCAACATACTTATCAAACAAACCATCAAGCATATTAAAACACATGCCAAAAGTGCATGCTTAGACAAAACAAATAAAACGAAAAGCAAAAACAAACAAATAAAGCAAAAAAAACAAACAAAAGAAAACTCACAAAGCTTGGGTTGCCTCCCAAGAAGCGCTCTTTTAAAGTCACTAGCTTGACTTTATGTAAGATAATGGCTCAAGGCGGTTTATGTATGAATGCCTTATTCGTTCTCCAATCCACTATTGGGTATCGCTTCAACCTTTTGCCCTTTGTAGTGAAGATTGACCAATTATTTGTGCTACATATCCTAGGGTTAGACCAAGCAATCATCCACTCACGAGTTTTTTTATGGTCCCTCAATACCTCTATTACCTTTTCTTCCTCATGCTCCGGATGGTGGTGCAGATTTTTCTCCAAGCTAGAGATAATGTCTCGTTTTTCTTCAACAATCACCTTGACATATTTTAGCTCCATCATGTATGGATGTTGAAGATTATTGGCTCGTTTTTCATGAAAGTGCTCAACACTAAAAGGATCAAAAACATCAATGTGTAAAGACAAATCAAAATCAATTAGATGCTCAAAAACCTCATAGTTATCGAAATTAACCATGTCATCTCCTACATTCAATAACAACTTACCATCGTCGGCATCAAATACCGATTTACCTGTGGCTAGGGAAGAAAGTAAAGAAATGTCAACACCCTCAGAAAGGATAGGAGTCGAATGCTCATCGTTGGAGGAATTTGCTTTCGAATTTTCCAACTTCATTTCATTCAACGTCACGGTGTTGAATTCCTCCTTTTGATCTATCTCAGTGGTACCAAACAATGCCCATGGTACTTTCTCAGATATGTCGCTCGTTAGTTGCTTGAGTTGATGATTCATTTCCTTCATTTCCCGCCGTGCGTCCTTCATCATAAAGTGGAGCTCTCCAATGGTGTTATCAAGTTGTTCCTCCGGAGTAAGAATTCTTTCTTGGTAATGTTGTGGAAAGAACCCTTGTGCATAACACGCTTCAATGACGTTTTGGAGCCATAATTGATTCTCCGGTAGTGTCATATCAGGAAAATTGCTATCCTTTGCGAATTGAATGACGCTTTGCAGCCATAATTGATTCTCCGGAAGGGTCATATCTGGAAAATTTCTAGCCATTGCGAGGTAATAGTGTAAGAAAAAAATAAAAATAATAATAATAAAAATTTTTAATAAAAATAAAATAAATACTTAAAACTTGCAATAAAATCAAAAACTAAAATTAAACAAGTCCCCCGCAACGGCGCCAAAAACTTGACACGAAAAATCCTTACGTGTATTAAACAGCAAGTGGACTGGTCGTGTGTAGTAATAAAGTGGACAATAAAGTCCGGGTTGTCGAACCTCAAGGACTTGTATTTTAGTTTATGATTTTAAAGCAATTGAAGAACTTAAACTAAAACAAGAATTAACTAAAATATTATGTAAGTAAGATATAAGAAACAAGATGTCGAAATCAAGATAGCTATGGAAAAGAGCAACTAAGACACATGTGTTGGCATAAATTAATCAATTTTCATTATAAACATGTTCTCATATTATTAGACTAATGTTGCTTTGGTGGAAAAAACCTTAAATAATTACTACCCGATTTCTCGGCTGTAATAATCCTATGATTAATTGATGGTTCTCTAGATATGTCTATCCGAGAATCTAACCAACAATCATGCATTCAAGTTCTAGAATTTCCCCGGATTAATCCGGCTAACTGCACCCGGGAATCTCTACCTATCTCTAGGGGCAATTCCCTATTTTTTACGGATTATGTGATGATCCTCTTTGCACCTTAAATTAACTTCTCTCGAATGAATAATTTAAGCAATAAATCATGCATATGGTAGCTAAGCATATGATGCATTCAAATAAGATCAAGACACAAAGCAACAATAGAATTAATATGAAAAACACAATTTATAACTCAATTATCATAATTTAGCCTCAACATGGCCTTAGTTCGAAGAATCTATTTCATCATAAAAGATAAAAGATAGGAACTTAAATTAAGATTCATATTCATAGACAAAAATAAATCTAAATCTAAGAAACTCCCTCGTATTTTTGATGGTTGAACTTCGATCTTCATTTCTTCCATGCTTCTTGATTCTTCACCTTCAGAGGTTGTTGATAATCTTCATAACTAATCTAAGGATGATGAAGATGATGATAGGATGTGTTTAGGCTCCCCCAATGGGGAATGTGTTTTCAAGTGTGTTTGTAGGATGGCCTCCAATCCTCCTTTTATAGCCAAAAGAATTCACCAACCAAGAACATGTGCTTCCATTCTCTTTTATTTCCACCTACCATTCTCTTGCTTTCCATCTACCAAGAATGTGAACTACCATTATCTTGTTTTCCACCTACCATTCTCTTACTTTCCTCCTACCAAGAATGTGAACTACCATTCTCTTGTTTTTCACCTACCATTCTCTTACTTTCCTCCTACCAAGAATGTGAACTACCATTCTCTTGTTTTCCATCTACTAAGAATGGGAGCTGCCACTTTCGTATTTTTCAGCGCAGGAATAGTGTTTTATTCATAAACGTCTCCACAGACCTCCGAATTGGATGATTCAAGTACCCATGTAACGATAAGACATAGATTTAAAACTTTGTAGAAGGACACTTCATCCAATTCTGTCTCTAAAAATATCAAAATGGCGTTCCAACGTGGAGGTTATTTCTGATTTGGCGCCCAGGTGTGCGGAAATGGTACTAAAACATGATTTTGGCTAACTCCAACTTATTTCTTGCTTGTTTGGTCGTGGAGGTGTGAAACATCTTGGCTTAAACTTGTGTTATACATCATTTTTCCACCCTTTCTTCAATTGTATCCACTTAAGGCCTGAAATCACTTAATGCACGAATTAAACGCACAAGTGACAAAATCAAGTGATAAATGAACCTAAAACATAAACGCAAAGGGGCTTAAAAACACGTAAAAATGACTCCTATCAGTTGGCCTATGTATAAGGTTGGCGTGCTTCTGACATTGCTCGCACTTCCTTACTAGCTCGACTGCATCTTCCCTAACGCGCGACCAGAAGTACCCTGCTCGTAGAGCTTTTCCTGCCAAAGATGCTCCTACTATGTGGCTGCCACAGCATCCCTCGTGAATTTCCCATAGGATATAGTCTTATTCCTCCTTCGAGTCACAATTGAGGTATGGCTGGACGTAACCTTTTTTATAGAGCACGCCCTCTATCATAACAAAATTTTCTGCCCTGACAGGCATCATTTGCTTATTATATTTGTCCTCTGGTAAATCTCCCTTGGTGTGATATTGTATGATGTCCTTCCTCCAGTCCGTGATTTCCCCAATGTTCATAACCTCCTTCTCCGTGCTCGGCTTAGCTACTGCATGGATGGTGATTTGCCTGGTTTTACAGTCCATGACTGCACTTCCTAACTTCAATAGGTAGTCTGCTTTGGTATTCTCACTCCTGGGAATTTGGTGTATCTCTAACTTGGTAATGTTTTTCCTTAGTATTTCGATTGTTTCTAAATATTTTGCCATCCTCGCCTCCTTGACCTCGTAGGTGCCCTCTATTTGCTTAGTCACTAGTTGAGAATCTGAATATACGATTAAATTTTTACCCCCTCTTTCAGGGCCATTTTTAGTCCGATGATCAGGGCTTCATACTTCGCCTCATTATTAATGGCCTTAAATTCAAATTTATCGCATATTCCAGCTGGTATCCTTCAGGAGTTGTCAACACAATTCCAGCTCCACTTCCTCCAAGAGTGGCTGATCCATCTACATGAAGTAGCTAGACCTTCTCCTTGTTATCTTCTATGAGTTCAGGCTGAGTCATCTCCGTAACGAAATTAGCTAAAGCCTGGGCTTTTATCACAGTCCGAGCTGAATATTCAATCTCGAATTCACCTAATTCTACCGCCCATTTTACCAATCGTCCTGAATTTCCTGCTTTTCCTAGCACCATTTTCAGCGGCTGGCTGGATTTCAAGATGATTTTGTGCAATAGAAAATAAGGCTTCAGTCTCCTTGCTATGATTACGAGGGTTAAAGAAAATTGCTCAATCTCCGAATATCCAGATTTTGTATCATTTAGCACCTTGATGATGTAATAGACTGGTATTTCTGTCCTAACTTCCTCCCTGACCAGCACAGAGCTAATAGCGTTCTCAGCGACCGATAAGTATAATATTAAAGGCTCTCCCTTCACTGGTTTGGTCAACAAAGGCAATTGCTTCAAGCATTCCTTCAGCTCCCTGAAAGCTTGCTGGCATTCCTTTGTCCACCTGAATCTTTTCGCTTTCCTTAGCACCTTGAAGAATGGTAGGCTCCTTTTTGCTGACCTAGAGATAAAACAGCTAAGTGCCGTCACTCGTCCTGTTAGACTTTGTACCTCGTTGAAATCCCAAGGCTCAGTCATGTTCTAAATAGCTTTGATTTTTTCTGGATAGACTTCTATCCCTTTTTCCGTAACCATGTAGCCAAGAAATCTTCCTCCCTTGATTCCAAAGGAACACTTTGCTGGATTTAGCTTCATTCTATATCTTTTCAATGTTTCAAATGTCTACTGCAGATCCTCCACATGGGCGTTTGTCATCTTGCTTTTTACGACCATGTCATCAACATACACCTCTATATTCTTGCCTATTTGGTCTTTGAACATCATATCCCCCAGTCTCTGGTATGTTGCTCCTGCATTTTTTAACCCAAATGGCATGACCACATAGCAGTAGGTGCCGAATGAGGTGATGAAGCTAACCTTCCTCCTATCCTCCACCTCCAGAAGAATCTAGTGGTACCTGCTCTGAGCATCCATCGTGCTAAGCAGCACGAAACCTGCTGTTGAGTCCACTAGCTGATCAATCCTAGGTAGCGGGTAGTGATCCTTTGGGCAGGCCAGGTAGAGATCTCAGAAATCGATGCACATCCTCCATTTGGATTCCCCTTTTAGTTCCAGCACCACGATGGAGACTCATTCTGGAAATTGTATCTCCTCGATGTGCCCTGCCTTTAGCAGCTTATCCAATTCTCCCTTGATTACTGAGTCCTTCTCCGGTCTGAAATGTCTCTTCTTCTGGATAACGGGCTGCGCGTCAGCGTAAACATTGGGGTGATGCTCGATTACGGCTGGGTCTATTCCTGTCAGGTCGTTAGGCAACCAGGAAAAGACCTCGGCATAATCTCGCAATAATTTTATAAGCCTTTCCTTCAGATCCTCCTCCAGGTGGGATCCAATCCGCACTAGTTTAGAAGCATCTCCCAGTATGATTTCAACGTTCATGAGTTCTCCTATGGGCTCCACGTGCGCGGATATCCTTTTTTCTGCCTCTCTTTCTCTTTTTTCCATCTTTCGCTTTTTGTCCTCCATTGTTCTATCTCCTTTTTTCAACGAGGTCAAGTAACATTTCCGTGCGGCATGTTGGTCTCCTGCAACTTCTCCTACCCCCTGGGGTGTAGGAAATTTGATTTTCATGCTGGGGATAGATACCGCAGCTCTGAATAGTACTAGAGATGGTCTTCCTAAAATGACATTGTATGTTGAGGGCGTATCCAGCACCAGGAATTTCACCAACTTAGTTACTCTGTTAGGAGGCTGTCCTAAGGACATGGGCAGTGTGATTTGTCCCATTGGCAGAATCGATTCTCTTGCAAAGCCATATAGTGGGTTGTTTACTACTTCCAGCTTGGCATCTCCCAGAGTCATCTGCTGAAATCCCTGATAGAAAAGGATATCTACAGAACTCCCGCTATCAATGAATACTCTATGCACGCTATAATTAGCTATTGTGATGGTGATAACGAGAGCATCATTATGAGGCACTTGGATGGTGTAAGTATCCACCATGCCAAAGCAAATCTCCTTCTGCAGACGTTCCTGGTTAACGTTCAGGAAATTGGCAGGAGTGCTTTCCACCTGTCTTGCAATCCTTCGTAAAGCTCTTCCTGATTCCGATCCTCTAGATATCATGTGAATCGTTGCTAGTGGTTTGTTTCCATCCGTGCTGGGGAAAGTTCTCACATTGTTACCTCCTCCAAGAGAGTTGGCTCCGAGAGGTTGGGGGAAATGTCCCTGGTTCCCTGATCCCACTCTTCCTAATCCTCTTCCTGAAGCTCTTCCCCAGCCTCGCCCTGGGAACCAGGCCGCTCCTCTTCCTCTGCCCACAGGTCCATTATTGTTGCTATTTTTAGCTCTATTATTATTTATTAAGAATTCTTTCAAGTTGCCTATTTTATTTAAGCGTTCTAGTTCCAAAGCTAATGCTCTACAATCATCCGTGTGGTGACCCACCTCCCGATGGTATCGGCAGTAAGGTCGGTTAGAAATGCTTTGAGAGTTACTTCCTGGGGTAGCTAGCCAACGTATTAGACCTTTGTTCTCTACTTCCATCAATTGTTGTGTTAACGTTCTTGGTACCGGGAGGGGAGGTCTGAATGAGACTCACCCTCCATTCATAGGTCCTTGGGAATGTCATCTCCTTGCTTCTTCACTCTTGGAATTTTCCTGGTTTTCTCCCTCTCTCCGCTCCTTCCTCATTTCCGCCCTCCTGGTTAGCTGGGCATCCTCCATGTTAACATACTTGTCAGCACGACTAAGTAACTCCTCGAAATCTCCCGCTGGTTTTTTAGTTAGTGATTTGAACAAATCCATCACGTAATTAAGCGTTGCGTGAATGCACTTGTTTTTAGATCGGCAGTAGCCGATGGCACCTCCACGGTGGTGACACGCTAAAAGCTAACGTGCTATGATAGCAAGTGCACTAGTCGTGTGTAGTAATAAGTGTGGACGAAAAGTCCGGGTTGTCGAAACACGGAGACTTGAATTCTAGTTTATGATTTTATACAAAAAAACAACTACAATAAAAGTAAAATGAGATTGAAACGCGTAAGATAAGAACAAGGTTATGCAAATGAATTAAAACCAATTATAAAGGGAGACTAAGGCACATGCTAGGTCCAAATTGATCAAATATACTTATAAAGGCTCTTGTTGTAGAATTACTCTTATATTGTTATGGTGAAAACTCCTAAGGTAGAGAATAACCGATGTCTCGCGTATAAACTCCTATACTTAGATCGTGATTTTCCAAATATCCCTATCCGGAAATCTAACCACTAAACATGCATTAATGTACTAGAGTTCACTCGATTTGAATCGAACGACTTCACTCGGGAATCTTTACCTATGTCTAGGGCAATTCCTCATTAGTTGCGGGTCATGATGTGAATTTCTTGCACCCTAAGTCAATTTTCTCCCGAAATATTAACCTAGGCATAAGATTCTAACATATAGTGATCAAGTATATGCAAGATAGACAAAAACACAATTCACATCACATAACAATATAAGAACAACCTCAACAATCATCTATTATAAGCATATATCACAATTTGGCCTTACATTGCCATAGTCTTATGAATTTAGTTCATAATGGATAATATGAAAAACATAAATGAATTAATACACATGTTCATAGACATAATTGAAATGAAAAGCTATAAAAACTCCCTCAAAAGTGAATAATGATGGAACTTCAATTGAATCTTCCTTCTCCAATGATGATGATGAATCAAGAATCCTTCTCTCTCCCCTCTTTTCTTCTCTATGGATCGGTCACTTCCTCCCCCTCTTCTCCAAGAATCTAAAATTGATAGTGAATGATGAAAAGTATGGGTTCCCCCTCCTTTTATAGCCAAAATTCCACTAAAGTATGCATTAAGAATTCCCATTAAAGTTCCCTAATGAGAATTCCACCTAAGGTGATGCTTAAAGTATGGCTTTTAAGATTCCAACCAGCTATAAAATGCTGAACTTTCGGCCCTTAAGAATTCCTCCAAGCATAACCATGTGAAAACTTCAACAAACACATGCATGCTGCCATTTTCTTGCTTTCCAGCGCAGTCTTAGTATTTTCCTCATAAAATTCTCCACAGATCTCAAAATTGGATGCTTCAAGTCCCCATGTGCAGATAAAACATATATCTACAACGTTCCAGAAGGACATTTTGTCCAATTCGATCGCTAAGTATACCTAAATTACGTTTCAACATGGAGGTTGTTTCTGATTTGGCGCCCATAAAGTAAATCTACCAAGAAACACACTTATGACAACCCCTCAACACATGTGCTGAATTATGGCCAAAAGTGATTCTTACCCATCATATAATGCTGGAATTTAGGCTGAAAAGGAGTAACATTTGGACTATCCACGCCTAGGCATGACTAGGAGGGCGCTGGGGCGTATCCTGGTACGTGTACTTCTCTGTTCGGCGCAACAATTGTATTTCCTTCATAAATCTCTCCACAGACCTCCGATTTGGATAATTCAAGTTGCCAAGTGAAGATAACACAGAGATAAACAACTTTGTTGAAGGAGACGTCCTCAAATTCGAACTCGAAATATGCATAAATTCTGTATTTGCGTGCGTTATTCCTCTATTGTAGTGATTTTTCACCTTTACTCGATAAGCACACAAATTAAACGCAAATGTGGTATAAATCATGTATAAACCAATATAAATCCAATAAATATGAGGCTCTAAAACATGTAAATTCACACCCTATCAGGTGGCAGCATTAAACCTTTTAACGTAGGATCGTAAAGTTTCCTCACCCTTTTGTTTTATGTTAAAGAGGCTTAGCGGGGTTTTCTCGTGCCTTTTGCTGCTAGCAAATTGATGGAGGAATTTCATGCTGAACTCCAGGAAGGATCAAATAGATCCTTCAGGCAGCTGATTAAACCATAATTGTGCTGACTTAGAGAATGTTTCCAGGAACACCCGACATTTGATGGCGTCTGAGTATCTATGTAACAGAGCGTAATTCCTGAAAGTGTATAAGTGGTCCTCGGGATCTGATGTACCATCGTAGGTCATCATGAAATAAATTTTGAAATCCCGCGATAATGCTTTCAGCATTATGGAGCTAGTAAACGAATCCCCCGATCCATGCGTATCTTTCCTCTAGCTATCTTTTTTTCCACTTCCTCTATCCGCCTTGCCATGAGATCCCATTGGTTTGCCCTCTCCTTAGTTTTCGCACATCCTCCTGGATTTCCTCCTGAGGAGCGAACCGATTTGTGGTTGTTGACCTCTTCGTCGAGATCCTTTTTTCCTCCCTGTCCTGGGCGAGGGCCCCAATTTTTCGTACCATATTTTTCCTCGTGCTTAGAGAATAACCCCTCTCCCCGGAACCTTTCCTGAGGGCCTGCGTTGAGTGGGATCCCATCATCCTGGATTCCCTCCTCATGAAAGTCAATGCGCCGCATCTGGCGGCCTTCCTGGGTAGGATATTTCCTGGGGGTTTTCCCTCTCCTCGTGTATTCGCCTGCTCAACAAAATCCATCCTACCAGCATGTTTTCCAGAGCCATTTTCTGGAGTGAATTCCAGATCGACAAGAGTATTGACGTTTCCAAGTACTTGCTGCACCGGACTTCCTTCCATCCTACCCGGACCATGTGGATCCAGGTTTTCTTTTGCGGCCTGTACGGCTGGACCAATTAGTTCCTGCAATTGCGCCTTAGTTAAGTGATAGGAAGGCGCAACCTACAGGGAGTTTTCCATCCCTACAACTTACGTTCCTGGTGATGGAGAAATGCCATTTTCGCCAATTAAGATTCCACCCCCATGTGCTATGGGGGTCTCCTGCATTTCGCCGATCAAACGCCTAGCCAGGATAGCTGGAGTTTTAGGAGTGTTGTGGCCTTCAATCCCCGGGAGCAACGCCTCCTTATTCCCCATCACATCCAAAGTTCCGTCCACGTCCTTAGTATTGAGACCTGCCATCAAGCTTGCTAAAAAGAAAAGAACAATGATGAAAAATTACGAAAAATGTACCTCAAGCCTTGAAGCTCAATTTCCCACAGATGGCGCCAATTGATGTACGTGGGATTTACACCAATAATATTTGTATATTTTTATTGCGAGAAATTGAGTAAAGAAGTAATAAAACTATATGAAAAATAGAGAGTAAAAATGTGTAAGAATGCAAAAGTTGTAAGAGTTGTTTATTGATCATCTATCATGGATATTTATACAAGCTAGATGGCTTTTATACAAGTATAGTATGTTAATCCTGCTGATTTCCTTCATGCCGCTATTTATGGTAGCTGGAACTATTTCTGGAAGCTTTGGGTGTCCTGAAATCATGCTGAAATGCGTCCTGTGAGGTCATATTTTAGGAAGGCCGAATCTTCCTTATTTGGTAAAAGTTTGACTGATTTTCCTTGATTTAATTGGATCTTGATTGGATATTGTCTTCTTAATTGATTCCTTTCCTTGTAAGGCTTTGACTTGGGCTCCACTCCTAATTAATTGAATGAGGCCGAAAATATAAGGCCTTTGGGCCGAAATATACCAATAAAATAGGAAGAATACGAAATATTCCTTTGGTTTATCAGCTTGGACCAATGGATAATATCGACCCACATCAATATTAATCTACATTCCAAGTAGATGAATTTGGTATATTTATTTGCTCAAATCAAATATAAAATGAATCAGAAATTAATGTCCAAAGTAGGCCACTTAAACTAGTTAAAATGAGAACCGGGTCTTGGGTCCCACCTGTGCACCTTGTGGATGTGATTAATACACATCACTTATTTTATTTTTTTTGAATTAAAAAATAAGTGATGTGTATTAATCACATCCACAAGGTGCACAGGCCAGCGCCCAAGACCCGATTTATGCAAGAATTTTCCATTTGAATGTTAGTGACATGTGGGAATATGGGAAAGCCTATGAGAGGCTTGTCCCACGTAGGGTTTATAAATCATTGGATACATTTTGGTTTGGGCCCTTAGGGAACCACAATTTTGTGGATGTAGGAGGACCTATGCAAGGCTTGTTGGGCCACCAATAAGCCACATGCGCTCTCCACCCGCTCGGCACGGGCGTGAGTCGGATCCATTTCTTGGGCAAAATTCATTTAAATTAATTATTTAATTTAATTTATTTTGTTTTCCTTCCATAAATATTTTGACCATTGGATGAAACGTATACACAGACAGATGCGATCTTATGACTGTTGTTGTGTGATCGATGGACACGATCACACGCGATGCGGTGCACCTGGTCCGCATACACCCTTTCTGCTAGAAAGGTGTCTGTTTCGGCGAAAAGGTGCATGTTTGAGCGAAAAGGCATCTCCAGAGGTTTAACTGAAAAGTTGTGTTTTCTAGCCGACAACTTTTAATCTTCTATAAATTGCCCTCCCCCCCCCCCACCCCAATTTCCAGATTACTCACTCAATTAATTCTTTTCTTCTCTTCTTTGTGCATTTCAAATCTGTTAAGTGAATTTCTTACATAGTTAAGAAGAGAGTTCCAAAATTTTATTTTGTGCGCTGAGTTTTGAAGTTTGTAGTGCTACTACTTCAAAACACTAGTCGTTGAATCTTGGAAAATGATTGCCATATTTCGTAAGCATCGTGAGCGGGGAAATATCATATCAAAGACAAAGAGTCATACTCTTGCTTCGACTATCGTTCTCTAAACATTGTCCCCATACACCTCTTATTTATACAACAATTTTGAAACAATATTTTGAGTGTTTGTGAGAATGTCGACTTGAACGACTCCACCATCTAACGTGACTATTGCCACCATTCTAGCATGGCTACTGCTATTCCCCATGTCCCAGCTCAAAGGGAAAAACTCAAAAAGTTTTCGGGTACAGATTTCAAGAAGTGCCAACAGAAGATGTTTTTTCTATCTCACAAGTCTAATCTTTTAAGGTTTTTGAGTGAGGATGCTCCTACTATTTTTGAGAACGAGATGGACCCCCAAGCTAGAGGTACTTGGGATGCTTGGAATCATTGTGAGTTTTTGTGTCGCAACTACATCCTCAATGGTTTGGACGACATGATCTAGAGTGTGTACAATTTGTTCAAAATAGAAACGGCTCTATGGGAGTCTTTAGATAAGAAGTACAGAACCGAGGATGTCGTATTAAAGAAATTCGTGGTCGTGAAATTTTTGGACTTCAAGATGGTTGACACTAAAACAATGATGAGTCAAGTGCAAGAGCTTCTAATCATTATGCACGAAACTGTAGAAAATATGTTGCTCTGTGAATCCTTTCATGTGGTTGTAATAATCGAGAAGCTATAACCGGGATGGAAGGACTTCAGGAACTATCTCAAGTATAAACGCAAAGAGATGAGTCTTGAAGAATTGATAGTTAGATTTTGGATTGAAGAAGATAACCGGTCGTCTGACAAGAAGTACACAAAGTTGCCTATGGAGGCTAAGGACAAATTAGTGGAGCCAAAGGCTGATAAAAAATGTAAACATTCCAACAAAGGCCGTAAGAATGATAAGGTGAAAAAGGTTAAAGGGAACTGCGACAACTGTAGAAATCCGAACCATTAGGCTAGGGACTGTCGTCAACTGAAAAAGGCTCAGAACCAAGCTAACCAAGCAAATTTGGCCGAGGACAAACGAGAACCTGTCAATTTTTTGGAGCTCGATATCACCATCGTAGTGTTTGAAGCCAACTTGGTAGATAACCCCAACGAAGGTGGATTGATACTGGAGCTACCCGACACATATGTGCCCAAAAGGAGATGTTTTCAACATATATGTGTTAGGATTATGCCCTCCATGCCATAAAGGAATTAGATTAATTAGGGCATTTACCTTTATGTTATACAAACTCTTATTTATTAATAAGTCCTGAGTAATCAAGAGGGAGCTTCTGTCCCTCAATGGTTAGAGGAGAAGGACATTAGAAGTATCGGTTCCTTGTTTACTTAAACTAGAGTTCGCAAGTTTAAGAGTCTTAATTGGGCATTAAGACCAGACTTGTATGATGCAAGCATTAACAAGGAGTGTCAGTCGGTTACTTTGGATAGTGGGAGCTTGGTCATAGATATATCAATGAAATTTATATATTCGAACACGACTCGCCGTAATTCAATCACATGGGTAATTACTCATTGACTGTCAATGATTGAATTACTGGTCACGGTAATGTGCGTGAGCCTTAGACCTGAGGATTCATGAAGATTGGACTTGTGAAACTGAATGAGTTATTAGAGTAGTTACATCCAATTCACCCTTTGGTAGGATCAACCTCGAAGTGAGGTTCAGAAGGACAAGTGGCAATTATTCTGTGATTGGCAATATGAGATTCACTATCTCGAGTAGTAACGAGTTAACGTCCTGTGCTATCGTAGGTAAATGAAATTATAAGTCTTTGGCTAAATTAAGAGAACTGACTTATGCATAGTATATAAGGGTAGTTCAGTAATTTTGTCTTCCTATGATTCATAAAGCACAACATCGAGTCCTGTGAGTTTAACATAATCTATGACTCTCACTTGATAGGGATGTTACAGTCAAAGGCTTATACTCACAGGGTGTCTGTGATCTAAAAGTTCGTATTGATCTATTCATTTCAATTGGGTTTCGATGTGAGTCCATGAGACTGGCTATGAGACACTCACATATTTGGTTCCCTCCCAATGTCATTTGAGACGAACCTAAATAGACGCGCTTTAAAGGAATTGAGCGAAAAAAATTCTTTCGTTGTCAAATATATAGAATAGGTAATTTGCCATTTGATGAGCAAATTAACTTATTTGATTAATTGGATTAATGAAAATAAATTAATAATAAATAATTAGATGTATTTATTATGAACACATTAATTTATTTGATTAATTCAATTAATGAAATAAATTAATTATAAATAATTAGATGTATTTGTTATACTCATCCTATTCTAAATTAATAATTGGATTATTTAATTTAGATGATTATTAATTAGGGTCATATCTTAATTAGATTAAAATATGTTAGACCTAATTAATAATTGGACTAAGTTGTAAGTCAACTTAGCCCAATAAGGGATCAGGTGGGCGTGTTTGAGCGTGTAAGTGAGGAGTTGGATGGGCTCAAAGAATTAGTTAATTCCAAGCCCATCATTCCTTATATATACCTAACTGCCTAATTCAAAAAACCCTAACTCTTACAATTGACTTGACAGCAAAGAAAGAAGAAGAGAAAAATTTCTCTCTTCCCCCTTGTGTAGCCGTTGGCCTTGGAGTCCCAAAGGTGGAGGATTTTTCTTCTCCGGCATGATATCTAGAGGCAGGAGTTTATCAATTACTGTCATCCGGAAGATCAAGTTTTTGAATCAAATCAAAAGGTTAGTGAAAAGATGAAATTTGATTTCATCTTCTTGTTAAATTTTGAATTTATTTAAATCATTAAAACCAAAAAATGATCCGAATGTGAATCTGAATTTGTATTTATATTTCTGCTGCGCATGAACCAGGATTCACAATAATATGCATATTAGTGGTAAGAAGCTATTTATGGGGAATTCTTCTACTCTCCAATTGTTGGTCTTGGTAAAGTAGTACTAAAGATGACTTCCAGAAAAGAGCTGACTCTCACTGATGTTTTCCATGTTCCCGATATCCGAAAGAATTTGGTGTCTGGTTCATTGCTAATGAAAAGTGGTTTTAGACTAGTGTTTGAGTCAGATAAGTTTGCGCTCACTAATAGTGGGTATTTCTTAGGCAAAGACTACCTTGAGAAGGGCTTATTTAAGATGAATGTAATGAACGTACTTCGTAACTTTCAAAGTAATAAAATTCCATCTTTTACTTACTTGATTGAGTGTTCAAATTTATGGTATGTTAGATTAGGACATGTGAATTTTAACACTTTACGTAGACTTGTAAGTTTGAAATTACTACCTACATTTAAGATTGATGTTCATGACAAGTGTGAGATTTGTGTTGAAGCTAAATTAGCCAAAACACAGTTCCATTCTGTTGAAAGGAACAACGAGCCCCTAGTACTTATTCACAGTGACATTTGTGATTTAAAGTTTATGCAAAACTAGAGGTGGTAAAAAGTATTTTATTACTTTTATTGATCATTGCACATACTACTGTTATGTTTACTTGCTAAGAGGCAAGGAAGAGGCCGTTGTTAAACACTATAAGAATGAAGTTGAAAATCAACTTAGTCATCGAATTAAAAGTATTCAAAGTTATAGAGGTGGTGAATATGGAGCACCATTTGATGAATTTTATCAAGAACATGGCATCATACATCAAACTACTACCTCTTACTCACCCCAATCAAATGGTGTTGCTGAAAGCAAAAATCGTACGCTAAAGGAGATGATGAATGCTATGTTTACAGGCTTACCCCAAAACATGTGTAGAGAAGCGATTCTCTTAGCCAACTACATTCTAAATGAAATTCCACACAAGACTAGGAGTGAAACTCCATATGAATTATGGAAAGGTCATAAGCTTTCCTACAAATACTTAAAAGTATGGAAGTGTTTGGCAAAAGTAGAAGTACCTAAGCCCAAATATGTAAAAATCGGGCTGAAAATGATTGATAGCATATTTATAGGATATGCTCATAATAGTAGTGCCTATAGATTCTTGGTACAAAAATCTGACATTCCCGATGAACATGAGAATACTATCATAGAGTCGAGGAATGCCTTATTTTTCGAGGATATCTTTCCTTGTAAAGAAAGGAAAGAAGTAAGTTCTAATAAAAGAATTTATGAATCTACGAGTGATTCACATCAAAGTATTGAAGAACCATGATGTAGTAAAAGGACAAAAGTAGCTACAACTTTTGGTCCCGACTTTCTAACTTACATGTCAGAAAATGGTCCAAGGATAATTAAATAAGCATTGTCTAGTCCATACACACAGCTCTGGAAAGAAGCTATAAATAGAGAAATAGAATCCATCATGCAAAATCATACCTGAGAATTAGTAGATCTTCCTAAAGGTAGTAATCCATTGGGTTGTTGATGATGTTAAAAATTGTCAGTCATTGAATGTCACGTGTTTGACCATGTGGGATGGTGGAACCAGTCCAACGCACTACAAACTTGGTTGGGGGTTGATGAATGTATAGACTTCACTCGAATGTAGCGAGCTGCCTACGTACCCGTGAATGTGGGGTCAAGTCAATTCGAAGTTCAGTATTGGTTTTACTCTTAGTTCTTGCTAGTGGATTTGTCTGGAGAGACTAGATAATGAGCCTTTCCCAGCTCCTCCAAGGTATTTATAGGGAGCTGGTAGTAGGTCATGGGCCATGGGCTTAGCTTTATCAGCAGTCCATCAGGCTTCATAATAATCCCTTTATTATGCCTTAGACTAATAAAATAGCCCAAGTATTCTTATTAGATCGTCAGCCCTTTTGGGCTTGACTCGTATATTAATCGCGAACTTTAACCCTCGGATAGAGCCCTAGTCTCTGCTGGGGGCAATTAATTACTGTAGTGCCCCTAGACATTTTTGGTGCACATCATAATACCCCTCACTCCCGGGTGTGCTATATAGGATACCCGGGAGTAGAAATATGGATGACAAACGTTGTCTCCTTGGTGGATCTAAGGAGTCACCCTTATGAATGGGGATATCTTGAGTGTTATCTCGCAGTAATGTAGGTTTTGACTTAAAGCAACATCCATAACTACCTTGGGGTCTGACGCCTTGTGGTCAAGTGCCGCGAGGTCGGACGCCTAGGGACCAGATACCTTACAATGCCAAAGTGTGCGAGGTAACTCAATTTGAGTATGCATTTCATGTTTTAGGGGGGGTGCTCTTAAGTTATTAACCTCTGCCCCACTTGACTAGTAGCCTCATAGGAGCTATTATTTTAGATGATGAAGTATTTTGGAGGAATTTTTGCTGGTGAGATATGCCTTAGAAAGAGATGAGTGTGTTCCTGGCCTAAGGGGAGGCTTGCACTTCACCCATAGAAAGCTTGTCGTCTCAAAGGAGAGTTAGAATTATGGGGCCTCTATCTGGGGCTTTAGCACCCCAGAAGGGACCTATAATTTTCTAGACCTCAATCTGGGTATTTGTACTCTGGATGGGACTTAGAATTTGTTAGATTGACCTTTGCCCCGAGGTGAAGGGGCAAGGGTCATTGACTTGTTGCGAGGGGCTTGGAGCTTTTGCTACTAGGTGAGAGTATAAGGTCCTTCGCCTCAAGAGGGGCAAAGTTCTTGGCTCTATGGCGAGTGGGCCAGGTCCTTCACCTCAAGGTGAGGGGACAAAGCCCTTGGCCTCCATGGTGAGGGGGCAAGGTCGTTGGCCTCTATAGTGAATGGGCAAGGTCTTTTGCCTCGAGACGAGGGGTGAAAGTCCTTAGCCTCTATGGTGAATGGGCAAGGTCTTTTGCCTCGAGGAGAGGAGGCAAAGTCCTTAGCCTCTATGGTGAAAGGCCAAGATCTTTTGCCTCGAGGTGAGGTGATAAGGACCCTCATTCCAATGGTAGATCTATTTTCTATGATCTTTTATGCTCGTTGGATGTTTTCTTATGAAATACCCATGAAGTAGGTATGATCCCATGTCAAATAAAAATTTGTTAACTCACTAGGCAGGACATTCCCCATCTTTGAAAGGGATTTCGGTAGTAGGTGGACGTATCGCCCGCGTGTGATAAGAGAGGCGCTTCGTAGCTATCCCCGGTGGCCTCGTGGCTTGGTACTGCGAGGCGGTGCACTTGGCCTCCCGCGGTTGGGGATTTTTCCCGAGGTTTCTTACCTCCAGGTAATTCCTCGTGGTCGTCATTACTTCAACTCATTTTTCCCGTTTAAAATCTTACGGTATATTTTGTAAGTCCATTACTAGGAGATAAGAAGCGTATTGTACAATGTGGCTCAGTGAGCTCTAGCGGGGTGTTTTGTACTCCTTACTTAGTCAGTTTTATGCGCCTTCAGTAGGATTTTATGAGTGACAAGAGTCCTAGCTTCTCTTGCGTCTTGCTATACTTGAGCATCACTTGCTAGCATTTCAGTTAAAAGATACTAACGTTTTATTAGCTGGTTATTCACTAGTGTTTTGAAAGCACTAGCATTTTACTAGTTTGTTTAGACCCACCTACTTGGGAGGTATTTTATATCGAGACTCTTATCCGACTAGGTAGATGTATATCCACACATAGGGGTTATGATGATAGTGAACATTAGGCCGTTAAGACTGGGGGTGGGGGCCCCTAATTTCAACCCTCAGAATTGTTGCCACCCAACTACCACGAGGCTTTTTATGACTAGTGGCTTTTATATGCCTTACGTACATGTTCATGTACTTTATCTTACAGTCGTTTTTTGCTTATATGACTATGAGCTAGTTAAACATTAGCAGCATTCTTGTTTTTTACTTTAGCACATTTTTTAGCCACTCATTAACCCTTCGTAGGCTTTGAGTAAATCATTTATTTTTCTAACCCCGTTGCCTCATGAGCTTTGCCGGGATGCCAATGGTGGCATTACTATGCTCATGACACATTTTACTGTTCCTACCCCTATGATTTGATTTGGTGGGTGGACAAATGATTTTGGTAAGTGGACACTTAGCGCCTTATGCAAATGATTGTCTGCCCCCCACTCCTTAGCATTTTTCATTGAGAAATACTTGGAGTAGTGAGACACTTTTTGCTAATGAAGGGCTAACTTTGAACCTGATTACGCCCTATACTTATGACTTTTGAGCAAGTGGCGTGGTTTGTGACACTCGTAGCCACTTTTTATGTGGAGGCTTGGGTTGCCTCTCTGTTTTTATTCTTAGTGTGACATTGGTCGTCATTTATTCTTAACTGTATAATCTCCGTCCAGAACCTTAGTGGTAGGGGATCCTTTGTGGAGCCTCGACCTCTCTCAATATTGCTGGAAGGATTATCAGGTGGACTATCCTCGTTCGAGTCTTTAGTAGCCCGGGGGATTTTTGTCGTTCCACCCATAATGACCTCTAATAGGGTCAAGGATAATTTGTTAGTGCTTCTATTGGAGGCGTTTCTGGCTCCAAGTTATGAATTTTAGCTTTGGTACTTTGCTATTCCAACGCACAGTTGGTGGTTTTTTCACCGCTGGTAGTTTTTTCACTAGCTAGTCGTTTACTGCTATTGGATAGCTATTCGTTTGCTAGCTATATTTTGTGGGTGGATAATTTTGGCGGGTGGACTTAGCACCTCATAAGGTTCCCTGCCCCCCACTCCTTAGTGTATTTGCATGGTTAACACCTTAGGGAGTAAGGATTGTACGGGATAAATGTTATCTTTCGCTAGTAGAGGGCTAACTTAGAGCTTGATCTCACCCTTTGTGTATGCCTTTTGAGTAAGTGGCGTTTGATTGTGCCTAGTAAAACTATCTTTTGTCTGCTCATTTTTCCATAGTACCTTGTGTTTCATGAGCACTAGTTTAGGTGCTTAGCCATTTTAACACGCCATTGTCGAGATACAGTGAATGGTAGGGGTGATGCCTCTTGGGCATTTTTGCTGTATATGAATTAACTTGTTAGCAATTCGCCTTTTAAAGGCTGGAAATTGCTTGGCCTTGAAATATCAAATTTTCATGGCCTTTGCGCATTAGCTAGCTAGCCTTTGCATATTAACTAGTTACTAGCTAGCTTTTTGTTTATTCCATTCCTACTTCCCTACTACTTGCCCCCTAGTCCTTAGTATGTGAATCATATCCAGGAGTAAGTTACCAAGTGGGATTTCTTTGACACCAAGGGGTTAGGGATGATTCCTTGATAATGATGAGAGCTCTAGGTTAGGTTTGTCGAATGCCGACCCCTGTGATTTTGCAGGCCAATGCCCTGGAGCTTTTAGCTTCACAACTTTTTGCTAGGGTGACCTCTGTCTTAATTTTAAAAGGCGTGGATAGCTACTAATGTTCATTATTTGGCACATGAAGTGAAATATCACCATTGTTATGGTTGTATGAGGTTAGTTATCACCTTAGTTATACTTGTATGAGGTGAATTATCACCTTCTTTATATTGTTATGATTTCGGTCCAGATTCCATGTCGGAGGAAGGGTTGTTTTTAAAACCTCATACCCTCTCGGTAATGCAGGAGGGATCATAAGGTGGGCTAGTTTAAACCCTTGTTATATTTGTTTGAGGTGAGTTATCACCTATGTTATATTGGTATGATCTTGGTCCAGATTCTATGTAGGAGGGAGGATTGTTTTTAAAACCTCATACCCTTAATGTAGGAGGGATCGTAAGGTGGGCTAGTCTGGGCCGAGCTCTCAAGGGTTTGGGGGACATTTTTTTCTCCACCTATGTTAGCCTCAAAAAGGGGGCTTTCAGTTTTATGAAGTAGCTTTAGTCGAAAACAATGGTTTCGAGGAGCATATATATATATATATGTATATTTGTGGGGTGTTGTTAATTCACCCATCGTTAATGTCATACTCTTTCGTATGATGCGAAATGCCTATTATTTAAACAAACCTGGGATATCTAGCTGCATAAAAGTTGATGTGCCTGAAGGCACTTAGCAATCATATGACAAAAACTTAAAACATCCAACACTTAATAAAAATGTGCGGGGGTGCACTTTGGCACCTCAAAACTTAAGTAAAGTTAGTCGGCGCTGGTGGGCGTCCCAACTCAACGCTTGACTTGTTCAATAGTAATGTAGGAAAAAGGATAGTTTTTATTACTTGTTACCTGATACGGCCTCATAAGGCTAGACATCTTGTCAAGCTTAGGGGACGTTTCCCATGGGGTTATCTTACTAATGGTATCCACTGACGGCGAGCCCGTCACTTTGGAGTCTTGTCCATCAGCGATAATTGTTGTATCATTGAAATAGGCGTTGTCTTCTTAGGGTGGCATGTCATGGCACATGTCTTTTTCGTAGACATCTGACTGCTGGGATTTTGACCAAGTATGCACTGAGTTGATCTTGCTCCCCAAGCAAGTTTTCTCTAGCGATATTAAGTTTATCACTACTTGTTCCCCCTTATCGTTGTCATCCAAGTCAAGTATCCTTTTAGGCTTCTTCAATGCATTAGCATAGCACTCTTTTGCTATCTTCACGTCACCAATAGCTTCCTCTGTTCCCACGTGGTTGGAAAACTTGACCCTCATATGAAAGGTGGATATGACGACTTAGAACAACTTTAAGTTCGGCGTCCCCAAAATGACATTGTGGGTGGAGGGAGCTTTGACCACCAAGAACTTCAAGATCGTTGTAGGGCGGGCTAGAATTGCCTCCAAAGATATGTTGATTTGTTGGTGTTTATTGGATTAATTTTGGTTTTAGCTATGTATTCAATATTTGATCTCAATGCTACATTTGCTTGATCACCAAGTGTTTGATAAAATGCCTAGGTTAGAGATCGAGAGATAATAACCTAGGGAAGATATAAACATTGAATACCCTATAGTTAAACCGACTAGAGATAGATTTGGTTTCTTTAGTTGGCTTTCCATTCACGTGGGGAATTCCTAGACCTTAAATGCATCCTCGTTAATTGGGTTTTCATATAGAGATATATAGGAAATCATTACCAAGGGTAGGGTTGCTATGCCAAGAGATTGGGTGGTACGTACGTTAGGGAATTTCGCCTTAGCTAAATCAATCTAATAATCCAATAGAACCTAAATCACAATCGAAATGCATAATTGGTTGAACCATGTGCCTTGATCGCTTCTCTCTATTGTTTCCTCCCTTTATTTGGTGTGACGTTGCCTTAGTTTATTTTCTAGTATTTATTAATTAGTTAATCAACCTTTCTATCAACCGATTTAACTTAGAATTGAGTAATATAGTAGTCTCGGTACTTAGATTATAGTTGTCCCTGCGGATACGATAACCCCGGACTTAGAAATCCACTTTACAACTTACGCGACCTAGTTCTCTTGCTAGGATTTTGTTGTGTCAAGTTTTTGGCGCCGTTTCCGAGGACAACTATGGTATCTAATATCGAGATTCTCTTATTCATTCTGAGATTAGGTCATTTTCTTTTAATTTTGTTTATTTTTAATTTTTGAAGATATGAGTGCTTATAACTTTCAATGGCCATGTCAGGATATGGATTCATCAATCACCACATCAAGCTCAATGCAAATGGAATCCTATGAGCCCTCCTACCATCCCGGTTGGATAAATCACCCAAGCTCAACATGTCAAAATAACATGATACATCCCGGTTGGATAAATCATCCAAGCTCAACATGGAGTTACAACAATGATGCAATGATACTTTCATCGGGGTTTGACCATGCCGGTAGCTTTCCTTACCAACAACATGATAGTTTTCATCAACAAGAGCTAGAGACGAGGTCTAAAATTGAGGCCTTGGGGAATGAATTTAGTGTATGGGTACAAGCTAGCATAAAGGAGGCAAAAGCAAGTTTCGAGGAGTCAGAAGCTCGTAGCAAGGAAGTGGCAAGATTAGTAAATCAAGCAGTCAACTTATGGAAGGAGAGAGCGCCTTGCACCATGGAGAGTAGCACCAAAGAGAATGAGGCATCCCTCCATATAGAAGTTGAACAAGGTCTTGATTTAGAACTACAATGTCTACATCCTATCACTGAAGAAGAACCACATCCCGAATCCATGTGTGTCAAAATAGAGGCAAAAAACAACAGAGCATACACGAATGAAGAAAGAGATTTTTAAATCCATTTCACGACATGGCCAAGAAAGAACATTAGAAATATTCAAGAACCCAATGCCACCTACCATCATATCCCTTGAATTCTTAAGGGAATCCATCAATCACCGGAGGGATATAGTGGAAGATGGTCAAGTCAAAGTATGCAACTTCAATGATTCATCCGAGACATACACCATGAAATCAAGTGATACTACGGGTGAGAATGACAAAATCATAGGGTATATAAATCACTTGGAGATTTCACCATTGAGGTTGCCAACGACAAGACTAGGGGAGTTTGAGACAGTCACACACCAATTGTATCCATCAATTGAAGATCCCCCTCCTCTAGAATTTACACTTTACTCTTTGCATTTCAATTACATATTTATAGAAGAGAATTTGTGCTCACTTTTGATTATTCCAGGTTTTATGATAAAGATTGGAGGGGATATGCCATTACGCAATTGGAAAAAGCATAAGAAAACTCGTCCCTACAAAGTTGGCATTGCTCCTTACAATCCACCGTGAGCAATGCAAGGAGTCGAGCTAATGACGTTAAACAAGCGCTTCTTGGGAGGCAACCCAAGTTTCTTTTATTGCTTTCTTTCTTTTCTTTTGTGCCTTCGTTTTGTTTTCTTCCCCGTTGACTCGATTTGATATGGTTTCCTTTAAGTTTTCTCTCGTTCAGGTTTTGATCACAGTTTAATCCTGGGATATAAGCCCACCACCGTGCTCCCTCCATTTCTCTCCATTTTAGGGTTGTATCGCTTATCCCTCTTACCTTGCATTTATTTCATGAACATTGAGGACAATGTTTAATTTAAGTTTGGGGGTATAACCTTGTTGATTTTGAATTCATGAATTGGTGCACCTTTGCATAAGAGCATAATGCGCTTGAATATCTCTACTCTCTCAAGGTCAAAGACCCTTATCTGTGGTCAACATGTCATATGTTGTGACTTGAAAGCCCTTTTTAGTCATGCTTATGTGATTTTTTTTTTGAGGATTTAAAGCGTTGAACTTTCAATTTTGTTGATTTTGAAGTGTGTATTAATGTTGTGAAGTCATAAAATGATTTAGGCCATCTTTCATTGTCGTTGGCCTTACATTTTGGCTTTCTCTATATTGCATAATCTCTAGACCTTAACTTGAGCCGTATTGATAAGAATGGAGTGTGCTATGCACACTAGAAACCACTATTCGTCTTTCTTTCATAAGCCATGACAACCACCTTCTAGCCTAAAAGAAAAACAATGTCTTGCACCCAATCAAGAGAGTTTAGAACTTCATATCATTTGACTTGAATATGGGTAGTCACCTTGTTTTGATTTGAATGAATATGAGTTAGATAGTGATGTTTTGGCTATGTTGGGATTTTTGAGGTTTGAAGTATTATGTAAAAAAGGGGATGAAATGAAAACTTGAGCAATGGGCTAAATAGTCGAGAGAGAGATATATATGGAAAAAAAATTGGGCTCTCGACTAGGCTTGAATCTTGGCACTCAATTCGATCATTTGGCTTGGAATTTTGTGTACAACCCGATATGAAAAGAAACAAGTTTGGGGGTTGTAAGTTGAAAGGCAAAAGAGAGTGAAAAAGGGATAAGTGATAAGTTGTGAAAGTTTTTGTAGTCTATTTGCGAATTTAGATCGATGATTTTGAGTTATAGGCTCTCTTGACTTAGTCACTTTATCCATATTTTCCAATCCTAGCCATCACCTAGCCTTACGTTACAAGCCGGAAAGACCTTTTGATTGTGACTTTTGCACTTTATACACACCGATAGGTTAACGAATGTTGAATTGTTTCAATGCCTTTACTTTCCAATTGGTTTGCATAATCTTTTCTAAAGTGTGCTCTTGACATGAATATGGATGTGGGAGTTCATGATATAGGGATGGAAACTAAGATTTTGTGAGGTTTTCAAATTGTTGAATGTTCAAAGCATCGTGTAGCTTTTCATAATCGTTTTTGAAGGTATAATGCTTGCTCTTATGTGTATGAATTGGCAAATGAAATTTTCAATCTTCATATGTGTGTTTGATTGTATTTGATCGAGGACGATCAAAGCTAAGTTTGGGGGTAGTTGATATATGTTATTTTTACACTAGTTTTCCGCCGTTTATCGACTTAGTTTTGAATGTTTCCTTGATGATTTGATCACATTTGATGCTTTGATCCTTGTTTTCTCATATTTTCTAGGATAACATATGATTTTGAGGAAAAGAACAAGGATTGAAGGTAAATTATGAATAAAGATACAACACAAGGTAAAATGGTGTATGCGCAGTGCTAGAGTTTATGGAATGGATTTCTCTACCCATGTCCAAATTACACACTTGGTTTACCAATGGTAATATAAGAGGGAAAGGTACATTTCTTATGTTGAAGATAAAGATCAGATATGTAGGGAAGGAAGTGAAAACGTCATCGGAAGAGACATCTTACGACGGAGTTTTCTCATTCAGTAACTTGTGAGACACGTTTATCCCCTATAACATTTGATTTAGGCCTTGGTGTCTTATTGAGAGTTGTAGATCTTTGTTTGAGGATTCTATAGCAACTTGAATCAGCCTATTCCGACATCGGTAGAGAAGGTTATGCAAATTTTACTAAAACTGGTCAGAGGCAGAAATTGAACGCCGCGGCGTTCACCATCCAACACCGCGGCGTTCGAGACAGAATGGTGACCACCGCGGCGTTCGCAGGCAGTGGGTTGGTCTATAAATACCCCTTTTAGCCATTTTTTACCCTAATTCACCTTGGATAGCACCCTGCGGATACGATAACCCCGGACTTAGAAATCCACTTTACTTCTTACGCGACCTAGTTCTCTTGCTAGGATTTTGTCGTGTCAATTATTCCTGATAACAACTCATACTTGGCTTGCGATCCTTCTGACGCCGCCATTGGAGAAATGTTGTACGTATTCCCTCAAAGATTCATTATCTTTTTTAACCACAGTGAATAAGAAAGAGGATGTCTTGGGGTACTTCTTGCCTATGGAAAAGTGATTGAGGAAGCACTTGGTCGGATGCTCGAGGCCAGCGATGGTATCGACGGACAGTCAGTTGAAACAGCTAAGCGCCCTTCCAGAAGGAGTGGTGCAAAAAATCTTACAGTAGGAAGGATCACTGACGTCGTACATGTCAACCTTGGCGTTGAACTTGTCAACATGCCCTTGAGGGTCTCCAGATCCCTCATACTCACTCAGATGAGGTATCTTAAGCCCTGCGGTAAAGACTCTGCCAATTGCCTGGCAGAAAGGACTTCTCTTAAGAGGTGCTATAGCTAATGGCACCAGCTGCATATCCTCATATTTTCCATGGTCGTCTAAACTCTCATCACGTCGAGGTCTGTGCCTACGTCGGCCTTCGCGCCTTGGAAAGGTCTCTTCGGGGATCAAGGATTCTTGACCTCTACGTAGTGACCTTGGGGGTGTTGGCCTTCAGTCTCTTCTCCGTGGTGGACTCTTAGGGGGCGAGACCACACTATTCTCTTCCCTTTCTCGTGCTGCACCATTCAACGGTGAGTTGGATCGCGTTGATCCAATCCCACCGGGAGTTAAGGACTCTTGGCCTTGGCGGGGAGATTGGCTTGGCTCCACTCGGTGAGGGCGACTCTTCTCCGAGGCTCCTGACCCCTGCGTGCGGATGGAGGGGTGGATCTTGCGGCCCCTTTTCTTGAGGTTGGGGTGCCTCCTGATGCCTCATCTAGTGGGGGTCATGCCTCTTGTTAATCGATGGAACAGTTGTTGCTCGTGACTGGTGTGCAAGGACATATTACTGGACTGCACGAGTGGCTGCCCTCACTGATGTATCCTAAACAAGAGCAAGTAGGGCTTCCTGAGTGATGTCGCACACTCTAGTGGCAAGGGGTGGAATAATTGATGGCGTCACAAGAGGTGCGTTCTGCTTGTTCATCAGGGGTGGTATGTCTGGACCCCCGTCTTTAGCTTCCCAGGTTAGGGGGTCTTGAGCACCACCCTCAACATTGGGCTGATCTTCAGGCGTTGGGTTAGGAAGTTCATCGAAAGCTGCTGGCTGATGGTGGCTAGTCATCCTATCATGGGTAGTACGAGCCTGTGACCTAGTTTGTATACTCAGTGGCTGGAGCGTTGTTCCCATATACGGCACCAATCTGATGATGGTAAAAATCATCAGTCGTTGAATGTCACGTGTTTGACCACGTGGGATGGTAGAACAGGTCCAACGCACGACAAACTGGGTTGGGGGTTGATGAATGTATAGACTGCACTCGAATGTAGCGAGCTGCCTACGTACCCTTGAATGTGGGGTCAAGTCAATTCGTAGTTTTGTATTGGTTTTACTCTCAGTTCTTGCCAGAGAATTTGTCTGGAAAGACTAGATAATGAGCCTTTCCCAGCTCCTCTAAGTATTTATAGGGAGCTGGTAGTGGGTCATCGACCATGGGCTTATCTTTATCAGCGGCCCATCAGGCTTAATAATAATCCCCTTATTATGCCTTAGACTAATAAAATAGCCAAAGTATTCTTATTGGATCATCAACCCTTTTGGGCTTGGCTCGTATATTAACCACAGACTTTAACCCTCGGATAGCGCCTTATTCCTTGCTGGGGGCAGATTAATTACCGTAGTGCACCTAGACATTTTTGGTGCACATCAGCTGTAAATGGATTTTGAGAAGGAAATACAAGGCTGATCGTTCTATTGATAAGTATAAAGCCCGTTTGGTAGTAAAAGGGTTTAAACAAATTGAAGGTCTTGATTTCTTTAACACCTACTCACCGATGACAAGAATAACTTCCATTAGAGTACTCATAGCAATCGCAACATTGCATAATCTTGAGATACATCAATTGGATGTTAATATGGCATTTTTATACCGTGAGTTGGATGAAGAGATCTATATGGAGCAACCCAAGGGGTTTTTGGCTCCGACAAACGAGCATAAGGCGTACAAACTTGTTAGGTCCCTATAGACTCAAACAAGCTGCTAAACAGTGTCACGAAAAGTTTGACAAGAAAGTGTTGTCAAATGGATTTAAAATTAATGAATGTGATAAATGTGTTTATATCAAAGGCACACCTGATTTCATGGAAGTCTTCTAAACAAACATGTATAGCTTGATCCATAATGGAGTTAGATTTTATATCTTTGGACAAAGCTGGAGAAAAAGCTGAGTGGCTTCGTAATTTTCTAGAAGACATTCCTTGTTGGCTGAAACCTGTGCCTCCAATTCTTACACATTGCGATAGTTAATCGGCAATTGAGAGGGCACAAATCAACATATATAATGGTAAATTGCGACATATACGTCGCCGACACAATACCATTGAGTAGTTGATCTCTAAGGGGATCATCTCAATTGATTATGTAAAATCAAACGAGAACATTGCGGATCCGTTAACTAAAGCTCTGCCGAGAGATCAAGTATGCCTATCAAGGGGAATGGGATTAAAGCCTACAATTTAAGAATTGACATAGTGGTAACCCAACCATGTTGACTAGAGATCCCAAGATCTTAGTTCAATGGGACAACTAAGGTATGAAGATTCAGTGACGCACTTGAGGAGTCTTAAAATTCCTACCCACTCCTAGGATAGACAAGTGCAAAACCTGCAGAGTGTAGGTGAGGTTAAGAAAGATGCTTTTAATGATTCCTATACTGTCTAAAGATGAGACGTAACAAAGTGGAGTAAGGCAGGGTACTTGTAACGCCCACTGACCACCTGGTGGCCCGCTACACCGCGACACCAGCTCGATCCACGAGACTGTCCTTTCTCGAGCTAGCGCTAAGCGTCAGAACTATACCAATTCTTCATCAACTAAAACTAAAAGAATTTCATTCCACTTAAACCAACAATACCTTATTCATCAGTCTTACACAATTAAACAATAACCCTATCAATTACAAATCTCCAAGCCAAAACATATACATACCCAATCATACATCCCAAAACATTACTCCCTTTGATAGAAACAAACCAATGCTTCCTTTATTTCTCATTTCTCCATTTGTATCCGACATTCTAAGCTTATTTGAAAAGGAAGAAAGAAGGAGGGGTGAGTCCGAATGACCCAGTGAGGTAGGCTAATGGCTTGCTTTACCTTATCAGGAGAGATAGAATCTGCAGCGAAAATCAATAACGACATGGACATATACGATGGCAAGCAAAAGAATAGAATAACATATCACAAGTTAAATTAATCGAGTATGTTACGTATGAATCAGAGGACATAACCCATGTACTTTTGTAATCATATCATGTGATCGTGATCCACCTTCCACTGTCCCATACCAGCAGGAGGCTTCACACCTTTATGTTCTATGAAGTGTTCCAGGTGTCGGGATTCTAGTGGTGGCTCCTACGGGTTCAAGAGGTGGCCCCCGCCGTCGCGTGGCACTTTGTCCCGTATAGCACTTAGCTCCCTTCACTCTGCTTTTTCGAATCAAAGCTGTATATCAAGAAAATGACACGTCGCGGATGGATGCCAGACTTCGGGATTCTAGAGGTGGCTCCTATGGGTTCAAGCGGTGGCCCCCGCCGTCACGTGGCACTTTGTCCCGTATAGCACTTAGCTCCCTTAGCCGACGGAATAGAGCCAAGAAGAATAATCGTTTCAACGAATTTCCTACTAGAATATGTACACTGATTTGTATTCGAGCGAGAGCGAGCGGAAACAAGAACGATAGGCTACAAATTGGGACACGGTTGGACACTTACCTTAGATGAGAATAAAACTCTGATCAATGAAACTTTATGAGGTCACACTTGGCTATGATTTATTAGATAAAGGGAACGAAAAATGGTAAGCAAGATCAAGTTGAAAGAATAAGAGAAACCCTCACAATAATAAACCGGCGTCGTTGCCTCGGCCTCGGAATCACAAAAGTATCCTGTGATTCAAAATACCATCATTTTCATAAAACAATACACTTTAAGTTAATCACATACAACAAGTTATATCCTACTATCCCAACATCTAGGCAATTAAGTTCAAACAAACCCCCTTACATGCGCAATATTTTTCAACAATTTTTTAACACATTTTTGGATTGGAATTTCTTTCTCAAATTTTTCAGGATATCAGATAGGATGCTGAAAAATTCTACATAATTTTTCCAGATTTAATTTCCTTGTCAAATTGGGGATTCGATCAACGAAACGGGAGTGTCCCGGCAGATTTGTTTCAGAACAGACACCTTATATTCCAATATTTTTGTAAAATCCCCTGTTTACTGACAAATTCCGAAATTTATATGAAGTCTCTATAACACATGTATCAAGATACTGTAAAAGTTTTAGAGTAAACCAAATTTTCCAGGTACACGAAATATCTTCAAAACAGTAACAATTTTCACTTCCGCCGAACAGACTGGCGATTTTGTTCAACGATTTTTAGAAAATTCCACAAAACTCTAACCCTTACCAAATTTTTTCATATATGTTTAAAACACAATCAAGTTATTCCAGAAAATTTATCATAATCAAACTCACAAGTTTAGGCACCTCATTACAGCTTTAAACGTAACTTTCAGAAACTGAAAGTTCCAAACACAGCTGAACATCATGCCATTGAAGTTTACTAAAATACATATATATGATATGATACTCTCAATTCCAGGTCATATACAGCTTGAACTACATTTAGTCTACAACATATTCATGCAAAAGCAATGATTAACTACCATATACCTTAAGAGAAAGAAGAAAGGATGATCCTTTCCCCTACTGGATTTTTTTTTCTTCTCCTTCAGCTTTTCATGTATTTGAGATGAGATAGGTGCTAATTTTCAAAGTTTCTTCAGGTGTGGTGATGAATGAAGTTTTGAAAGGCTGAATTGTAGTATATAAGGAGGTCTTGGTCAAAAGGTAGGAAAAAAAAGAAATGGAGATTAATCCTCCATGAGCCACGTTTTTTTAGGCTAGATGAGATGTAATTATCTAAATTTGCCACCTCCTAATCTTACTTTCTCTATTAGAGCATGAATGGTACGTGTATATATATATGTGTGTGTGTGTGTGTGTGCATGTGCATGTGTTTGTGCCTATATATATATATATGTAGTTAGGCATGATCCCATTTAACTATTAGTAATCAATTGATGAAGATGAATATATATATAGATATATATATATATACACCTTAAATGATATAATGCATCAACTATTCCACCAGGTGTAAATACTACTAACCTATTGCACATATAGATTTAATAATAGTTATATAAGCAAGTAGAAAAATATTTTTAGTCGAACGCGAATCACTACAATCAAATAATTTACGAAATCTAATTAGCGGTGATTGTAATGTTTACCTTCACTTCTACGAAATTAGGAGCCGAGAATATTGGGTGTTACAGTACTCTTAATAGGAGATCGCATATATAAGTGTGAAGTGTAGGTTGCTTCAAACGTAAACACTTATGAATCCAAGATGTGATCCATGGCCAAAAAAGACACAACAATGAGAAAAAAAATGTTAGAGTAGTTATAGTGTGAGTATCGTTTTCTTGGTTTATACAAAACGCTGACCGATTCAAGACATCGCATTCATTGGAGAGCATGTAAATCTAATGGTATTTTAGTAAGGAAGGTTCAAAGAAAAAAAACTACCTCTCCTGATGCAATAACCCCTTGCGTGAACTCTCTTAAGCGTCTGTTTAAATACATGCATTAATTTCATTCATGTGGGGGATTGTTGGAAAATTGGGTGTGAGAAAAATGATTTTCGTCCAACTTTGACTAACGATTTAAGTGGTTTCCATTTATCAAAATTGGAATTTTTTTGGATAATATTAATCTACATTCCAAGTAGATGAATTTGGAATATTTATTTGCTCAAATCTAATGTAGGATGAGTAAAAAATTAATGTCTAAAGTAGGCCACTTAAACTAGTTAAAATGTTAGTGAAATGTGGGAATATGGGAAAGCCTATGAGAGGCTTGTCCCACATAGGAATTTCAACCTAAATTCAATGGGTTTATAAATCATTGGATTGAGACTTTGGTTTGGGCCCTTAGGGAACCATAATTTTGTGGATGTGAGTGGACCTATGCAAGGCTTGTTGAGCCACCAATAAGCCACACGCATGCACGCCGCCCACCCGCCCGGACCGGACTAGGCCGGGGCTCGGGGCTAGGTCCTGGTCTTGGGTCATGGGCGCGAGTGTGGGTCAGGTCCTGTTCTTGGGCTTGGCCCACTTGGATTTATCTCTTTAGAAAAAATTCATTTAAATTAATTATTTAATTTAATTTATTTTGTTTTCCTTCCATAAAATAGTTTGACAGTTTGATGAAATTGTTGTGAATCGAACCAGCGCATAAATTTTTTTTCCCAATTCACAAAGTCCAGATTCAATTCATGTTTTGATAATTTCATATTCACATAAATCGAAGTCAAGAATAAGAAGTAATCTAATTACCTTTTCGATGAATTTCCAAAGCCCAACTTTTTTAGAAGCAACGGATCGTTCCTTCCTCTAGATAATCACACGAAAGATGATCTTCGGTTCTTGAAACTCGACCTCCTCTACCTTAGACTGGGTTGGGCGACTTAGGGATTATGTGGAGGGAGAAAGGATTTTGTGTTTTACTATTTTTCAGTCTCTAAGATGAAAAACTGACAAAGTTCTTATTTTAGTTAAACACTTAGTGCTTAAATAAAAGACTTCTCCTTGATTAAGGAGAAGAGGGGGGCGTCTGAATGCATTCTTGGGGATAGGTTTATTAGGCTTCATCCAATTCCAAGCCTTGGCCAAAGACTTTAATTTCACAGCACCTATGACGTACAGGTCACTTCTCGTTTACTTTCGAGACAGTGAATTCCTTATTGGCAGTCCACTTCATATTGTCAAATGCACCAATTGAATCGTACTTCGAGGTTGACCGCACCAACGGGTGATTGAGCCTAACTACTCTAATAACTTACTCAATGGTATGACTCCTTATGTCTACAGTTCACTCACACTATCATAATTGGCAATCCTCATCATTATCTGTCACCGAGTAAAAACCCCATGTGATAGGATTACAATGAGTCATGTTCGAATATGTTATCTTTGTTAATCAAACTCATGACACCGGCTCCCACTATCCAATCAATGTAAGACTTAACACTTTCCTTGTCAAAGCAAGTGTCATACGAGTTGAATCTAAACGCGCAATTTAGATTCTTTAACTCGCAAACATGTTTATAAGATCAAGCACTGAACTCTACCAGTGCTCCTACTTATCAAATAAGCAGTGGTGAGTACACCTTGATCTTAAGGACCTATTTGTTCAATACATTTAATGCCACAATTAGATTTATAAGAACAAATTCAATGCCTTTTACTAATCAATAATAATGTTCATACAATATAAATTAAATGCCCTCTTAAATCTAATTCCTCAATGGCATAAAGGGCATAACACTTAACAACCTCCCACTTACACTCAATTCCAATTGCTATTGTATTCGAGTCCTATCTTCTCAATATGTTTCTCTAACACCGCTGATGATAGAGGCTTAGTGAGTAGGTCAGCTACGTTTTCCGCTGAGGCTACTTTCTGCACGATGATGTCGCCTCTTCCAACGATTTCTCGTATTATGGGATATCTTCTCTCTATTTGTATAGATTTTTTGTGAGACCTTGGTTCTTTAGCCAGTGCTATTGCTCCATTTTTATCACACCATAGTGGCAATGACATTTCCATGATAGGACCCACTTGAAGTTCAACCATGAACTTCTTTATCCAAACAGCTTTGTCAGCTGCCTCAAAGGAAGCTATGTATTCAGCTTCACATGTGGAGTTCACAGTTGTGCTTTTCTTGGAACTTTTCCAAGACACTGCTCCACCATTCAGAGTGGATATAACAGCAAACGCAGATTTTCGATCATCCATATCAGATCGAAAATCTGAGTCAGAATATCCATCTACTCTCATCTCTTCATTTCCATATATGAGAAGCATATCCTTTGTTCTTCTAAGATACTTATGGATAATCTTCACAGTCATCCAATGCTGCTCACCCATGTTAGCTTAAAATTGACTAACTACACTCAAAGTGTAGGCTATGTCAGGCCTCGTGCATAACATTGCATACATGAGACTTCCCACTGCTAATGCATATGGGATTTTACTCATCTTTAGTCTGTCCTCATCCAATTTTGGACTCATAGACTTAGAGAGATGTATTCCATGTCCCATGGACAGAAGTCCTCCCTTAGAGTTACTCATTTCATATCTCTTAAGGACTTTTCTAGGTAGAGCACTTGGGAGAGACCTAACATCCGATTCTCCCTATCCCAGTAGATGCGAATTCCAAGGACGGAGGTTGCTTCTCCTAAGTCTTTCATGGAGAATGTGCTTGAATGCCGTGCCTTGACTGATGTCAATGAGCCTATGTCATTTCCCATTAGCAGTATGTCATCTACATACGACACTAGGAATGTCAACTTGCTCCCACTGGACAATTTATAGACACACGGTTCATCTTCATTATTAATAAATCCATAAAATTTTGCTTCTTCATTGAACCGTTCATTCCAGCTGCGAGACGCCTGCTTAAGTCCATTTTTATGGACTTATTTAGCTTGCAAACCTTATGAGAATCTGCATTGGATATAAAACCTCTAGGTTGCAATATATAAATCTCCTCCTCGAGTTATCCATTTAAAAATGCAGTTTTCACATCCATTGCCAGATTTCATAATCTAGGTTCGCTGCAATGGAGAGCAGGATTGGTATGGACTTGATCATTGCTATAGACAAAAAGGTTTCCTCATAGTCAATGCCCCCCTTTTGGCTATAATCTGTCTCGACAAGTCTGGCCTTATAGGTATCTACCTTGCCATCCGGACCAATCTTTCTCTTATAGATCCATTTGCACCCTATCAGCCATACACCCTTAGAGAGATTGATGCATGAAAACCCAATCGTGTATTTAATAGCAAGAGGACTGATCACTTGTAGTAATAGAGTGGACAATTAAGTCCGGGATGTCGAACCCACAGAAATTTATGTTATAGCGAAAATAGTAAATTAACTCAAGCAATTGTAAACTTAAAGAAAAATAAATCATAAACTTTCAAAAACAATAATTAAAGGTATGTGAAAACCAATGAATAAAAACAACTAAGACACATGCGTTGACACAAATTAATCAATTCTCGTTACATCAGTATTCTCGTATTTCAGATAAATATTGCTAAGGTGGGAAATTCCTTAATATTATTATCATGCGGATCCCTCGCTCATGATAACACATACGAGATTGGGTGTAGCAATCTCTACTGCATGCATTAAGCACTAGAATTTTCCCCAAATTTATTCAGATTTATCCCTCCAAATAAACCTGACTTATAGCATTCGGCGTTGCACAACAAACTTAGAAGATGTCTCTCTTGAATAGATAAATTAAGCATTAAATCTTACATATGTTGGCCAGACACATGAAGCATTAAGAACAAAATTATAACACAAAGCAATATAAATCATTCATACGAGAAATACTTTTACAACTCAAAAATCATAATTCGGCCTAAGCATAGCCTTAGTCTACAGATTTAGATACTCATAATGTAAAAACTAACTAAGAATTCATTAAAGTAATAGGTAAATAATAACAAAAATTCCCTATGACTGTGTGGAAAATCTTCTTCTTCCTTCAATCTTCCACTACTTGCTATGGAGAATTACAAAGGATAAAACCCTGGTCTAACTCTCTCTCTCTCTCTCTCTCGATGTGAAGATGGAATTTTACTGGAGAAGAACTCTAAACGTTGCTCTCTAACCCTACTACATCACTTTGTATTTATAGGCGTGGTTTGAGAAGAATATGTGTAAGTGTAGAGTTTGGAAATTTCTAAAACTGTTCTGCTGACATCCACGTTTGAACGTTCTTCACCTACACGTTCATGCGTAATCTCTCTCAACGTTCGTGCATAATACCTTCTGCATGTTCGAACGTTGTGATATTCCATGTTCGAACGCTGTCTTCCTCGACTTTCGCTCTGAAATTCCATCTTACTGCTTCTTTCATCCTTTTGTCTCAAATTCTATGATTTATACTTGGATACTCAAAATAGACATATTAAACGCATATGTGGTATAAAACCATCTATGAAAATCGTACAACTAAAGGACTATAAAACACGTAATTCTTGACTCTATCAACTCCCCCAAACTTATACATTGATTGTCCTCGAGCAAAGATAGACATTCACACAGTCCAAGGGAACAAAAAACAAAACAAACAAAGATAAACTCTCTTTTGTGGAGCAAATAATTACACTTAGCACGTGTAACAAGCCTTTAAACCTTTAAGTTTCCCAAAAAGGACGAGTTATAGTCTCGTGAGGGTTTGCAGACGATATACCCACAAAATCTAGCAAAATTTCAATCCCAACCAAATCAACACATATCAACATAATTAACAAGAATAAATGACACAAAATTATCCTTTTAAAGCTCAACAATATATATACAAATCAAATACTTTTGCTCATGTGACACCTCAACTTGAAAAAACTTCATAGGGTGTAGTGAAAATAAATCTAAGGCATTATAGTCAAGAGGCATCCTTACCAAATTTTGGACATTAATCCCATATCTATCAACTTTTGATCCAACACAAGGCATCAGAATCATAGAAAATCTCATAGCCATTTAAATTTCATTACTCAAACATTCAAACTTTCAAACTCATATGAAACTTCCCATTTAAATTCATTAAGGCTAGATCATGTGTAATGTTTTATTCCCTTAGACTTTCTATGGCACCCATGTAACAAATTTTAGATCAATGACTCCCAAACTAGATAGTTTTAGGGCATTAAGTGTAGAGACACTCTTAAGGATTTAATCACTTGAGTGTCAAAGGCCACGAAATAAAACTAGATCTTTTAACAATTAAACTTTCTTTTGGCTTGAGCTTAACTCAAATTAGCATAATAGTATAGTATATAGGCATGAAACTTTCATCTCCAATACATATTAGCCTGACCACTTTTGGTCATACCAAAATTCAACCTTATTCATTCATTATTTAGCATACAAAATTAACTAATCATCTTATAACCTTATGAAAAATCTAAGCCAATATTTTCAGGAAAAATTCCTTAAGTGTCTCAAGATGGTTATCTTCTCAACTCCTCTACCCTCGACTTATGTGCATTGTGAATCATCTAAGGAAATCAATCCTAGTCTAGGGTCTCCATGATCAATTTTGAAGATATATATTTTCCATTGAACTCACATTTATTCTATAGAAATCATGCCATTATTCCAAATTAATCAATTTCAATGTATCAATTGGAATGACTAAAATTTTTTCATACTTGATTTCCACAACAAAGAAGCGTATAAACATGATAGCATAGAAATTTTTCCCCAAACTTAAGCTAAAAATTGGGATTGCATTTTATCAAAGTTCAAAGTAAGTACGTTTCCACCTCCAAACTTAAATCCGAATTGTTCCTAATGTTTTTATAAAACAAACATAGACCTAGGAAAAAGAACACTTACAACCAAGGACGTTAAAAAATATCCTTAAACTTCCAATGCATCCTCATATGCAAGCATCTCCAAACATGGGGTCCAATTTTGCATCATATCTACAATTTCAACTCTACTAACCATCAAGCATAAGGAAATATACATGCCAAAAGTGCATGTATCACAAGCAAACAACCTAAATATAAAAATAACCTAACTAAAAACAAAAGGAAAAGAAAACCGAAAAGAGAAAAGAAATGAAAAAGAAAAGAAAAAGATAAAAAAATGAAAAAGGTATGATATAAAGCCATCAAGACCACACCCCCGTCGGAGCGAATGGGGGATCCTCATCATCGGTGGTGTCAACATCATTATCCTCTTCATCATCGTGTTAGAGTAGTTGCCCGGCGTGCCAATTTTGGGCGCCATTTACTGTGAAATAAACTCAATGAGACAATCTTTTCTTTTGAATAAAGTCAATTTTATTACGATAATCTTTGTTCTTAAATTGTTATTATATGCTTAGAACGAAGTCCCTTGAATCACACATGACTATGGGATATCATCGGACATCGATAATGATGATGACGGAATATGTGTCTAAGGTCGTGATTCTTAAAAGGTTCCAAGTCAATGATGGGTCTAATAAGATTAGGGATATTGACAAAGGCGCAAAAGACTTGCTTGTGTACATAGTTCTTAGAGAACGTGCCTCGTTCGATAGGCATAGGTGTACACGAGAGTTCTCATTTGGATAATGAGTGAACTGAACAACCCCGCCAGGAAATTCCTAATATGGTTATCGAATGTGGAATTTCCTATTATCACATAGGCATAAGGGTAATCCTTATGGACCTGATGTTCCATTGTCACTTTGAGCATAGTCGATTACACTTTGACTTATCTCATGCTTCCATCGCGAGTTGTCATATGGGATATCTTAGGTATAGTACGATTATGTGTCGAAGTACATGAGAGACTAAGATGGGATCCATCACTGATTTAGCAATTCAGAGAATTCCTATTTATTGCTTATTGAATCGATTCAAGGAATCTTTGGCCAAAGTATGACAATCCAAAGAGGCGGAGTGTTTCCTCGTTTGGATTGCATGAATCGATATCATGCAATAAAGGAGACATAGTGATTGAGTCATAAGAGTTTTGAATAAGCCATTACTCGAGATACCAATCTGGAAAATTTGATGGAGGGATCTTACTTATGCGAGGATTGTTAAGAGTTAGTGTCCGGCGCACCAATTATTGGGCACCATTCTTTGTAATAGTAACTCTAGAGTTGAACAATCATTTTCTTATAAATAAAGTCAATCTTTTTTATATGTGTGGCATCTCTTTATTCTTAAATTAGTTTTTACTTTGGCTTAGAATAAAGTCCCGAAGGATCACACATAGTTATGGGACATCATTACACATTGGGTGTGGCAATGATGGAATATGTCTCGAACGCTGTGATCTTTAAACATTGTTCCAAGTCGTGAAAGTGTTCATCAAGATAAAGGGATATCGATGCAACCCAAAAGACTTGCTCATATGATGCATACTCTGGGAGAAGTGTATCTCATTCCATAGATACTGGCACGGTGAAATCCAATGCATATATGAGGGTTGCCATTGTGGTAATGGGTTAACTGAACAACCCCATGGAAGTTCCTAAAATGGATTCCCAGTCAAATGTGGAACTTACGGTGGTCTTGTAGTATAAGAGTAATCCTTATGGACCTAAGATTCTGTTAGGAAATTTGATGTTAAATGTTTTGATGATGACAGGATAGGATTCAATGTTAGACCCCAAATAAAATGTAAGTTTATGTTTTCGTAGATCATTGTTTAAGCGTTTGAAAGTTTGTAATTAGTTTTTTTGTTTAGGCTTTTAATTTTTATCTTTGTAGATTTTAGACTAAGTATTAGATACTGAATCGCTAATAGAATTCTAGGTGAGTTTATTAGGGAAGAAGTTGAAGATCAGCGTCTGAAGTCAACCAGGGACGAAGATTTGTTACTTAGCATCCGACAAATGCTAAAGGACCTCATTTCAGGATGTATGAATCAAGCGCTCAAAGCACTTAAGCGACTGATGTCAGATTCACCTGAAATAAATCCTCAAGTCATGAAGGACTTAAATGCAATCATTCAACGGGCAATTATTTCCAACGGGAATTAAATTCAAAATACATTAAATGCCCGATAAGAGCATTAAATGTGATAAGCTGTTTATGACTTGTGGACAAGCCACCCTTTGACTTATACTGTCAGACCTATAAAAGTATATACCTGCTCCTGTCCAATCGGAACCAGCAGAAATTCAGGAATGTCAGAAAAAGGTAACTACCACGCTCTGCGTGAAAGGTAAGCTCTTACATGTGTCCAATGGACAGATCCCAAGAATTGCCTATAAATACCTTACCTCCAGCAAACCCAAAAATAATGGTACATAATATTTACAAGAGAAAATTACGAACAGATACAAGAAAAACTTGTTGAGAAAAAGCTTAGAAACTCCATAGCCAAATCTTTCAAACTTTTTATCTACATTCCAGACAGTCACAAATATCTCAAACCTCTTCCAAAGAAAAAACGAAAATTCCTATTGAGATATTCCAAGTTGTTTGATCTTTCCAAAAAAAACAAACAAAACCTTGTGATAAACCTTCAACCTTTCATCTGAGTGAGAAAGAAGTTGAAATCCCTTACAGGCAGTATTTCTGAGTGAGAGAAGCTTGTAGAAGACGATCTTCATTGGTGCTGAAATCTGAGTGATCAAGAAGCCCGAGATCATATTCATCGCTTTACTATCTTGTAGAAGATTCTGTATGATTCTTTGATAATCAACCTAGTAAAATTCCTCCAAGTGAAAAAGGAGAAGAAGGACGTAGCTGGGATTACATCACCCAGTGAACCTTATATATCTTGTGTCATTTATATTTTATTGTCTTATTTTCATATTACATCATTCATTCTGAAAAAGACAAGTAAAATTGCAAAGCGATTAAATTAACCAAACGAATGCTAAAATTATTTCCACTGTGCTAACCCTGATTAAGCGATCCAAGCGTTACTCTACTTTGGTAAATTGCTGAAATCACTAAGTCTAAGTTAACTTTACTGAAGCGCCTGACCGAAGCGATCAGCTTCCTAAGCGTTCAAATCTTTAAAAAGTGATACGAAATTTTTGAACTCTAAAAAGACTTCAGGGTCTATTCAACCCCTCCCCCCCTTGTAGACCCTTTCGCATGCCACTTGGGACCACCAAGTGATATCAGAGCGGTTGAAGTTGAAACCTAAGTGTTTCCAAGCGTAACTGCTTGTTTAGATCCATTTTGTTAAACTTAGTCGCTTTAAATTTTTTATAACATGTCATTATGGCTTTTAACAAAATGCCTAAGTTGGTTGAATCAAACTACGATTCTTAGAAACTTAGAGCATTCGCTTATTTATGTTCATGCGATAATGAAATGTGTGATGTAATTATAGATGGCCCCATTAAGATTATGAAAGTAATAACTCGAGCACCTAGAGCTGATGAAGCTACTCCAGATGGATATGTCGAGAAGTCTAAGCTAAATGGACGCCTGATGATCGGAAAAGAGCAAATCTAGATAATGTTGGACGAAGCGCACTTTACTCAGCGTTAGGAGACAATGATGCATTGTTCAACAAGATCAAGCAATGTAAAACTTCCAAAGAGATATGGGATAAGTTGGCTATAGTGTGTGAAGGTTCAGCACAGATGAAGGTGAACAAGCTCTCCATAGCCATGCAAAGATTTGAGCATTTCAAGATACAGCCCAAAGAGACTCTAGAACAATTGGACGCAAGATTTACTTTGCTCATTACAGAGTTAGCATCACTAGACAAGGAATTGACCAACATGGAAATGGTCAACAAGATTTTCAGAAGTCTTCCAAGCAAGTATCTAATCAAGACTGTTGCCATGAGAGAATCACAAACATTGGAGACTTTTACTCCAGAACATGTGTTTTCATAATTAAAGGCATTTGAGTTTGAATTGGGTGAAGTCAGCGATACATCGACTTCAGCGACTGAATTAGGAGCTTTAATTGTTACTACAAAGAATACGGGTAAAGCGATTAACGAGGTGAAATCAGCAGAATCTAATGAGGAAAAAGAGATGGCTTTATTGGTCAAAAAATTTAAGAAATTTCTAAGATACGAAAAGAGAAATCCTATTGGACAAACTTCATTTCAAACCCCTCCACCTGCACCAGCGCCTCAGTATCAAGCGAAATCCTATTGGACAAACTTCATTTCAAACCCCTCTACCTGCACCAGCGCCTCAGTATCAAGCGCCAGTGTATTCAGCACCTCAACCAGTAGCACTAGTTCCATATCAAGCGCCACAATCACAGACTCTAAATCTCTCAGCGCCAGTCATTTCCAAGCAATTAACCACTGAATTGAAAATGAAAACTAATCTATGTTATAATTGCAGGAAACTAGGGCACTACCAGGTAAATTGCCCTTATCCAAATGTGTCTAAGCCCACAAGGCAAGACTATGTGGATAGAAACCAATTCAGGAGCAACCGTCGTCAACAAGGTTTGCTAGCGGAATCTGAACCATTCTTCGCACCTGAAGAGGATCTAGAATCATCATATGAAAGCAGCGATGATGAGTCTTCTAACGACTCAGTACTTATTTGTCTCATGGCAAGAGATGACGAAGCATCTGACGAATCGCTACCAGGGGTAACAAATGAATTATCTCATCCTCTTTCCTGTGATGAATTACTTGACAAAGTTAATGAATATTATAAAGATTGTCAAGAGGCCGCCAAAATATATCAAAATGACCTTGCCATTATTTCATCGCTTACAAGTGATAAAGTAACGCTCAAAGCAGAGTTGCAAGTTCAGCAACAATGCATTGAGAAGAACCAATCGCTTGAAAGTGAAATTACTCAATCGAAAAGCGATCTTGATATAATAGTCAAGAGAGAAGCTGATCTGATCGCTAGACTTGCTAAATCAGAGCAGCTCATCTCATCATTATCAAAATCTTCTAGAAAGTTGGATAATGTGACTGAGGTAACTAGATTATTTGGTGAAAAGACCGGTTTAGGATGTAATAAATTCGGTAAACAACCTAATAAATCTAATGTTACGGCGAACAACAAAGGAAAGGGTGTTACCTTTGTTAAAAAAAGTTCAAACAGTCAACCGCGGAATGAACCAAAGGACAATGGTACAAGGCCAAATGAGAAGGTCAATACCAACTCAGGCAATAAGGAGAAACCGAAAGTGAATGACTCACAAAAGAAGGTCTATCCAAACGCTCAAAAGGTCAATGATAAACCATCTACAAGTGAATCAAACGCTAAGCGTCAATCGCCAAAAACAACTCCTAAGCCAGCGCCAAGGAAATACCAGCGTCAGTATCCTCAAAGATCTAGATCATATTATCGATACTATGATGACTATGACTATGATTACGATTACGATTACTATTATAATCGAGGATATTACTATATAGCCAAAAAGCACACTCAAAAGAAGTTGAACAAAAAGCACACACAACACAATGTGAAACCCAAAGAGGCCAATCTTCCCGTAATGAAGACAAGACAAATATGGGTTCCGAAAGTTTTAATTCAAACCAAAGCTACTAACATTGAAGGACCGAAAACAACATGGGTACCTAAGAAGAATTAGAACTGCCCTTTGAATGCAGGTACCTAGAGCCAACACCGATACTTCTGTTTGGTACATCGATAGTGGGTTGTCAAGGCACATGACTGGCTCAAAGGATCTCTTGATCAACTATCGTGCAACCAACGGTCCTCATGTCATATTCGGTGATAACTCCAAAGGTAAAACTAAAGGTATAGGTATCATGCATAGGGGGAACATCATGATTAGTGATGTATACTTTGTTGAGAGTCTTAAGCATAATTTGTTAAGCATTAGTCAATTTTTTGATAAAGGCTTTGAAGTTAAATTCTCAAGCGACTTCTGCTATGTTAACGACGCTAAGACTAAGTCTACTAAATTAAGAGGAAAAAGAACAAATAATGTGTATTTAGTGGATTGGGATTCTACATTTGATAACAACCCCACATGCTTTGTTGCTAAAAGTCAAAATGAATTGGGTTGGTTAAGGCATAGAAAAATGAATCACCTCAACTTTAAGGCAATCTCTCAGTTAATATCGCTAAATCTTGTAGAGGGATTACCTAAGGGTTCCTTTCAAAAGAATCGCTTATGTGATGTATGTCAAATGGGTAAACAAGTTAAATCGTCTTTTAAGAAGAAACCATGCCTATCTACTTCTAGAGTTCTTGAACTATTGCATTTAGATTTGTTTGGTCCTATTCAAATCATGAGTGTTAGTGGTAAAAAGTACTCGCTAGTAATAGTTGATGATTTCTCTCGCTATACATGGGTAGAATTCCTAGCGACCAAAGATGAAACTAGTGTCAAGCTCACATCTTTAATTCGTCAATTGCAAACATATAAAGATCTAAAGTGACAAGAATTAGAAGCGATCGAGGGACTGAATTTACTAACCAATTTGTTGAGAAGTTTTGTATTGAATTTGGAATACTTCATGAGTATTCTGCCCCTAGAACACCTCAACAGAATGGAGTTGTCGAGCGACGTAACAGAATACTTAAAGAAGCCGCTAGGACGATGCTTGCAGAGTCTAAGCTGCCTCAAAGGTTTTGGGCCGAAGCTATCAAAACCGCGTGCTACACTCAGAACCGGTGTATGATCAACAAGCAACATGAGAAGACTCCATATGAGTTATGCAAGGGACGTAAGCCTAACATTTCATACTTTCATGTATTTGGTTCAAAATGTTTCATTCATAACAATGGATCCCAAAACCTAAAGACATTTGATCCTAAAGCGGATGAGGGGACCTTTCTAGGCTACGCCAAAAATGGAAAGAGTTTTCGCATCCTAAATAAGATCAAATCGAAGGTTGAAGAATCCATTCATGTTGTGTTTGATGATGCTAACCAAGAACCGAGTAAGGTTAATCCTGATGATGTAGGAATTGAAGATCTTGCCCAACAAGCGTCACAAATCAATCTCAATGATGATAGTGATGATGACGCTGATGATGAGATCTATGTGCCTTTTCCTAAAAATACTCGTGAGGTTACTAATGAGAATATTGTCAGAATCGCTGATGATCATGAAGAGAATGATCATCAAGAGCATATTGGAACTGTGAATGATGCAGCGATTGCGCCAGAGACTAATGAGAATCAAGCGATTGATGATCAAGAATCTCTTAACCCTTTCCAACTAGATCGTAAATGGCTTAGAGACCATCCACCAGAGCTAATCATTGGAGATGTTGAAGCACCTGTTAGAACTAGGTCCGCTACAATCAATGAGGCCATGTTCGCAAGTTTCTTATCTTAAATGGAACCAAAGAAAGTGGATGAAGCGCTCAGTGATTCAAGTTGGGTTGAAGCAATGCAAGAAGAGCTTAACCAATTTGAGAGAAGCAAGGTTTGGACGTTAGTACCAAGGCCAACTCATCAAGGAGTTATTGGGACTAGATGGGTTTTTAGGAACAAGATGGACGAAGATGGCATTGTTATAAGAAACAAAGCCAGATTAGTCGCTCAGGTTTATTGTCAAGAAGATGGTATTAATTTTGATGAGACTTATGCTCCAATAGCCTGTCTTGAAGCAATTCGTATGGTCCTAGCGTTTGCCGTGTTTAACAAGTTCACAGTGTATCAAATGGACGTGAAAAGTGCTTTCCTGAATGGTAAACTCCAAGAAGAAGTCTATGTGGAGCAACCTCCAGGATTCATCAACAACCATGGCAAAAGTATGGTCTACAAATTGGATAAGGCACTCTATGGCCTTAAACAAGCACCAAGAGCATGGTATGACACTCTCTCTATCTTCCTTATAGGTAAAGGCTTTTCAAAAGGCAACGTTGACACAATGTTATTTAAAATTACCCATAAAGAAGATATTCTCTTAGTCCAAATTTATGTTGATGATATTATATTTGGTTCTACTAATAAGCGATTGTGTGAGAAATTTTCAAAAATGATGCAAGATCAATTCGAAATGAGCATGATGGGGGAATTAACTTTCTTCTTAGGATTACAAGTTAAACAACTCCCTAATGGAATATTTATAAACCAAGCTAAATATACAAGAGATATGATTAAGAAATTTGCTATGAAAAATGCATCATCTTCAAAAATTCCAATGAGCCAAACGCTTAAGTTAGATAAAGATGAAAGTGGGAAGAAAATTGATATCACTAACTATAGAGGTATCATTGGATCACTTCTTTATCTTACCGCTAGTAGACCTGATATTATGTTTTCGGTATGCATGTGTGCACGCTTTCAAGCTGATCCAAGAGAATCACACTTAAATGCTACCAAGAGAATCCTTAAATACCTAAAAGGCACACAAAATGTGGGCTTATGGTATCCAAAGGACTCTCCCTTTGAAATAATTGGTTATTCAGACGCAGATTTTGCAGGATGCAAAATAGATAGAAAAAGTACTAGTGGCACATGTCAATTTCTAGGTGATAGACTGATTTCGTGCCATAGTAAGAAACAACAATCCATAGCGACTTCTACCGCTGAGGCAGAATATGTAGCCGCTGGGAGCTGTTGTGCACAAATCCTTTGGATGAGGCAACAACTTAGAGATTATGGAACAATCCTAGGTCCTACCCCAATTCATTGTGATAACCAAAGCGCTTTAGCTATGACCCAAAATCCTGTCCTTCATTCTAGAACTAAACACATTGACATTAGATACCATTTTTTGCGTGACCATGTTCAAAAGAAAGATATCTCCATGCATTTCATTGGAACTTACAAACAATTGGCAGATATCTTCACCAAAGCGCTCAACGAACAACGCTTTCTCACTTTGAGAAATGAATTAGGTATGATTGATTTAAACGCTTAAATCATAAAGCATCATATTTAATAGGCATATAATATAGGGGGAATCCACTTTATGATTGTGTCTAAACTGTCTTTCAAAAATGAAATAAGTTATCAATTTTAGGGGGAACTTTAAAATTGTACTTACTTCAGTAAGTAAGCGACTATGATCAAAAATGACTTTGAAAAATCTTATGCATTGATCATTAGTGTTTACATTTATGCATAACCAATCTGATCGCTTATAAAATAAAATGTTTTAAGTTTCAACAAGCGATTGATCTTTAATAGATTAAATTTATTTTATAAAAAGTCTTCAGCGTTAAGAAGATTCCCAATTTAACGCTAAGAAATTTTTCTTTTGGAGAATCATGCATAGTTTTCATCGATAAAAAGATAGCGTGTGGATAAGACCAAAAGATTAGATTTGATAACTACACACACGTGCCTATCAAATCAAACTGACGGTTAATGATTCCTATCTAAACCTAGGCGGTTCAGTGACTGCATGAGTCTGAGTACGTGTCAGTGTACTATCAGGTGCGTGTAATTCACGCTGAAAAATTTCAAAACTTTTCAAACGTTTTTCATTTAAATGGGTAACTGCAGATCCCAAAAATTCTCTATTTTTGTAACAGTCAACCTATTTTACCGGACTATTTGACACCCGTACCATCAAACAAACGATTCAGATTTAAAACTTTTCAAATTTCAAAATTAATGATTCAGATTTGAAGCCATTTAGAAGTTACTTTTTGCCTCTATATAAACTCTTCAAGGTGTTTACAGTCAAACTTTATCACTTCCAAACTCTCTCCTTTACTGTAAAAATCTCCATATCTTCCAAGGCAAAACCTTCTCTCTTTCAAAGCTTCAAACTTTCAGCAATGGCACCCAAAGCTTCAAAATCCTCCAAATCATCCAAGTTTACTACCAGGAAAACTTCCCGCGCTGAAAAACCGGTCACTGTTAACGTCGGATTTCTTGTGAACTGGGATTATCTTTGTGATAATCAGAATTTTCCTCTTCGGACTGTTCTTCCATTTGTCCAGGAATCTGGTTTGCGAGACATGATTACAACCGTTTTCAACCTTTATGAAGAAGAAACCCTTTTCTTCTACCAAAATGCAAAAATCTCCGACGATGGAAACTCCATTTCCTACGTCTTCCCTTTTGCCCGTGAGACCTTCACTCTCACTCCTTCTCTGATTTCATCATTACTTAATCTACCAATTGATGGTGCCGAAGTCGAAAACGTGACTCTTGGTGATGCTACCAAGGTCTGGGCGCTGATCAAGAAAGATGAAGTCCAAGCTGCTTATGAGCTGAATTTCAAGAAGAACGACTTGAAGGGCGAATATGTCATCCTCGCTGACATTTGGGCTAAGATGATCGAATGCCAGAAGGGAACATTTGACAAGGTTACAAACATTCAATATAAGATGATGGTAGCGATTTTGACCAAATTAAAGATTAATTGGTCTCTTTATGTTTTCAATCGCTTCAAGGCAGCGATGGCCAAGTCAGTTAATCCCAAGCCTTATAGAATTGTGTTGAGTAGAATTCTCAGCGCTTGCGGATATACAAACTCCGATGGAAAGAAGATCCCAGCGTTGAAATTCTATGGTAAGAAGATGATTAGCGGGATGCTCAAACCTCGCAAAATTGTTGGTGTAGCGGTTCCCAAAGGAGAGCGTGAGCGACTTCAAGCCGAAGGAGTTGTTCGCAGCGATGATGAAGAACAAGCGCTTTCGTCTTCATCATCATCGTCGTCCTCTGAAGAAGAAATAGTGGTTAAGCGGCCAAAAAGAAAAATCGCTCTTAAAGTCGCTGAACCCACCAAGAAGCAGAAACCGGAGACCTCCAAGAAGAAGAAGCCTGAGCCCAAGAAGAAACAAAAATCTCCTTCTCCTTCTCCTTCTCCGAAATCACCTTCTCCTCCTCCAGTGTTTATCTTCTCTGTTCCTGAAGAAGAGGAAGAAGTAGAAGAAGAAGTACCGCTTGCTCGAAGGCGTACTCCTCTCTCTACTCCAGCTGCGTCTACAAGCGTTTCAACAAATCCAGCGCTTGGAGAGTCAGTGAGAGTTCCTTCCTCTGACGCTGTTAATCAGCTCAGATCCTCACACCGCTACTCAATCTAAGAAGCTTTCTAGTGCTCAGGGTAAGAATTTGCTAAGCAAATTAGTCTATCCTTTCCTCGTTGGTTTCTAAGTCTCTAACGCTAGGATAAAATCTTTTTCAGCGCAATATGAATATGTTCTCAACACTCTTGAAGAATTACATATTCCCATTCGTGCTGATCCAATAACTTTTTTTCTCGATCTAGAACCAAAAGAAGAAGTCCCGGAGCCTGAGGAACCTGTCCCTAATATAGAAACAGATCAAGCGACTAAGTCAGTCGATGATATTCCTCAGGGTAAGCGTTTTAGTCTTTTCTTTGTAATTTCTACGTAGTAGAAATTTTGCTTGCTTTTCTCAAGCGCTTACATGTATCAGCTCAAGATGCACCAATCGCTGATGCCCCTCCACTCTCCAAGATTCCAGTGGAAGTAGATGTGGAAATGGCAACAGTTGTGCATATAGCGAAAGAAGCGACTCAAGTCCTTCCGGACGCTGAATCATCTTCAGCAAGTGAAGAGGCTTTACACGCTGAGCGGTCGATAGAAGTGGCCCCTATCCCAACTGAAGCAATTGCACTTGTTCCCACACCTACAAGATCTCCTCCTCGTGTCATCGATTTCTTTCCACGCTGTTATTCTCCTGATGTTGAATTCTATTATGCCGCTAGAGAACAAGACACTCAATCGCTTGTAGAATCAGAGATCACTTTTCAAACAACGCTCCATCGCCCTGATCTCTCCGACTCTCAGAAGTTTGATTTCTTTGAATAGCTTGCCGACTTAGGGCTCTACAACTTGGAGAGCCTCCATTCTAGTTTTGAATATATTCGTCGACTAGCGTTCAACAAAGCCGATTTTGACCAAGCAAGATTCAATTTCACCGGTCACTTTGATGAGTCCTTCTACCCTCTCCGCGCCAACAAGATTGTTTTCAAGAAACCTCACATGGGTGATTGGAACAAAAATCCTAATGAGGAAGATCTCAACAGAATTGGTTATTCAGCTCTTCCAGATGTTGTGAATTCTCCTCAGAATGCTCTCTCTTCTAATCCACTCACATTATGGAAAGGAAAGGGACCGCTTGTCGCTGAGCGTCCAAATCCAATAACTTCGTGGATAGAAGATGAAGCCCTAGAATATCTTGCAAGATTATGGGCAGAGGACTATGATATAGAGATCGAGCGCTTCGAGAAGTTCGTAGCCGCTACCAAAGATCGAAAGAAGGCTGATAAGCTCGGCAAAAGATGGATGATGGATATAGCCAGATGGGCTGAAGAGTTCGTGCTTCATTTCTACACGCTTGATGAACTCATCAAATATCCATTTTTGTTCGACTTTGGGATTGAGTACAGACGCCGAGGATACGCAACCTTTTTGCTTCAACAGAGTCAGATCATTGCAGGCAATGTAAGCACTTTACCAAGCTATAGGCAACCGATAGAAAGCTACATTCGCCAGCAGCTAGCCTTATACAACCAAGGCGGACACTACTTATATCATCCTCGACAAGCGTTTGTTCAGCGAGTCTTTCCTGACCTTAATGAAGAAGCATCATCCAGCAAGCAATCGCTTCTTCCCGATCAGAGTTAGATTCTTGTTGACGTTTCTGGTGAGCATGCTGAGTTTGCTGAATTCCACAGAGACATGAGAGCAGTGATTGAGAATGCCCAAGCGCTGGACATCTCCGTTAATCACTATTCAGGGTTAAGCGATTTCAGCGGTTACAATCTTCACCTTGTGCTCTTCTCTGAACAGAATATTCAGTTGGCCAAGATGATTTCGCTGATAAGGCCAGTGGATCTAGCAGCAGCTCAAGCACTGATGCCTCTTATTTTGGACTTTTTCAACTGTTACACTTCAGGAATCGAATTGCTGGAAGGTGTGCAACTTGCACTCTGTACAGAAGAGCGCGAAGATGCTATATTCTTTATTCCACAATCCATCCTGATTAGTCCAAGGCATGTGATAGAAGCGCTTGGCCCACTCTGGGTCATTGGTATTGAAGACCCTTCTCCTTCAATCCAATTTGCTCAACCAGTTTTTGCTCCTACTGAGGATGTTGCTCCATTTTCTGAGGCTTCTTTGCCAGATTCCTTTAGCGCCCCTGTAGTCGAGCCTCCTATCGCTGATCCTTCAATAGATCAAGCGATTGAAGAAGTGCACGCTGAAATTGCTCAAGAGCCTGAAGAGCCTTTTGTTCGAGATAAATCCAAAGGCAAGGCCGCAGTTTCCAGCTCGTACGGACTCATTCCATCCCCTTAGCGTCCTTCTTCAAATTCAGATTCTGAGAGTGATTCAGACGCTAGAGACTTCAGACAAGCAGTTCGGAACTCTCTCACCAATATTGAGGGTTCCTGCTCCAAGATTTTTGAGGCTGCTGATCGACACATCCGCATAGTGTCTGATACGAGAAGTCGTGATATTGCAAACGCTGCTACCAAAAGTAATATTGCCATCATGAATAGCATATCACCTCTTGTCGCTGAACTCTCCTCCGAATTCAACAGTCACTTAGCCCAGAGTGCTTCGGTTGATGCTGAGAGACATATGTCGACCGATGCCGCTGCTCAGAGCGTCGCTCAACAAGTTGCTCTCCTAGTTGACAAAGTTCGACTCTTGCGAAGAGAAGTCGCTGAGTTGAAAACCTCTCTTAATGATGCCAAGAAGGGGGAAAATACAGAAAAGCATCAAGCGTCCAAAGCAATTTTCAAAACAGATAATAAACATTGGCGATCAATGTTTGAAGAGTTAGTAAGCATCAAGAAGATGCTAACCAAGAAGAGAAAGCCAAGATATTATCTAGGAAAGTATCCACTTCCGGAATTGGACGTTGAGTTCTTGGAAAATATGGGATTTCATCCGTATGCCAGTCCGCTAAGACAACCTATCAATTGGAAACCATCAAAAGATCCAAGAAAAGATATCTATCACGATTTAATTCGTGAACTAGGAATTTCTCCAAGAGAATGGACGGAAAGGTTGTTAGAGCTAAATGAAAGCACTTGACTTCGTAGGCATGATTACGATGAAGTTCAACATAAGACAATGATCGACATTGATCGTCTCCTAATGGACTTAGCATTAGAAATCTTTCAAGGCGAAGAAAGAGCAAAGCGACAGAAAAAGTGAATGAATTGTTTTATATATTTCTGTTGTCGCTTTCATTACTTTCAGTATAAATCATGTATGCTTATTCTTTCAATATATGAATGATTTATCGCTGAAACAACTTGTTGAAGCTAATCTAACTTTAGCTAACTTTACTAACTTTTTAAACGATAACTTATATTCATTTGGGCTTTTCTTTTTAAAGTAACTCTATAATTATAAAAAGAGTTATAAGAGTTAAAAGTCTTGACATCATCAAAAAGGGGGAAATTGTTAGGAAATTTCATGTTAAATGTTTTGATGATGACAAGATAGGATTCAATGTTAGACCCCAAATAAAATGTAAGTTTATGTTTTCGTAGATCATTGTTTAAGCGTTTGAAAGTTTGTAATTAGTTTTTTTGTTTAGGCTTGTAATTTTTATCTTTGTAGATTTTAGACTAAGTATTAGATACTGAATCGCTAATAGAATTCTAGGTGAGTCTATTAGACAAGAAGTTGAACATCAACGTTTGAAGTCAACCAGAGATGAAGATTTGTTACTTAGTGTCCGTCAAACGCTAAAGGACCTCATTTCAGGATGTATGAATCAAGCGCTCAAAGCACTTAAGCGACCGATGTCAGATTCACCTGAAATAAATCCTCAAGTTATGAAGGACTTAAATGCAATCATTCAACGGGCATTTATTTCCAACTGGAATTAAATTCAAAATGCATTAAATGCCGGATAAGAGCATTAAATGTGATAAGCTGTTAATGACTTGTGGACAGGCCACCCTTTGACTTAGACTGTCAGACCTATAAAAGTATATACCTGCTCCTGTCCAATCGGAACCAGCAGAAATTCAGGAATGTCAGATAAAGGTAACTACCACGCTCTGCGTGAAAGGCACGCTCTCACATGTGTCCAACGGACAGATCCCAAGAATTGCCTATAAATACCTTACCTCCAGCAAACCCAAAAATAATGGTACATAATATTTACAAGAGAAAATTACGTACAGATACAAGAAAAACTTGCTGAGAAAAAGCTTAGAAACTCCATAGACAAATCTTTCAAGCTTTTTATCTACATTCCAGACAGTCACAAATATCTCAAACCTCTTCCAAAGAAGAAACCAAAATTCCTATTGAGATATTCCAAGTTGTTTGATCTTTCCAAAAAAACAAACAAAACCTTGTGATAAACCTTCAACCTTTCATCTGAGTGAGCAAGAAGTTGAAATCCCTTACAGGCAGTATTTCTGAGTGAGAGAAACTTGTAGAAGATGATCTTCATTGGTGCTGAAATCTGAGTGATCAAGGAGCCCGAGATCATCTTCATCGCTTTACTATCTTATAGAAGATTCTGTATGATTCTTTGATAATCATCCTAGTAAAATTCCTCCAGGTGAAAAAGGAGAAGAAGGACGTAGCTGGGATGACATCACCCAGTGAACCTTATATATCTTGTGTCATTTATATTTTATTGTCTTGTTTTCATATTACATCATTCATTCTGAAAAAGACAAGAAAAATTGCAAAGCAATTAAATTAACCAAACGAACGCTAAAATCATTTCTGCTGTGCTAACCCGGATTAAGAGATCCAAGTGTTACCCTACTTTGGTAAATTACTGAAATCACTAAGTCTAAGTTAACTTTACTGAAGCGCCTGACCCAAGCGCTCAGCTTCCTAAGCGTTCAAATCTTTAAAAAGTGATACGAAATGTTTGAAGTCTAAAAAGGCTTCAGGTTCTATTCAAACCCCCCCCCCCTTCTAGACCCTTTTCGTATGCCACTTGGGACCACCAGATTCCATTGGATGTCTTATGCGTAACCGCGCATGTTCTTGATTTGTTACACGATCACTTTAGATGATCGAATATGGGCAAACTCAGACATGCACATCTTACATAGTAAGGCACGTGAGAATCGAGAGGAATCTATCTCTGACATTAGCCAGTCGGTTAATCTCCTATGGTTACATAGTGAATCAACTTAAGGAATCTTCGGCCGAAGTATGATATCTAAAGAGGCGTAGGGTTTCCTCGTTTAGATAGTCGAAGTCGATTTCACATAACGTGGGAAACATAGTATTGAATTAATAGAGCTTTGACCTTAGCCACTGCTCTAGATTCAATCGGGAGATTAGATAGAGAGATCTTACTTATACGAGGATCAAGATCACAAAAGGCGTATCTTTAATTTCATTTTATCTAGGTCTTCGGGACCCTATGCTAGGTGGGCAACCGCGATTTGTAAGTGCCGAGAATTAGCTTGGTGACTAATTCGAGGCTTGATTAAATCAAAGGATTGATTTAATCTAGTACTTTTCCGTTTAGGAAGGTACACTAGTGTTAGAGTGTATGCCCTCAAATGCCATAAAGATGATAGATTTATAAGGCATTAACTTGTAACTAAACAATATCCTTTTATTATATATAAGACATTATCTTGTTGTTTTCTTATAGGCGTTTGTAAGGTGTTAATAAACAACGTAAAGTCCTTGAGTATAAGGAAAACCTTCTTCTTCCTATGGGATAGGGAGAATGGCACTAGAAGGGTTTGATCCTTATTCTCTAAATAGGGTTCGCAAGTCTAAGAAAGTATTTGACTGGACATCAATACAGAACAAGGACTTGCATGATATAAGTTTTGGCAGAGAAAGTGTCAGTCGAACACTATGGGAATGATAGTGGGAACTTATGTCATGGACATATAAGTTGGACTAATATGTTCGAACACGGCTCGCATCAGTTTCATCACATGGGTATTCACTCACTGACAGTCAATGATGAAACTGATAAGTTGTGATAGGTACGCGTGAACCTTAGACCTGAGGAGTTGAGTTGAAGATGTACTTGTGACATCAAGTCTGTCATTAGAGTAGTTAGATCCAAATCACCCTTTGGTGGGATCGACCTCGAAGTGTGACTTGATGGCCAAGTAGCATTGTTAACTGATTAGCAAAATGAGATTTATTCTCTCATAAGTGAATGAGCTAAGTATCCTATGTAGTCATGAATAAGTGAGGTTAAAAGTCTTTAGCCAAAGCATAAAATGACCTCGACTCATTATGAGCTAAGCATATGGTCAAGTCATGTGGGTTTGACTAAAACCATGACTCTCACTTGACAGGGATACAAGAATAAAAGGTTTATACACGTACGGTATTCACAACGTATATGGTTTGGAATGATCCTATTCATTCGATCTCAATTGGGATACGATGTGAGCCACGTGACTGGCTAGGTGTTACTCACATCCTTTTGATTTTCTCCCAATTGCCTTTTGAGACGAACCTAAAGAGTCGCGCTTAAAGGAAGTCCAAAAAGAAAATCGTAGGAAAAGACTTGAGAGAATTTTCGGTATTGGATATCGAGATTAATTAATTAATCATTAGATGATTTTATTAATTAATTAAGTTAATGAATTAATTAATTCTTCATGGGAATTTAATTATAATATTAACATGAATTTAATTGATTATTTAATTAATTTATTTATTGGATAAATAATATTAATTATTCAATTAATTAATAAACAAAAGCCCGAAGGCTTAAAAGCCTACAAGTGGGCGTCCACTATGGGGCTTATGAAGCCTAGGTTATTGTTTTCTATTGTAGTATATATATACAGTGAAAAAATAACTAGGTCAAAAGAATTAACTCAAAAACTTTCTTTCCAAGTCAAACTCTCCTCCCTTTCTCTCTCACTCTAGCCGTCCATCAAGGTGAAGAAGAAGGTGATTTTTGTTTTTGACTCCGGCGTGGCAATTTAGAGACCGGGACGGATTTGCTGTTCAAGAAAGGATTGCATAGCTGGTTCAGATTTCAGCATACGCGAGAACGGTAATTAATTTCGTAAAACCCAATTTAAATACGAGAAATAGAGATGAGCCACTGGGATTAAACTTATAATTCTTCCGTTGTGTTTTTGTTTTTATGCAATTTTTACCAACAACTAGCACTGTGGGAAGGTGTACTCACTACTAGATAGAAACGAGTCTAAGGGGTCACACACTAACTCGAGAGAGTCACTGCTTGAATAGATGTGATTAATCAATTTCGAGGAAATTGAGGGAATTAGGAAAGTGTAGTACTTTCCTAATATGGAATATAAATTAATTGAAGGATTCAATTAATTTTAATCTTTTAATTAATCTTGTAGAATTAATTAAATTAATGGACCTAGTAGAGTCCAAGTATTTTATTTAATTGGGTAGAGCCCAAGTTAAATAAATAAATGTTGGAATTAGTTGGTTGGATTTAATTTGACTTGTATTTAATTGATGGGTTGAACCTATAATTAAATGGAGAAGTCAAAATTAAATCTTAGAATCCAATTGACTTGTGTTGACCGATTTTTATGATATAACATAAGGGAGGGGTGGTTTTTATGTGGTGGAGGAGGAAAAGAGTTTTCCCCTCCTCCAAGTCTTCAAAGGATAAGGATTTCTAGATAGTTTAGGAGAAAGGAAGTTTCCTTTTCCTAATTGGACTCTAGGTAATCTTAACCTTTAAATAAGAGTTAAAGGAGACTAAAATTAATAGTCATAATTGCTGGAAAATTCGCCCCCCACTTAGACCTAAAAATCGGCCACCTCTCTCTCCCTTTCCAACAAGACGTCGTTCTATTCATGTGTTGAATTAAACGACTTAGAAAATATTCCTACCATTCACATAATCAAGCCTAAGTTAAGCTTAGAATCGTTTTGTTGTCTAGCACGCAAGGCAAGACGATTGGTGACTTGAACGAGGTGTGGATACATCTTAGAGGTGCGACGCTTGGAGCACTCTAAATCGGGAGATACGAAAAGACGACGGGCAATTTCTCACCTAAGGGAAATTGTGTGGATTTGCACCACAGGGTTGCTGAGATCCAAAGTACGAGATGAAACGAAATTTTTGAAAGGTATAATTTCATTTACCTCCTAATCAAATTCGATCGAACCAATTCCATATTCTTGTTTTCGGCGGTTGTACGTTTACCTTTTGTAAAATTTTAATTTCCGCTGCCACGAGCCACCCGAGGAAATGAGTCAACCCAACAGTGGTATCAGAGCCATGGTTTGGCTTGATCGAATTTTTATGTGATTATGAATGTTTGTTTTTACGTTTTAAATTGTAAAGTCGAAAGCATGACAATCAATATGTTCATTGTTAGACTAGGATTGATTTTGATTTTTATGATTTTAATGTTTAAAAGTTAGTGGTTTTAAAAATCATGAAATCTGAAATTTGGGTATATGATTGTTTTCGAAGGTTTTGATCTAGTTTTATGAAATCACCTTTGGTGGGGTGTTGCGAGATGGTTGAACCGAAGGTTTAATCATCAAGTAATAAAACTCAGACCTTAGGAGAATTCAGATTCGTTAATCGAAACTCGAAAGAATCACGAACGTGCGAAAAACTGATTTCAAAATCGCAAACAGCAACAGCCGCTGCACGCGGCGCCCAGGCGTGGGGTAACCCACGCCCAGGCGCGTGTATGACCACGCCCAGGCGTGGTCAACAGAAAGTTAAATAAAAAAAATAAAATTCCTTTCTTCATACTTTCTGGAGGTGGGTGACCTATAGACCTTACCTATGATGTTTTAGATTTGTAAACTCTGAGAAAGGTTTTAGAAATCAATATCGAACTTATCCCAATATTATTTGCAATCTAGTTTGAATGATGAATGGGTAAAATTTACTTTATCACATGTATGTTTGTTTCTTAGCATGTTTATGTGATAAAAGGATGAACCACGAGCCTAGTCGTAGTGTAGGTTTTCTATGTATGTAATTATTCTAGAGTTGTAAATAATAGCCGGTTTGGCTCTTTACTTTTCCGTATAGTAGATTAGTAGTTTTTGGTATTCTATGTAATCGAAGACGGAGCAAAGAGACGGAGCCAAGACTTGAAGACTTGTATGCTGAGACGATACCATTGTAATAGTCTAGGCTGGCTTTTTATTTTTTCACTACTACAAAAATACACTATTACAGCACACCTATTACAGCGGTTTTTAGAAAACCGCTGAACGGAGGGGTCTATTACAGCGGTTTTTTGGTGAACATCTGTAATAGGTTGTAGGATGGGACCAATTACAGCGGTTTCTTTGAAAACCGCTGTAATTGATATATTACGGCGGTTTTCTGAAAAACCGCTGTAATTGATTCAGACCGGTTACAGCGGTTTTCCGAAAAACCTCTGTAACCGGTCCAAACGGATCAATTACAGCGGTTTTTCGGAAAACCGCCGTAATTGGTCCCCAAAAAAAAATATTTAATTTTCCCCCCTTTTTTCCCCCCAAATCCGATCCCCCTCTCTCTCTCTCAACTCTCTCTACTCTCTCTCTCTCTCTCAACTCTCTCTACTCTCTCTCTCTCACCGGCCACCCCCCACCGCCGCCACCACCACTTCCACTTCTCCCCCACCACCATTATTCTCTCTCTCTCTACTACTCTATATCTCTAGCTATCTATATAAATATATATATATACAAACACACCACATATATCCCCACCACCACCACACCCACCATATACCGCCACCACCACCACCGAATTCCAACGCCGCCGCTGCCGCAACAGCAGCAGCAGCAGCCACCGTCGCCGCCGCGCCGCTCGTCTCTCTCTCGACTCTCTCTCACCCTATAGGTATATATATACTTATATATATATATATGTTTATATAAGTTGTGTATATTTTATAAATGTTATGAAATTAGGGTTTTATATGTTAATATTTTGATTGTTGTTATACATATGTTATGTTAATTGGGGTTTTGTGAATATATAATGTGGGTTATAAGTTAATATCTTGATTGTTGTTATATATATGTGTTATGTTAATTGGGTTTTGTGAATTATATGTAAATATTTGTTATATATATATATGTTATGTTATGTAAATATGTATACATATACACACACACATATATAGAGTATAGAGTTTGAATTAGATAAATATTTGTGTATGTATATTTTGTGTATGTGTGGATGTATGTATATTTGTGTATATATGGGTGTATATATATATATTTATGTATGTGTGGATGTTTGTATTTGTGTATATGTGGATTATCCGTATATATATTGTGTATATGTGGGTGTACGTATATATATTTATGTATGTGTGGGTGTATGTATTTGTGTATATGTGGATGTATATAATTTGTGTATGTGTGGGTGTATGTATTTTTGTGTATAGCAGGGTGTTAATTACATTTAATTTGGGATTAAATTGTGATTGTTTGTAGTTTAGGGTACATTGATCCAACTGGTGATCTTTATTTAGACTTAGTTGTTCAAAATATAATACTTTATTTGTAGTTTGATGTGATTTATGTGATCCAACTGGTGATCAATATTTATAAAATGATGCTTTATGTTTAGTTTTATGTGATCCAATTGGTGATCAATATTTTTGTATAGTGAGATCGACTTTTTGGGTTTGTTGTGGGTGAAAGATTAGAATGTTGGATTTGTTGTGGTTGAAAGATGCGAATTTTGTTGGTTGCAAGTTTGGGGGAAGATTAAGTCGAAAACTTGGTAGAAATTTTTGCGTTGTTACTCTGCCGAATTTTTTCTAGGATAATGGTAAATAAATTAAAATTAAAACAATTTAATTAATTCAATTGAACTTATGTTAAAATTATTTAATTTAATTAATATGAAGATGAATTTTAGCGGATCGTAAGATTTGAATTTTGTTGGTTGCAACCCACCCGGGGGAAGATTAAATCGAGAACATGGTAAAAAAATTTGCGTCGTTATTCTGCCGAATTTTTTCTAGAATAATGGGAAATAAATGAAAATAAAAATTATTTAATTAATTCAACTATGAAGTGATATTAAAATTGTTTAATTTAATTAATTCAGAATCAAGATGGATCGAAGTTGGATATTAGCCGATCGTATGTCCGAGCAATATGAGAAAGGGGTGAAAGAATTCATCAATTTTGCGATTGAGCATGCATCAGATCGGACTAGAATCAGTTGCCCGTGTTTAAGTTGTTGTTTTGGAAAGAGAATTAGTCCACGTGAATTAAAAGATCATTTGGTGTGTAATGGAATTGATAAAAGCTACACACGTTGGACAAGACACGGTGAGAACAGTGTCACCTCAGATGATTTGGGTGGTACATCATATCGCACGAGGGATTTGGACATGAATGATTATGAGCCTGATCGTTTGGAGGAGATGACAAATGTGATTGAGGAGGATTTGCGAAATTGTCCCAAGATGTTTGACAATTTGACAAGTGATTCAAAGACACCACTGTATAGTGGTAGTAAATTCACAAGATTGAAAGCAGTCCTAAACCTCTACAAGTTAAAAGCCAACAATGGGTGGAGTGATAAGAGTTTCACAGACTTACTTGATCTATTAAAAAACATGCTACCCGAGGATAATGTGTTACCTAATCGTACTTATGAGGCTAAGAAGATGTTAACCTCAATTGGCATGGGATATGAGAGGATCCATGCCTGTCTCAATGATTGCATATTGTTTAGAACTGACTATGCATCATCGAAGGTTTGTCCGAAATGTGGCGCCTCGCGGTACAAGAAGAACGGATCTGCTCCAGTCAAAACCATGTGGTATTTGCCCATAATACCACGATTTAGGCGCATGTACAGTAGTAAATAGTTGGCGAAGGACTTGACATGGCATGCTGATAGAAGGCTTGACCAAAGGATTGAAGATGACAAGATTCGACACCCCTCAGATTCTCCTCAATGGAAAAAGATCGATGATGATTTCCCAGAATTTGGTGAAGAATCAAGAAACCTTCGCCTTGTATTGGCTACAGATGGCATGAACCCTCATGGCATGCAAAGTAGCTCACATAGTACATGGCCGGTGATTTTGATGATCTACAACCTCCCCCCGTCGCGATGTATGAAGCGAGAACATATAATGATGCCTATACTGATTTCTGGGCCGAAACAACCTGGAAATGATATAGATGTCTACTTGGCTCCTTTAATTGAGGATTTAAAGGTGTTGTGGGAGACCGGTGTTCAAGTATATGACGGGTTCAGAGAAGAAAATTTCAATCTCAGAGTCATGTTATTTGGAACAATCAATGATTTTCCGACAAGAGCAAACCTCGACGGATATGGTGTACATGGCCAATGTGGGTGCCCCATATGTGTCAAGAGTACAGATCAATATCGACTGACACACTCTCAGAAATATGCATTCCAAGGGCATCGGAGATGGCTAAATCGAAACCATAGATATCGTCGGTGGAAAACAGCTTTCAATGGGAATATAGAAGAAGGCCGAGCTCCTAAGTGCTTGACTGGTGAAGAAGTGTTTGAGAATATAAAAGACTTTGAGGTTAAATTTGGAAAGACTTTTGCAGGTGGGCTTGCAAAAACTGGGTGGAAAAAAAGGTCAATTTTCTTTGAGTTGCCATATTGGACATCTTTACATGTTAGACATTTTCTTGATATTATGCATATTGAGAAAAATGTATTTGATAGTGTCATTGGTACACTTCTAAATGTGCCCGGTAAGACGAAAGATGGCGTAAAGACAAGGTTAGACTTGGTTGAAATGAAGATAAGAGAAAAATTGGCACCAACAAATAAGGGAAAACGAACTTATTTGCCTCCAGCAGCTCACACTCTATCCAGGAAAGAAAAAATTACATTATGTGAGTTTCTTAATGGAGTGAAAGTTCTAGAAGGGTATTCTTCAAACATTAGTAGTCTTGTGTCAATGAAGGACTTGAAGCTAAAGCACATGAAGACTCACGATTGTCATGTGATCATGGATCATTTGCTACCAATTGCTATACGGGCCATTTTGCCAAAAAAGGTGAGAGAAACTATAACCTCATTATGTTTCTTCTTCAAAGCAATGTGGAGCAATGTGTTTGATCCTGAACAATTGCCTGCACTTTAGAAACAAATTGCCATCACTTTGTGCGAGCTTGAGATGTATTTTCCACCAGCATTTTTTGATATAATGACTCATTTACCTATTCACTTGGTTAGAGAGACACAACTATGTGGACCGGCTTTTATGAGATCTATTTATCCAGCTGAGCGTTATATGAAGGTATTAAAAGGCTACGTGAAAAATCGTAGTCGACCGGAAGGTTGCATTGTTGAACGGTACATAGTTGATGAAGCGATTACATTTTGCACAGAATATCTGAAAGATTCTAACGTTGCAGAGCTTTCAAAGTCTCATGTTGTGGGAGGGAGAACTAAAGGAGAAAGCGTACTTGGAAAACAATTAGTTAATGTTCCTTGCACACAAAGGGATCAGGCACACCTATATGTGCTCCACAACACCGATGAGGTTGAGCCATATGTTCAAGAGCACAAGGATCAACTTAGGAGATTAAATCCAAATAAAAATGAGAGTTGGATTTCAAAAGAGCATAATAAGAGTTTCTCTGATTGGTTCCGAAAGCATATTCACGAGAAACAGAACGAGAATCCACTTTCAGTTTCAGATAAATTGGCACGATTGTCGATGGGACCGGGCAGACTTGTGTTTTGTCATTCAGGTTATCGTATAAATGGTCGTACATTCTATACAAAAGACCAAGATGAACGGAGTACAATGCAGAATAGTGGGGTGAGTCTTGTAGCTCAAGCAATGCATATCTCAAGTGCGAGGGATAATAACCCTATCTATGCTCATTTATCATATTATGGGGTGATTGAACATATATGGGAGCTGGATTATAGTTGGTTTCGGGTGCCTGTATTTGGGTGTAGGTGGGCTGACAATAAAAATGGTGTCGATAATAATGAAATAGGCTTCACTCGAGTAGATCTTGAGAGGGTGGGTTACAAAGATGAACCTTTCATTTTGGCGTCACAAGCTACGCAAGTGTTTTTTGTCACCGATCCTATTGATAAGAGGTGGTCAATTGTTTTATCGGCAAATAAAAATACTTGTATTGAGGATGATAGTTCATATAGTGATGATGATGGAGAAAATCCTATCTTACGTGATTCACAAGCCACTGATAGGGATGGTGACTTGGATATCAGTGATGATGAATTGTATATGCGACAAGATCACCAAGAGGGGATATGGATTAATCCATCTGTTCGTCGACGTACTATACAAAAGGGTCGTACTGGGGGGAAGCAAAAGACTACTAAGTCAACGACAAAAAGAGAACGATGAAAGGTATTTGATCTTATGTGATAATTATATGATATACGTATTTCCTAAACTTTTCTTGATATAAGCACTTGTTAGTGTATGAGTCAGGGCGTCTCTTGTTAGTGTATGAATTGAAAAATTATGTTGTTGCATAATGAAACTAACTTCTGTATTTTTGTCTTTTGTAGGTCGATATTATATACCGACACCACCACCGCCGCCGCCACATCCACAACCGCTCTCTCATCCTCCTCTACGACCACCACCGCCCCCTCCACCACTCCCACCACCACCATCGTAAGCTTCTTCTCTCTCGCTCTCTCTATATGATAACGAGTATTATTATTTTAATACATATCATGAGTATAGCCTGTTTGTTGATATTTATTTTGATTATGTATCATGATTGGATCAATATGTGTTGTATTGTTGACATCGTTTAATGCATTTATGGTTTTGTGAAATTTGATTGGTTTTGTGAAATAACTGATGGATTGGTTTTGTTATTTGCAATTTTGGGGAAAGATTAAGTCGAGAACTTGGTAAAAAAAATTGTGTCGTTACTCTGCTGAATTTTTTCTAAAATAATGGTGGCGTTACTTGTTATTATATATTTGGTATATGAATCTAAACTCTGTATTTTTGGCTTGTGTAGGTCGATGGATTCTCGGGCTGTTGAAAATAAACAGGTTTTAAGTGAGATACGTAGAGGTATCGCTGCAATGAAAAAAGTCATACAGGCTAGGAGTAAAGGCTTAAAGCTACCAGTCGGCTGGAATGAGAATGGCCAACCAGTTGACCCAAATAAATCAACATGTGTTGGTTACATTGGAGTCATAGCTCGTGAGAGGGTGCCGATTACCATCAGTGATTGGCGACACGTCTCGGACGCAATAAAGATCGGAATTTGGAATGAAGTAGCTGTACGTTGGTTATTATCATATTTCTAATTAATTGGTTAATGCATTTTTTGTTTATTCAATTTTCTCAAAGTTATAATTTCATACATACTTTGTTGTTTGTTTTTCATAGTTGGCCTTTGATATTGAAGAAAGTAGACAGAAATTTGTTTTAGCCGAGGCTGGAAAGCTAGCTCGAAACTTTAGGAGCTTCTTGAGCAGAGTGTGGGTAGAGGATGATCATGGAAATATTAATTCCAGCCCACCCCAAAAATATAATATATCTCAAGAAGATTGGACAGCGTTTATAGATATTCGAAAAAGTGATCCTTTCATGGTAATTATTTTAATTTACGGTTTCATTTGTTGCATATTGTGTTTATATGAACATTGACTAATGCTTTGATTTTGTAATGAACAGAAATTAAGTAGGGACAATCAAGAAAGAGCAAGGGACCCTGAATATCCCTATAGGAAATCACGTCTTGGATATGCTCAACTACAGCACATTGAGGTACGTAATTCGTATAACAGTGAATCATTACAAGTTTTCTAATAAAAATTCCTTGCTAATATATATATATATATATATATTTAATCATAATATAGAAGGAAAAAAGAAAGGAAGCTGGGTCAGATTGCACAGACGTGACACGAGCACTCGTATGGAGGATTGCACATTCTGACAGCCAGCAAAACATTCATAATCCCAATGTTAAAAGAGTATCGGATGAAATTGTGAGTTATTTGCAATTTTAGCCATATCATGTGTTGTATATGTTTTTTGAATTTTTTTTTAAAGAGCAAAGTTCACTAATTTTTAAATGTATTATTACAGGAGTGCTTATCACAGGAGGGTAGCCATAGTGGAAGCGAGAGGACCCGAAATGATATATTGGCTAAAGCTCTTAAGAAGATAGAGCATTCGGGTCGCGTTAGGGGTGTAGGCTTTGGGGTATCACAAAAACAATATTTTAGTGACAAAAAGCCTTCTAAAGATGAGGAGATTGATAACTTGAAAAACATGGTGCACATGCTCACTGCATCACTATCCTCATTGCGACGCGAGTTTGACGAGCATAGGGCGTCTGGGTCGCAGCAGCCACATGAAGAGGAGGCGGTTTCTTTGAAAGATAGCTGCCCAGGTCTAGTTAATAACCTTCCTGAGGTAATGATATGAAATTATTAAGTGATCATATAACTTGCAATTCATTAAAATACACAAACTTTTCTAATATAATGGTATATATATATTTTATATATGTAGGTTGTGGCGCCATGTCAATTGTCACTGTCAACACCGTCTTATCGTTTGGTGGCTAAAGGACAAATGTACAATCGACCAGATCAGGATAGAATGCTGCATACACTTCCATTACCCACCCACCTTATGAAAGTGATGATTGACATTGCAATTGAAGATAATGCACCCCTACCAGTCCCTCTCGCTGATGAAGGAGTGTTCACAGTTTCTGAGGCTGTGGGATGCATTGTCGCTTGGCCTAAGAGTCTTGTCACTGTCAGTGATGCATCGGTACGTAATTATTAATACCTAGCCATTAAATAATTATAATAATTGTTTAAAGTTACTAAATATACTTTGGTTTATAACATTCACGTTGGTTTTCTTATGTTAATTAGTCTCTTGGAAAATCCAAATCATCAGTTGGAAAACATAAATCAGAGATGACGAAGCACTCAGCGGTCAAACGAACACCTCTTGTGGCCAACCCTCCATGAGAAGATGACAGAGCAGCAGACGTACCAGCTGATTAACTCCCTCAGCCACTTGTAACTCTTGAAAGGTACCTCCAAATAATGCCTATTGAACAATTGATCGCTATAGACGTTCCCGAGGCAATATATAATACCGAACCCTATCAAGAGTATCTTGGGCGGGAGGAGATCTGTCATTTTTTGCGCAAAGAACAAATAGGAATCTCCATCATTTCAGTTTACATCAAGTAAGTTTATAAATATGAATTAACAAAAAGTTAGTTTTTAAATTATTTTACTGCATTAATTTGAACTATGTTTATTTTTTTGTTCAAATTTATTTTATGCTCAATTTAGGTATTTGTGGACTAAGTACGTGGTCCCCGAAAACAAAACAAATAATTTCGGGTTCCTTACCCCGCATACTATAGCTGCGGGAGCAGGTATTACTCCCTCTCAGCGTATCTCACAAGCGCAATATATAACAAATGCCATGAAAGATTGCGCGGACGGGAAGTTGTTTATTAGACCTTACAACATCGGGTGGGTTAATAAAAATTTGTTACGTACTCAAAATTAATTTTGAACTTATCTTTTGAATGCTTTTTTAATTTAGGGGACATTGGGTGTTGCTTGTGATTGATCCAATTAAAGAGATCGTTTATTATCTGGATTCTTTGCACGTTGATCCGAAGAACTGACCTGATATGAAAGAAACAATCGATCAGTAAGTTTTTCATTTAATCAATGTATTCATTATATTTAATATTAATTTTAAAGTGTATATATCTTCCTCGATTTCACATGTATGTTTGCTTGATATGGACATATTTCCCTGTTTTTTGATGTTTTTAACAGTGATGTGTTGATGTCTCGTGCAAATAGTAACACCCAAGTGTCCAAATTAAAAAAAATGGCCTGTAAATGGACTCATATAAAGGTTAGTGTAATTTTATATTTTCGAGAGATTATTCGTATAAACGTTATTGTTCTAATACAATTTTTTATTTCAATTTTGTAGTGCCCCATGCAGTTAAACGACAAAGATTGTGGCTTCTTTGTTATGAAATTCATGAAGGATATTATTAGCCACGGAGAATCTACAATTCCACTAGCGGTATGCATAATCCTAATTAATACTCATCATCAAATTCTAATTTCCTTTTATAAGTTATTAAACCTTTGTTGTGTTTTCAATCTCTATCGTGCAGTACTTTCCTGATTGTCAAGACGTCACTTACTCTATAGAGTAGCTTAATGAAGTACGTGGCGAATTGGCACAATACATTTTCCAATGCGCTTTTGGTATTGTGTAAGTTGTAGATTGTTGTACATTTTTATTTGATTTGTTGTATTTAATTGATTGTAAACTCTTTATCATTTGTTGGAGATTATGCGTAACATTTGATTTGTTGGAGATTATGCGAATTGGTTATATACATTTGTTTGCTTTTGTTGTTAGAGATTATGCGAATTGGTTATATACATTTGTTGGTTTTTGTTGTTAGAGATGATCATTAAATTTGGTGAAGCTAATTTTGGGTTTCACGTTTGTTGTTTCTGTTGAATTGATTTTATGGTTTGTTGTGTTAGTGTGTTGAATTTTGAGAAACTGGTAATGGTAAATTTTGTACAGTAGAACAAGAAAAATAATAATAATAAAAAAAATACCTGTTATAGCGGTTTTTAGAAAAACCGCCAAAACAGGTCCCCGACCTATTATAGCAGTTTTTATAAAAACCGCTATAACAGGTAACTAAAAAAAAATACAAATTCTGAGAAAACCAATTACAGCGGTTCGAAAAAAACCTCTATAATTGGTTTACCAGTTACAGCGGTTTTTTTTCGAACCGCTGTAATTGGCCTGAACCAATTACAGCGGTACCTGTTATAGCGGTTAAAACCGCTGTAACAGATAAAAAAAACCGCTGTAATAGGTCATTTCTGTAGTAGTGTTTCTAGAATGTCCAAAACCACTTTGGCTCGAGTGGGTTACTAGGTTAGGGCTCGAGGTGGTTCATCCTCATTTTTACCACTTTGTGGATGTTTTACTTATCTTTCTATGATGATTATGTGATGTAATGCATGCATAGGATAGATAATTAAAACAAGTTAATTAAATCTGATGAGACCCCCTAATAAGCATGTTATAATTATCTCCTGCGAAAATATTAGGCTTATGTGATAGTACGAATGGAATTCTATTGTCATGCCTTCCATCATAAGTATTCACCATGTGAAACGCCGCTAAAGGTTCAATCCTTTTGCTCAGAAAATGGGGTGGATTGGATCCGAGGTAGGCTGTGAGTGTTTACTAAGCACTACGGTGCCCCGTGGAAGTCGGTTGGTTTCATTGCTTTGCTCAGAAATGGGGGCAATGAAATTGATAGTTATACATGGGATATTTGATGGGTCAATCCTAACATCGTCCCTCATGTGTTAGCTCAGAAATTGGGGCACATGTGAGAGATGAGGAAAACCATCTTGAGAATTATCTAAAAAGATAGAAGGTCCGGTAAGGCTACTATTCAAAATCATCGTATGTTAGCTTAGAAAATGGGGCATATGATGAAGTGAGAATAGATTTCAAGCCCACTAAAGAAACTAACGTTTCTTCGAATCATGTCAAGAGGGTGGTGTGATTTGAGAAAAATAGTGGGAGACTTGTACAATTAAAGACCAAATTGTATAAGGACTTTATTTGAAAATGCGTTATTGATTGTCTGTTATGCATTTTGTAGATAAACGAAAATGGCCAATAATCCTCTCAAAACCCTAATTGAAACAAACAAACTGACTGGACCAAACTTTGAAGATTCGCTTCGTAACCTTAAGATTATCTTTTCATCTGAAAGAAGACAATATGTGCTTGACATACCGGTGCAAAATGAGCCGGAAGAGGATTCATCTGATGATGAAAAGTTCCAGTACCAGAAATGGAAGGAAGATGACATGCAAGTGCGATGTCTCATGTTGTCCTCTATAGCAATGAGTTATTGCAGAGGCAACATGAGACGATCGAGAATGCCGCGTCGATCCTCCTTCATTTGTAAGAGCTGTATGGCACTAGAACTAGGCGATAAAGATATGCTATCTCCAAGGAGCTCTTCAAAGCTCGAATGACTGAAAACTCTGATGTAAGTGTGCACGTACTTAAAATGATCGGGCTAATTGAAAAATTGGCTGGTCTAGGCGTGGCACTTGACAATGAGTATTCTGTGGATTTGGTCCTACAATCATTGCCTAACTCTTATGATCAATTTGTGGTCAATTTCAACATGAACCAACTTGAAGCAAAGCTTCCTGAGCTATTGAATATGTTGAAGACTGCAGAAAGCACCATGAAGAAGGATAAACCAGTGCTTCTTATGAATTCCTCTTCAAAAGCCAAGAAGGACAACAAGAAGAAGAATAAGACTTAGAAGCTGAAAGGTAATCACTACCACAAAAAAGCCATATTACAGCGTATCTATGACAGCTGTCATAAAAAGCACTGGTTCGGCCACAAAGTATACATGTGACAACGGTTCGGTCGAACCGCTGGCACAAACACACATGTGCCAGCCGTTCAGCCGAACCGCTGGCACAGGGGCCGGGTTTTCTACAACCCGGCCCCCCCTCTCTCTCACTCTCACTCACTCACTCACTCTCTCTCTCTCTCTCTCTCTCTCTCTCTCTCTCTCTCAACTCTCTCACCACCACCACCACCGTCCGCCGTCCTCTTCTCGGTTTCTCTCTCTATCTCTCGATCTACTTCTCTCTCTCGCGCCGCCGGTTGCCGCTCCGTCCGCTGTCCACCGCCGTTGCTCCGGTATCTCTCTCTCTTTTTCTCTTTCTATATATATATATATATATATATGTGCATATATATGTATATATTCTATATATGTATATATTCTATATATATATATATATATATAATTAACTCTATATTTATATATATACATAGTACCTGCCGCCGCGGCCCACCTCCGCCGCCGCCGCCGCCATGGTCCATTTAGTTTAGGTATTTTCTTTTAGATAAATATAAATATATATATACACACACATAGAGTATATATAGATGTATGTATATGTGGGTGTATGCATATATGAGTGTATGTATATATATTTGTGTATGTGTGAGTATATTTATGTATATATGGGTGTATGTATATATATTTGTGTATGTGTGAGTGTATTTGTGTATATATGGGTGTATGTATATATATTTGTGTATGTGTGGGTGTATGTATATTTGTGTATATGTGGGTGTATATATGTATATATATTTGTGTATGTGTGGGTGTATGTATATATTTGTGTATGTGTGGGTGTATGTATATATTTGTGTGTGTGTGGGTGTATGTATATATATTTGTGTATATTCTTGAGATTTGCCTATTTATTAAAAAATTTATGGGAATTAGGAATTTGACTGGATTTCGTATTAATTTTGGTTAGTCGGGTGTTAATTATGTTTGATTTGAGATTAAATTGTGGTTATTTGGTGGTTTAGGGTACATTGATCCAACTGGTGATCTATATTTATACTTAGTTGCTGAAAATATGATGTTTTATTTATAGTTTTATGTGATTTATGTGATCCGACTGGTGATCAATATTTGTAGTTGTTGGAAATATGATGCTTTATGTGATTCAACTGGTGATCAATATATTTTTATAAAATGGTGCTTTATTTTTAGTTTTATGTGATTTATGTGATCCAACTGGTGATCAATATTTGTAGAAATATGATGTTTTATGTGATCCAACTGGTGATCAATATTTTCGTATAGTAAGATCGGCATTTTGGGTTTGTTGTGGTTGAAATATACGAATTTTGTTGGTTGCAAGTTTGGGGGAAGATTAAGTCGAGAACTTGGTAAAAATTTTTGCGTCGGTACTCTGCCGAATTTTTTCTAGGATAACGTGAAATAAATTAAAGAAAATAGTTTAAATAATTTGACTCAACTGATGTTAAAATTGTTTAATTTAATTAATTAAGATCGAAATTGGATTTTAGCGGATCGTAAGATCCGAATTTTGATGGATTCAACCTACCCGGGTGAAGATTAAGTCGAGAACTTGGTAGAAATTTTTGCTTTGTTACGCTGCCGAATTTTTTCTAGAATAATGGGAAATAAATTAAAATAAAATTATTTAATTAATTTAACTATCAACTGATGATAAAATTGTTTAATTTGATTAATTCAGAATCAAAATGGATCGAAGTTGGATTTTAGCAGATCGTATGTCGGAACAGTATGAGAAAGGGGTGAAAGAGTTCATAAAGTTTGCGGTTGACCATGCACCAGATCGAACTAGGATCACTTGCCCGTGTTTACGTTGTTGTTTTGGAAAGAGAATTAGTCCACGTGAATTGGAAGATCATTTGGTGTGTAATGGAATTGATAAAAGCTACAAACGTTGGACAAGACACGGTGAAAGCAGTGTCTCGTTGGATGATTTGGGTGGTACATCATATCCATCACAAGATTTCAACATGAATGATTATGAGCCTGATCGTTTGGAGGAGATGACAAATGTGATTGAGGAGGATTTGCGAAATTGTCCTAAAATGTTTGACAATTTGACAAGTGATTCAAAGACACCACTATATAGTGGTAACAAATTCACTAGATTGAAAGCAGTTCTTAACCTATACAAGTTAAAAGCCAACAATGGGTGGAGTGATAAGAGTTTCACAGACTTGCTTGATTTATTAAAAAGCATGCTACCTAAGGATAATGTGTTACCTAATCGTACTTATGAGGCTAAACGGATGTTAACCTCATTTGGCATGGGATATGAGAGGATACATGTCTGTCTCAATGATTGCGTATTATTTAGAATTGACTATGCATCATTGAAGGCCTGTCCAAAATGTGGCGCCTCACGGTACAAGAAGAATGGATCTGCGTCTATCAAAACCATGTGGTATTTGCCTATAATACCACGATTTAAGCGCATGTACAGTAGTAAAGAGTTAGCCAAGGACTTGGCATGGCATGCTGATAGAAGGCTTGAAGAAAGGATTGAAGATGACAAGATTCGACATCCCTCAGATTCTCCTCAATGGAAAAAGATTGATGATGATTTCGCTGAATTTGGTGAAGAATCAAGGAACCTGCGCCTTGTATTGGCTACAGATGGCATGAACCCTCATGGCTTGCAAAGTAGCTCACATAGTACATGGCCGGTGATTTTGATGATCTACAACCTTCCCACATCGCGATGCATGAAGCGAGAGCATATAATGATGCCTATACTCATTTCTGGGCCGAAACAACCTGGAAATGATATAGATGTCTACTTGGCTCCTTTAATTGAGGATTTGAAGGTGTTGTGGGACACCGGTATTCAAGTATATGACGGGTTGAGAGAAGAAAATTTTAATCTCAGAGTCATGTTATTTGGAACAATCAATGATTTTCCGGCAAGAGCAAACCTCGAGGGATATGGTGTACATGGCCAATGTCGATGCCCCATATGTGTCAAGAGTATCGATTGACACACTCCCAAAAATATGCATTCCAAGGGCATCGGAGATGGCTAAATCGGAACCATCGATATCGTCGGTGGAAGAAAGCTTTCAATGGGAATATAGAAGAAGGCCGAGTTCCTAAGTGCTTAACTGGTGAAGAAGTGTTTGAGAATGTAAGAGACTTGGAGGTTAAATTTGGAAAGACTTTTGCAGGTAGCCTTGCAAAAACTGGGTGGAAAAAAAGGTCAATTTTCTTTGAGTTGCCGTATTGGACGTCTTTACATGTTAGACATTTTCTCGATATAATGCATATTGAGAAAAATGTATTTGATAGCGTCATTGGTACACTTCTAAATGTGCCCAGAAAGACAAAAGATGGCATAAAGGCACGGTTAGACTTGGTTGAAATGAAGATAAGAGGAAAATTGGCACCAACAAATAAGGGGAAACGTACTTATTTGCCTCCAGCAGCTCACACTCTAGCCAGGAAAGAAAAAATTGCATTATGTGAGTTTCTTAATGGAGTGAGTTCCAGAAGGGTATTCTTCAAACATTAGCAGTCTTGTATCAATGAAGGATTTGAAGCTAAAGCACTTGAAGACTCACGATTGTCATGTAATCATGGATCATTTGCTACCAAGACACGATAACTAAATTGTGTTTCTTCTTCAAAGCAATGTGGATCAAGGTGTTTGATCCAGAGCAATTTCCTGCACTTCAAAAACAAATTGTCATCACTTTGTGTGAGCTTGAAATGTATTTTCCACCTGCTTTTTTTTTATATAATGACTCATCTACCCATTCACTTGGTTAGAGAGACTCAACTATGTGGACCGACTTTTATGAGATCTATGTATCCGGCTGAGCGTTGTATGAAGGTATTGAAAGGCTACGTGAAAAATCGTAGTCGACCGGAAGGTTGCATTGTTGAACGGTACATAGTTGATGAAGCCATTACATTTTGCACAGAGTATCTGACAGATTCTAATGTTGTAGAGCTTCCAAAGTCTCATGTTATGGGAGGGGGAACAGAAGGAGTCGGATTAATGGGAAAGCAATTAGTTAGTGTTCATATTACACAAAGGGATCAGGCACACCTATATGTGCTCCACAACACCGATGAGGTTGACCCATATGTTGAAGAGCATAAGAACCAACTTAGGAGATTCAATCCAATTAAAAATGAGAGTTGGATTTCAAGAGAGCATAATAAGAGTTTCATCGATTGGTTCCGAAAGCATTTTGAAGAAAAGCAGAAAAAGGATCCACAGCTTTCAGTTTCAGATAAATTGACACGACTGTCGATGGGTCCGGACAGACTAGTATTTTGTTATTCAGGTTATCGTATAAATGGTCGCACATTCTATACAAAAGACCAAGATGAACGAAGTACAATGCAGAATAGTGGTGTGAGTATTGTAGCTCAAGCAATGCATATCTCAAGTGCGAAAGATAATAATCCTATCTATGCCAATTTATCATATTACGGAGTGATTGAACGTATATGGGAGCTTGATTATAGTTGGTTTCGGGTGCCTGTATTTGGGTGTAGGTGGGTTGACGATAAACATGGTGTCGATAATAGTGAAATAGGCTTCACTCGAGTAGACCTTGAAAGGGTGGGATACAAAGATGAACCTTTCATTTTAGCGTCACAAGCTAAGCATGTGTTTTTTGTTACCGATCATATTGATAAGAGGTGGTCCATTGTTTTATCGGCAAACAAAAATACATGTATTGATGATGATTATGAAGAAAGTGAAGATGATGGAGAAAATCCTATCTCATTAGGTGATTCACAATCAATTGATAGTGACAATGACTTGGATATAAGTCATGATGGATTGTATATGCGACAAGATCACCAAGAGGGGATATGGATTAATCCGTCAGTTCGTCGCCGTACTAAAAAAAATGATCGTACCGATGGGAAGCAAAAGACTGCTAAGCCAACGACAAAAAGAAAACGATGAAAGGTATTTGAACTTATTTCATAATTGTATGATAGACTTATTTCAATATTTATACTTAGTTGCTAGAAAATTTATATTATTGAGATTTGCCTATTTTTGTGGAAAATTTAAGGGAAATAGGGGGTTGATTGATTTTAAGGTTAATTTGGTTTAGCTGGGGGTTAATTATGTTTAATGAGGATTAAATTTTGTTTATTTTGTGTTTTAGGATAATTTTGTTTATTTTGTGATTTATTACTTCTATTTGAAAATTATTACCAAATGAATCTGCCAAATTTATATGAATCTAACTTCTGTATTTTTTGTCTTTTGTAGGTCGATAGCTTCAAATCCTGATGGTAGTTTTCCCAAGGATGATGTATATGGATCAGATAGCGGTCATGAGAAGGAGATACGGAGAGGTGTCACGGCTATGAAAAAAGTTATCAATGCCAGAAGTAAAGGCATAAGGCTACCTGTCGGCTGGAATGACAGAGGTCAGCCAGTTAACCCCAACAAATCAATATTTGTTGGGTATATAGGCGTGCAGGTTCGACAGAAGGTGTCGATTGCCATGAGTAATTGGCGAAAAGTCCCGTCACCAATAAAAAAAACGTTTGGGATGAGATGAAGGTAATTTGGATATTATCATATTTGTAAGTGTTAATGTATTATCATATTCTCTAAATTATAATTTTATATATACTTTATTGTTTGTTTTTTGTAGTTGGCATTTGATATTGACGAAAGTCGACAAAAGTACGTACTAGCAGAAGCTGGGAGGCTAGCACGTAACTTCAGGAGCTACATAAGCAGAAAGTATGTGCGAGATGATGATGGAAACGTTAATGTCAACCCACCTCCACAATATGAGATATCCCAAGCCGATTGGGCGGCATTTTTAGAGGTTCGCTTAGATGAACCTTGGCAGGTAGCTAGTCATTTTAATTTACGATTTCATTTGTTGGTTATTGGGTTTATATTTAGCTAATAATTTGATAATGTAATAAACAGAAAATAAGTATGGACAATCAGGAAAGAGCAAAGGACCCTGAATATCCTTACCGGAAAGGGAGTCTAGGACATGCTGTTGTGAAGCAAATGGAGGTATGTAGTTCATTTAGCAGTGAATCCTTACAAGTTTTTTAATAATAATTCTATGTTAATGCATACATATATTTTTTAATGAAAATATAGAGAAATAAAAGAAGGGATGCGGGATCCAATTGTACAGATGTGACACGAGCACTCGTGTGGAGAGTTGCGCATTCCGATGCGACAAATCAAATTGATAACGAAAATGTTAGAAGAGTGGTGAATGAAATGGTGAGTTATTGGCAATTTTAGCTCTATAAAGTGTTGTATGTTTGTTTTGAAATAATATTGAAAGCACAAGGTTCACTATTTTTTTTTTTTAAATATATCATTACAGGAGAGCATTTCACAAGAGGGTACTAGCCATAGTGGAAATGAGACGAGTCGAGATGACCTATTGGCTAAAGCTATTAAAAGGAAAGAGCATCGGGGTCGCGTTAGGGGTGTTGGCTTTGGGGTCTCACAAAGAGACTATTTTAAGGATCCAAAGCCTGCTTCAGAAAAGGAGATGGAAAACTTGAGAAACATGGTGAAAAACCTCTTCGAAACTATGGTTGCCATGCAACAACGAATTGATGTTTTGGAAGCCCCTAACTCGCGTCAGCCACATGAAGATGACGTGATTTCTTTGAAAGATAGCAGCCCAGAACCAGGTTATAAGATGCTTCCTGAGGTAAAAATTTGAACTTGTTTATTAATCATACAACTTGCGACTCTATTTCTGTAAATCATACAAAACTTTCTAATATAATGTTGTATATATATATGTGTGTGTGTGTGTGTAGGGTATCACTCCATGTCAATTTGCACTTTCATCACCATCATATTGTGTGGTGGCTAAAGGACAGCTATACAATCGATTGGAGACTGATAGAAGACTTCACAACTGTCTATTAGCCACCAACAATGTGAAAGTGCGCATTGACACTGCAGTTGAGGCGAATACACTCCTACCCGTCCCTCTCAATGATGAAATGATCACCATTTCTAGTGGTCTGGGTACCTTTGTTGCTTGGCCAGCAAGTCTTGTCATTGTCACTGATGCATCGGTATGTAATTAATAGCTAGCCATTAATAAATTATAACAATTTGTTTGAGGTTACTAAATATACTTTGGTGTGTAACATTCATATTTTATTTTCTTGCTTAAACAGTCCAAATCATCTGGAAACCGTAAGTCAGGGACGTCAAAGCGGTCAGCTGTCAAAGGAAAATCTCAAGTGGTCGAGCCTGCAGGTGAAGTAGACATATGTGCAGATCTTCAACTAGATGGACTCCCTAATGACCTTGTATTTCTGGGAAAGTACACGAAGATGATGAAGATTGGTGCCCATATCAATATATACATGGACGAAGCCATTATGAATTTTTCATTCCTAGAGTTCATTGGAAAGGAGGAGATCTGTCACCTTCTGCGTAGAAAAGAGATAGGAGCCTCTATCATTACAGCGTACATAAAGTAAGTTTTTTAATTATTTTATTACATCTGAACTACGATTATTTTCGTTACTCGAAATTCATTTTTTATGCTCAATTTAGGTGTTTGTGGTTTAACTACGTGATCCCCGAAGGGAAAGAAGCAAGATTCGGGTTCCTTAGCCCACATTCCATAGCTGCTCAAACAGACCCGTCAGTTCAACAAGTGCAGTACATAGCACGTGCTATGATACAGAGTGCACAACAGAATAAGTTATTTCTTGCACCTTACAACACCGGGTGAGCTACTAAAGACTCGACTTTAATTTGTAAAACTAGCTACGCAAAACAAATTTTCAACTTTTCTTTTGAATGCTTTGTAGGGGTCATTGGTTGTTGCTTGCAATTGATCCATTTAAAGAGATTGTTTACTATCTGAATTCTGTGCATGGTGAGCCGCAATACCGAGATGATATGATACTAAAATCCAATCAGTAAGTTTTTCATTCAATCAATATATCCATTATATTTAATATTTTTTTAAATTGTATTTATTTCACATAATTGCTTGTTTTTAACATATTTCCTTGTTTTTTATATTTTTTTATAGAGCTGTGCACATATTTCGTGCAAACCGCAACAACCAATCCAGGAAATCCAAAAACTCGGTCTGTAAATGGTTTACTATAAAGGTTAGCGTTTTCTAGTTTCATGAGATTATATATTCGTATAGAAGTTCGTCTTCTAATACAACGTAACTTTCATTGCTTTTGTAGTGCCCCCGGCAGACCAACGAGGTGGATTGTGGCTATTTCGTTATGAGATTCATGAAAGAGATTATTAGCCACGGACAATCTATAATCCCAACAGCGGTATACATAATCCTAATATTTACTTAATTCTATTACTTTTGAAATTATTAAACCTTTCGTAGGTAATTGATAGGAGTCATTTTTGCATAAGTTTTTAGGCCCTTTTAATGACAATTTAGGCTCGTATATGGTTTATTTCGTGCCACTCGTGCGTTTAATATGTGTGTGAAGTGATTTCAGGTAATAAGCGACGATGGACGAAGAAAAGGGAAAAAGATGACTCGTTTCATCCACTTTGCTCTGGCTTCTGAAACGCCCGCCCGTGCGCCAGTTTTACCGCGCCCAGGCACCACCCAGACAGAGAAAAATCGGTGTTCTGAAGCACCCGCCTAGGCGCCACTTGTCTCCACGCCAGGGCGCCCCGGAACTTATGCCCCAAGAAATAAACGCCACATAGGCGGCGCCTAGGCGCCAATCAACTCCCGCTAGGCGCCGCAATAACAGATTTTGGAATGTATAAATAGGAGTTTTCAATTCATTTGAAGGGTTCGAAATCTGGGAGATTAGGGGCGATTTGCTGGGTTTTGGGCCATTCTTCATCAACTTTAAGAGGCTAAGAAGGAGATCTAGCTTGGGATTGAAGCTCTTGACTCGGATACATCATCAATCAAGCAATATAGAGAGTTTTCATATGTTTTTCATTACATACTTGTCTATGATTATGTATATGACTACATTAGGATCTTCTATGTTATTGATTATGAGCTAAATTTGTGAGACTAAGGCCATGTGAAGGTCAATTTATGAGTCAATATATGTGAAGTTACTTTTTGTATTAATTCTCCTATTGCGTGTTAATTCTATGTTTTTATGCCAATCATGTGTTTGATCACCATATGCTTGCTATCTTGCCTAATCTAGTTGTTCGAGAGAAGATAGATTAGGGTGCAAGGGAATTAACACATCACCCGAAACAAATGAGGGATTGCTCCTAGAAATAGGTAAAGATTCCCGGGTGTTGTTAGCCGGATTTATTCGGGGAAGCTCTAGAACGTTAATACGTGATTTTTGATTAGATTCTCGGATAGACATATTTAGAGAACCGTCAACTAATCATAGGATTATTATGAGCCGAGACATCGGGTAATAATTAATTTAGGAGTTTCCACCAAAGCAATAGGAGTCTAATAATTCGAGGAGTAATCCATATAAATTGACGAGTAGATTTGGTTGTAGCATGTGCCTTGGTCATTTTATCATACGTGAAGTTTAATCCATAGCTTGTTCCCTCCTTTGGTCCTTCATTTACTTAATTGTTTTAGTCCCGCTTTACTTTAAGTGTCTTTTGTCTTTTTGAAAATCAGAAACTAAAAATCCAAGTCTCCGTGGTTCGACAACCCGGATTTATTGTCCATTTCTATTACTACACACGACTAGTGCACTTGCTACCAAAGCACGTTAGCTTCTAGCGTGTCAAGTTTTCGGCGCCGTTGCCGGGGACTTGTTTATTTTGAGTGTTTGATTTTCATTTTGCTTTTGTTTTCTATCCTTTTACGTTTTCATAATTTTAGTCTTTTCTTTATTTACTTGCTTTCCTTTTGTTTTCGTGCTCTTCTAATTTCATTCTTGTGTTTACTTGTTAGGTTCTTGTGTGGTGCATGACCCGCTCCTCAAGCGAGCCTCTATACGAGTTGGAGCCCAAAATTGAACGAGTTCTTCGGGCTAGTAGGCGAACAAGGGAAATGGCCAATAATCTCAACCAAAACCCAAATGGAAATTTTCCCGATATGAATTTACTGGAAAACAGGGAGTGGTTACAAGGTGTTCTACATGCCATGCAAGCGGCACAGCCTCAACAATTACCGTCGGTTCGGGGTAGCTTACCACCTAGGGTCCATACCATTCCGGGGCCCGTAGTCATGCCTAATTTCTTCGCACCAAACTACCACATCCCGGCTCACGTCTTTAGTATGATGCAAGGAGAACCCTTTTATGGAGAACCACACGAATCACCTCATGCTCATTTAGAGACTATAGACGATGCTCTTGTGACCATTCAATATCACCCACGGGATCTGGATGCGATTCGTCTAAGAGTCTTCCATTTCTCATTAAAGGATAGGGCGACAACATGGTACAAATCCTTGCCTCCACAATCTATTACGACATGGGGTGAGTTGGTCGATCCCTTTTTAAATAAATTCTTTCCACCCTCCAAAATCAATGAGCTCCGGAGTAATATAAAAGGGTTTAGGCAAAGGAGCAATGAGTCTTTAGCCGAGGCTTGGGCTAGATATAAGGGCATGCTCCGAAAATGCCCTGATCATAATTTTGGGCTGAATGAACAAGTACTTCATTTCTATGATGGGGTTCGGTCACGTATTCGGAATAGACTCAACGCGGGTGCGGGAGGAGACCTCCTTGGGTTAGACTGTCAAAGTGTATGGGACAAAATAGAACAGTTGGCCCGAGAAGACGAGCTTTACCCCGACGATGAAGAGGCCTCATCCTCTAAAAAGGTTGTTGTATTGAGGAAGTAGTTGAGGGAGTAATAGCCTTGGCACCGGAGGTTGGCAACGTCAATTATGTGGGGAATCACAATCAACCTCGGGTGAACTTTCATGTACCCGAGAATTTTCCAAAAAGGCCCAACCCCGCACAAAACGCACAACCGGGGATCTATCAAGCTCCACGGCCACCTTTCAATAACCCACCCCCGAGGCAAGGCAATTTCAATGGACAAGGTCAAGGTCAAGTGCAAATGCGACCTCCCACAATCGATGAGAAACTAGATGCTCACATAAAAAGTCTGATACATCGTTCAACGAACTTCGGGGTATGATAAAGGATATGTGTATGGATATGAAGGATTTGCGAACACAAGTGGGGCAACTGTCTAATGCGGTTAACGGTAGAGCCCCGGGGACTCTCCCAAGTGACACGGAAAAGAACCCGAAGGCTCAATGCAATGCCATAGCCTTGAGAAGTGGAAAACAATTGGAGAGTGACACTGCCAGTACATCCGCGCCCGAGCGCCCCGAGATGCACGCCCAAACGCCTGATTTCCCCTGTTCCGAACAGGATTCTCTGTTTTCCGCGCCCGAGCGCCCTTCTGACGGCGCCCCGGTGCCTACAGATCCGCGCCTAGGCGCCCATATAAGCGCCCAGGCGCCGCCTCCTGCTTCAGTCGGTTTTCATCCTTCCAATCCAACGCATTCTCCCCCTATCGAAGTTCGTCTCCTCTTCCTAAATGCTCACAAAAAGAAGCAAAAGGAGATGGATCCGTGCTTTCTTCAAATTTTGGCAATCCTTCGGGAGGTGAGGATTAATATTCTGTTTATTGACGCCATTCTCCAAATGCCGAATTATGTGAAGTACTTGAAAGACATACTATCTAACAAACAGAAGTGGGAGGAAAAGGAGATGGTGTGTCTCACTGAGGAATGTTCTGCCGTCTTGCTCAATAAATTGCCAACTAAACTCAAGGATCCCGGGAGTCTCGCAATACCGTGCACTATTGGCCATCTCAAGTTCGACAAAGTTCTTTGTGATTCGGGAGCAAGTATCAACCTTCTTCACTACTCTATTTTTAAGAAGCTAGGCCTTAGAGATCTTACGCCAACATCCATGTCCGTGCAATTGGCGGATCGCTCTATCAAGAAACCAAAGGGCATTATCGAGGATGTCATTGTACAAGTTGACAAGTTCTTCTATCTGGTCGACTTCGTGGTTCTCGAAATGGATAGTGACATTGATGTCCCCTTGATTCTAGGGAGACCCTTCCTAGCCACTAGCAACGCAAAGCTCGACATGGGAAAGGGTAGGTTGACATTGAAGGTGGGTGATAAAAAGGTGATATTCGATGGTTGTCATGACATGCAACCGCCTATGGCTGATCTTACTTGTTTATATGTCGATGCTATTCACCTTTTGTTTGATGAGCAATGCACACTTGGTAAGACTAAGGGCACTCTTACGGTGGAGGATGAGGTCCCCAATGAGCAACAAGGCAAGGTGAGAAAAGCTGATTTTTGCATGAAGTACATTCCACCACATCTACGTGTTCGTGAAATCGATAAGACAAATCCGACACAAAGGGCTTATCGCAAAACACCGCAATATGAGTGGAGACAAGTGGGACATAAGAAGAAAAGGAGGAATGGCAAGGATATTGTTGTTCTCAATGGGCCACCTATTTGAACCTTAACGCACAAAAGTCAAGCTAATGACTATAAACAAGCGCTTCTTGGGAGGCAACCCAAGTTTGTAAGTTTTTCTTTTTTCTGCCATTTCATTTCTGTTTCTTCCGTTTTTTTTTTCTTTAGTAGATGCATGTTTGTTTTAGTTGTCTTGTGTTTTGTTGTTGGTTGTGTTTCGTTTCTCATTTCTATCCAATGCTTGATGATTCGTATGGCTAGCATCGTTTAATGTGTAGTTGTTGCATTGATTTCTCACACCGCTGTTGCCACTCTTGGACACATTTGCATTCAAGGACTCGGGTTTGCTTTTCATCACCCCTATGGTGACGTGTACTTTGCCCTTCTCTTTTTCGAGCATTGGGGACAATGTTCATGATAAGTGTGGGGGGTACACTAGCTCCATTATAGTCATGTTTATTCATGTTTTACATAATTCGGTCCAAGTTTGGGGGGGTGTTGTACCTCTACATGTGAAATGTGTGCAATTTTAATTTTATTTTGGATAGAATTTCAACCCGTCACTTGATGAATTGAGCATGGTTAACTTGAATATATGGTATGCTTTCTCTATCAATTTGGTTTTTAATGGCTATACACATAGTTCCTTGCTTGTGGGACCCTAAACATGACTAGATTATCTTTAAGATGTTTCACATACGCACATAAATCAAGGGTAGAGGCGTTGAGTGGGCAATCATTTTGAAACACTTAAAGGCTTGATCCCGAAAATATCAACTTAGAATTTCCACATGTGTTATGAGTTGAGAACGTTAACTTTGTATGCTTAATAATAATAAAAAGAGGTTGAACATTGGTATGACTGCAAAAGTCAGGCTTAATAGATACTGGGGGCGAAGAGCACCATGCCTAGAATACTGTACTATTATGCTAATTTGAGCTAAGCTCAAGCCAATGCAAGTGTTAAGTGAATAAGGACCTAGTTTGATTTTGTGGCCTTTGACACTCGAGCGATTAAGCCCTTAGGAGTGTCTCTACACTTGATACCCTAAAGCCGTCTGGTTTGGGAGTTATTGGCCTAAAGCTCGTTACAAGGGTGTCATAGAAAGCCTAAGAGGATCGAACATTCCACATGGTCTAGCCTCTAATGTTTCGAGTTGAAAGTGCATAAGTTAAAGTCGAAAGTGGAATGAAGTGATGAATTTTTTTTAGTGACTAATCAAAAGTTGATAAATATGGGATTAATGCGTGAAAAGTGGTAAGAATGCCACTCGACTATAATACTTGAGATTTATTACACTACACCCTTAGGATAATCTTTTCGATGTTAAGGCGTAACATGAGCAAGTGTGTGACGTGTATATATTTGTAATTTGAGCTTAAACAGATGAATTCATACCATTGTGTGCTATTAATCATTGTAATTTACGTTGAGTGATCGGGGTTGAAATCTTTCGATTTTGTGGGTAGATTGTCTGCAAACCCTCACGAGACTATAACTCGTCCTTTGGGGTAACTCAAGGGTTCAAAGGCTTGTTGCATCCGCTAAATGCAACCGTTTGCTCCATGAAAGTGAGTTGTGCAGTTTCTTTTCTTTTACCTCCCTGGGTTTGATGATGAGCTCATATTCTATGCCTTCTCTTACTCGAGGTCGAGCAAGTGATAAGTTTAGGGGGGTTGATAGGAGTCGTTTTTGCATAAGTTTTTAGGCCCTTTTAATGACAATTTAGGCTCGTATATGGTTTATTTCGTGCCACTCGTGTGTTTAATATATGTGTGAAGTGATTTCAGGTAGTAAGCGATGATGGACGAAGAAAAGGGAAAAAGACGACTCGTTTCATCCACTTTGCTCTGGCTTCTGAAACGCCCACCCGGGCGCCAGTTTTACCGCGCCCAAGCACCACCCAGACAGAGAAAAATCGGTGTTCTGAAGCGCCCGCCTGGGCGCCACTTGTCTCCACGCCTGGGCGCCCCGGAACTTATGCCCCAAGAAATAAACGCCACATAGGCGGCGCCTAGGCGCCGCAATAACAGATTTTGGAATGTATAAATAAGAGTTTTCAATTCATTTGAAGGGTTCGAAATCTGGGAGATTAGGGGCGATTTGCTGGGTTTTGGGCCATTCTTCATCAACTCTAAGAGGCTAAGAAGGAGATCTAGCTTGGGATTGAAGCTCTTGACTCGGATACATCATCAACCAAGCAATATAGGGAGTTTTCATATGTTTTTCATTACATACTTGTCTATGATTATGTATATGACTACATTATGATCTTCTATGTTATTGATTATGAGCTAAATTTGTGAGACTAAGGCCATGTGAAGGCCAATTTATGAGTTAATATATGTGAAGTTACTTTTTGTATTAATTCTCCTATTGCTTTGTGTGTTAATTCTATGCTTTTATGCCAATCATGTGTTTGATCACCATATGCTTGCTATCTTGCCTAATCTAGTTGTTCGAGAGAAGATAGAATAGGGTGCAAGGGAATTAACACGTCACCCGAAACAAATGAGGGATTGCTCCTAGAAATAGGTAAAGATTCCCGGGTGTTGTTAGCCGGATTTATTCGGGGAAGCTCTAGAACGTTAATGCGTGATTTTTGATTAGATTCTCGGATAGACATATTTAGAGAACCGTCAACTAATCATAGGATTATTATGAGCCGAGACATCGGCTAATAATTAATTTAGGAGTTTCCACCAAAGCAATAGGAGTCTAATAATTCGAGGAGTAACCCATATAAATTGACGAGTAGATTTGGTTGTAGCATGTGCCTTGGTCATTTTATCATACGTGAAGTTTAATCCATAGCTTGTTCCCTCCTTTGGTCCTTCATTTACTTAATTGTTTTAGTCCTGCTTTACTTTAAGTGTCTTTTGTCTTTTTGAAAATCAGAAACTAAAAATCCAAGTCTCCGTGGTTCGACAACCCGAACTTATTGTCCATTTCTATTACTACACACGACTAGTGCACTTGCTACCAAAGCACGTTAGCTTCTAGCGTGTCAAGTTTTTGAAGCTAAGTAGAGGAGACATGACCTTGTGGATGGGGAATGGAGCATTGGTTGCTGCCAAAGCCGTGGGGACGATCTACTTAGAGTTAGGAGATAGGAAATTAGTTTTACATTCTGTTTATTTTGTTCCTGAAATAATAAGAAATATTATCTCGATTCCGGTTTTGGATAGAGAAGGATATTGTTTTGAGATTCGTAATAAAAGTTTACTTTTATTTTATGAATCGTCTCTTATTATGGAATCGAAAATGAAAGATGGAATGTATACTATATCCCCAATAATTTCCAATCTCAATATTAAACAAAGTAACAAACGTAAACAAGATAATCAAGTAAACACACAAATGTGGCACGAAAGACTTGGACATATTTCCAAAGAAAGAATTCGAACATTGGCAATACATTTAGGTGTAACTGACTTAGATGAATTGTCAAGTTGCGAATCATGTCTTAAAGGAAAAATGACCAAATTACCATTTTCGGGGAAAGCGGAACGAGCCACAAAACCATTGGACTTGGTCTATACGGACGTGTGTGGGCCAATGAGTGTGAGCACTCATGGTGGCCAAAGCTACTTCATAACTTTTACCGATGATTATTCACGGTATGGTTATTTATATCTTATGAGATATAAATCGGAATCCTTTGAGAAGTTTAAGGAGTTCAGAAATGAAGAAGAGAAATAACTTGGTAGAAGTATTAAGGCTCTTCGATTGGATCGAGGAGAAGAATACTTGTCTACCGAGTTTCTTGATTATCTTAGATAGAATGGAATTCTCTCACAGTGGACACCGCCCAGCACACCTCAACATAAAGGGGTAGCCGAGCGTAGGAATCGAACATTACTAGATATGGTTCGATCCATGATGAGTTTCACTAAAGTTCCTAAGTCCATGTGGGGCTATGCTCTTGAAACGGCTGTCTATCTGTTGAATAGATCGCCTAGCAAGACGGTGCCCAATACCCCATATAAAAGTTGGTGTGGAAAGACGCCCTCATATAATCATTTGAATATGGGGATGTCCAGCTTATGTAAAGCATTTAGTGGGAGACAAATTGGACCCCAAGTCCTCTTTGTGTTATTTTGTAGGATATCCAAAGGAAACTGTTGGATATTACTTCTACAATCCAACGGAACAAAAGGTTATTGTTTCGAGAAACGCCAATTTCTTGGAGATGGGTCACCTTCTAGATAGAAAAGGCGAGGCTGTAGAACTTGATGAGGTCCATGAAAATGGATCAAGTCAAGAGATACAAGTTAACTCACCCGACACCAACGAGGCTACATCAAAGGCACCCACCGAAAACACACAACCTTTGAGGAGATCAAAGAGGATCCCAAAGGAGCCTGAAAGATGGCTAGGCTTATTGCAAGAGGAGGGTACTCAAGATCCTCCTCTAGACTCTGATCCAAAGACTTTTAAGAGTGCAATGTCTGACATTGATTCGAGAAAATGGCTAGAGGCCATGACATCCAAAATGGACTCCATGTACTCCAACAAGGTATGGACCTTGGTTGACCCACCTGAGGGCAACAAGCCCATTGGCTGTAAGTGGGTCTACAAGCGAAAGCTTGGAGTCGATGGAGAGGTAGTTACCTATAAGGCTCGCCTCGTGGCAAAAGGATTTACTCAAAGACAAGGGATTGACTATGAGGAAACCTTCTCGCTAGTGGCCATGCTGAAATCCATTAGGATTATGCTTGCTATATCTGCATATTTAGATTATGAAATATGGCAGATGGATGTAAAGACTGCATTCCTCAATGGAGAAATTAAGGAAGAGATTTACATGCAACAGCCCGAGGGCTTTACATCCAAAGGGAGCGAACACAAAGTGTGTAAACTTCAAAGGTCCATCTATAGACTTAAGCAAGCTTCTCAAAGTTGGAACAAACATTTTGACACTGTCATACAAGAGTATGGATACGGTCAAAACGTTGAAGAGGCATGTGTGTATAAGAAAGACAGTGGGAGCGCAGTCACGTTCATCATACATTATGTCGATGACATCCTACTAATTGGAAATGATGTAGGGTTGATGCAGTCGACTAAAGTATGGCTCTCTAATAAATTCGCCATGAAAGATATGGGAGAGGCGTCCTACATACTAGGTATGAAGATCTATAGGGATAGATCGAGTAGGATGCTAGGTCTCTCCCAATCTGCATATATCGATCGCGTACTCAAAAGATTTGAGATGGAAGAGTCCAAGAAGGGATTCTTGCCAATAGGACATGGCATCACACTTTCCAAGTCTATGTGCCCAAAGACTGAGGAAGAAAGAGTGAAAATGTCCAAAACTCCCTATGCTTCTGCGATAGGTAGTATAATGTACGCGATGATATGCACAAGACCCGATGTAGCTTATGCATTGAGTGCGTGCAGTCGATATCAAGCGAATCCAGGCATGGCACACTGGAGTTCGGTGAAAACAATCCTTAAGTATCTGAGGAGAACTAAGGAGTTGTTCTTGATATACGGGCGAGGAGAATTGGAATTAGAGGGGTTTATTGATTTGAGTTTCCAATCCGAAAAGGATGACTCGAAGTCGGTCTCTGGGTTTGTATTTCTCCTTAATGGCGGAGCGGTTAGCTAAAAGAGTTCCAAGCAAGCAACCATAGCCGACTCCACCACTGAAGCAGAGTTCATTGCGGCAAATGAGGTTGCAAAAGAAGCTGTTTGGATGAGGAACTTCATCAAAGAATTGGGCGTCGTTCCATCCGTTGGGAATCTAGTAACGGTCTACTGTGATAACAACGGGGCTATTACGCAAGCAAAACAACCGAGGTCTCATAAAAAATCCAAACATGTTCTGAGGAAATTCCGATTGATACGAGAAATCATTGGAAGAGCCGACGTGTGAATGGAGCGCGTGGACACAGCGAACAACATAGCGGACCCACTCACCAAACCCCTTAGCCAAAAAGTATTTGAAGGACATCTGGGAAAAATGGGCCTTAAGTACATGGGCAATTGGTGCTAGGGCAAGTGGAAGATTATTAGAGTTAGTGCCCGACGCACCAATTATTGGGCGCCATTCTTTGTAATAGTAACTCTAGAGTTGAACAATCATTTTATTATAAATAAAGTAAATCTTTTTTATATGTGTGGCATGTCTTTATTCTTAAATTAGTTTTTACTTTGGCTTAAAATAAAGTCCCGAAGAATCACACATAGCTATGGGACATCATTCCACATTGGGTGTGATAATGATGGAATATGTCTCGAAGGCTGTGATCTTTAAACATTGTTCCAAGTCGTGAAAGGGTTCATCGAGATAAAGGGATATCGATGCAACCCAAAAGACTTGCTCATATGATGCATACTCTGGGAGAAGTGTATCTCGTTCCATAGATACTGGCACGGTAAAAGCCAATGCATATATGAGGGTTGCCATTGTGGTAATGGGCGAACTGAACAACCCCATGGAAGTTCCTAAAATGGATTCCCAGTCGAATGTGGAATTTCCAGTGGTCTTGTAGTATAAGAGTAATCCTTATGGACCTAAGATTCCATTGGATGTCTTATGCGTAACCGCGCATGTTCTTGATTTGTTACATGATCACTTTAGATGATCGAATATGGGCAAACTCAGACATGCACGTCTTACGTAGTAAGGCACATGAGAATCGAGAGGAATCTATCTCTGACATTAGCCAGTCGGTTAATCTCCTATGGTTACATAGTGAATCGACTTAAGGAATCTTCGGCCGAAGTATGATATCTAAAGAGGCGTAGGGTTTCCTCATTTAGATAGTCGAAGTCGATTTCACATAACGTGGGAAACATAGTATTGAATTAATAGAGCTTCGACCTTAGCCACTGCTCTAGATTCAATCGGGAGATTAGATAGAGAGATCTTACTTATGCGAGGATCAGAGAGATCTTACTTATGCGAGGATCAAGATCACAAAAGGCGTATCTTTACTTTCTTTTTATCTAGGTCTTCGGGACCCTATTCTAGGTGGGCAACCGCGATTTGTAAGTGCCGAGAATTAGCTTGGTGACTAATTCGAGGCTTGATTAAATCAAAGGATTGATTTAATCTAGTACTTTCCATTTTAGGAAGGTACACTAGCACTATGGGAAGGTGTACTTACTACTAGATAGAAACGAGCCTAAGGGGTCACACACTAACTCGAGAGAGTCACTGCTTGAATAGATGTGATTAATCAATTTCGAGGAAATTGAGGGAATTAGGAAAGTGTAGTACTTTCTTAATATGGAATATAAATTAATTGAAGGATTCAATTAATTTTACTCTTTTAATTAATCTTGTAGAATTAATTAAATTAATGGACCTAGTAGAGTCCAAGTATTTTATTTAATTGGGTAGAGCCCAAGTTAAATAAATAAATGTTGGAATTAGCTGGTTGGATTTAATTTGACTTGTATTTATTTGATAGGTTGAACGTATAATTAAATTGAGAAGTCAAAATTAAATCCTAGAATCCAATTGACTTGTGTTGACCGATTTTTATGAGAAAACATAAGGGAGGGGGTGATTTTTATGTGGTGGAGGAGGAAAATAGTTTTCCCCTCCTCCAAGTCTTCATAGGATGAGGATTACTAGATAGTTTAGGAGAAAGAAAGTTTCCTTTTCCTAATTGGACTCTAGGTAATCTTCACCTTTAAATAAGAGATGAAGGAAACTAAAATTAATAGTCATAATTGCTGGAAAATTCGCCCCCCACTTAGACCTAAAAATCGGCCACCTCTCTCTCCCTTTCCAACAAGACGTCGTTCTATTCATATGTTGAATTAAACGACTTAGAAAATATTCCTACCATTCACATAATCAAGCCTAAGTTAAGCTTAGAATCGTTTTGTTGTCTAGCACGCAAGGCAAGACGATTGGTGACTTGAACGAGGTGTGGATACATCTTAGAGGTGCGACGCTTGGAGCACTCTAAACCAGGAGATATGAAAAGACGACAGGCAATTTCTCACCTAAGGAAAATTGTGTGGATTTGCACCACAGGGTTGCTGAAATCCAAAGTACGAGGTGAAACAAAATTTTCAAAAGGTATAATTTCGTTTACCTCCTTATCAAATTCGATCGAACCAATTCCATATTCCTGTTTTCGGGTGGTTGTACGTTTACCTTTTGTAAAATTTTAATTTTCGCTGCCACGAGCCACCCGAGGGAATGAGTCAATCCAACAAGGATCGTGGTTATGATAGGATGAGTATCTTGATATCGTTTGTGTCTAGGTCCGTTGCTAGACAGTAACCTTGATTTGTAGGTACCATGATATTATGATGAATAATACATGGTCTGATTAAATCAATGAAGATTTAATCTAGTACTTTCTAAATATAGAAAGGTACAATTACACTTTTGGAAAGTGTACTTCTACTAGAACATGAACAAGCCAAAGGGGTCACACACTAACCACTGAGGTTACTGCTTAAAAGATATGATTAATCAATTTTGGAAGTTGAGGTGAAAATAGGAAAGTCTAGGACTTACCTAAAGAGGAATATTAATTAATTGGTGGGAGATCAATTAATTAGACTATTTGATTAATCAAGTAAGTTTAATTAATTAATCGACTAAGTAAAGTCCAAGGGTTTTATTAATTAGTAGAGGAAGTCGAAAATTAAATAGAATTAAAAAATAATTGGGTAATAATAATTAAGGTTTGACTTTAATTATTATGGAATATTTAATTAAATGGTTGGACTATTTAATTAAATAAAGAGTCAAAAATTAAATCAAGTTGGATAAAATTTTGGACTCCAAGTGTAAGAGGGGGTGAGGTGGCTGGCGAAATAAGGAAATGGATTTAATTCCTCTCCAAGTCTTGATCAAGTTGGAATCAAGGAAATATTTTAGGAGAAAAAAAGGGAACAAGTTAGCTTGAAAGCTAAGTTCCTTATTTTTAGGAAACTCCTTACTAGAGTTTGATTAGGAATAGATAAAAGTCAAATATTGGAGATTTTATTTCATCTTGACTTCCAATCAAATTGGACCTAGGAGTCTCTCTATAAATATGTGTGTTAAGAAACACACACACACACACACTTTATTATTAGTGAAATTTTCGTCCACCGAGAAAAAGAAAAAGAGAGAAATTTTGTCATCTTATTTTCTCCATAAACTCGCCCCTCACCTATTATTTCTTGATAAGGTTTTGCTTATGTGTTGAGATTAATCTTTCACATATATTTCTACTTCATATATAAGCTTAGATTAGATCTAAAATAATTATATAGGCTAGCACCACATATATAATGCCTATATAATTATTGGGAATTATACGGAGATGTGGATACATCTTAGAGGCGAGACTATTGGATTGGTTGAAGATACAAGGAACAAATCGAAGCTTGGGTTTTTTCATAGAGGGCCGATGGTTTCTTGAAGAATTGATCAAGGGAGTATTTGTTTGAGTTGAAAAGGTCAGAAACTTGTACGAGGGCAAAAGCGCAGGAGGTATTTCGCGTAGTATAGTTTTCTCGTTTTAATTAGCTCGATTAAATCGGCCATTATAATCTTGTTTCGTGGTAGTTGTAAAAAAATTTAAATTTTGCCGTGCTAACCTACCTCGGGGATTACCCAACCCAACAGTGGTATCAGAGCCTGATTAGTTTAATCGAACTAATTTGTGTGATTTATTATGCTTTATTTAGTTTTGTTTGAATAAATTGGAAGAATGCTTAAATCAAGATGCCTTGAGTTATTATAAATTGAATTTAGTTTGGGATTTAATTGTATAAAAAATTGGAATTTTTATGACAAACTTGGTTTCGTGAAAAACTATGTAATTGGGTGATTTGGGTTGATAATGGGTTTTTTGGATTTGAAAAACACCGGTGGTGGGAAGTAGTGAAAAGGACAAACCGAAAGGTTTGAAAGTGGAGTAACAACCCGGCTCAAGGTGGGTTATTAAAATCGAAAAAAACCCCACTATTTCAGCCCGAATCGTTGGACGAAACGGACCGAAACAGTACTTTTGGGTCCGCGTGTGTCCAGCACGCTCTGTACGGGGGCCGGGCCGCCCAAGTCTGACCCAATTTTTTGGCGTAATTAAAATTTTATTACTTTAATATTTATGGAAATTAGATTTTCAAAAATTTAAATTATTTTTGGAAATTATTATTTTTCCTTGGAAAGTAATTTTTTGTGAAAAATCCAAATTATCCCAAATAAATCGCAATTTATTTTGAATAAGAGGTAGGTAAATTTTGGATATCACATATTATATGGCTTGGCATGATTTTATGTGATTGGATGAACCACGAGCCTAGTCTAGTCTTTGGTTTTCGTTGTTTGTAATTTCGATGGGTTGTAAAAATAGCTAATTTGGCTTTTATATTTTTCTGTCATTAAATTAGTAGAATGTAATTAGATTACAGTCTATGTAATTGAATACGAAGATGAAGGCCAATCGAAGACTTGTACACAGTGGCGATCCATTGTAATAGTTAGGTTATTTTTATTTCCCAGAAGTCCAGCCCATTTTGGCTCGGTGGATTGATTAGGTTAGGACTCGAGGTAGTTCATCCTGGTTTACCACTTTGTGGATGGTTTATTTTTGTGTCTATATATATATATGATGTGTTTGGAATGCATGCATAGGATAGAAAACTAAACAAGATAAATTTAATCTGATGAGACCAATATTTTATGCAATTCCCTCTTGAGAAAATATTAGGCCTATATGGAATTGAAATTGGATTTCTCTTCCATGCCTTCCATCATAAGTGGCAACATGTGAAACACCATTGAGGCTAGGTGAATCACTCATATAATTGGGGATTAACTTAGTCGAGACATGTTGTGATTATCACTAAGCATAGAGATGCTCTGTGGGATCTAATCACTCATTGTACACTCATATAATTGAGGCAATGAACTGAGAGGATTGACCATGGAATATTTGATGGGTCTGGCCTAATGTTGAGGTAGCATATTGGACACCCATATAATTGGGTCATATGTGAAAGACGAGGTAAAACAATCTTGAGAACCATCCAACGAGGTGGAGGGCGGGGGAGACTACTATTTCAATAGATCAATCACACTCATATAATTGGGGTGACTTGATTAATTTAAATAGATCTCAAGCCCACTAAGGGAAATTAATTTTTCCTCGAATTTTATCCAAAGGGTGGTGGAATTTAGAAAATAGAGCCCAACATGGGTGAATTAATTTAAAAGCAAAATTAAACTCTAATTTAAATCTAATTCCAAATTAATTTAGGTTAACCCTATTTAATTTAATCCATAAAATAAAGCAAGCCTAGCAATCTTTATTTGGTCATTTAAATCCAATTGAAATGCCAAGGATTAAATTTGATGATTAATTTTAAGTGGCTAATAAATCCAATTTTGGCCTTAGAAAAAAACAATTTTTTAAACAAACTAATTAAAATTAAATCTAATCTAATACTAATTAAAATCCAATTTTAAATAAAGTAATAAAAATTAAATCCAATTAAATTTTAAAAATTGAAAAAGATCTTATGGGGCTTTTAATTTTAAAATTAATCCACAAAAAATAATTTAAAAAATGCTAATTGGGCTTGAGCCCAATTTTATTTTCAAAATACATCCAATGGACTAAACGGGCCAAGCCCCAAATTAAAAAATTAATTTTAAACTTGTAGGATTAATTTTCTAAGGTCCGTGGCCCGCCTGACAAAAATTATTACTTGTCGGGCGAAGCCCCACGCACGGCGTTGCCCTAGCTGGTAGAGCCAGCCGTCACACACACACACACATGCACGACATGGTGCCGTGCGATCCAATCGCACAGCCCGCGCTGTTTAGCGCGACCCAGCTGCCGTACTACTGCTTGTTTATGTGCCGACGGCTATTTTTCGGCGACCCCACCATGGTCTCGTCTCGTCCTTTTCAATCGCGCAATTTAATTATCAAAAACTCAATAGTTTAAACATACAAAAAATTAAATCATAACACCCAGTTTTTACGTCTGTGCATACAATACGAAAAACATAAAAACACATATTTCTTTTCGTCAAAAATATAAACATTCAAACATGCATTCATATTCATCAAATAACATAAACGCATGAATGCATGATGAAATTATGAAAAATCATGAATTTGGCTCTGATACCACTGTTGTGAATCGAACTAGCGGATAATTTTTTTTTTCGATTTGCAAAGTCCGGATTCAATTTATGTTTTGATAATTTCATATTTCACATAAATCGAAATCAAGAATAAGAAGTAATCTAATTACCTTTTCGATGAATTTCTAAAGCCCAACTTTTTGAGAAGCAACGGATCGTTCCTTCCTCTAAATAATCACACGAAAAACGATCTTCAATTCTTGAAGCTCGACCTGTTCCACCTTAGACTGGGTTGGGCGACTTAGGGTTTATGCAGAGGGAGAAAAGATTTTTTGTTTTACTATTTTTCAATCTCTAAGATGAAAAACTGACAAAGTTCTTATTTTAGTTAAACACCTAGTGCTTAATTAAAAGACTTCTCCTTGACTTAGGAGAAGAGGGGGCGGCTGAATGCATACCTAGGGATAGGTGTACTGGGCTTCATCCAATTCCAAGCCCAGTGTTAAGTATTTAATTAATATTCTCACTCCAATCCAATTGGTAATTAATTAAATACTAATATCTTTTTATTAATAGTACGCTATTAATTCTAAATTAATAATACTATTAATATTGATTGAATAAAATTATTTTATTACAATAATTTAAATATATTTATTATAATCAATACATATCCCTTTTTATAATTTCCACTCTAAGTGAAATTAATAAAATACCCTTTATAAAGTAAAGCTCCTTTATTTTATCATCTTTACATAGCTCGACTCTCTAGGCTTGTCTTGATTGGCATTGGGAGGATTCCAAGGATATAGTTATTACCAAGCCATCCCGTGAAGCTATACCGAAACCCAATCAATTACGAGATGAATATTTCATCACGTACCTTTATGTTATAATTACCATATGAGTATAAACTCTTCACTGATGCAACCTGATCAAGTAAGAGTCATGGAATGTCAAACTCATATAACTTGATACTGTACTTACTGGTGTGAAATTACTAAACTGCCCTTTATATCCAATATAAGTCAGTTATTAATGTTTTAGCCAAAGGACTTTAATTTCACAGCACCTATGAAGTACAAGTCGCTTCTCGTTTACTTTTGAGATAGTGAATTCCTTATTGGCAGTCCATTTTCCATTGTCGAATGCACCAATAGAATCGTACTTCGAGGTTGACCCCACCAATGAGTGATTGGGCCTAACTACTCTAATAACTTATTCAATAGTACGAGCACAACGTAAAGGACTCCTCAAGTCTAAAGTTCACTCATACTATCATAACTGGTAATCCTCATCATTGACTATCACCTAGTAAAAACCCATGTGATAGGATTACAACGAGTCGTGTTCGAATAAGCTAACTCCGTTAATCATATTCATGACACTAACTCCCATTATCCAATCAGTGTAAGACTTAGCACTTTCCTTGTCAAAGCAAGTGTCATACGAGTTGAATCTAAATGCCCAATTTAGATTCCTTAACTCTCGAACCATGTTTATAAGTTAACTCCATCAGTGCTTCTACTTATCAAATAAGCAGTGGTGAGTACACCTTGATCTTAAGGACCTATTTGTTCAATACATTCAATGCCACAATTAGATTTATAAGAACAAACTCAATGCCTTTTATTAATCAATAATAATGTTCATATAATATAAATAAGACGCCCTCTTAAATCTATTTCCTCATTGGCATAGAGGGCATAACACCTAACAGAAATCTATACAAGGACGAACGCGATCTTGTGACCGTTGCTGTGTGATCGATGGCCACAATCATACACGATGGGTGCACCTGGTTAGCTTGCACCATTTCCGCCAGAAAGCTGTCTGTTTTGGTAAAAAGGTGTCTGTTTGGGCGAAAAGGCATCTGCAGGGGCTTGACTGAAAAATTGTGTTTGCTAGCCCACAACTTATAGTTTTCTATAAATAGCAGCCCCCCCCCCAATTTCTGAATTACTCACTCAATTCATTCTTCTCTTCTCTGCTTTGTGTATTTAACGTTTGTTAAGTGCATTTCTTACATAGTTAAAAAGAGAGTTCAAAACTTTATTTTGTTTGTCGAGTTTTGAAGTTGGTAGTGCTACTACTTCAAAACATTAGTCGTTGAATCTTGGGAAACTATTGTTATATCCCGTAAGCATCGTGAGCGGGGCAATATCGTTTCAAAGACAAAGAATTATACTCTTGCTTTGACTATCGTTCTCTAAACACTATCCCTATATGCCTCATATTTATACAACAATCATATTACTTTGCCCTCCAATGCTATTTTTAGGTGAAATTTCGTTGGGAACACTCTTCCATAATCTATACCTCACGTAATTCCTTATTATTTTTCATTCAAATGCAAAACAAGAGTGATGTGTGTGGGTTTCACACCAATAATATTCATATTAATAATAGGGATAATACGAGTATAATGGTGAGATATAATCGAGTAATGTAAGTGCGATAATGTAAATAACAAGAGATTTAACGTGGTTCGGTCCAAAAATTAGACCTACGTCCACGGAGATTCAAAAGGTATCCGTTCACTATGCTTAAGATTGGGTATTTATACAAGTTTGATGGGGTGGGGTAATTTATGGAAAGTCAACTATGCTCATTATACATATAGTAAGAGAATAAATCAGTATCCTTCTAATTTTGGGTACCTCTAATTAGGGATCAATCATCATTAATGCTAATATATGGCTTAATTCCGCCAGGTCTTCAATAACAAAAGTATTGACATGATTGATACTTGTTCCCAGCATTACCTTAAATAGATATACGCTCCTCCGCAGGTCCAGGTTGACAGGTCTTCCAGCTCAGGTCGAACGTCCTCCAGAATGAATCTGAATTCACCATTGTAATGGGATTTAGCCCATTAAGCCTTGGACTTCCTCAGCTTGGCCCAAGATCCAGATTCTACCTACATCAATAGTCCTCCCAACTCTGCAGTTTGACTTGTCAAGCTGCGAGAGTTGAGAAGATAACATTCGGGACAAGCTGACCAAATTATCTGGAGACACCAAGCTTCTCCAGCTAAAGAATCGGAATGATCTCCATAGGTGGGTTTAGGAAACCCTAATATTGATTTGATAGAAAAGACCTCGTCAGTTGAGCTTCCCCATGCCTTGCAGGCTTTTGATGTTTCTTGGGGTATCGCGCCTCATCATTACGCCAATTTTACTTGCTGCCATAACTGCTCTCCTTCTCGAACGTTCAGATCAGGGCCACGTGTAGGGTTGATAACTTAACCCGCCCTTTTCCAAGGTTTGTCTTTATTTTCGGATGAATATTTTCAAAAGATATGCAATTACGAAAAACTGAATTTCTTCCTTCCTTATCCTTCCATCTGTTCTTTTAAGAGCTCTCCCTACTTTCTTCTCCACTTCTTGTTCTTTCCCCTCTTCAAGTTGGCAGTTACTCCACGTTCGCCGCCCATCTCTAGGTATTTATCCTCCCTTATCTTCTTGCTTTTTTGTTACTCTAATTTGTTGTGAATCATCCAGTTGTGTTAATTTTGCTTTGTATTTTAATATGTCGAATAGTTTAGGTTCAGAATACCAAAACTATACCGACCAAGTGAACTTGCTGGAACCCAACGCCATGGCTATGGCCGAGAGTTCCTCGCCCCCCCCCCCCCAGTAGAGGCTTCGTTTAGTGCCACCCAAGCTTTGAGAAACTCAAATTTTGTGGATCTTTCCTCCTCCAAACCTCTTTCAGATGGTCATGGTGGGGATAAACTCCCATCATAAACTCCCAATATTAATTCCGAGGCGGGGCAGGCTGGTTCTCCTTTAGATAATAAAGATTTGAACCTTCCTGACCCGAATGCTCTAGGGGAAGTGTACTTAGCTATCTTAAACATTTGGGAAAAAGCTTTGATAGCCCAAAGTACCTCATTTTGGGAAGTTTTAACATCTAGGTTTACCCCTAGGCAAGGTCAGATCATACGCCAGAATTATGGTATTTCGGATGCTTATAAGATTGTAGTTCCATCTGCGAATGATAGACCCCATCGCCCACCTCCAAGTTTTACTTGCTTTTATATAGCCTAACTTCGTGCAAGTCTGCGCCTCCCCATACCTCCCCTGTTCATCTCTATTTTTAACAAGTTTAGGCTTCCCTCGAACCAACTTGCTCCCAACACCATTCGCATAATGGCAGGTTTCTCTGTGCTCCTTCAGAGTTTGGGCCACACAGCCACCTCTGACTTCTTTTACGCTTTGTTTCTTCCCCGCGCATCTTCTACCGAGGGAGGGGTCTTCTACTTTACTTCTCGCAGACAAACAGCTTTCATAGGTTCATACCCTACTGCTGAGAAGGAGTGGAAGAAAAACTATTTTTTCATATCCCCCCCTGAGGATGAGGAGTGGACTTTTCTCCGTGACATGCCTGTTATTTATAAAATTTTGCTGGCCTACATGAATTGGCAGCCTAGAGATTTGGGAAAATTGACTGATCCCCGTCTCTTGTATCTTTTTGGATTAAGCCCTGTGCAGGTTGATATGCAGGGCGAGATTTTAGGTAGCATAGCTTTGTACTTATTTACTCCTTCTGTTTTACTTGCCCTTTGTATGCTGATGTTGGTTTTTGCTTACTTTGGACCGAACAACTAATGGATGCTAATCGAGCCGCCGAGACCTTGAAACACAAAGGGAAACTGGTTGCAGGTCCACCTCTAGCTCTGCTTCCCCCCTCCCCCAGGTGGTCTGCCCCCAGGTGCGGATCAGGTAGCGGCTCCCTCAACCCAGCCTCAAGCTATTTCAGGTCGTTTAGGTCGGGACCCGGCCCTGGCTAAGGAGATAGCCACAGGAAAAAAGCCACCTGACCTGGATGCTTCCTCTGATGCTCTCCCTACCAAACATCGCGGTTCCGAGGGACATCTCAGGGATTTTCTGCCTCAATTTTCTTTTGCTACTCCTGATCCGCCAGCTTTGCGAATGCGCTCTAGAGCTCAGGATATGCCACCCCAATCTTTTTTGAAAACCAAGGATCAAGCAACCCCGCGAGAGTACTTGAAAAGTTTAATCAACCCTTTGGATCGCCACCATCTGCCCTGCCAAGAAGTCATGGACATAACTTTAGAAGTTGCTCCAAAGGCACGTGTTTGTCTTCGTTTATTCTTTCCAGCTCTGTTTTCCTTTATGATTCCCGATTTTTAATTTGTTCTTTATATATGCAGTTTTTCCAGCTATTTGTCCAGTCTTTCCTAGACCTGGACCGCTCAGATGAGGTCAAGGACCTGGACAAAAAGCTGAACAAACTTAAGTAGGCCCAACAGATCTGGGAGGAGAAAGAGCAAAAAATGCTCCGAGACCTACAAGCTCACGAATCCCACTACAGTAACGTTGCGGCCAAGGCCAAAGAGCTGGTGAAGGAGAAGAAAGCTATCCTGGATAGCCAAGTTGTGCAGCTGTAGGAAGCCTTAAGCAAGGAACGCTAAGCCTGGATAGAGGCCTTTCTTGAATCGGAGGAAGGTAAAGCTTTACCTGCTGCACAGAAAGCGGTCCTCTTGACCTCTGATGAATTTGCTGCTAAAGTGGATGACCAATCCCTGGAGTTTTTCTTCAAGGAGTTTGAGTGGTGCATCTCTCAATTCTAAGCTCAGAACTACCCTCCTGCAGGCAGCTCTACCTCCTTCCTGGATTCTGCTGTGGCTTTTATGGTTCACTCCAAGGGTGAAGAACGCCCTGCTCCTCCAGAGGACCCTCTTCCAACTTCTCCTTTAACTCCTCTTGTGGCTGTCCAACCAGAAGGTACCATGGTGGACCAGCCTTTAGCTGCAGATGCGACTCCTTCTGGCCAAGCGGATGATGCACCTGCGGGGATTGAAACTAACGCCGCAACATAATTTTTTACGAATGTTGGTGATGGTGCTTATTTGGGCAAATGTAGCCCCTCGTACAACTCTTCCAAGTTTTTGTTTTGGGCATATGTAGCCCATTGGACAATTTAATTTCTGTTTTTGTGTTTTGTCTGCCTAGTTTTAGGCAGAGACATCTTTTGATGGTCTTTTTTCCCCTTGAGGGAGTATTAGGAATATGTTTTAATATGCTTCCTTTCTAGTTCCTGCATTTTACACAGTTTATATCATAGTTTTTTAGATATGCATGATCATACGTACTTGTTTACCCATTGAATTGTCTTTGTACAATATCTCCTGAGGATGTTCGCTGTTTTTCCTAAAAATTTTGAACACACAAAACTTGTTTTCCCCCCAGGGGAGGCGGGTTAGTCAGCTCTGCAGGCAGGATTAACCGTTTGGTCAACAAATGGTGTTAACAATGCTCTTTTAACATATACATAAGACTTAAAGTGTTAGATACTGTGAGACAATACTTACACCTTTCTAGGGCCATACATGTGCTTTTCCTTCCAGCTTAGGAACCGATCCTGACAAGCATCATACAAACAAATATTCTATACACAAATCAACTTGTTGGTTTTACTCAGTGAGTTTTGACAAAGCATAAGTTGAGCCATAGCTTCCAGTTGTGCCATGATGCCACCATGGAGACTTGCCCCCCTCATGCAGTCGTGAAGACCTGCCAATCTCATGCAGTCGTGAAGACCTGCCAATCTCATCATTTTTCACCTTCCTTGTTTCCCCTTTTTCTCCTCTCCATTCCCACATATTTCATCAACAGGCTCACAGCTGGCCAGCTTGCTACCGTTAGCATCTTTCCTTGTACCCTCTTTTCCCGATTTTCCCACCTTATTTCAGCCAGGAGCAGGAGAATTAGTCCCCTCCTCCAGCCTTATATCTCCAACCAGCCTGGTAGCTCCCTTGACCCCGGTCTTCCAAAGCGAGTTGGTCACAGAATTATTCCTAGAATAATTCCACACCAACTCACCCTTATATCCTCTTTGTGTGGGGCCATCGGATTGGAAGCCGCAGGCCGCCTAACTTAACAAATCCCGGCTACCCACCCAGGTGGTGCATCCTAACTCTGACTACCTCCAGTTCCACCAACTCCCCTTTACTTCTTTTCACAGTTGCACTATCATGTCAACGTATATTCACATAGAAAAATATAGGCATAATACTCACAAATTTTATAAAAACAAAGCAAATTCTTACTAAAATTTTGGGAGGAGCTCTGCATCTAATCCTGCGGAAGGGATGTTACATTTCTACCATGTATTCCTGTAAAATACTCAACTTATAATAGCATTAGTTAAGATAAAGAACGTTTAGACATAAATTTTTTTAAGATTTTGGATATTCCAGGGGTGAGGGAGTGATTTCCCACTGCCATCCGTCAACTCATAAGCTCCTCTAACTAACACCTTGACCACTTTGTATGGTCCTTCCCAAATGAGGTCCAGCTTCTTTACTGTGTGGACCGCTTCCACCCTCTTTAGCACCAAGTCTCCCACCTGGAGAGCTCGGGTCTTCACTTTTACTCCTTGAGCTCTTTGGATTCTCTGCTTGTATTTTTCCATTCTTAGGTATGCCTTCGTCCTGCTTTCTTCGATCAAATCCAGGTCTTCTCTTAACCTCTCCTCATTCTGCTCTGGGTCAAAGTACTTGAACCAGTGGGTCTGTACCCTAATCTCCGTAGGTATGACAGCTTCGGCTTCATACACCAGGTTAAAAGGACTCTCTTCTGTAGTAGATTTGGGAGTGGTCCGATATGACCACAATACAGATTGTAGCTCATCCACCCAATTTTCCCCTATTCCCTCCAGTCTATTAGAACGAGGTTTCAATTTTGTAGATGGGTTAGCGACACATATATAGAGAAGGTATACAGAATTGGATGATAAATTTAGAAGAATGGAACAGATACAATAGAGAAGTTTCAAGTATGCGTACCTAGTTTTTAAACCTTGCACTATAATTCTATTAGTGACCTCAACCTGACCATTGGTTTGAGGGTGAACTACCGAGCTAAAACGCTGCTGAATCCCCATCTCCTCACACCAATTCCTCAGCTTGGCTTCACTGAACTGTCGTCCGTTATCAGCTGCTATTTCTCTTGGCATTTTTGGCTCGAGGTATTTGGTGTACCTCCAGCTTATCGAAGTTTTTCAGTAATGCATCTATGGTTTTTAGATACTCCACCATTCTATTTTTCTTGGCTTCATATTCTCCCTCTACTTGCTTTGTCACGAGTTGCGAATCTGAATATAGTATCAGATTCTTAGCTCCTCTGTTAGGAATTTCATGTTAGATGTTTTGATGATGACAATTAGGACTTTTTGTTAGACCCCAAAGTATGTAAGTTTGCTTTCAGCTTTGAAGCGTTAGATTTGTAATAGGCTTTGTTTTTGTTTTTATTCTAGATTGTTAGGTTAAGTTGTCTTAGACTGAGCGTCTAATATGTTCTGAGTGAGTTTATCAGAAGTAAAGTTTGAAGACTCAAGCGCCTGAAGTCTGAATAAAGATGAAGATTCCAAGCGTCTAGAATGATTAGCTACACCAAGCGTCACCTTATAGGATAGAAGTGATTCAAGGTTGAATAAGCGTCTATCAATGACTAATTTCACCTGAATTTATTTCTAAATCCAGAAGGAGTTTAATGCAAATATTCTCAATGCATTAAGTGCCAACGGGCATTTAATTCAAATGCATTACTGATAAGAGCATTAAATGTGATAAGCACTTTCAGACGTACGGAGAAGCCACCCTATTGGGTTGTCAACTACTCAAAGACTGCAGCACCAACTTTTGTGCAGCAGATTTTTAGAAAAAAGGACAAAAGTGGTTCACTCGTGGAAGTGAAAGACACGCGCTCATGCATGTGTCAAACAGACACTTTTTCCAAGAATGCCTATAAATAGGACTTCAACAACAAGCCAAGAACAGAGAGAGCAATTATCAAGTTGAATTGCTATTACATTGAAGTCTCATTCCTTACAATCTCAGAAAAACCAGAACATTCAAGAAAACATTCTCTTTTCTTTTCTTCAAATTCCTGAGACAGTCAACCAATATCTCAAACATTCTCTTCAGAGAAACCCACATTACTACTGAGATATTCCTAGTTGTTTGAACTTTATCAAAATCAAACAAACCTTTTAGAAAAACCCCTATCCAAGCCTCGCGATCTGTGTGAAGTCAAAGTCGGATACTTGCCGTATTTCTGGGTGAAAGAAGCAAGGGGATTGAAGTGATTTGGAGCAAAAATCTGTGTGATCAAGGAGCTCAAGTCATCAATATCGATCTCTCCCTAATTTGTAGAAGATTCTGTGTGATTCTTTGAGAATCATTTTAATGGATTGCCTCCAAGTGTACAAGGAGAAGAAGGACGTAGTTGGGATTACACCACCCAACGAACCTTACAAATATTGTGTTCTTTACTTTACATTCAGCTTTTCATATTGTCATATCATAAACTGATCAAGCAAAACTTAATCAAACGCTAAGCAACTAAATACACTTTCTGTGACGCTAAAGCCTTTTAAAAAGGAAGACTACAAAAATCATTCCGTTGTGCTAACACTGATTAAAGAACTGAACGCTTAAACTTACTTGGTTAAAGTATTCAAATCTTGAAGTCTAAGTTAACTTTCTAAAAACAGTCTTCATCAGACGCTTAGCCTAAACGTCTATATTTCAAGTAAACGCTCAGTCAAGCGTCTACTTTTCAAGCGTCCAAAATCCTTTTTAATACAAATCTTTTTGAAGTCGAAAAAGTCTTCAGGGTCTATTCAACCCCCCCCCCCTCTAAACCCTTTCGTATGCCACTTGGGACCAACAAGTGGTATCAGAGCGTTTAAAAGTTGAAATTCTAAAATTTCCAAGCATAACTGCTTGTTTAGATCCTTTTTCAAACTTAGTTGCTTTAGAGTTTAAACATGGCATTTGCTAAAGTTTTCAAACTGACTGAGTTAAATTTTGACACATGGAAAGTCAAAGCATTTACATATCTCTATTCATGTGATGATGACATGTGTGATATTATTTCAGATGGGCTAATCAAAATATATAAAGTTATCACAAGAGCGCCTGGAGCCACGGAAGACACTCCAGATGGTTACGTTGAAAAACCGAAACAAGAATGGTCTCCAGATGAGCGTCGAAGAGCTAATTTGGATAATGTTGGTCGTAATGCTCTGTATACGGCTATTGGTGATAATGACAACCTAATTAACAAGATCAAGTTGTGCAAAACCACTAAAGAAATATGGGATAAGTTGGCTACAATTTGTGGTGGTTCAGCACAGATTAAAGAGAACAAACTTTCCATTGCCAAGGAAAAGTTTAACGGCTTTAAGATGCTACCCAATGAAACTTTAGAGCAATTCGATATAAGATTTACAGCTCTAGTTACAAAACTTACATCGTTGGGAATGGATTTGCAGAATCGAGAAATGGTAGTTAAGATCTTTAGAAGTTTACCAAGTAAATTCTTGATGAAGACAACTGCTATGAGAGAATCAAATATGTTGGATTTGAGTTCGAGTTGAATTTTGCTAGTGATGTTGTGAGTAGTACAGTAATTGAATCTGGAGCGCTTATAGCATCAATCAAAGGCAAATTGGGCAATAAAGGAAAGAATTTAGATATCAATGAAGAAGAGGAGTTGGCTTTGCTGAATAGATTCAGGAAGTTCTTGAGATATGAAAAGAAAGGAAAAGGTTTCAATAATCAAGGACAAAATTCATATCAAGCGCCTTCTCCGATGCAACAACAGTTTCAAGCGCCTCAGTATTCTGTTCCCTCACCCCAAGCGCCTGTTCAGTACCAAGCGTCTACTCAAAATCTCTCAGCTCCAGTGGTCTCAAAACCACACATTGCAAGGTTAACAAATGAACAGAAGATGAAAACTAATCTTTGTTATAATTGCAGGAAACCAGGGCACTACCAGGTAAATTGCCCTTATCCAAACGTATCCAAGCCCTCAAGGCAGGATTACTTGGATAGAAACCAATTCAGGAGCAACCTTCGTCAACAAGGTTTGCTAGCGGAATCAGAACAAGCATCCGCACCTGAAGATCTAGAATCATCAGAGGAGAGTAGTGATGATGATGAGCCATTAGATGACTCAGCGCTCATATGTCTCATGGCCAGAGTTGATGAAGCGTCTCCTGAGGTAATCAATGAATTATCTATTCCTCTCTCTTATGATGAATTACTTGACAAAGTCAAAGAATACTACAATGAATGTCAAGAAGCTGCCAAAATATATCAAAACGATCTCGCTATTATCTCATCACTCACAAGAGATAAAGTAACGCTCAAAGCAGAGTTGCAAGTTCAGCAACAGTGCATTGAGAAGAACCAATCGCTTGAAAGTGAAATTATTCAATTAAAAAGCGATCTTGATATAATAGTCAAGAGAGAAGTTGATTTGATCGCTAAACTTGCTAAATCAGAGCAGCTCATCTCATCATTATCAGAAACTTCTAGAAAGTTGGATAATGTGACTGAAGTAACTAGATTATTTGGTGAAAAGACCGGTTTAGGATGTGATAAACTCGGTAAACAACCTAATAAATCTAATGTTACGGTGACCAACAAAGGAAAGGGTGTTATCTTTGTTGAGAGAGGTTCACAAGGTCAAACACAAAATAAACCTAGCGACAATGGTAAGAGGCCAAATGAGAAAGTCAAAGCTAACTCAGGCAAGGGTAAGGCTAAGGCAAATGATTCACAAAGACGGATCTATCCAAACGCTCAAAAGGCTAAAGATAAGTCTGACCATTGTGAATCAAGCGCTAAGCATCCAGCACCAAAAGTGCAACCCAAGCCAGCGTCAAGGAAATACCAGCGTCCATATCCAAGACAGTCAAGATCATATTATCGATACTATGATGATTATGATTATGACTATGATTATGACTACCGTTATAATCAAGGATATTATTATACACCCAAAAAGCACACACAACACGTTGTGAAACCCAAAAAGGCCAGTATTCCTACAATGAAGACCAGGCAAATATGGCTTCCTAAAGTTCTAATTCAAACTAACAATGTTACTAATGTTAAAAGACCTAAGCAACAATGGGTACCTGAACAGAAATAGAACTTCCCTTTTGATTGCAGGTACCTAGAGCAAGAGCCGATACATCTGTGTGGTACTTCGATAGTGGATTGTCAAGGCACATGACTGGTTCCAAAGATCTTCTGATCAACTATCGAGCTGCCAATGGTCCTCAGGTTGTATTTGGTGACAACTCCAAAGGTAAAACCAAAGGTATAGGTACTGTGCATAGGGGGAACATCATAATAAGTGATGTTTATTATGTTGAGGGTCTAAAGCACAATTTATTAAGCATAAGTCAATTTTGTGATAAAGGCTGTGAAGTCATATTCTCAAGTGACTGTTGCTATATAAATGACGCTAGGACTAAGTCTACTAAATTAAAGGGTAAAAGAACTAACAACGTATATCTAGTAGATTGCAGTTCAACAGATGATAACAGCCCAACATGCTTTATTGCTAAAAATGAATCTAAAATGGGTTGGTTATGGCATAGAAAAATGAATCACCTCAACTTCAAAACAATTTCTCAGCTTATAAGTCAAAATCTTGTAGAGGGATTACCAAATGGACCATTTCACAAGGATCGCCTTTGTGACGCTTGTCAAATGGCTAAACAAGTTATGTCATCGTTCAAGAGAAAATCTCATCTATCTACCTCTAGAATACTTGAACTACTTCACATGGATTTGTTTGGACCTGTTCAAACGATCAGTGTAAGCGATTAAAAGTATACTTTGGTGATAGTAGATGATTTCTCTCGATTTACATGGGTGGAATTTCTTTCATCCAAAGATGAGACATGTGACAAGTTAACCACGCTTATTCGGCAACTTCAAATATTGAAAAATCTTTAGGTTGCAAGAATAAGAAGCGATCACGGTACTGAGTTTACTAACAAGATTGTTGAGAAGTTTTGTGCAGAAAATGGAATACATCATGAGTATTCTGCTCCCAGAACTCCCCAACAAAATGGTGTTGCTGAGCGCCGGAACCGAACGCTCAAGGAAGTTGCTAGGACAATGTTAGCAGAATCCAAGCTTGCTCCTAGGTTTTGGGCCGAAGCGATCAACACTGTCTGTTACACTCAAAACCGTTGCATGATCAACAAACAGCATGGCAAAACTCCGTATGAACTATGGAAGGGACGTAAGCCAAATGTTTCATATTTTCACGTCTTTGGTTCAAAATGTTATATCCATAATAATGGATCCCAAAGTCTAAAGACATGTGATCCTAAAGCGGATGAAGGAATCTTTTTAGGCTACGCCAAGAATGGAAAGAATTTTCGCATCCTAAATAAGATCAAATCGAAGGTTGAGGAATCTATTCATGTTGTTTTTGATGATGCTAACCAAGAACCGGGTAAGGTTAATGTGAATGATGTAGGAGTTGAAGATCTATGTCATCAAGCGTCTAAGATCACCATTAACGATGACAGTGAAGACGATGATGAGATCTCAGTGCCACCTCCTAAGATTACTCGTGAGGTTAATATGGACAATATTGTAAGAAATGCTGATGATCATGAAGAGAGTGATCATCAAGAGCAAACAAGGATCTGTGAACTTGAAGCGCCTATGCAAGAGGATAGTCTAGCGTCTGTTCAACCTCTTAGCCCTTTCCAACCAGATAGACTATGGCTGCGTGATCATCCACCTGAGCAAATTATTGGAGATATTGAAGCGCCTGTTAGGACTAGAGCCCCTACGATCAATGAGGCTATGTTCGCAAGCTTTTTATCTGAAATGGAACCTAAGAAAAAGGATGAAGCGCTAAGTGATCCAAGTTGGATTGAAGCAATGCAAGAAGAGCTTAATCAATTTGAACGAAATAAGGTTTGGACACTAGTGCCAAGACCAACTCACCAAGGAGTTATTGGGACTAGATAGGTTTATAGAATCAAGATGAATGAGAATGGCATTGTGATAAGGAACAAGGCCAGACTCGTAGCTCAAGGATATTGTCAAGAAGAGGGTATTGATTTTGATGAGACATATGCTCCTGTCGCTCGTCTTGAAGCAATCCGCATGTTTCTAGCGTATGCAGTGTTCAACAAGTTCATGGTGTATCAGATGGACGTAAAGAGTGCTTTCCTGAATGATAAACTCCAAGAAGAAGTATATGTGGAGCAACCACCAGGATTCATCAACAATCATGGTAAGGTTATGGTCTACAACCTAGACAAAGCACTTTATGGGCTTAAGCAAACACCCCGAGCATGGTATGACACTCTCTCTATCTTTCTTATTGGTAAAGGCTTTTCAAAAGGCAGCGTTGATACAACGTTATTCAAAATTACCAATAACGAAGATATTCTCTTAGTCCAAATTTATGTTGATGATATTATATTCGGTTCTACCAACAAGCGTCTGTATGAGAAATTTTCGAAAATGATGCAAGAACAATTTAAAATGAGCATGATGGGTGAATTCACCTTTTTCTTAGGATTACAAGTTAAACAACTCCCTAATGGCATATTTATTAACCAAGCTAAATATACAAGAGATATGATTAAGAAATTTGGTATGTAAAATGCATCATATTCAAAAATTCCAATGAGCCAAACTCTTAAGGTAGATAAAGATGAAAGTGGAAAGAAAGTTGATATCACTAATAATAGAGGTATCATTGGATCACTTCTTTATCTTACTGCTAGTAGACCTGATATTATGTTTTCAATATGCATGTGTGCACGATTTCAAGTTGATCCTAAAAAGTCACACTTAATTGCTGCCAAGAAGATCCTTAAATACTTGAAAGGCACACAAAATGTGGGCTTATGTATCCAAGGGACTCTCTTTTTGAACTAATTGGTTACTCATATGCAGATTTTGCAGGTTGCAAAATAGATCGTAAGAGTACTAGTGGTACGTGTCAATTTCTAGGTGACAGGTTAGTTTCATGGCATAGTAAGAAACAACAATCCATAGCTACCTCCACAGCCGAAGCTGAGTATGTAGCTGCAGGAAGTTGTTGTGCACAAGTGTTATAGATGAGGCAACAACTTAGAGATTATGGAATAATCCTAGGTCCAACCCCCAGTCATTGTGATAACCAAAGCGCTCTAGCCATGACTCAAAACCCTGTTCTTCATTCCAGAACCAAACACATTGACATTAGATACCATTTTCTTCGTGACCACGTTCAAAAGAAAGATATCTCCATGCACTTTATCGGAACTGATAAACAATTGGCAGATATCTTCACCAAAGCGCTCAACGAACAACGTTTTCTCACTTTGAGAAGTGAATTAGGTATGATTGATTTAAATGCTTAATCATTTTGCATCATACTTTATTAGACATATAATTTAGGGGGAATCCACTTGATTTATGTCTAAAAGAAGTTTTTGTTTATTGGTACAAGTTATCAAATTTAGGGGGAACCTTAAAGTTGTACCTGACCACAACTGCAAGCGTCAATGATCAAAATTTTCAAATGCATGATCATCAACGCTCAGTATTACTTATGCATAAAATATTGGACGCTCAAACATAAAAAGTCTTCTCAATCCTAAGCGTCTAATTTTCTAATGATATATCAACCAGTGATATCAGTTAAGCGTTGAACCAATTCCATTCAACACTTAATATAAAATGTTTGTTTTTAAAGTCGTGCATAAATTTTACAAGCTTTTTGAGTGGGTAGACTCAAAAGTCTATTTTGTACTCTACTCGCACGCTTCTATCACATTAAACTGGCGGGTAATCAAAACTTTTAAAATGACGGTTCAGAGATAGCACGTGTTTGTGTACGTGTCAGTGTAGCATCAGGCGCGTGTGCTACACTCTGAAAATGCCAAACGTTTTTTTTAATTCTAACTCGGATGTCAAATCTTTATATGGGAATTACCAAATGTAACTTTTCGCTCTTACACAAAACTCGCGTCCGCAATTAATGAATTTATGACTGAGATTAAAAAGTCTTTACACGTGTTTAAATCCTAGAGAGACTAGAGAACACAAGTTTCAAAATTATTTACTGTGTCATTTAAAACATAATTTCTGCAAAAAAATCATTCACTTTCACTCAACGATTTCTGCAAATTTCTCTCTCTCTCTCTCTCTCTCAAAAACAAAAGAAAATCTCAATTCACTCTACTTTCAAAAATGGCACCAAAGAAAGCTTCGTCTACTTCTGCCGAGTCTATCATCAAGGTTACTGAAGGCCCTATTGTCGACTGGAAATTCCTGTATGATCAACCCCAGATCAACCTACATGATATGATGGACACAGTTTCAAAGGCCGGGCTGAAGAATTTCTTAACGCAATATTCATATTTCTTTTCGACTGAGGTTGACACTTTTTGGAGGACTGCTAAACTCTTAGAGGACAAGAAGTCTATCTCTTGCTTTTTCCCTATGTTCAAGAAGGAGGCACCTAGGGAATTTGTGTTGTCTGCTGCATCCATTGCAAAGAACTTTAAACTTCCCAATGGGAGTAAAGCACTGGATAGTATTACTCTAGCACAAATCAAGGAAGCATGGACGATTATGAGGCCTTACGATGATGTACCCTACACCCAGCACTTTGAAAAGAAAGATTTGGTATCACAATACCATCTGTTGGCTGATTTATGCAGTAAGATTATTGAATGCAGAGTGGGCACTTTTGATAAGGTCAACCCCACACAATTTCAGATGATGACAGCGATACTCCTCTCTATCCAAATCAACTGGAGTGAGTACATCTTCGGAAGGTTTAGGGACTGTCTGAACACCCTAAATAAACCATATAGGCTTGTTTTGAGTGACCTTTTGTACAGATCAGACTGTGTTTACTCATCTGGTCTTCCGTTGAATAAGACCAAGTTTTTGGGAAGAAGGATTCTGACCAATCTATTCAATCCTCCCAAAGTTGGTGGTGCTGCTAAACCACTTTCTGAGCGTCAGACTGTACGTGAAGCGGCTGATGAAGAGGCTGAGCGTTCCGCTCAAGAGGAAGCTGTGAAGCGTCTGGCTGCTACCAAGAAAAGGGCTCCTAGAAAGCCCAAGGCACAAGCTGTTCCTGCTCCTCAGAAGAATGATGAGGAAACTGATGAGGATGCACAGGACAAGTTACCTCTCAAGCGGAGGAAGCTAGAAGGAATCATCAAACAAATTGAATTCGATGAACCAGCTGCTGCTCCTCCCGGTCAAGCGCTCAAACTCGTTGAAGGAGTCAACGTGAAGAAAATCTTCAAGCGTTCCAGGACAAGCAAGCATCGAGTTGCTCCTGTTCCTGAAGAGCCTGAGACTATTGAGCCAAGCTCTCAAGTTGCTGTTGAGCCAAGCGCTCAAAGTGTTGCTGTTGAGACAAGTTCTCAGGTAAGTTTATTTCTTCCCACAGCATTCCTATTCCTACATCTGTAGAAGATCCTGCTCTTATAGAGGATAGTCCATATGTTACAGCTTTAGTTCCAGCTGCTGCTGAAGCGTCAACAAACGTCCACCTAGATGTTGAGTTGACAAAAGTTGTGGTGATTTCCAAAGACGTTGCCGCAGAAGCTGTTGAAATTGAAACTGAGGAACCTGCTTCCAAAGAGATTCAATCATCAATCCCTGTTCCAGCTATAACAGAGGCACGCTCAGAAGGTCAGAGCATTGCTGAAGACGTTACAAAGCCAAGGCACTTCTTCCAACTGGACATGCTGAAGACGATTGATCATTCAATCAACTACATGCCCCCAGCACTCGAAGAAGATTTCATTCCTGCAAGCTATAATGAAGACAGATATATTGCTGCTAAGAATGAGATTGCCCTACTCATTGACATCGACAATAAAATCAGGGATATAGTGTTTAACACTGAGATGACAGAAATTGAGAGGAAATATTATATGGCCATTCAACTACAAAAAACTCCTGGTCAAATACCATCCTCTCTCATTCTTCAACAAGACAGACAAGAAGGAACAACTCCTAGATGTGATGTGGATCTGGCGTTTACCTCGACTATGGCCACAACAAGCCTACAGGTTTTGCTCTCAGAGACTACAATATTCGTGTGTATGAGCCACTTCGCCCTAGCTTTCTCAATCCATCAGAGGCAGTCTTGAACCGAGAAAGCTACACACACTTTCCTCATATTGCCAATAGTCCTGAAAATCTACCTTTGATCAATCCACTTCGCCTATGGAAAAATAAAGCAGTTCATGTCGGTGAGCGTCTCGAATCTCTCACAGATCTGATCCAGACTGAAGCTGATGCATATTTTGATAGCATCTGGAATGCTAACTATCAGACCGATAGATATCGATTTGAATCTATCAGAGATATTCACCATGAAGGCATTAGAGCTATTGTCAACGCTGGCACAGACTACTGTATGAACGAAGTCAATTGGGTTCAAGCGTATATGGTCATCAATATACCTTCACAGAGTTAGTTCAAGCTCCCCATTTATTTGGTATAGGCATGCATGACAAGAAGCGTCATTTCGCCAAGTATTGCCTGAAGAAGCGTCAACAGAGAGTTGGACCTGTTCTTAAGCTCCCACTAATTAGACATCAAATTGAACAATGTCTGCGTCAAGAGCTTCACAGATTGTTCATTACTCCTCTACATTTCAACACTCAAGCGTCTACCAGCGGCAGTACTCAAATTACTAGCCTGAATTTCGCTCCCAGCCACTACGAAGATAATTTTAACTTGATGGTGAAGATTATGACTCCATTATCTCATTTCGACAAAATCTTCACTGCCAATCTCAGATAATGGAACGACTCAATTATCAATTCATTTCAAGGATATCCACTGCTCCCTTCTATCCACAAAGAGGTACTCAATCATTATGAGTTTGTCCTCTCACTGCTAGAAAGAAATCAGGGACTAGCTCAAGCGATCTATCCATATTTAGAAGAGTACTATGCTGCTTATGTACCTAAAGATCAGCATCTTAAGTCTCTTCCTTCTGACTGCTTGATTGGATTTTCTAGAAATTACTCTCCAGATTCCATTTTCTCTATCTGTCAAGCGCCGTCCAAAGTCTTTCCGCATCATGTGCTTGATATCATTGGTCCCATGTACATCAGGGCCATTGATAGTCCCCTTCGCACATTCATTTTCGGTACTTGCTTTTCAAGAACCCGACTCTCTGCACTTTTGGAAGCTGCATCCACTTCGTATGCCGATTTAGCAAATTGGAACTTCCACTTCAATGACTTTCGCCAAACAGAGTCAGCTCTTGAGGAAGCGCCTGCTAAGTTAGTTGAAGCGTCCACCTCTGAAGTTGCACGTATTCCAGCGTCTGCTAAAGAACCAGTTCAAGCGTCTCAACCAGAGAATATTCCTGAGGCTCCTGAACTCGTTATTGGTGATATTGCTGAGGATCTTTCTCTCGATGTACGCGATACTGTCTTCGATCCAATGTATCAAGTTCCCATTGACTCTCTCAAACACTCATCCAGGTTCAAGCGATCGGCTCCTCAAGCTGTTCAATCAGCGAGTCAATCTTTTGGTCCTTTGCTCAAATCCGTTTTGGAGGATATCAGTGCTCATGCTAATCAAAACGAAGAATCTCTCCACTGGATTAAAGAAGATTTAGCAAAGATTGAGTCTCACATTATGAGCGCTCAAATTACTCATATGCGTAGTTCAGCTCAAGCGGCTGTTGGTGAGTGCAGACAAATGTTTCAAGAAATGCATGATGCTACTCACGCCAACCAACTTGCCATACAAGAAGCATTTGAAAAGCGCCTCGACACCCTAGAGACATCTCTGAATGATGCTACCAGCGCCAAGCTCCTCGCATTGCAGGAACGCTTCGACAAGTGCTTGGACGACATTACAGACTCTATGTCTCAGATTGCTCATCAGGTCAGTTTACTTACGGAACATTTTCTCAAATCTGATGATGGCAATAAGGGGGAAGAGAAGAAAAAAGGAGAAAAGAGGAAAGCGTCTAGTTCAAGAGCTCAAGAGCCTCCGCCTCCTAAATGTCAAGTCTTATCTCAAGTTTTACCTTCTCCTTCTGCGCTAAGTCTCCCTTCTTGGATAACTGATGTTGGAGTAAGTGATTCTGCTGGAGTGCCTAGTAGAACGCTAAGAGAACCTCCACGAGCACTGTATCCAAATCTACCAATACCTTCTCGGGCACTGCTTGAACAGTTTGACATCCCTCTTCAAAGAGCATTTATTCCAGAACCTTCAGATCCAAGAATTTTAGCTGAAGAGAGGCAGATGTCTGACTTCATCCGAACTTTCAGAATTTGCCTAAGGTATATTGGTATTGACCCAACTGATTGGGACAAACACTTTACTGCTTTCAAAAAGAGACAACAAGAAGAAAATAAGCTCATAATCAACAGAAATCATGAAGCGATGATGACCTTGGAAGATAATCTGACTGAAGCTATCTGAGCTGAATGCCCAAGCGATAAAAAGTTAAATCAAGTCATTAAAGCTTTTTTATTTGCATTATCTATATTCTTGTCTCTTATATTTTGTTTGTTTAGTTGTAAAAATGCTTGTAATCTTTGATATATATAAAATGCATTTTTTCAGCTGAAACATCTCGTTGAAGCGTAACTAACTTTAACTAACCTTATCTAATCAGATCTAACTTTTGGTTTTGGCTGTCTAACTCTTGAACTATAAAAGAGTAAGTATTGCCATCATCAAAAAGGGGGAAATTGTTAGGAATTTCATGTTAGATGTTTTGATGATGACAATTAGGACTTTTTGTTAGACCCCAAAGTATGTAAGCACTACTACAAAAAGAGCCTATTACAACGCCCCAATTACAGCGGTTTTTCAAAAAACTGCTGAACGGAGGGGGCTATTACAGTGGTTCATGAAAGAACCGCTGTAATAGGTAAAACGCGGCACCTATTACAGCGGTTCTTTCATGAACCGCTATAATAGGTGCCAAGCCTATTACAACGGTTCTATAGAGAATCGCGGTAATAGGACTTTTACAGCGGTTCTCTACTGAACCGCTGTAAAAGGCGGCAAAAAAAAAAAACAAAAAATACCTATTACAGCTGTAATAGGCCAAAACGAAAAAATTTGAAAAACTTTTATCTTCCCGCTTCTCTCTCTCACTCTCAAAATTCAAAACCCATTTCAACTTTTCTCTCTCTCTACTCTTAGTCTCTCTCTCTCTCTCGATCCCTCCCCCCCAAAAGCTCGGCACCACCGCCGCTGCTGCCACCACCACCACCACTTACCAGCGCCACCGGCGCCGCCGCCACCACCACCACGATCGTAAGCTTCTTCTCTTTCTCTCTCTCTTTCCCTCTATATATATATATGTATATGTATATATATATGTATATGTATATGTATATGTATATGTATATATATATGTATATGTATATTTATATGTATATGTATATTTGTATATGTGTATATGTGTGGCTGTATGTATATTTGTGTATGTGTGGATGGGTGTATGTATATTTGTGTATGTGTGGATGGGTGTATGTATATTTGTGTATGTGTGGATGGGTGTATGTATATTTGTGTATGTGTGGATGGGTGTATGTATATTTGTGTATGTGTGGATGGGTGTATGTATATTTGTGTATGTGTGGATGGGTGTATGTATATTTGTGTATGTGTTGATGGGTGTATGTATATTTGTGTATGTGTGGATAGGTGTGTGTATATTTGTGTATGTGTTGATGGGTGTATGTATATTTGTGTATGTGCGGGTGTGTATATTTGTGTATATGTGGATGGGTGTGTGTATATTTGTGTATATGTTGATGGGTGTATGTATATTTGTGTATATGTGGATGGGTGTCTGTATATTTGTGTATATGTTGATGGGTGTATGTATATTTGTGTATATGTTGATGGGTGTATGTATATTTGTGTATGTGTGGATGGGTGTATGTATATTTGTGTATGTGTGGATGGGTGTATGTATATTTGTGTATGTGTGGATGGGTGTATGTATATTTGTGTATGTGTGGATGGGTGTATGTATATTTGTGTATGTGTGGATGGGTGTATGTATATTTGTGTATATGTGGATGGGTGTATGTATATTTGTGTATATGTTGATGGGTCTATGTATATTTGTGTATATGTTGATGGGTGTATGTATATTTGTGTATGTGTGAATGGGTGTATGTATATTTGTGTATGTGTGGATGGGTGTATGTATATTTGTGTATGTGTGGATGGGTGTATGTATATTTGTGTATGTGTGGATGGGTGTATGTATATTTGTGTATGTGTGGATGGGTGTATGTATATTTGTGTATGTGTGGATGGATGTATGTATATTTGTGTATGTGTGGATGGGTGTATGTATATTTGTGTATATGTTGATGGGTGTATGTATATTTGTGTATGTGTGGATGGGTGTATGTATATTTGTGTATGTGTGGATGGGTGTATGTATATTTGTGTATGTGTGGATGGGTGTATGTATATTTGTGTATGTGTGGATGGGTGTATGTATATTTGTGTATATGTTGATGGGTGTATGTATACTTGTGTATGTATATTTGTGTATTTACGAAAATATTTCTCGGTTGAAATGTTGCGGTATCGGAATGACACGAAATTGGTACGGTCATAGTGAAACGGTATTCTAAACAAAACGCATGACTTTGTCTTGCGATCTCGGGATTTTAGCCATCTGAGACCGTTTAAGGCCTCAAATTTGTGTTTTTTTACGAAAATAGGGTATTTTTGTAATAAAATGCAAATTTGAGGCCTTAAACGATCTCAAATGGCTAAAATCCCGAGATCGCAAGCGTTTTGTTCAGAATGCCGTTTCGCTATGACCGTGCGAATTTCGTGTCACTCTGACATGGTGAAATTATAAACGCGAAAATAAAAAAAAAATTAAAAAAACACTACCTATTACAGCGGTTGTGGAAAAAACCGTTGTTATAGGCTATCCTATTACAGCGGTTTTTTCCACAACCGCTGTCATAGGCCCCGGAAAAAAAAATTTAAATTTTTTTTTTTAACAGCGGTTATAAAAATGACCGCTGTAATAGGTGTCTATTACAGCGGTTTTTAACCGCTGTAATTGGCCTTAACCAATTATAGCGGTACCTATTACAGTGGTTAAAACCGCTGTAATTGGCCAAAAAAAATCGCTGTAATAGGTCATTTCTGTAGTAGTGAAGTTTGCTTTCAGCTTTGAAGCAATAGATTTGTAATAGGCTTTGTTTTTATTTTTATTCTAGATTGTTAGGTTAAGTTGTCTTAGACTGAGCGTCTGATATGTTCTGAGTGAGTTTATCAGAAGTAAAGTTTGAAGACTCAAGCGCTTGAAGTCTGAATAAAGATGAAGATTCCAAGCGTCTAGAATGATTAGCTACACCAAGCGTCACCTTATAGGATAGAAGTGATTCAAGGTTGAATAAGCGTCTATCAATGACTAATTTCACCTGAATTTATTTCTAATTCCAGAAGGAGTTTAATGCAAATATTCTCAATGCATTAAGTGCCAACGGGCATTTAATTCAAATGCATTAAATGCTTATAAGAGCATTAAATGCGATAAGCACTTTGAGACGTACGGAGAAGCCACCCTATTGGACCGTCAACTATTCAAAGACTGCAGCACCAACTTTTGTGCGGCAGATTTTCAGGAAAAAGGACAAAAGTGGTTCACTCGCGGAAATGAGAGACACGCGCTTATGCATGTGTCAAACAGACACTTTTTCCAAGAATGCCTATAAATAGGACTTCAACAACAAGCCAAATACAGAGAGAACAATTATCAAGTTGAATTGCTGTTACATTGAAGTCTCATTCCTTACAATCTTAGAAAAGCCAGAACTTTCAAGAAAACATTCTCTTTGCTTTTCTTCAAATTCCTAAGACAGTCAACCAATATCTCAAACATTCTCTTCAGAGAAACCCACATTACTACTGAGATATTCCTAGTTGTTTGAACTTTATCTAAATCAAACAAACCTTTTAGAAAAACCCTATCCAAACCTCGCGATCTGTGTGAAGTCGAAATTGGATACTTGCCGTATTTCTGGGTGACAGAAGCAAGGGGATTGAAGTAATTTGGAGCAGAAATCTGTGTGATCAAGGAGCTCAAGTCATCAACATCCATCTCTCCCTAATTTGTAAAAGATTCTGTGTGATTCTTTGAAAATCATTTTAGTTGATTGCCTCCAAGTGTTCAAGGAGAAGAAGGACGTAGTTGGGATTACACCACCCAATGAACCTTACAAATATTGTGTTCTTTACTTTACATTCAGTTTTTCATATTGTCATATCATAAACTGATCAAGCAAAACTTAATCAAAAGCTAAGCAACTAAATACACTTTCTGTGACGCTAAAGCCTTTTAAAAAGGAAGACTACAAAAATTATTCCGCTATGCTAACACTGATTAAAGAACTGAACGCTTAAACCTACTTGGTTAAAGTATTCAAATCTTGAAGTCTAAGTTAACTTTCTAAAAATAGTCTTCATCAGACGCTTAGCCTAAGCGTCTATATTTCAAGTAAACGCTCAGTCAAGCGTCTACTTTTCAAGCGTCCAAAATCCTTTTTCATACGAATCTTTTTGAAGTCAAAAAAGACTTAAGGGTCTATTCAACCTCCCCCCCTTCTAGACCCTTTTGTATGCCATTTGGGACCAACATCCTCCCTTGAGTGCCATTTGGAGGCTTATGATGAAGGCCTCGTACTCTGCTTTATTATTACTTGCCTTGAACTCGAACTTGATGGCATACTCGAGTTAGTCGCCTTCAGGTGTGGTGAGCACCACACTTGCACCACTTCCGCTTTGCGTAGCAGAGCCATCTACGTGCAATAGCCATACCTTATCTTCCATTTCTCCCGCCACATCAGGTTTGGTCATTTCTGTGAAAAAATCTGCCAAAATTTGTGATTTTATCGCTGTTCGTGCCGCATATTCTATCTCGAATTCTCCTAGCTCGACTGCCCATTTGACTAATCTCCCGAATGCTCCAGCTTTGCCCAACACAGCGTTGAGTGGCTGATTGGTCTTGATTATGATTTTGTATGTTAAGAAATATGGTTTCAACCTTCTTGCCGTTATGACTAAGGCAAATGCCATTTTTTCAATTTCAGAGTACCTTGTCTTTGTGTCACTAAGGACTTTGCTAATGTAGTATACCGGCTTCTCAACTTTTCCTTCTTCCCGAACTAAGACAGTGCTAATAGATTTTTCAGCTACCGCTATATATAATATTAGCGGTTCACCAAGCACAAACTTAGTCAACAATGGGATTTGACTTAGATACTCCTTCAGGTCAGCAAAGGCTTGTTGGCATTCTTTCGTCCAATTGAAGCTTTCAGCTTTTCACAATATCTTGAAGAACGGCAAGCTCATTTCCGCAGATTTGGAAATAAAACGACTTAGAGCCGTGATTCGCCCCATCAATCTTTGCACCTCATTAACATCTCGAGGTTCCGCCATGTTTTGGATTGCTTTGATCTTCTCGGGATTAACCTCTATTCCTCTCTCCGTGACTATATATCCGAGGAATTTCCCTCTTTTGATTCCGAAAGCACACTTTGCCGGATTCAGCTTCATTTGGTATTTTCTCAACGTCTCAAAGGTTTGTTGTAAATCCTGCACATGCATGCCGGTAGCTCGACTTTTTACCACCATGTCATCAAAGAAAACCTCGATATGCTTCCCGATCTGGTCGTAAAACATGATATCTACCAATCTTTGACAGGTTGCCCCCGCGTTCTTTAACCCGAAGGGCATGACCACATAACAATATGTGCCAAAGGTAGTTATAAAGCTAACTTTCCTTTGGGCTTCTTCGTGTAGAAGTATCTGATGATACCCACTTTGGGCGTCCATGGTACTGAGTAGTTCAAATCCAACTGTGGAATCCACCAGTTGGTCTATCCGTGGAAATGGATAGTGATCTTTGGGGCAAGCATTGTTCAGATCGCGGAAGTCAATGCACATCCTCCATTTTGATCCTCCCTTAAGCACCAAGACAACATTGGAGACCCATTCTGGAAATTAAATTTCCACAATGTGCCTGGCTTTGAGGAGCTTATCCAGCTCGGCTCGGACTATGGCATCTTTCTCTAGTCCGAAGTGCCTCTTCTTTTATATAACCGACTTTGCACCTAGATACATGTTCAGGTGATGTTGTATGTGTTAGGATTATGCCCTCAGATGTCATAGAGGATATAATGTATAGGGCATATATCTTGTATTGATCTTAAACTCTTCTTAAATAAAAGGCATTATTGAGTTTTCACTTAACTCTTATCTGCATCTATAAGTTGTGTAAAACATTTTGTCCATGTTTTCAGTGCGATCCCTCTACTTTCTATGGGATAAGAAGATTGGCACTAGAGAGATCGATCTTGATTACTAAAATAAGTTGACAAGTAATATGAAGTCTTTAATGGACAAATAAAGACTTCGAATACTTGTACAATCTTAGCTCCGACATGGGAGTGCCTGTCTGGTATCATGAGATGATAGGAGATTAAGATTGTAGACACGTCAATGGAACTGATATGTTCGAACACGACTCGCATTGATTCTGTGACATGGGTTTTCACTCTGTGACTGTCAATGACGGAACTGATTATGCGTAATAGGTATATGTGAACCTTTGACCTGAAGTATCAGGCTGAAGATGCACTTGTGACGTCAAGTATTTCACTAGAGTAGTTAGACCCAATTCACCCTTTGGTGGGGTCAAACTCAAAATGCGGACTTGATGGGCAAGTGGTAATCTTAGCAGATATCTATTATGGGATTTGTTCTCTCATAAGTGAATGAGTATGTACCCTATGTAATTATAGATAAATAGAGATCAAAGTCTTTGGCCAAAGCAAACGAGACGATTGTGTTTGGCACTAAATCGATCTCAATGATCTCGTATTTATTATGATTTATACATTGGTCAAGTCTAGTGAGTTTGACATAACCATGACTCTCACTTGACGAGGGAATGTGAACAAAGGGTTTATGCATATATGGTATTTACGATTAGAAGGTTTCAGAATTGATCCTATCATTCATTTTCGTTTGGGTTACGAAGTGGACCATGTGACTGGCTAGGTGTTACCCACTTCCTTTCGTTTCCTCTCATTGCCAAACGAAACGAACCTAAAGAGTCGCGCTAAAGGATTGACAAACAAAAATGAAGAAAAAGGAATTTCTATTATTTCTTTTGGGAGTTTTAATTTATTGGATAAATTAAATAATTAATTATTCATTAGATGAAATAATTAATTATAATGATAAGATTAATTTTTAATTAATTTCCTTGAGAAATATATTAATGAATTAATTTATCTAATTAATTTGGTTATTTAATTAATTAATTAATTTATTGGATACAATAAATTATTAATTGAAATAAGAAATTAATTAAACAAAACAAATCTTGGGGCTAAATAAAGAGTCCAATTGGACGCCTACTAGGCCTCAATGTGGCGTCTTTGAGAGGCCACATATTATGGCTCTTTTGTTTTGACTTGTTCACTAAGTCATGAGATATATAAGGACTCTTTAACTTAGAACAAAAAGAAGAATGCACAACTCTCATAACTCTCAAAAGAAAGAAAAATATTTCTCCCCTCCTCTATACCTAGCCGTTGACCATAGAGAAAGAAGAAAGGGAAATTTTCGTTTGTTGATCCGTGCGTGACTATTTAGAGACAACGTATTTTTTGTTGTCCGGATCAAGTTCAAGTTTGAAGAATCAAACCAAAGGATTGAAGATTTGGAAGCTTCAATATTTCGAGTTTGGAGAAGAAGAAGTTTTTCTCCATCATCATATTCATATTAACGAGCAAGTTTTATTCGTTATACGCTTTTAGATTCAATTATGCGAATTAGAGTACCAATTGGGTTTTCGTTTTAATTTTTGAAATCCCTTCCGTTGCGTTTATGCTTTTTCGAACGAAACCCAACAGTATGACTGTTGGGTTAATCCCTACCAGGTCATTAGTTGACCAAGAAAATATGTCTGCGTAGCTGCGTAACATTGCTATCAACTCCTCCTTCACCTCTGGATTTAGGTTTGATCCTATCCTGACAGCCTTATATGCCTCCCCTGGTACGAGCTCTATACTCATGAGTTCCCCCATCGGTTCGACGTGGGCTGAAACCATCTTCTTTTCTGCTACGCCAGCTTCAAGACCAGCTTTATCAGGTTTGTGCTTCTTGTCTTCTGGAGGTTTATCCACCTACTTGAGTGAGGCCACATAACACTTTCGGGACTGATGATGGTCTCCCAATACTTTTCCTACACCCTCGGATGTGGGAAACTTAATTGACACGCTAATACCTAACGTGCTTTTAATAGCAAGTGCACTAGTCGTGTGTAGTAATAAAAGTGGACAAAATAAGTCCGGGTTGTCGAACCACGGAGACTTGAATTTTAGTTTATAATGAATGAAAATGGACAAAAGTAAATTGCAATAAAACGAGTAAGCAAGTGAAGAACCAAAGAGAAACGAACTATAGATTAAATCTCACGTATGATAAAATGACTAAGGCACATGCTACAACCGAATCTACTCGTCAATATAGATGAGCTACTCTTCGAATTATTAGACTCCTATTGCTTTGGTGGAAATTCCTTAGATAATTATTACCCGATGTCTCGGCACATAATAATCCTATGATTAATTGATGGTTCTCTAAATATGTCTATCCGAGAATCTAATCAATAACCACGCATTAACGTTCTAGAGTTTCCCCGGATAAATCCGGCTAACCGCACCCGAAAATCTTTACCTATGTCTAGGGGCAATTCCACATTAGTTTCGGATGATGAGTTGATTCCATTGAACCCTAATCTATCTTCTCTCGAATGACTAGACTAGGCAAGATAGCAAGGATATGGTGATCAAGCGCATGATTGTAATAAAAGCTCAAAATCAACACACAAAGCAATATGAGAATTAATACGAAAATTCACTTCACATATATTGATTCATAAATTGGCCTTCACATGGCCTTAGTTCTACAATATTAGCCTCTCATCAAGGCCTTAAGAAAATCTAATACAAACATATACATACTCATGGAAATAAACATGTAAATGCAAGTAATTAAAACTCCCTCAATTGATTGATGATGGATCCTTGCTTTTGAACTTCAATCCTTAACTCCTCTCTCTTTGTTCCTCTCCAAAAATGATGAAGAATGGTGATGAATGATGATGGGTGAAGAGTAATGGCCAGCTGCCTCCTCCTCCAAGATGTTTTCGGTCAAGAGTGAAAAATATGGCTTAAGAAGACAAGAAACTCTGGGCTCTCTAGTGTGTGTCTCCCCTAGTGTGTCTTCCACTACTCTAAAGTGTGTAGTATAAAATTCCATAAAGTAGATCTACTAAGAAACACACTTATGACATCCCCTCCATACATGTGATGACCTCTTGGCTTTAAATGTTCCATTCCCCCATCAAATGATGATCTTTTGGCTGAAAGGAATCAAAACTCGGGCGTGGTCACGCCTAGGCGTGGGCATTACGGCGCTTGGGCGCCGCTGACAGAATGCTGAAATTAAATGCAATGTGTCCTACACAGAAATCGTATTTCATTCATAACTCTCTCCATGAAACTCCGATTTGGATGATTCAAGTCCTCATTTGAAGCTAACACATAGTTCTACAACATTGTAGAAGGGAACTTCATCCAATTCGGTCTCTAAACATACGAAAATAGCGCTCGAACGTGGAAAGTGGTGCAGATACGGCGCCTAGGCGTGGATAGGACGGCGCCTAGGCGTGGACAGCAGAATGTTGACGTTATTTGCATCTTGTCCGGCGCCTGGGCGTGGACGACAGAAGCAAATTGTCCTGAACTTGTTTTATACGTCGTTTTTCCCCTCGTTTCTTCGTATGCTTTCATTTATCACCTGTAATCACTTAACAACCCGATTAAACGCAAATGTGGCATAATTTAGGCAATAAATGAATCCATAGCATAAGTCTCATGGGCTTAAAAACACGTAAAAATGCCTCTTATCATTAATCTTCATATGTGGTATGGAGATGACAGCCTCATATAAGATCAAGACAGGTCTTCCTAGTATCACGTTATATGCAGACGATGTGTCTACGACTAAAAATTTAGTCAATATAGTCTTTTTCCTTTGTCCCACCCCTAAGGATAGGGGTAGAGCAATTTGTCCCACAGGTTGCACTACCTCTCCCGCGAAGCCAAACAGTGAGGTTTTCGCTTCTTCCAACTTGGTATGTCCCAAGCTCATCTGATGGTATGCTTGATAAAATAGGATGTCAACTGAGCTGCCACTATCAATGAAGATTCGTTGTACATCATAGTTGGTTATATTTGCTGTAATGACTAAAGCATCATTATGTGGAGCCAGTACACTTTTGGCATCTTTTGGTCCAAAGCAAATCTCCTGCCCAGGTCTGCTTTGGTTGACGTTCATAAAAAAGGCAGGTGTATTCTCCACCTTCCTTACTTGCCTTTTCAGGGATCTCTTAGTTTCTTCCCCTATTTAGCCACCCGTAATCATGTGTATTGTAGCTCGACCTATCTTGTTGACCTCTTTTTGATCTTGCTTTCCCCAAGTTTCAAGTAGTTTACCGACCTGCTGCGGAAAATTTCCCCTTCCTACAGGGCCAACTCTGCTTGCCCCTCATCCTTGCCACTTTCCTGGGGCACCCCTTCATCGTCCCCAGGTTCCTCCTCCTTGAGCCGAGCTTGAAGCCTCTTCCATACTGATTATTGTTTTGGATAACAAACTCCTTCATATAGCCCAACTTGGCTAGTCGTTGGATTTCTTCTTCCAGCTCAGGACAGGCATCTGTGTCGTGGCCGTATTCTCTATAGTATCGGCAATACACCCAGAAAATTGGGTTTTGTGCCCCCTTATCCGCTCCTTCTGGCCATTGTACAATGTTTTTCTCTTCTACGACCATCAATTGTTCGTTTCTAGAACTCCTCAAGGGTATGTACGCAGTTCGGGCTCTTATGCTAGGCCTAGGAGCAAGCCCTAGAACCCAACTCCTTCCCTCACTCTTGTGGGTCTTACCTTGTCCTTCATCTCCCAACTTATCCTTCTTTAGATGGCCCTGCTCAGCTCGTCTTATCGGCTGTGCCTCCTCCATATTAACGTATTTTTCGGCTTTACTAAGTAATTCATCAAAATCCCCGGCTGGTTTCTTGGTTAAAGACTTAAATAAGTCTCCCTCCCGCAATCCCTGAGTGAAAGCACTAGCATTCAGGTCCGCCGTGGTAGAGGGTATTTCTAGGGTAGCCGTGCTGAATCATCTTACGAATGCCCTTAGAGTTTCATCTCCTCTATGTTTGATATTAAACAGACTTAGTGAGGTTCTTCCATGCTTTTTGCTACTGGTAAACTTATGGATGAACTTGGAGCTAAACTCCACGAAAGATCCAATGACCCCTTTAGGCAGCTGGTTGAACCACTGTTGGGCAGACCTGGCCAACGTGGTTAAGAACACTCTACACTTGATTGCATCGGAAAACCTATGCAGCAAGACATAGTTCCGAAAAGTGTATAGGTGCTCCTCAGGATCAGTAGTACCATCATAAGGTGTGATGGAAAGACTCTTGAAATCTCAGGGTAGCTCTTCCTTCATGATGGATTCCGAGAATGGGAATCCCTGTCTAGCTGAGTTTTCCCACTTGCCACTTTCTTCTCAATCTCCTCCATTCTCCCAGCCATGAGCTCAAGTTGATTCAACTTGCTCCGGGCTTTCTGTTTTGCTTCCTGATCTGCCTAAAGAGATTGGGCAAACTCATAGTTGCTGGCTTCATCCTCCAGTTCTCCAGCTTTGCCTGCCTAGCCTTACGGTGGTAGCTCTCGCAGATTTACCTTTCCTATTGCACCAGGGCGTTGTTGCCGCATCTGAGGCGGCTGGCCCGGCACCTTAGGCGAGGGTACCCATCCTTCCGGCTCCTCTACTTCTTCAAGGTTCATCCGATGCATTCGGCGTCCCTCGGGAGCTTGATATTTCTTCTGGGGCCCATTCTCTTCCTTGTCTCCTTCCTGCTCCAAGAAACCTTGCCTTCCTACCCTTTTTCCAAAACTTCCTTCAGGGGTATAGTCACCATTACCCCCTACCTTCTCGTCTCCCGCCTTAGGCGTCCCTTTTGATAGAGGGGACGCCAAGTTGGCCCTCCTTTTGTAAATCCTGCATGCCTGCCAGTTTAGATTGGAACGCAGCTGTGACAGCTTCGTCCACAATTCCTCTCAGCTTACTCGCGATCAGATCTACCATGACCAACTCACCAGGTGATCCTTCTTTCCCTCCATTTTGTGTCCCTGGTGAGTTTTCGCCCATGGGATCCTGCATTTCACCCGCCAAACGCCTAGCTAACCGGGCTGGCGTTTCCGGGGCTGTCCGATCTCCATCTCTTGGGGACAGCAACGTCCTCTTTCCAGCATTTCCTTCGACGTTCATCATTTCCATCATACCTTGATCTGCCATCACAAATTGTTATGAAAAATATGTAGAAATTACTAAACTTACCCCATGCCTTTGACTCAGATTTCCCACAGACGGCGTCAATTGATGTGTGTGGATTTCACACCAATAATATTTATATTAATAATAGGGATAATATGAGTATAATTGTGAGATATAATCGAGTAATGTAAGTGCGATAATGTAAATAACAAGAGATTTAACGTGGTTCGGTCCAATAACAAGAGATTTAATTGGCAGGTCTTCCAGGTCATCCAGCTCAAATCGAAAGTCCTCCAGAATGAATCTGAATTCACCATTGTAATGGGCTTTAGCCCATTAAGCCTTGAACTTCCTCAGCTTGGCCCAAGATCCAGATTCTACCTACATCAAAGAGGCTTGATAACATTTGGCTCTATATTGTTAAATGTTAAATACACACGATTGAAAATAATGTGAGGACGGTGTGTATTACAATGATGGGGAGCACGGTGTGTATTTCGCGGTTCAAATCTAGTCTTCAGCGATGTTACAATCGATACAATAGCTTATTAAATGAAAATTTGGCTTGAAAATGTTGTAAAGGAACAAAGTGGTATAAGGAATGTGAGATGAGGAGAGAATTGCCTTTTTCTTAGAAAAGCAAAAAGATAATAGGATAAAACCATAAAATTTGGTGAGGTGAAGCGGCATTTACTCTTGTTAACTTTTTTGTAAACTAAAGCAACGATAGACAAAAAGGCATTCGGGAGAATCTATTAAAAGGTTTTCACTTTTTTTTTGGTTCTATTTTTCAAGTTCCTTGTATATTTATATATAAAAAGTGGCTCAAAAATATCCAAGCACCATGACAAAACTTCACTACTACTAAAACCGCAGCTGAATTGAAATCTCACACACACTCAGATACCATATCATCACTGACTGACTGCTCTCCACCAAGATGAATTGCCTTCACAATCTTCCAAGGTTTTTATTATTATTTTTCATTCTTCACTTTATTTTCATGATGGAGAAAACATTAATGCTACTATGTCCTTTTTTTATAATTATTGAGTTAATTACGCAAAATACAAGAGTATAATTTATGCAATCTTTACGTTTTTGTTGATTTTTTTTTCCAGATCCTCAGCTTTGCCTGTGCAATGCTCGAAAAGCGATTCTGGAAAGCCTCCATCCCATGTTACTTTATTGGTAAAAAAAAATATTGTATCTATCTTTTTTTTTACAGTGAATGGTGATGAGTGTGATTGTTGATAATGTTGCACTTTTTATCATTGTGATTCAGAGTATGGCAAAAGGCATTGGATTATCTCGAACTCGAATCCTTATTGCGAAGGTATGATCCGTTGAAATTACAAGATTTGATTGTGGTGTTTGGTATCTCTTTTTCTCATTCTCATCAACATATATTTAATCGAATGACATGACATATTTAATTGAATCTCTTTTTATGTCTTTGTTCTTTCCATAAGTCCATTAGTTAATGAACTTAATTCAAAAGAAAAATTCATTCTGATACAATATTTATGTTCACTAAAATCTTATATTCAAAACTCAACAGTCTTGATTTTTCTTTCCTTTTTTTTCCCCTCCTGTTACAGATTAAATATATATATTTTTTCTTTTAGCAAGAAGCAATTGTATTTTTCGTTCATGAAATCACTACATAACTGATTCTTTATAAGTTATGACAATTTTTTGTAGGCAGTATCTGGTTCTGCACCCAGCACCGAAAACGAGACTTCCAAAATGGGCGAAAAATCTGAAACATACAGTCATGACATGACTGCAGCTATGGGAGCTGGTATGTAGCGTTTATCTAATACTAAATGTTTGTACTTAGAAAGTTCTAGTAACATTTGAAAACTGTAGTGCATAGTCGCTACTACTTATTAAAGTCACAAATAGTATTTGCAGGAATAACTGTGCTTCACAATCTTTCTGTATGTCTTCGGGCTCATTAGATGCTATCCACTTGATTACTAAAGTGACATTGTGAGCCGTTAGATTACACATGATGATGTCTGCAGTATACTTTATAAAATCATCATATTCACATCCAACGACTCACAAACTCACTTTGGATTAAATCCAAGTATTTCTTAAGGTTTGGTGCTTCTAAGGTGGCATAGCATCTGCATTGGGTTAACAAGTTGATGATTGTACTCTTCATTTCATTGCTTATCTCATCACTTCTCATCTATGTTACAGTACTTCAAATTATTATTTGGCTAACTTTACCCATGTACTTGAATACAGTGTTAAAGTATAGGCACGAACTTGGAATGAATTACAACTTCATTCGTCCAGACATTATTGTGGGATCATGCCTACAGGTATTAACTGTTTTCTCCCTTGATAAAGGGAAGGTTATATTTTCTCAACAGATTTTCCTAAATTTTCTTTTAATTCTTCTTATGACAGACTCCTGCGGATGTTGACAAGCTTCGCAATATTGGAGTGAAAACTATATTTTGCTTACAAAAAGATTCAGATCTCGAGTATCCAAACTAATTGGTTCTAATAACTTAATTTTCATTCAGATCTTCTGTCTCATTAATGTTTTATGGGGTTATTGTGCAATAAACTTGTCAGGCTATTCGCATGGAGTATATTTTAATAGTTGCAATTTATTTTGTTGTAGTCCTTAAATAGAGTGATTCAGGTACTTTGGGGTTGATATTGGTGCCATTCGCGAATATGCCAACAGCTGTGATGACATTGAACACTTGCGTGCTGAAATTAGGTTGGTGACAGAATACTAATGCACAAGATTATTCAGCTATTCTTAAATTTATTCAACTGTGGTTTAGAAAGAATTAGATGTGCCTGGATTCCAAATTCAACGGTTTTCTTTGTTTTTTCCATTGTTAAATTTATTTCATTGGGTTTATGTTGTGCAATAATTTATTTACAAAGTAATTAAAATAATAGGCAAATGACATGCGTTTTGTTTAATGGTCTCATTTTACAAAGTTTTCCATTTTCTGCTGTATTTAGAAGTATATGTCAGTGAGGTTAGCTATTGGCACGGTTTTGTTTTTCACTATTCTTTTGTTTCTTTGCCTAATATTCATAGTTTTTATTCTTTTTCCTGAAATTATTAAAGCTCTTTTTTCTTGGCTTGTTTTTCTTCTAATATCTTACCTTAATCTCATGATTCTGATATTCTAGAAACAATCTTTCTATTGTTGTCTTGCTTATCTCAAGAGTTATACGTGTAGATCCTTTTTGTTATGCAACTTTATGCTTTTTCCATGGCATTTTTCCTTGACATACTCTATATTTCTACAAGGTCTTGTAATTTTTTAACCTGTTTCCATATCTTCTGTATTGTTTTATATTTACTATTAAACATGGGAATTTATGAGGTGTACTCCCCACACGTAGGGGTGTGTGCCTCACCCTAAGAACTTGAAATGCCTCGGGTTTGTACCTTTGACTTTAAACCGCTAGAGTAGAGTTTATTAGAATTTGCTAGTAGCAAAATTTAATGAAGTTGTCCCCACGGGAAGATGAATCAAAGCATTTTCGTTTGGATTCTACGACTACAATGCATAAACTTACCTGTATTTGTCTATTTGCTGGACTTTCGTCACAGACTAGGTTTACAAAAAAAATATATTTTGATATTATTTGCTGGAATTACGATATTTAATTGTATCATCGTTTTTATGTACTTTTGGGGCAGGGATTTTGATGCATTTGATCTGAGAATTCGCCTTCCAGCAGTTGTAAGCAAACTGCACAAGGCCATTAATCGGAATGGAGGTGTGGCCTATATACATTGTACTGCTGGTCTTGGAAGAGCCCCCGCAACTGCGGTATGCATATCAAACTTTACACTTTCATCTTGTCTTTTTCTATTTATTGAATTCTTTACATGCTTTCTTTTACTTTTATTTTTACCTTCTTTTTCTCGGAGTGGTTGGGGGTTTGACCCCATATTACTCAATTTATACATGTTGCTACCCTCAAAAAGTTCAACAGAAAGGATTTTCACACTCTTATATTTTTAGCTCAGTCAAGTGAATAAATATGGGCAATTTTGTTTTCCTTGACTATTATACCCCTATATACATCATTTATCTAAAACGTATAAATAACATATAATATACATGTATAATATATATATAGAAATTTTGTTCTATCTTATCTGTAAATAAAGACATAACTTTAGTATGATATAATGCTATATTACATTATATGTATAAAGGTAAATATAAGTGCTTTAAAATTCTTGTTATAATAAGTAAGAATTTTATATAGACGTCTCATGCAATTCATTCATATTCAATATACTTAGTAACAAAATCTGAACCGCACTGACATATTTACTGAATATCCCAAAGGCTGAATGCGCAGTCAATGATGATCCATATGCAGCCATTTCAACTTTTATGAGTAATAATGAATAATATATTTTTCATATAAACTCCGCATGGAAATACTAATATCTGAGAACTAGAGTCTTAGTCGGACTAGAACTAGCAATCTTATTGAAACTAAAACTTCAGACTAGAACTTTTTATTGATACTAGAACTCATGGGAGGCACATTAATGTATGAATGGGTTTGAGGGCATTCGTGAACCTAGTCTGAATTCTTCCTTCAATTTGCTGGCAGTTAACTAGGGATAGTTTCATACCATCTCAAGAGGACTCAGGTTAAAGCAATTCAGAACTTATCTTTATTAGCTCCTTCCTTGAAGTTGGCCATCGCACGGGAACTTCAAAGATCCTTTGATAACTTCCCTGAGAGAGAGCACCAAGACTCCCTTCTCTGATATCGGAACATAGGAAACCTTCCTTTTTAATGCAGTCTGCCTGTGGATAAAGCATAGCATTCTTATTTGTTATACAACCTCAACTTTTTTTGATTGTTAGATTTCTATCACCTATAATGGAAATTTTGGACTTTGACAAAATTGAAAACGCTGCAACAAAAATAGTCTTCTCATGGATAAGCTGACTTGATTATCAACTTTTATGGTCATTTCTTTAATGGCGATAACCGTGAAACTGTCAGTCTTTGCATATTCACAAAGGACTTTTGTCAGTGTAGATAAAAAAATTACTTAATCTGTGCATGTTGCGATCATTTCTAAGTCATCAAGTACAATAGGAATATAACCAAAAAGGCAGCAAGAAAGCATAATAATGTATTGGTAATAAACAAACACGAAACATAAACCTCCAGATTAAGTGTACTTAGATCACAAATAACATATTAGAATCTGAGAAAGAAACTAATGTAGAACCTCTCTTTATTGTTTAGATGGACGTCATGTGGTTTCACCAGTGAAAGAATTTAACTTTTGTTGGTCGGAACATAATGGATGCTTTGATTACATTAGAAGCTATTGTGAGTGAGTTTAGAGAAAATACAGAAGGAATAGAAACAGCCCATGAAATACTTTGATTTCAAGAACTTCAAAATCATAGCATTGTCCCAGGCTTGCAAAACAAATAAATTAAGATGGTAACTCCATAATTGCATTATGTCGTTCGTGATCTTCAGTATTACACTATAACTTATGATAGTTCTTTTAAGTATATTACTAAATATGCATTTTGATATAACCTTATAGTGAGATTGTAATGATTTTTTGTTTAATACTGAAGGTGGCTTACATGTTTTGGGTTCAAGGTTATAAGCTCAGTGAAGCATACGGATTACTCATGGTAATCATTTTTTTCTGCTCCACAATGTTGTGATCATTTTGCATAGTGAAGTTCTGTGATTTCATTCCACACACAATTTCTTTACATGTTTGACGAATTATTTTGAAGATCAGTAGAACAATATCAAGATTTCTGCAGAAAATATATTGAATTGGAGAAAGACTCCTGTATTAGTGAAGTAGCTAATTTTTCTTTCTGTGTGCAGAACAAGCGGCCGTGCTTTCCAAAGTTAGATGCTATCAAAAGTGCATCTGCTGATATTGTGTGCCCCAGAATCCCTTCTCTTTCAATAGTATTTAAATTCTTGTTCAAATAATGGAAAAAATGTTTTTGGATTCTTTAATGAAGCTTTTTCCTTTGGTTTAAAGCTCACAGGCATGAAAAAGAAGCCTGTAAAGTTGACATGGTCTGGTGGTGATTATTCAACAGTGGAAATCTCTGGACTCGATATTGGATGGGGTCAGGTAATATTCTCTTTGAGACTTGGCTTTGTTTTACTAACCTGGAAAATTTGAAATATGTCGAATTTAGCTCTCCAAAGATGCAAAAGTGGACTAATCTTGGCCTTAGAAGAAATGCATTTTTTATCAACTAAAGATTTAGTACTCTACCTATATCCTTAAAGATTTGCTTCCTGTTGCCTATTAATAAATCGCTAATTGGGATATATTTCTAATGCAAATATGATGGAACACAGTTTCGGCGCTTCAACTTTTGTTGATATGTTAGACCTTAACTGTGATTTCCCACATGAATTATTAGAGGAAACTTGTGATGATTTATAAGTCAGTATAATGAATTTCTCTAACTAGTTCGATTAATCGTTTTCACGAAATGAGGACGAGTGCAAGTAGTTGCTAGCGGATCCCATTTTTCCAGATCTCGTTCAGGCCGCCACCCTGTGGACTCGGGCGTTGCAGCAGCTCTACAATTTTCTTCCTAAGATAGCCACAAAGATGTCATTCTTTAACAGAGTCTAAGGCCTCACCTAAATGAGATTAAAATAATGATTTTGTATGATATTGGGTTATCAACTTATAGAAGCTTGGAATATTATGTATAATTCCACATACCTTTAATTTTTATGTTTCCTTTTGTTCTGCTTCTTCTATGTCTTGTACTCACAAACCACAATGTATGTCTTGTACTCACAAGGCTCTATGTATCCTATGCTTTACAGAGAATACCCTTGACATACAATGAAGAACAAGGTGTATGGATTCTCCATAGAGAATTGCCTGTAAGTATAATCATCTTTATTTTAGCTTTTTGTATACTATCGATAGTTATGGATGATGGATACGTGGTAGTATGATTTTTTAATTATACAATCTTTTCAATGAGGGCAAATAGATAGTTCTTGTTGTTTGTTTGATATTGTTAAGTTCGTAATGAGTCTGTCTGCTAATTTACCATTTGCATTCTGTAATTGGTTGACTCAATCATATAAGAAGAGCGTTTGATGGTCTGGCTTTTGAACTCGATTCTTCAAAAAGAATGTGTAATTCTGGTATATGCGACTGATATTTACTTGCTTGCTCTTTTATTACTTGCAGGAAGGACATTATGAGTACAAGTACGTAGTGGATGGTGAATGGACGTGCAATAAATATGAGCTTGTCACTAGTCCAAACAAAGATGGCCAAGTAAACAACTATGTTCAGGTACATTGTTCGTCTGTTAATTTTTGGTCCTTATTCCACTGAGCTTCTTTTAATATGCCGTGTCTTCTCATTTTTTGGTTATTCTCATCCTTCTAATTTGGAAGTCTTTATCACGAGCCCTGAATAATGATGTTTCTTTCAAGGCGGGATAGTTACATTTCTGTCTTCCATCTTTGCCACTAATTCGATTTCTGTTTTTCTGGTTCAGCCGATATCAAATTTAGTCCCTCACAGTTTTATTTCTAATTAAGAAAAATGGTCTTTACTGTTTAAACTCCGTTATGCACTACAAAAGTGCTCGCGTATGTGATCATGAGCATTGGTGGTATTATAGTTTTAGTCCCTTAGATTTGAATTTTTTTTACAGTTTGGTCTCAGTTTTAAATATTTTACATTTTAAACTCCTGGCACATGTGCAACTCTATTAGCAATTAACCGAAAATCGACTATAAGGGTTGGATTTTTCAAAAATGGTAATACGAGGGGTTAATTTCATAACCATTGTGAACTGGATTAATGGTAAAGATGATGGATAATAGAATATAATAATCCTCATTAAAAACTGTTACTTATGTGATCATTAATCAGAAGGCAAAAATATCTGATATGGATCCTGCAATTTGGAATGGTTAATGGAATAGTACTGTAAGTTTCATATCATTTTTCTTTATGTGTGCAGGTTTTCGATGATAACCCTAGTAGCATTAGTGCTGCAATTCGGAAAAGATTAACTGGTGATGACCCTAATCTCTCGACTAATGAACGAATCATAATTAGGCAGTTTCTTGAAGCCTGTCCAGATGAGGATTAATTTTGTCTAGATGAGGATTTGTCACACGTATAAACTGTAAAGTTGTATAGCCTCATTAGTCCAATAATACGACAAGATGTATTACTAGTATAAGCAATGAACACCAGATGCCAATACCTATTTTGCTCATAGATCCACAATATTGTATTGTACCCTTTCTTTTTTGTATACACTATAAAAATGATGTTAACCAGTGAAGTCAAAGTTGTATGTATAGGAGTTTTTATTTTGTTGTAATGATAGTTTTTACCAATTTAAAATTGATAAGAATTGTATACAAGTTGCTAAATTAAGAATTAGTGATATAAGAATTGAGTAAATTTATCGTTGTTGATATTTAGTAACATATATTACAGTAATAACTCTGGCAATAAAAATTGATATGAGAGCCTATTTTGACATTCTGATGTTGCTCTCACACCAGTACAATCGTATTTTTTGTGGGGTTCTTTTTTGAAATTCATGATTTCCAAATTTTTAAATGCAATTAAACCGTGTATGTATAATAATGGTTTGGAAGTACAAATGAAATTACTATCTCAAGTTAAATACAAAATAGAAACAATCAATCTACTAGCACAACCACTACAATGCACCACATACAAGCCAAAAAAAATAAAATATAGAGACCTCATCTCAATGAACAGAATTTCTAATATCATAACCTAATACAAGCTAGCAATTTGAGGACTACAAAAAACTAACACTTCATCAATGCTAGCTTTAGACTCATCACCAAACACAGATTCCTTCCCATCTGGCCTTTTAGCATAAGACAACCCCAATCTAGACTTTCCTTGCCTTAAATCACCAACCCCTGAATTTGTATCGGGGCCCGCGAACCCACCCATAACGGGCGCCAATGGCGGCCCGATGAGCAATCCGTCAGCTCCAAATTGAGGCCCGCCTCGTGCATAATCGAAGAGGGCTGCACCACTACCACCTACTTTGGGCAAGATAACAGGTTCATTTTCGTCGCCGTGGTCGAGCCAATAAAATAGAAATGCATCAAATGTGTCATAGTAGTCATCTGTGCTTCTGTAGCCCTCAGGGTTAAATGCACCAAATTTGAGTGACTTATTTGTGTAGCCAATTATAACACATGGTCCTTTGAAGTCACATTTGTTGTGGAAGTCAGTGGCACTAAATCCATCTACTGTGGCCTTGTAGCAGCATTTGAGTTCTCTGCCTGATCAAGAACATGATGAAAAAGCTTGATAATTGTGATAGAAAATAACAATTTTGTGAATGTTCGAGGCATGACGGGTTGTTGGTGTAGGTGGAGCAACATTTGCAAGTCAGTAATCGAAACACGATTAATGTTTGGATTGATACGAGTACTGTTTGAATTAATAAGTTGTAACATTAGTATTGGCTACAACGTATGACACATGAAGAAGCGCTCGGGTCATAAGTTGTTATATCAAAAAATTAACCAACACAAGAATTTTGTACCTTTCAAGAATGTTTTGGCTACGAGAGAAGGAGGAAATGGAAGGTCGATTTGGTCGTAATACTTGGGCTCTGGTTGGCTGCTTTTGCTTCTGCCAAAATCCCAGTTAAATAAACTTTGTGGATAAGACTTGTTCCAACGGCCATATGAAATTGCTGAATTTGAGAGATATAATAAGCTCTTCATATTTGTCCTCTTAATATTCACCGAGTTAATTCCAGCTTTAAAAGAAGAAATTCGAAATGAAATTCATGAAACGCAAATTATCACTTTCGAAATGTAGCCAAGACCAATACCTCATGTCCTCTTGCTCTTTTTTTTAACCAAATTCAATCTTTCAATAGATAATTCATAATGATGATTTGTTCCAATCATTGTTCTTTGTGTGTGGTTGATATTTGTCTACTTTTCTTTTTTGGGTGGTGAGCAATGAAGAACAAGAAAATATACAAATCCATCTTCAAAAAAAAATTAGAAAATATACAATCCAAGTGTTGTAAGTTTGCTTATTTTGTCTTTTCTTCTTCTAATTAAAGATTCAATTTATATATATATATATATATATACTGGAAACATGTGCACCCCAATTAGTTTATTAATAATGAGTTAAATAGAAGTAAAAAATTATAAAATCTAGGAAAAATAACTAAAACTTCCTTAAAATAAATTTTTGTAACCAAAAAACCCATAAAACTAATTTTTAATCCAAAAAATTCATTCCACCAACTTTTCTTTCCCAAAACCCCAATATTTAAAGTTAATAATAGACAATCTATTTTCTTAACCAACTAGCTAGAGCTAAACTAATAAATTTGATTATTAATTTAGTTCTAGCTAGTTAGTTAAGAAAAAAAAAGATTATCTATTATTGTTCGTCTAATAATTTTTGTTAGTTATCAATATATTATCAGAATTATTCTTAATTTGATTTAGTTTGAATGTAAGATAAACTTTTTAAAGATGTTAATGTTATTTTCTGGAGCATTCATGCATAAAATCACCGATCTACATAACTTTTATAGTTTGCCACGTCTTTTATTTTTGTGATCCATACATGTAGATTTTTCTTTTTGCCCCATCACTATTTCTACATGCAACATAGAGGACATTTTTATTATGAGAATATAAAGACAACTCATTGCAAACATCAGATTACATAAAAATACCCATGTCAATGAGATTGTTAAAATTAAATATAAATTACATCTTTTTCTCACTCAATTTACCTATTCAAATTTATGTCAAGTAAGTTTTTACCTTCATTATTTATTCTAAATAACTCCAAATACGTACATATGAATTTTTAAATATAAGATGATAATCTATTTGTGAATCCTTGTGTCCCATATATACAGACGAAATATTGAAAAGAAAAAATGTCACTTATAGTTCCTAAATTATTACGGATGACTCACTTAAGTCCCTAAACTAAAGTTTATTACACTACTGTCCTCAAATTAATAATTTCGCCTCACTTTATTCCTTTCCGATGTAGTTTGAACAGAAATTTAGGGTGTGTACTACGCATGCTGGTCACCTAAGGGCAAAATTTTATGATTAAGTTTTCGTGTTTCAATTTGGTACCCGATGTGCCATATAAATTTTGTCGGCAATTTTACAAAGGACTTGTAATTGAGCTAGGATGGTCCAAACGGCTTATCCCGGGTCAAAGTGGTCCAAGTAATCAATTGGACCATAATATGTGGTTGAAAGTAATTATCTAAATAAAAATAAATTATTTTTATTTACCACCGGGTGGGTCGCTTATGAGACTTTCGGCCCATAGCCCACCTTCAGCTCTACAAATACCACAAAAAGCCGATGACAAATCATTATCTGCTCTCCTCACAATATATTGCTAGAAAAAGGCTCTGGTATCTTTCGAGAGTTACCTTACTATAGAACTATGAAGATACTTAATCATATTAAAGTGGGTACATAGGCAGCTTGGCTCGAGCAAGTGCAGTTCAAGTACAAATGAACTTGGTGTCTAGTTTGTCTTGCGTCGGATTGGATTTCCTCCCAACGTGGTCATCACGTGACATAATTATTGATCCCGCATCAGTTTTTTTTTTCGAATTTTCTATCTCATTTTGGTCTCTTTTTTTTTTGGTTTTTTGTATATTTTAGCCTTAAAAAAAAAAAAAAAGCAGGAATATCTAAGTTAGATGGATGGGGGTGGGGATGGGGATGGCAACAAAATTCAAAGTATTAACATTTTTTAGGTAGAACTAAATTTGAATTTCAATGAATATATCAATCAACATGATAATCTAATATTGGGGTAATTATATTTTTTTTCGGCTCTCATATTTTCACTTATAAAATTGCAGTCTCTTTCATTTGACACTTAATTTAATCCACTATATCGTCGTATTTGGATTAAAATGATCCTGACATTTGAAATTGAATTTAAGTTTTAAAAAATGGCTCTCATGCAATCCATTATAAGCACTAAAAAGATTACAATTTTGGTTCCTTAAGTTTGAGCTTTGTATGGATTTAGTCGCTCGCACATATGCTGCTCCATTACTAGTTAATTGGGAATTGACCACAATATTGTGCTTGAAAGTTGATAGATGATGGACTATATTGACGAGCATTCAACTATAGAAATGTTGAAGTTAAATCACGGGATTTCGCGAAGATAGTTTTATCAAATTATTGTTCATGGAAGCAAATATCATTTTAAGGAAAATTATTGCACATTCCAAAACCTCGTATTGTAATTTTGTCAATTTTATTCCTCAATTTACTAAAAAGGGGGAACAACTCTCTTTTGGTGACCAAAAAAAGCGTGTACCCTCCTCCTATTTAAAGCTTGGAATGACCTCATTTTTCCTCTACCAAAAACCAAAAATTCACTTGAAAATTCAGAAAACCTCCCAAGAATAGTTGCAGCTACAAGGGAGTTTAATTGAATATGTCCCTTAGAATCTAAAACCTAAACGTTAATAAGATTTTTTGTGTATAACCTTGCATGTATACAGATAATTATTTGTTGAACCAAGCAAATTTTGTCTTACATGTATTTGATTTATTCTTCCAATATTATAATCTTGTTTGGTTAGTTCACAATAGCTCAAAACCAACGTAAAGATTTTAAAAAAGATGAATGTTGTAATTAATCTATCCTATAAAAATGACACTAAATAATTACTTGGACAAAGTGCTATCTTTGAACTTAATTCAAACTATCTGATTAAGAGTTTATCCTACTAAGACTTGACTTCTTGCTTCTTAGTAAAAAAAAAACAGAAAATTACAAATGATATATATGTAATCTTTACCCTCCAATCATCAGTCTTTTGGGTGGGATCGAATCTAAGTTCATATTGATTTTAAATCATTGACTTAAATCTATTTCCTCGGGAGTGCTCCATTAAATTAGTCCCATAATTTTATTATCAAATTATGAATGTGACACCAAAAAATAAAAATAAAAAACACTATCCCTATGGTAAAAATTGGGTCTAGATGTAAAAAATAAACAAATAATAAAAAAAAAGACCAAAGTGAGATACAAAATTCAAAAAGGGACCAAAGTGAAACACAAAAACTTAATCTTACCATTTTACCCATAGGTACCGGTGTAGTACACGTGCTGAATTTCCATATAAACAACACCGAAAAGGACTAAAGTGAGAGGAAACTATTAATTTGAGGATGGTAGCATAACAAAGTTTAGTTTAGGGGCGTAAGTGAGACAAACGTAACAGTTTAGGGACTACATGTGACATTTTCCCTACTGAAAAATTGAACTCTTCATAAGCTTTGGTCCAAAACTCATGTGCACCAATTGGATTACTGCTTTAGGCAAGTGCTTTAGAGCATAATTTTGGGATGCACACGGTGGGTTCAGTGGGACTTCTCTTACCTAATGGGTTGGGCTTGATAATTGGTATCGGATCCGCTCACTAGCCGGAATACCAGGAGCTTAGTGTTACACTGGGCAAAGTGCTACACGTGCGGGAACCATTTCTTGAGGTTGTGTTGCAAAGTGCTATACACGTGTGAGCCACCTTTTTAGCCCGTAGGAGCCACCGCTAGAGTTCCTACGTCTAACAATAGATTCTGGATGGCGTCACTCTTCGACGAGGATATCGCCTTCTAAAGGAGGGGTGATTGTGAAACGACGAAGACGCCATCTTCTAAAGAAGGGGTGATTGTGATGCCCCATGTCCCACAAAGGAGAAACATTAGAAAATTGAACTCCTTATAAGCTTTAGACAAAGAATTCATGTTCATCCATTGGATTACCATTTCAGACAATTCAAAGCTTAATTTTGGGATGCACACAGTGGGTTTAGAGAAAATTTCCGCATCCAACATGCTCGCGCCCCAGGCTTATGAGCCCGTTGGACCAGAGAAATCCCATCGAACCCAATGAGTGTAACCTCAAGTTAGGCATTTAAACCACAATCCAAAATGGATAATCATTGTTACCCTTGAGTTCATAGGCTTTTATTTGTATATTTATCAATTTTTCCTCTTTTTCTTCACTTGGGACACAAACACGGGGCCTTCACAATCACCCCCTTCAAGGAGCGATGTCCTTGTCCCGACATGACATTGTATTGGACCTGTAACCAGGAGTTGGGACTCTGGCGATGACTCCCACAAGCTAAAGAGGTCGCTCCCGTACGTGTAGCACTTTGCATTGCAACCTCAAGAAGTGGCTCCCACACGTATAGCATTTTGCACCACAACCTAAAGATTTGACTTCCATACACATAGCACTTTGTACCGCAACCTCAAAAGGTGGCTCCCGCAATGTGTAGCATTAACTCTTGAATTTTTTTTTTTGTGAAAACTTTTAAATTGTTGAGTTAATTCTGCGATAGCTTCCATGTGCAAAGAGATTTATTTTATCTGTTCCTCGACATATTTCAATGGGGTCTTCTGCAGTAATTTTTGCTCGTTTCTTTAAAACAAAATTGTTCCAATTTTTAGAATGGTTGTTCTTCAATGCAGAGAGAATAGTTTATCTGTTTGATGTGCGAGACTGTGAAACGTATAAATATGCTAAAAATTTTTGGAACAGACTTAATATTCTTAGTCATTCAATTCATTTCTGGTTGATAATGGATTATAGATTACTTATAGTGTTTTAAAAGGCGAAGGCACCGACAATTTAATATTTCCCAGGGCGGGGTGTAAGCCCCACGATTTTTGATTTATTATATTAAAATAATATGAAATAGTGTTAAAAATTGGATCAAATTAGCAAAAAATTACAAAAATTGATAGAAAAAATTAAGGAAAAATGATTAAGATGCAGAGTTGAGAAAATAATATATCCAACCATACATGATAAAAGTTCAACTCTTGCCTAATACTCTTATTTAAGATCATTATCTTCATCATCGGCTCTCAATTCTAAACATTCCACTACATTAACACCACCTATTTGCAAACCATTCAATTCATTAACGTGTTTTCCTCCAAAAGAGGGTTGACTTTATCTTGAAAGTTGGAATAAATCAGGATCTAAAATCATTATGATCAGGATAAAACAACCTAGGCATACCGCCATACCCAAACAGTTTGAACTATTTTGAGATGACTTGGACGTGTCATTTTGCTCATAGACGGGATTCTAGAGCTATTGAAGATTCTGGAAAGGTTTAGAAAATTCTAGAAGATTCTTGAAAGCACTAGAATACTTTAGAAGAATGTAGATCTTTACGGAGAGCTCTAAAACAGTGTAGAATGTCTTAGATTATTTTAGATAGTAGTAGAAGTATATAGAATATCATAGAAATATGTGACCTCTCTAGAAACATGTGAATGTGCTATGAGGTTTTTAAGATAGAGAATAAATACTCTTGGAGGGCTTTAGAGAGTCTTTCCCACATCCGTAAGATCAAATGAATCTACACCGTTCATTAGGGAGGTGGATTAGTATAAATAGAAGTAGAAGTGTCATTTGTAAACCAACCAAGTTCAGAACCAAGTGTAGAAACAATTCTTATAAAAGTCTGGTTGAAGCTATAGTGTGTGAGCTGATGAAGGTTGAGACAGATGTGGGAGGTTTTTTTTTTCGGAATTCCTCTAATACTTCATCCACTTAAGTTTTTTAAGGCCATTCTCAAAAGTGCCCTTCCCAGAAAGGGAGGAGATTGGGAGAAGATTATTAAGGAACTGATGAAGGACAACCAACGACAAACTTTTGAAGTATATGGAATGAAGATCGGAGTTGACATGTTGGACGTCTATGAAATGAGTGCTTAAAGCATCTATAATTGATGTGAATTGATCATTTCTTATATATGTAAGTGATTATTAAATATCAAATACTTTATCTCGACTAATATTTTATATTATCTTTATTAATATTTTATATTTTTTAGTTTAATTCAGATTGTGTTTGTGGATCACTGTCGTACCATTATACTTCTACCATGCCATCAGATATGGTGTTTAACATATGTTGAAAGGTCGTGGGTCTTCAACCCATATTTTGTCATGAAAAGATACAACTTATCGTGTCTTGTTTATGCTTAAAATGATACAACTTATCGTTTCTTGTTTATGTTTATGTTTAAGATGAGACTTAGGATGTCCTAGGTTTCATGTTAAACATAAACATAAACAAGATACGATAAGTTGTACCATTACAAGAAAAAAATTTGGGTTGAGGACCCGTGACCTTTAAACTTCTGTTAAACACCATATCTGATGGCATGGTAAGTATAATGGTACGACAGTGTGATCCGCAACACAATCTGAATTAAACTAAAAAATATAAAATATTAGTAAAGATAATATAAAATATTAGTCAAGATAAAGTATTTGATATTTAATAATCACTTACATATATTAAAAATGATCAATTCACATCAATTATAGATGCTTCAAGCACACATTTCATAGACGTCCAACATGTCAACTCCGATCTTCATTCCATATACTTCAAAAGTTTGTCGTTGGTTATCCTTCATCAGTTCCTTAATAATCTTCTCCCAATCTCCTCCCTTTCTGGGAAGGGCACTTTTGAGAATGGCCTTACAAAACCTAAGTGGATGAAGTATTAGGGGAATTCCGGAAAAAAAAACCTCCCACATCTGTCTCAACCTTCATCAGCTCACACACTATAGCTTCAACCAGACTCTTGCTCTTTTCAACTGCTTCAGCCTCACTCTTGCTCGTTTCAACTTCATCAGGCTTTAGGAACGTTCTTTTATAACTGATTGTAATCAGGTCTATTGGAAAAGATCCTCGCACATATCTTTCCCCTGAAATTCTAGCCTAAAACCCAATCCCAAATAAATATTCAAATAGAGACATAAATTAAAAAAAAAAAACAAAAAAAAAACACTACCTTGTCGTGTTCAACTTTAGCTTCCTCATGATATCCATTAGCGTGGAACAATAGAGCACGATCACTTATAAAGGTGTGCCCACTGGAGGATGTGGTGTTATTCGTGACAATAATGGCGATGTCGTCTTAGCTTTTCAAGAATTTATCAATTTTTCCACCAACAAAAAAGTGCGCCCAGACGTCCAGGGCGTAAGCTCCAGAGGAATTGCGCCTCCCTTATTGCTCCAGGGCATTTTGGCAACGCCCCGCCTCGAGGCCTGCCCCGGGAACGACTTTTAAAACAAGGATTACTTACTAAGGGAAGGCTCAATAGATTTATGGAACTTGACTGTAAATAAATGTTCTGTGATGATGGAAATGAGGAGATTGAACATCTATTCTTTAGATGTGAAAGGGCTGGAAAAGACTATGTTGTGGTTGAGAGTAATTAGTTGGCCAACTCAATTGGAAGGATGGAAAAGATGGCCGAGATATGCATTTAGAGCCTAGAAACTTAGACAGGGGACAGTGGTAACTGGAATTGCAGCGGTGATCTATAAAACCCGGGAGGAAAGGAATAGTAGAATATTGACTCAAACATAGACTAGTAGTGAGGTTATTTTTGCCCAACTGAAACTTGAGCTCCAAATGAGGCTTACTGATAGCACAAAGAGAAGATTCGTTCATAGAAATAGTGATTATTGGAATAGCCTGATGATGTAAATATCTTTCCTTTTTTGGTTGATTAGTTGTAATTTTGATATTTCTTAGCATATAAGCTTAAACGTACAATGTAAAAGCTATGCTGCCAGTTTTTTGTGTGTATATGCGTTTAGTGGGAATGAAGTTTTTTACTTTTACTTGAAAAATAAAAATAATTGCATCACCTTCTTCTTATGTAACTATCACAAAAGTAGAATATCAAGGTTCATTGGATGGCATGCCTTTTCGTATTTCTCGGTATTCTGGAGATTTATTTCATCAAAAATGCATTTGTTTAGTATCTCATAAAAATATCTCAAAGAAATACTACACTTATTTTCCCTAAAAAAAATTTAAAATTTCCTTCAAAGATGGATTAAAGTGGCATTTCTTTCTAATATTTCTAAGAAAAGTAATTTTTTTTACTATTCATGATTAAACAATTTATGCAACAAATACAAGATTTTTATCGGCCTATATTTTCACATTGTCGTCAAGATAATTACAACACAAAGTACGAAACAATATCAACTTTACATATTTTTGGATGCCTTAATAAATGAACTTAACATAAATATGTCTAAATTTTCTTGTAAAATAAAAACTTATTCATACTAATTCCCTCCCCCCCCCCTCCCCCTCCCCCCTCCAAAAAAAAAAAAAAACTAACATATCTTACAAAAATAAAAATAAAAATAAAAATATCACATCACACATAACCATTACACTTTTGTCTATGAAAAAACCCGTCTAAACACACTTCTTCCATCACATATCAACTCCCTTAAAATAATTCAACTTCTTGTCCTCTGAGAGTTTTGCGTTTTTCCAAAAGAATTCAACTTCATCAAAAAATAGATAGGAGTGTTTAGTGAGGAAGGTTTTCAGTTCAGACACAGAAACAGAGTCCATGATCTCCGTCAGATCAACTTAAGTCTGTTCGTATAGAAATGTCCAGTCCACAACAAGACCTTCAGTGACCTTGATAGTGGGCTTGGCAGAAGTAGCAGTAGATTTCTTGGGTGTCATTTGAGATTTGTGAGAAAGATGAACAGAGATTGCTTTTGCTTTGAGAGAGAGAGAGAGAGAGAGAGAGTAAAATTTGCAGAGTACAAGTGAATAGTGTTTTTGCAAAAAATGTGTTTTAAATGACACAGTAGGAAAATTTTGAAACTTGTGTTCTCTCCGTCTCAGTAAGATGTAGACCCGTGTAAAGTTATTTAAATCTCAGCCATCAATATCTTTAACTGCGGACGTGAATTTTGGGCAAGAGAGAGAAGTTACATTTGGTAACTCCCATATATTAAAATTTGAAGTCCGAGTTAAAGTTTTAAAAATGTTTGGGATTTTCAGAGTGTAGTGCGCGCGCCTGATGGTACACTAACACGTACACAAACACGTGCTAACTCTTAACCGTCATTTTGAAAAGTGTTTGATTACCCACCAGTTTCATGTGATAGAAGCAGGCGAATAGAGTCCTAAATAGCCTTTTGAGTCTATCCATTACTTCAAGAAGCGTGTAAAATTTATGCATGAATTTTATGGATAATTTTATATTAAGTGTTGAATGGAATGACTTCAACGCTTAACATATCTCTTGTAAGATTTATGTTAACGCTTGAAATTAAAAACCTTTTATGTTTGAGCGTCCAACATATTATGCACAAATAATACTAAGCGTTGATGATCTATGCATATGAAAGTTTTTGATCATTGACGCTTGCAGATATGTTCAAGTACAATTTTAAGGTTCCCCCTAAATCTGATAACTTGTAACAACTTTTCAAAAATCTTTCAGACATAGATAAAGTGGATTCCCCCTAAATTATATGTCTAGTAAAATATGATGCTTGATGATTAAGCGTTTAAATCAATCATACCTAGTTCACTTCTCAAAGTGAGAAAGCGTTGTTCATTGAGCGCTTTGGTGAAGATATCTGCTAGTTGCTTGTCAATTCCAATAAAGTGCATGGAGATGGTCTCTAAGAAAATGGTATCTAATGTCAATATGTTTGGTTCTGGAATGAAGAACGGGGTTTTGGGTCATGGCTAGGGCGCTTTTGTTATCACAATGAATAAGGATTGGACCTGGGATTATTCCGTAATCTCTAAGTTGTTGCCTCATCCACAATACTTGTGCACAACAACTTTCTTCAGCTACATACTCGGCTTCAGCTGTAGAGGTAGCTATTGATTGTTGTTTCTTGCTATGCCATGAAACTAACCTATCACCTAGAAATTGACATGTACCACAAGTGCTCTTACGATCTATTTTGCAACCTGCAAAATTTGCATCTGAGTAACCAATTAGTTCAAAATGAGAGTTCCTTGGATACCATAAGCCCACATTTTGTGTGCCTTTTAGGTATTTAAGGATCTTCTTGACAGCAATAAAGTGTGACTCTTTAAGATCAGCTTGAAAGTGACACGCTAAAAGCTAACGTACTATGATAGCAAGTGCACTAGACATGTATAGTAATAAGTGGACAAAAATCCGGGTTGTCGAACCACAAGGACTTGAATTCTAGTTAATGATTTTCGATAAAAGAAAAGACAATTAAAGTAAAGTGCAAGAAAAAGATTAAACAAACGAAGAACCAAAGAGAAACGTACTATAGATTAAATCTCACGTATGATAAAATGACTAAGGCACATGCTACAACCGAATCTACTCGTCAATATATATGAGCTACTCCTCGAATTATTAGACTCCTATTGCTTTGGTGGAAATTCCTTAGATAATTATTGCCCGATGTCTCGGCACATAATAATCCTATGATTAATTGATGGTTCTCTAAATATGTCTATCCGAGAATCTAATCAATAACCATGCATTAAAGTTCTAGAGTTTCCCCGGATAAATCCGGCTAACTGCACCCGGAAATCTTTACCTATTTCTAGGGGCAATTCCACATTAGTTTCGGATGATGAGTTGATTCCATTGAACCCTAATCTATCTTCTCTCGAATGGCTAGACTAGGCAAAATAGCAAGCATATGGTGATCAAGCACATGATTGTGATAAAAGCTCAAAATCAACACACAAAGCAATATGAGAATTAATACGAAAATTCACTTCACATATATTGATTCATAAATTGGCCTTCACATGGCCTTAGTTCTACTATATTAGCTCATAACCATCAACATAGAAGAATTCAACATATTCATATACATAAGTGTAAACACATAAATGCTATAAACAATGAACAAACTCCCTCAAAGGTTGAATGGTGATGGATCCTCGAGTGGAGCTTCAATCCTTAGCTCCTATCTCTTTCTTCCCCTCCAAAATGATGAAGAATGGTGATGAATGATGATGAGTGAAAAGTAATGGCCAGCTGCCTCACTCCCCCTCTTATGATCGGTCCCCAAGTGAAGAAAATGCCTTAAGAAGACCAGTAATTCTGGGCTCCCTAGTGTGTGTCTCACCTAGTGTGTCCTCCACTACTCTAAAGTGAGTAGTATAAAATTCCATAAAGTAGATCTACTAAGAAACATACTTATGACATCCTCTCTATACATGTGATGAACTTTTGGCTTTAAATGTTCCATTCCCCCATCAAATGATGATCTTTTGGATGAAAGGAATCAAAACTCGGGTGTGGTCACGCCTAGGCGTGGGCATTACGGCGCTTGGGCGCCGCTGACAGAATGCTGAAATTAAATGCAATGTGTCCTGCGCAGCAATCGTATTTCATTCATAACTTTCTCCACGAAACTCCGATTTGGATGATTCAAGTCCTCATTTGAAGCTAACACATAGTTCTACAACATTGTAGAAGGGAACTTCATCCAATCTCTAAACATACGGAAATAGCGCTCAAACGTGGAAAGTGGTGCAGATACGGCGCCCGGGCGTGGACAGGATGGCGCCTAGGCGTGGTAAGCAGAATGTTGACGTTATTTGCATCTTGTCCGGCGCCTGGGCGTGGGTGGAAAGGCGCTTGGGCATAGGGGTGCGTAGCAATTTGGCCTAAACTTGTTTTATACGTCGTTTTTCATCCCGTTCTTTGATTGTATCCATTTAAGACCTGAAATCACTTAATGCACGAATTAAACGCACATGTGGCAAGAATCAAGCGATAAATGAACCTAAAACATAAACGCAAAGGGGCTTAAAAACACGTAAAAATGCCTCTGATCAACACCCCAAACTTATCAATTGCTCGACCTCGAGCAATAAGAGTTTTACGATAAGGAAACATCATCAATCAAAGAGAGAAACAAAAAGAAAACTACCTAACTCACTTTCGTGGAGTAAACAGTTGCATTTAGCGAATGCAACAAGCCTTTGAACCTTTGAGTTACCTCAAAGGACGAGTTATAATCTCGTGAGGGTTTGCAGACGATATACCCACAAAATCGAAAGATTTTCAACCCCGATCACTCAACGTAAATTACAATGATTAATAGCACACAATGGTACGAATTCACCTGTTTAAGCTCAAGTTACATATATACACGTCACCCAATTGCTCATGTTACGCCTTAACATCGAAAAGATCATCCTAAGGGTGTAGTGTAATAAATCTCAAGTATTATAATCGAGTGGCATTCTTACCACTTTTCAAGCATTAACCCCATATTTATCAACTTTTGATTATTCATATGGTACGAGAATTGAATACAACTTCATAGCCACTTAAAAATTCATCACTTCATTCCACTTTCGACTTTAACTTATGCACTTTCAACTCGAAACATTAGAGGCTAGACCATGTGCAATGTTCGATCCTCTTAGGCTTTCTATGACACCCGTGTAACGAGCTTTAGGCTAATAACTCCTAAACCAGACGGCTTTCGGGTATCAAATGTAGAGACATTCCTAAGGGCTTAATCGCTCGAGTGTCAAAGGCCACAAAATCAAACTAGGTCTCTATTCCCTTTACACTTTCATTGGCTTGAGCTTAGCTCAAATTAGCTTAATAGTACAGTATTCTAGGCATGGTGCTCTTTGCCCCCAGTATCTATTAAGCCTGACTTTTTCAGTCATACCAATGTTCAACCTCTTTTTATTATTATAAAGCACACGAAGTTAACGTTCTCAACTCATAACACATGTGAAAATTCTAAGTTGATATTTCCGGGATCAAGCCTTTAAGTGTTTCAAAATGGTTGCCCACTCAACTCCTCTACCCTCGATTTATGTGCATATGTGAATCATCTTAAAGTCAATCTAGTCTAGTTAGGGTCTCACAAACAAGGAATTGCGTGTATAGCCATTAAAAACCAAATTGAAAACCAAATTGATAAAGAATGCATACCATGTATTCACGTTAACCATGCTCAATTCATCAAGTGACGGGTTGAAATTCTATCCAACCATCCCCCAAACTTGGACTGAGTTATCTAAAACACTCCCCCCAACTTAACATGAACATTGGCCCCAATGTTCGAAAGACAATAAGGGTAAAGTACACATCACCATAGGGGAGCTGAAAAGCAAACCCGAGTCCACTTAAGGCAATCGAGTCCAAGGATGGCAATCACTGTGTCGATCACTACATAGGTAAAAAAAATGCTAGCCATACAAAGCATCAAACATTGGATAGAATAGAAAAAAACAAAACGAGACGAACAAAAACGAGAAACATGCATGGAAAGAAAACATCAAGCATCCAAACATAAAACATAAAATATCCAACAACCCAACAAAAGATAACCAAAAACAAAACGAAACATGCATGGAAATAAAACAAGATAAGCCTAATCTGTAGTGCCAAAACGGTCAATGTAGTCCTCATCCGTTCCGCCGAGATCATCCAAATCAATCAACGGGCTACCCTCATCATCATGAGCCTCATCATCACCTCCTACAGGAACGAGAGCACCTGACTCGTGCAAATCTGCGGGCTGCTGAGGCGGGGGGTGCGGGTAAGGTGGAGGAGTAGAATAATTAAACAGCCCCCGACCGACAAACTCATTATGCTCGACAAGAAGCTTACGGAAATAAGCACAAGTGTCGGACATGACCACCCTCATCTCATCTCGCAACTCATCCCTCAATTCATCCTTTAATTGTCTAATGGCGGCGGCATCCATAGGTGGAAACTGTGGGGAACTAGTAGACCGGGATGAAGACGGGCGAGGCCTCTTGGAAGTAGCTGGTGGTGGAGGAGCCTGGGGGTCGTCATCTACCACGGCGAGATAAGAACCAGGGAGCTCAGTACGCTCCATAGGAAATGTGGGAACCTTAGCTGCTTTGCATAAAACTGTGATCAGTGACGGGAGAATGATGGGATTCTTCCGAGTGGGACCTTCGCCCTTTTGCTTAGCCAATTCTTTGTTAATCAACGGCCCTAACTCATTCTTCAACTTCCTAAAGTGGTCCGTCAAAGACTTGTGGATCACCCGGGCAAAGTCCACAGCTTTCTTGGACATAATAGCATAGATGAGGGTGGCCGGTTCCTTGTTTGCCTCTGACCGATTGGTACTCGGTATTAAATTGAATCGGATGAAGTCGAGCCAGAAAGCAGCCTCGGGAAGTAGAGCCCTACGGGGGACATGAGCTTCTCCGGGTACCCACTCCCACCCCTCTCGGGCAATAACCCGCAAAATATCCGACAGGCTAACCCGGAGGCGCCCTGCATTGTAAAGAGTGGTGAACTCGCATGTCTGAGGGGTGGGGGTGCCTATGCTCTCCCTAATCTGTCTCAACTCATAATCGACATGTTTGCCCCGTACCAAAAGGGTAGTCCCCAGCCATCCTCGCGTCTCAATCTCATCATAAACCCCGGAGCTGAAGAATTCCAGGACCCAAGGAAGACAGATGGCCTCGGGCTTTTGACAGAAAAACTGTAAGTGATGGAACTGTATCAATTCGTGCACAGAGGGCTGTCCCCGGGTGGTCAAATAGTGCTCCTTAATAAGGGTGCGGGGGGTGCTCAAACTCTGACACATAATTTGGACTTTGGAGTTTTCGAAACGGGTATTATCGGGAGTCTCGGGCTCATTAGAGGAACCCTCACCCACTTTTTTCTTACCCTTGGACGGTTTGTTGGTAGTTCTCGTCATTTGCAACAACAATGGTTAAAATTATCTCAATTTCTCAACTACTCAAATCAACTCGAATGCAACCAACCCAACACAACAACCGTCAACGCCCAACAACACACCAAAATCAGAGAGCAACCCACAAACTAGCAACAATCCACGATCCAATTCAACAACAACAACCCCCAAATTCGACTACAACCCACAAATCCAATAACAGTCCTCAAATGCAACAAAAAAACACAATCGGACGAAATCTCCAATTAATCCTCAAAATATAACGTAAGGCACCTACTCGTCGGCTATGAATCAGAAATGGAAGAAGGGTAAAGCCAAAACTCACCTTTTGTCCCCAAAATTATCGCACCGAGTTGGATGTGGAAGAGGAACCACTGTGCAGCGAGTTATGTTGATGGACAGTGGCGGTGAAACACGGTGGAAATGGCCGAAAATGGTGAGATTGTCGCCGGAAATCGCGTGGGAGAGAAGTTGTGAAGATTTTGTGAGAATTTTGACCGTTTTGACCCACAGATGTGTTTAAATCAGAAACGGGCGCCTAGGCGCGCGTGTTTGGGCGCCTAGGCGCGCGACACAGCGTACCTGGATTTTTTAGTGACACTTCCCGCGCCTAGGCGGGAGTTTTTCGGCGCTTGGGCGCCCCTTTCAGAAATGGGCGCCTAGGCGCGCGTCGATAGGCGCCTAGGCGGGCTCTTCAGAAATATTGTGTAAATAATTTCATTTCCTGTTTCAAAAAGGGGAGAGACAAAACACTTAAAACACAAACTAACAAAGATGTAAGACTAGAAAATAAAGCAACAAACGGGATAATAAGAGAAAAAGAAAAGGAAACGGAAAGAAAACATGGGTTGCCTCCCAAGAAGCGCTAGTTTAGAGTCATTAGCTCGACTGAAAGCGAAGAATCACGAAGGGTCCGCGAGGATGAAGGACTCTTTGTCTCTCGGTCCATCCATCCCTAAGTAAGGTTTTAGACGTTGAGCGTTGACCAAGAAAGTATGTCCTTTATCTGTTGTAAGCTCGATGGTGCCGGATGGATAGACATGGGAAATCAAAAATGGGCCCGACCATCGAGACTTAAGCTTCCCGGGGAAGAGTCAGAGTCGAGAGTTGTATAGAAACACCCGCTCTCCCTTGTGGAATTCCCGGGGGAGAATATGTTTGTCATGCAACATTTTGGTCCGCTCCTTATAGAGTTCCGCGTTCTCATAGGCAAGATGACGCCATTCTTCGAGCTCGTTGAGTTGTAGCAAACGTTGTGTACCTACACTTTGAGAGTCAAAATTTAGAAACTTAATGGCCCAATAAGCACGATGCTCAAGTTCAACGGGCAAGTGACATGTTTTGCCAAAAACAAGACGATACGGGGACATGCCAATTGGGGTTTTATAGGCGGTCCGATAAGCCCAAAGAGCATCATCCAATTTAAGGGACCAATCCTTTCTTGATGCGTTGACAGTTTTTTCTAAAATACGCTTAATCTCCCTATTCGAGACCTCCACTTGGCCACTAGTTTGTGGGTGGTATGGGGTCAAAATTTTATGCTTCACCCCGTACTTGGTCAATAAAAGTTCAAACTGCTTGTTGCAGAAGTGGGTGCCACCGTCACTAATGATGGCTCGGGGAGTTCCAAATCGAGTAAAAATATGCTTCTTCAGAAAACGAGTGACAACCCGAGCATCATTAGTAGGCAAGGCCATGGCTTCCACCCATTTGGAGACATAGTCTACCGCAACAAGGATATATTTATTTGAACAAGAACTGGGGAAAGGGCCCATGAAATCCACACCCCATACATTAAACAACTCACACTCTAACATGCTATTTAAGGGCGTTTCATGATGTTTAGAGATGTTCCCCATTCGTTGACAGCGATCACAAGATTTGACATAATGATGTGCATCTTTAACAAGAGTAGGCCAGAAGAAACCTGATTGGAGGATCTTAGCTACCGTTTTGGAAGGCCCAAAATGGCCACCCACCGCCATATCATGACAATGAGATAGGATAGCATGCACATCCGTTTTGGGTATGCAACGTCGAATTAAGCCATCTGCACAAACTTTGAATAGAAAGGGTTCGTCCCAAAGATATTGCTTCACATCAAATAGAAATTTCTTCTTTTGATGAAAAGTGATATCCGGGGAAAGACGGCCCGTAACAATGTAATTGGCAAAGTTAGCATACCAAGGTGAAATTTTGTCAGAAATAGCAAGGAGGTGTTCATCCGGGAATTCCTCACGAATTGGTATCTCATCTAACGGATCATTCACTAGCTCTAATCGTGAGAGGTGGTCGGCTACTACATTTTCGGTGCCTTTCTTGTCTTTTATCTCTAAATCAAATTCTTGGAGTAACAAAATCCACCTAAGAAGTCTTGGTTTAGCATCTTTCTTGGCAAACAAATATTTTAAAGCCGAATGATCGGTGTAAACTATCACTTTGTTTAGCACGAGGTAAGAGTGGAATTTATCGAATGCAAAGACTATGGCTAGTAATTCCTTTTCCGTGGTGGCATAATTCAATTGTGCATCGTTAAGAGTTTTACTAGCATAGTAAATGGTTCGAAATACCTTCTCCTTCCTTTGGCCAAGGACCGCTCCAACCGCGGTGTCACTCGCATCACACATCAACTCGAATGGTAAGCTCCAATCGGGGGGTGACATGATAGGGGCGGAAACTAAGCGTTCCTTCAAATCAAGAAAGGCCTGCATACAAGAAGAATTGAAATCAAAAGGTGCATCTTTGACAAGCAAATTAGACAACGGTTTCGCAATTTTAGAGAAATTCAAGATGAATCGCCTATAGAAACCGGCATGCCCGAGAAAACTCCTAACAGCTTTTACCAAAGTGGGCGGGGGAAGTTTTTCAATGACCTCAATCTTGGCTTGGTCCACTTCGATCCCTTTTTGAGAGATCTTGTGGCCAAGCACAATCCCCTCCCGGACCATTAAATGACATTTTTCCCAATTCAAAACAAGGTTGGTTTCCTCGCAACGTTTAAGCACAACATTTAAATGAGCAAGACAAATATCAAAAGTTGTTCCGAATACAGAAAAATCATCCATAAAAATTTCAAGGAAATCTTCAACCATATCATGAAAAATAACCATCATGCATCTTTGAAAAGTGGTCGGGGCATTACACAAGCCAAATGGCATCCTTCTATAAGCAAATGTGCCATAAGGACAAGTGAAAGTGGTTTTCTCTTGGTCCTCGGGATCTATGGCAATTTGATTATAGCCGGAGTAACCATCTAGAAAACAATAGAAATCATGCCCGACTAATCGTTCAAACATTTGGTCAATAAAGGGGAGGGGGAAATGATCCTTACGGGTGGCATCATTCAACTTACGGTAATCTATACACACACGCCACCCACTAATTATACGAGTTGGGATTAGCTCATTATTCGTATTCTCAATTACCGTTATCCCCCCTTTCTTAGGCACCACTTGGGTAGGGCTCACCCACGCACTATCAGAAATAGGATAGATTATACCTGAGTCGAGCAGTTTAATCACTTCCTTCTTTACTACCTCTTGGATTTGTGGGTTTGACCTCCTTTGGGGTTGGCGTGTAGGCTTGGTGGAGTCCTCCATAAGTATTTTGTGCATACATATCGCTGGACTAATGCCTTTGATGTCCGCAAGTTTCCACCCAAAAGCCCGTTTGTGAGATCTCAACACCGTCATTAATTGCTCTTCTTGTGATCCTGAAAGAGATGAGGAAATGATCAATGGGAGTGTTTCGTCGTTGTTCAAGTACACATATTTAAGGTGGGAGGGGAGGGGTTTGAGTTCGAGAGAGGGGGGTTCTTCAATAGATGGGCGAGGTGCTCCTGACAATGATCTATCAACTTTGATGAATCCTCCTGAATGAGAGGAAGATTTGTACTCCAAGATTAGAACCCTTTCCACTAGATCATCTTTCTCCGAGTCCACTTGCATGGATTTCATAAGATCCTATTCGAGAGAATTTTCAATTGTATTGTCCTGTAAATACTCAACAATCAACTGGTCAAATGTATCAATTCGATAACACGAGTCATGATCAATAGGATGTTTAAGGACTTTGTAAACATCAAAGGTAACTTTGTCATCGCCCACATTCAACGTAAGCTTACCATTAGCAATGTCAATCACCGCCTTACCCGTGGCTAGGAATGGTCTCCCTAGGATTAATGGTACCTCTACATCTTCTTCCATATCGAGTACCACGAAATCAACGGGAAAATAAAACTTGTCGACTTGGACAAGAACGTCTTCGATTATCCCCTTGGGCCACTTGATCGATCGGTCGGCTAGTTGAAGGCTCATTGAGGTCGGCTTGGGATTTCCAAGGCCTAGCTTTTTAAATAGTGAGTATGGAAGAAGATTGATGCTGGCCCCCAAGTCACATAACACCTTCTTGAACGATAAGGACCCAATCGTGCACGGGATTGTGAGGCTCCCGGGATCTTGGAGCTTAGTTGGTAATTTATTGAGCAATACGGCGGAGCATTCTTCCGTGAGGCACACCGTCTCATTCTCCTCCCACTTCTGCTTGTTGGAGAGTATGTCCTTGAAGAACTTCACATAATTCGGCATTTGGAGAATGGCGTCAATAAACGGAATATTAATTCTCACTTCCCGAAGGATTGCCAAAATTCGAAGAAAGCTCGGATCCATCTCCTTTTTCTTCTTTTTGTGAGCATTTGGGAAGGGGAGACGAACTTCGATAGGGGGAGAAAGCGTTGGATTAGACGGATGAAAACCCACTGAAACAGTAGGCGACGCCTGGGCGCGTATATTGGCGCCTAGGCGCGGATCTGTAGGCGCCTGGGCGTGTATGTTGGGGCGCTCGGGCGCGGGATTCAGAACAGATGCATCTGGCAGGATTGCGGGTGGCGCCTGGGCGCGGATCTGTAGGCGCCTGGGCGTGCATGTCGGGGCGCTCGGGCGCGGAAAACAGAGAATTTTGTCCAGAGCAGGGGAAATCTGGCGCCTCGGCGTGCATCTCGGGGCGCTCGGGCGCGGATGTATTGGCAATGTCACTCTCTAATTGTTTTCCACTTCTCAAGGTTATGGCATTGCATTGAGCCTTCGGGTTCTTTTCCGTGTCACTTGGGAGAGTCCCCGGGGCTCTACCGTTAACCGCATTAGACAGTTGCCCCACTTGTGTTCGCAAATCCTTCATCTCCATACACATATCGTTTATCATACCCCGAAGTTCATTGAAAGATGTATCGGACTTTTTCATGTGAGCATCTAGTTTCTCATCGATTGTGGGAGGTCGCATTTGCACTTGACCTTGACCTTGTCCATTGAAATTTCCTTGCCTCGGAGGTGGGTTATTGAAAGGTGGCCGTGGAGCTTGATAGATCCCCGGTTGTGCGTTCTGTGCGGGATTGGGCCTTTTTGGAAAATTCTCGGGTATATGAAAGTTCACCCGAGGTTGATTTTGATTCCCCACATAATTAATGTTGCCAACCTCCGGTTCCAAGACTACTACTCCCTCAACTACTTCCTCAATACAAGCAACCTTTTTAGAGGATGAGGCCTCTTCATCGTCGGGGTAAAGCTCGTCTTCTCGGGCCAACTGTTCGACTTTGTCCCATACACTTTGACAGTCTAACCCAAGGAGATCTCCTCCCGCACCTGCGTTGAGTCTATGCCGAATACGTGACCTAACCCCATCATAGAAATGGAGTACTTGTTCATTCAACTCAAAATTATGATCGGGACATTTACGGAGCATGCCCTTATATCTAGCCCAAGCCTCGGCTAAAGACTCATTGCTCCTTTGCCTAAACCCTTTTATATTACTCCGGATCTCATTGATTTTGGAGGGTGGAAAGAATTTATTTAAAAAGGCATCGACCAACTCACCCCATGTTGTAATAGATTGTGGAGGTAAAGATTTGTACCATGTTGTCGCCCTATCCTTCAATGAGAAATGGAAGACTCTTAGACGAATCGCATCAAGATCTCGTGGGTGATATTGAATGGTCACAAGAGCCTCATCTATGGTTTCCAAATGAGCGTGTGGTGATTCGTGCGGTTCTCCATAGAAAGGATCTCCTTGCACCATATTAAAAATGTGAGCCGGAATGTGGTAGTTTGGTGTGAAGAAATTAGGCACGACTACGGGCCCCGGAATGGTATGGACCCTAGGTGGTAAGCTACCCCGAACCGACGGGAGTTGTGGAGGAGGTACCGCTTGCATGGCTTGTAGAACACCTTGTAACCACACCCTAGTTTCCGGTGAGTTCATGTCCGGGAAATTTCCATTCGGGTTTTGGTTGAGATTATTGGCCATTTCTCTTGCTCGCCTACTAGTCCGAAGAACTCGTTCAACTTCGGGCTCCCACTCGTATAGAGGCTCGTTTGAGGAGCGGGTCATGCACCTCAAGAACCTAACAATTAAATACAAGAACAAAATTAGACTAAACACTAAAATAAAAGAGAATCAAGAAATAAACGAAAACTAAGAATTATAAAAATTGTAAACGAAAATCAAAAACTAAAATAAACAAGTCCCCGGCAACGGCGCCAAAAACTTGACACGCTAAAAGCTAACGTGCTATGATAGCAAATGCACTAGACGTGTATAGTAATAAGTGGACAAAAAGTCCGGGTTGTCGAACCACAAGGACTTGAATTCTAGTTAATGATTTTCGATAAAAGAAAAGACAATTAAAGTAAAGTGCAAGAAAAAGTTTAAACAAACGAAGAACCAAAGAGAAACGTACTATAGATTAAATCTCACGTATGATAAAATGACTAAGGCACATGCTACAACCGAATCTACTCGTCAATATATATGAGCTACTCCTCGAATTATTAGACTCCTATTGCTTTGGTGGAAATTCCTTAGATAATTATTACCCGATGTCTCGGCACATAATAATCCTATGATTAATTGATGGTTCTCTAAATATGTCTATCCAAGAATCTAATCAATAACCATGCATTAAAGTTCTAGAGTTCCCCCGGATAAATCCGGCTAACTGCACCCGGAAATCTTTACCTATTTCTAGGGGCAATTCCACATTAGTTTCGGATGATGAGTTGATTCCATTGAACCCTAATCTATCTTCTCTCGAATGGCTAGACTAGGCAAAATAGCAAGCATATGGTGATCAAGCACATGATTGTGATAAAAGCTCAAAATCAACACACAAAGCAATATGAGAATTAATACGAAAATTCACTTCACATATATTGATTCATAAATTGGCCTTCACATGGCCTTAGTTCTACTATATTAGCTCATAACCATCAACATAGAAGAATTCAACATATTCATATACATAAGTGTAAACACATAAATGCTATAAACAATGAACAAACTCCCTCAAAGGTTGAATGGTGATGGATCCTCGAGTGGAGCTTCAATCCTTAGCTCCTATCTCTTTCTTCCCCTCCAAAATGATGAAGAATGGTGATGAATGATGATGAGTGAAAAGTAATGGCCAGCTGCCTCCCTCCCCCTCTTATGATCGGTCCCCAAGTGAAGAAAATGCCTTAAGAAGACCAGTAATTCTGGGCTCCCTAGTGTGTCCTCCACTACTCTAAAGTGAGTAGTATAAAATTCCATAAAGTAGATCTACTAAGAAACATACTTATGACATCCCCTCCATACATGTGATGACCTCTTGGCTTTAAATGTTCCATTCCCCCATCAAATGATGATCTTTTGGCTGAAAGGAATCAAAACTCGGGTGTGGTCACGCCTAGGCGTGGGCATTACGGCGCTTGGGCGCCGCTGACAGAATGCTGAAATTAAATGCAATGTGTCCTGCGCAGCAATCGTATTTCATTCATAACTTTCTCCACGAAACTCCGATTTGGATGATTCAAGTCCTCATTTGAAGCTAACAGATAGTTATACAACATTGTAGAAGGTAAATTCATCCAATTCGGTCTCTAAACATACGGAAATAGCGCTCGAACGTGGAAAGTGGTGCAGATACGGCGCCCGGGCGTGGACAGGATGGCGCCTAGGCGTGGTAAGCAGAATGTTGACGTTATTTGCATCTTGTCCGGCGCCTGGGCATGGGTGGAAAGGCGCTTGGGCATAGGGGTGCGTAGCAATTTGGCCTAAACTTGTTTTATACGTCGTTTTTCATCCCGTTCTTTGATTGTATCCATTTAAGACCTGAAATCACTTAATGCACGAATGAAACGCACATGTGGCAAGAATCAAGCGATAAATGAACCTAAAACATAAACGCAAAGGGGCTTAAAAACACGTAAAAATGCCTCTGATCAGAAAGCGTGCACACATACCGAAAACATAATATCAGGTCTACTAGCAGTAAGATAAAGAACTGATCCAATGATACCTCTATAATTAGTGATATCAACCTTGTTCCCACTTTCATCTTTATCTAATTTAAGCGTTTGGCTCATTGGAATTTTTGAAGATGATGCAGTTTCCATACCAAATTTCTTAATCATATCACGTGTATATTTAGCTTGGTTAATAAATATGCCATTAGGGAGTTGTTTAACTTGTAATCCTAAGAAGAAAGTTAATTCACCCATCATGCTCATTTCAAATTGTTCTTGCATCATTTTTGAAAATTTCTCACATAGACACTTGTTAGTAGAGCCAAATATTATATCATCAACATAAATTTGGACTAAGAGAATATCTTCGTCATTGGTAATTTTAAATAACGTTATATCAATGCTGCCTTTTGAAAAGCCTTTACCAATAAGGAAAATAGAGAGAGTGTCATACCATGCTCAGGGTGCTTGCTTAAGTCCATAAAGTGCTTTGTCTAGCTTGTATACCATACCCTTACCAAGGTTGTTGATGAATCCTGGTGGTTGCTTCACATATACTTCTTCTTGGAGTTTACCATTCAGGAAGGCACTCTTCACGTCCATCGGATACACCGTAAACTTGTTAAACGCTGCATACGCTAGAAACATGCGGATTGCTTCAAGACGGGCGACAGGAGCATATGTCTCATCAAAATCAATACTCTCTTCTTGGCAATAACCTTGAGCTACGAGTCTAGTCTTGTTTCTTATCACAATGCCATTCTCATCCATCTTGTTTCTATAAACCCGTCTAGTCCCAATAACTCCTTGGTGAGTTGGCCTTGGTACTAGTGTCCAAACCTTACTGTCAAATTGATTAAGCTCTTCTTGCATGGCTTGAATCCAACTTGGATCGCTTAGTGCTTCATCCACTTTCTTAGGTTCTATTTGAGATAAGAAGCTAGCGAACATGGCCTCATCAAATGTAGCGGCTCTAGTTCTCACAGGCGCTTCAATATCTCCAATAATCTACTCAGGTGGATGATCACGTGGCCATAGTCTATCAGGCTAGAAAATGTTAGGAGTGTGAACAGGCGCTTGACGATCAGACGCTTGACCACCCTCTTGAGCAGGCGCTTCAAGTTCACAGATTCTTGTTTGCTCTTGATGATCACTCTCTTCATGATCATCAACAATTCTCACATTGTTATCTAAAGTAACCTTACGAGTAATCTTAGGAGGTGGCACTGAGATCTCATCATCGTCGTCACTATCATCATCAAGGGTAATCTTAGACGCTTGATGACACAGATCCTCAACTCCTACATCATTCTCATTAACCTCACTCGGTTCTTGGTTAGCATCATAAAAAAAACATGAATAGATTCCTCAACCTTCGATTTGACCTTATTTAGGATGCGAAAATTCTTTCCATTCTTGGCGTAGCCTAGAAAGATTCCCTCATCTGCTTTAGGATCAAATGTCTTTAGGCTTTGGGATCTATTATTATGGATAAAACATTTAGAACCAAAGACGTGAAAGTATGAAACATTTGGCGTACGTCCCTTTCATAGTTCATATGGAGTTTTCCTATGCTGTTTGTTGATCATGCACCGGTTTTGAGTGTAACAAGCAGTGTTGATCGGTTCGGCCCAAAACCTAGGATCAAGCTTAGATTCTGCTTACATCATCCTAGAGGCTTCCTTGAGCGTTCTGTTTCGGCGCTCAGCAACACCATTCTGTTGGGGAGTTCTGGGAGCTGAATACTCATGATGTATTTCATTCTCTGCACAAAACTTCTCAACAACCTTGTTAATAAACTCAGTACGGTGATCGCTTCTTATTCTTGAAACCTTAAGATTTTTCAATATTTGAAGTTGCCGAATAAGCGTTGTTAACTTGTCATATGTCTCATCTTTTGTTGAAAGGAATTCCACCCAAGTGAATCAAGGTAAATCATCCACTATCACCAAAGTATACTTTTTACCTCTCACACTGTTCATTTGAACAGGTCCAAACAGATCCATGTGAAGTAGTTCAAGTATTCTAGAGGTAGATAGATGAGGTTTTCTCTTGAAAGATGATTTAACTTGTTTTCCCATTTGACAAGCGTCACAAAGGCGATCCTTGTGAAATGGTCCTTTTGATAATCCCTCTACAAGATTTAGATTTATAAGTTGAGAGATTGTCTTGAAGTTGAGGTGATTCATTTTTCTATGCCATAATCAACCCGTTTCAGATTCATTTTTAGCAACAAAACATGTTGGGTTGTTATCAATTGTTGAACCCCAATCTACCAAATATACGTTGTTTGTTCTTTTACCTTTCAATTTACTAGACTTAGTCTTAGCGTCATTTATATAGCAACAGTCGCTTGAAAATATGACTTCAAAGCCTTTATCACAAAATTGACTTATGCTTAATAAATTGTGCTTCAGACCCTCAACATAATAAACATCACTTATCATGATGTTCCCCCTATGCACAGTACCTATACCTTTGGTTTTACCTTTGGAGTTGTCACCAAATACAACCTGAGGACCATTGGCAACTCGATAGTTTATCATTAGATCCTTGGAACCAGTCATTTGCCTTGACGATCAACTATCAAAGTACCAAATAGATGTATCGGCTCTAGCTCTAGGTACCTGCAATCAAAAGGGAAGTTCTATTTCTGTTTAGGTACCCATTGTTGCTTGGGTCCTTTAACATTAGTAGCATTGTTAGTTTGAATTAGAACTTTAGGAACCCATATTTGCTTAATCTTCATTACGGGAGGATTAGCCTTCTTGGGTTTCACATAGTGTTGTGTGTGCTTTTTGGGTGTATAATAATATCCTTGATTATAATAATAATCATAATCATAGTCATAATCATAATCATCATGGTAGCGATAATATGATCTAGACTGCCTTGGATATTGACGTTGGTATTTCCTGGGCGCTGGCTTAGGTTGCACTTTTGGTGCTGGACGTTTAGCGCTTGATTCCCAATGATTAGGTTTATCCTTGGCTTTTTGAGCCTTTGGGTGAACCTTTCTTTGTGAATCATGTGCCATTGCCTTACCCTTGCCTTAGTCAGCTTTGGCTTTCTCATTTGGCATCGTACCGTTGTCACTCGGTTCATTTTGTGTTTGACTTAGTGAACCTTCTTCAACAAAGAAAACACCATTTCCTTTGTTGTTTGCCGTAGCATTAGATTTGTTTGGTTGTTTACCAAATTTATTGCATCCTAAATTGGTCTTTTCACCAAATAACCTTGTTACCTCAGTCACATTGTCTAGCTTTCTCGACGCTTTGGACAATGATGAGACGAGCTATTCTAATTTAGCAAGTCTAGCAATTAGCTCAGCTTCTCTCTTGACTATTATATCAAGATCACTCTTCGACTGGGTTATCTCACTCTCAAGCGATTGGTTCTTCTTAATGCATTGTTGCTGAACTTGCAACTCTGCTTTCAGCGTTACTTTATCACTTGTGAGTGATGAAATGATATCAAAGTGATTTTGATATAATTTGGCGGCATCTTGACGATCATTAAAAGATTCTTAAACTTTGTCAAGTAATTCATTATATGAAAGAGGAAGAGATAATTTAGTGTTTACCTCAAGGTACGCTTCATCATCTTTGGCCATGAGATAAATAAGCGCTGAGTCATCCACTGGCTCATCATCATCACTATTCTCTTTTGAAGACTCCAAATCTTCAGGTGCGGACGCTAGTTTTGATTCCGCTAGCAAACCTTGTTGACGAAGGTTGCTCCTGAATTGGTTTCTATCCACGTAATCCTGCCTTGAGGGCTTGGATACCTTTGGATAAGGGCAATTTACCTGGTGGTGCCCTGGTTTCCTGCAATTATAACAAAGCTTAGTTTTCATCTTTTGTTCATTTGTTAACCTTGCATTGTGTGGTTTTGAGACCACTGGAGATGAATGATTCTGTTGAGTCGTTGCTTGATACTGAATCGGCACTGGAGGAGAAGGTGCAGAATATTGAGGCGCTTGATATTGTTGTTGTGATGGAGCATGCGCTTGATATGAACTTTGTCCTTGATGCTTAGGACTATTTCCTTTTTTTTCATATCTCAAGAATTTTTTGAATCTATTCAGAAGCGCTAGTTCCTCATCTTCACTGATATCCGAAACCTTTCCCTTGTTACCCGTTTTACCCTTGATTGATGCTACGAGCGCTCCAAACTCAATTACCGAACAACTCACAACATCACTGGCTGAATTCAACTCAAACTCAAATGCTTTGAGCTCTGAAAAGACATCTTTTGGACTTAAAAGATCCAATATATTAGATTCTCTCATCGCTGTTATCTTCATAAAAAATCTACTAGGTAGACTTCTGAAAATCTTAACCACCATTTCTCTGTTTTGCAAGTCCATTCCCAATGATGTAAGTTCCATAACAAGAGCTGTGAATCTTATGTCCAATTGCTCTAGTGTCTCATTAGGCAACATCTTAAAACCATTACACTTTTATTTGGCGATTGAAAGTTTGTTTTCCTTGATTTGTGCTGAGCAGCCACAAATTATGGCTAACTTATCCCATATCTCCTTAGTAGTATTACAAGATTTGACCTTGTTGAATAAGTTGTCGCTATCGCTAATAGCAGTGTACAGAGCGTTATGACCAACATTGTATAGATTAAATCTCTGACGCTCATCTGTGGACCATTTCTGCTTAGGCTTCTCAACATAGCCATCTGGAGTCTTTTCTGTGGCTCCAGGCGCTCTGGTGATTACTTTGTAAATCTGAATAGGTCCATCTAAAATGACATCACACATTTCGTCATCACAAGAACACAAATAAGTAAAAGCTTTGACCTTCCATGAGTCATAGTTTGACTCGGTCAACTTAGGAACTTTAGAAAATACCATGAAAATTTTAAAAGCAACTAAATTTTGAAAAAGGAGCTAAACAAGCAGTTATGCTTGGAAATTTTAAAATTTTAACTTTAACCGCTCTGATACCACTTGTTGGTCCCAAGTGGCATACGAAAGGGTCTAGGGAGGGGGGGTTGAATAGACCCTGAAATCTTTTTCGACTTCAAAAATATTTGTATTAAAATTAGTTGGACGCTTGAAAAATAGGCGCTTGACTGAGCGTCTATTGAAGACTGTTTTAGAAAGTTAACTTAGACTTCAAGATTTGAATACTATAACCAGATAGGTTTAGGTGTTTAGTTCTTTGATCAGTGTTAGCACAGCGGAATGATTTTAAAGTCTTCTCGTTTGAAAGATTTAGCGTCACAGAAAGTGTTTTAGTTGCTTATTGTTCAATTTATTTCTTCTTAACAGATTTATGCAATGATATGATGATATGGAATTTGACTGTAAAGTAAAGAACACAATATTTATAAGGTTCGTTGGGTGGTGTAATCCCAACTACGCCCTTCTTCTTCTCGAACACTTGGAGGCAATCCACTAAAATGATTCTCAAAGAATCATACAGAATCTTCTACAAATTAGGAAGAGATGGATGTTGATGACTTGAGCTCCTTGATCACACAGATTTCTGCTACAAATCACTTCAATCCCCTTGCTTCTTTCACCCAGAAATAATGCAAGTATCCAACTTCGACTTCACACAGATCGCGAGGCCTGGATGAGGTTTCTCTAAAGGTTTGTTTGATTTTGATAATGTTCAAACAACTTGGTAATATCTCAATACTAATGTGGGTTTCTTTAAAAGAATATTTGAGATATTGGTTGACTGTCTCAGAAATTTTGAGAAAAGCAAAGAGAATTTTTTCTTGAATATTCTGGCTTTTCTGAGAATTTAAGGAATGAGACTTCAATGCAACAATAATTTAGCTTAGAAAGTATATCTTATTTTGGCTTGTTGTTGAAGTTCTATTTATAGGCAATTTTGGAAAAAGTGTTCGTTTGACACATGCACAGGCGCGTGTCTCTCACTTCCGCGAGTGAACAACGTTGGTCCTTTTTCCTAAAAATTTGTTGCACAAAAATTGGTGCTGCAATCTACAAAAGTTAACAGTCAATGGGGTGGCTTGTCCGTACGTCCGAAAGGGCTTATCATATTTAATGCTTTTATCAGCATTTAATGCATTTGAAATAAACGCCCATTGGCAATTAATGAACTGGGAATATTTGCATTAAACTCCTTCTGAACTTAGAAATAAATTCAGGTGAAATCTGTCACTGATAGACGCTCATTCATCCTTGAATAACTTCTGTCCTATAAGCAACGCTTGATGTAGCTTGTCGATTTGGACGCTTTGGAAAACTTCATCTTCATTCAGACTTTACGCGCTTGAGTCTTCAGACTTCACTACTGATAAGTTCACTTAGAAATTATCAGACGCTCAGCCTAAAAAATACTTAGCCTAACAATCTAGAATAAAATAAAGCAAAGCTTATAAAGCGTATACAAATCTAACACTTCAAAGCTTATACATGATTTCTAAATAAAATCAAACTTAAATATTTTAGGGTCTAACATAAAATTCTAATTGTCATCATCAAAACATCTAACATGAAATTTTCTAACAATATCCCCTTTTTTGATGATGGCAATACTTACTCTTTTATAGTTCATGAGTTAGACAGCCAAAATAAAAGTTAGCTTTGTTTAGATAAAGTTAGTTAAGCTTCAATGAGATATTTCAACTGAAAATGCATTTTATATATATCAATGAATACAAGCATTTTACAACAAACAAACAAAACAAATAAAAAATTACATAAGAGACAAGAATATAGATAATGCAAAGTAAACCACAGCTCTTAATCATCTTCTTCTTCTCGAGCGTTGAGTCTTCTGTTTACTTCAACCCTGATTGCTTCAGAAATGTTTTCTTCAAGCCTAATCATGGCAGCATGTTCTTTATTAGTTACTGTCTTCTTTTCTTCTTGTTGACTCTTTTTATATGCAACAAATTGCTTATCCCATTCAACTGGGTCAATGCCAATCATCCTTAGGCATACTCTGAACGTTCTATTGAAGTCTGACTTCTTCTGTTCTTTAGCAATAATCTTCGGGTCAGAGGGCTCTGGAAGAGGCGGTCGAGAGAATGGAACATCAAACTGTTCAACAAATGCCCTTGAAGGAACTGGAAAAATTTGAAAAAATTTTTGATGCTTGAGTGGACAGCTGGAAGCTCTTGAACTAGAAGCTTTCCGCTTTTCTCCTTTTCTCTGTCCTTCCCCTTTATTGCCATCATTAGCCTTCAGAAAATGCTCGGTGAGTAGGCTAACTTGACTGGAAATCTAAGAAACAAAGGCTGAAAGATCGTCTAGGCGCTTATCAAAATGTTCCTTCATGGCCAGTTGGTTTGCCATAGTAGCATCATGTAGTTTTTGAAATTCTTTTCTGCATTCACCAACTACCGCTTGAGCAACACCTCTCATATGGACAACTTGAGCTCTCATGTTCTGAGACTCGATCTTGGCTAAGTCAGTCTTGATCCATTAGAGGGCTTCTGCATTCTGTGTAGCATGATTACTTACCTTCTCCAAAGCTAATTTCAGCAAAGGTCCAAAATTCTGACTCACATCTGACGGAACAACTTAACAGACGCTTCCTCAAGCACTGACTCTTCTTGGCGAAACTCATCGAATTGGAAGTTCCAATTGGCTATACTGCATAAGAATCTGAAGCAGCTTCCAGAAGTTCAGTTAGTCATGAGCGAGAGATGCAGGTCCCTTGAATGAAGGTGCGAAGAGGACTATCTCGGGCTCGGACATACATTGGACCCATAATGTCCAATACGTGGTTTGGAAAGATCTTTGATTGCGGCTTGGGAATGAGAAATAAAGTATCTGGGCAGTAATTCAAAGAAAATCCAATAATTCTATCCGTAGGAAGACGCTCGGACTTGTGAGCTTCAGGCACGTACATGTTATAATATTCTTCCAAGTACGGATACACCGCTCGAGCTATGCCTTGATTGCGTTCAAGTAGAGAAAGAACATAGGCATAATGGTCGCTTACTTCCTGTCTGATAGAAGGTAGGAGTGGATAACCTTGGAAGTTGCAAATCCTTGAGCCATTGAGCTTCCGCAGATTATCAGTGAAGATCTTGTCAAATTGGGGAATAGGAGCCATTATCTTCATCATCAATCTAAAGTTGTCATCACAGTGGCTTGGAGAGAAGTTCAAGCAAGACGCTGATGAACTGCCACTGGTGGACGCTTGAGCGTTGAATTGGAGAGGACTGATGGAAAGTTTGTGCAGCGCTTGATGCAGAAACTGCTCTATCTGTTGATGAACTAAGGGTAGCTTACTAACAGGTCCTACTCGCTCTTGACGCTTCTTAAGGCAATACTTGACAAACTGACGTTTCCTGACATGCATGCCTATGCCGAATAGATGAGGAGCTTTGGCCAATTCTTGAAAAGAGAAATGATTGCCAACATACGCTTCACACCAGTTCACTTCGCTCATGCAGTAGTCAGCACCTACATTGACTAACGCTCGGATGCCTTCATGGTGTATGTCCCGGATGGATTCAAAATGGTATTTTTTAGTATGATCGCTTGCATTCCAAACACTGTCAAAATATGCATCGGCCTCAGATTGAATCACGTCGGTTACAGAAGCTGGACGCTCACCGGAATGAACTCTTTTATTCTTCCAGAGATGAAGGGAATGAGCTGAACGTTTATTTGATTTGCTGTTAGCTACATAAGAGAAGTGTTTGTAGCCTTCTCTGTTCAGAACTTCCTCTATTGGATTAAGAAACTCAACAGGTGTATGCTCATAGACCCTTATGTTGAAGTCTAAAAACCGGTTGGTTTGCTGTGGCCCATATCCCTATAGTAACCCAAATCAACACCTGCTCTGGGAGTTTTACCACCTTTCCTTGCTTCTTGGATGGCAAAAGATGTAGGGATCTGACCAGGAGTTTTACCAAGCTCGACAGCCAAGTAGTAGGCTTTCTCCACTTCGGTCAACTCTGTATCAAATAAGGTGTCCCGGATGGTCCTGTCGATATCAATCAGTGCGGCTACTCCATTCTCATCATTGATGAATCTTTCTTCATTGTAGCCCGCTGGGATAAAGTCGTCTTCAAGCGCTGGAGGCATATAATTGATAGAGTGATGAACGGGTCCAGCTTGAAGAACTGTCGGTGTATGGTAACGTCTTCAGCAACGCTCTGACCTTCTGAGCGTGCCTCTATTATAACTGGAACAAGGGTTGATGATTGAACCTCTTTGGGAGCAAGTTCCTCAGCTTCTATTGCAGCAACTTCGGCGGCAACATCTTTGGCAATAGCCAGAACATTCGTCATGTCAACATCCAGATGGACATTGATGGACGCTTCAGCAGCAGCTGGAACTAAAGCTATAGCACAAGAACTATCCTCTATAAGAGCAGGATCTTCTACAGATGTTGGAATAGAAATGCTGTGGGAAGAAATAAACTTACCCTAAGAGCTCGGCTCAGCAGCAACTTCTTGAGCGCTTGGCTCAACAGTATCAGGCTCTTCAGGAATAGGAGCAGCTTGACGTTTGCTTGTCCTGGAACGCTTGAAGATCTTCTTGACGTTGACTCCTTCGACGAGCTTCAGCGTCTGGCAGGCGAGACCTGGTGGTTTTACCTCTGCCGGGCATGGCCATGTTGGCGCCGAGGCGCCGCCAGGTCAGCGTCTGGGCGTGGTCAGCAGATTTGGATTGAAATTTTTTTCTCGTTTTTTATTCCGAAAGGTCGGGTAACCCAAGAACCTGACCCCAATTAATTGTTTAAAAACCTATAATTTTTAAAAATGGTTTTGGAAATTGAAAATCGATATTATCCCGATGAAATTTGCAATTTTGTTTAGACGACGAATGGGTAGATTTTGGATATCGCATATATGTATGTTTGTTGCTTGGCATGCTTATGTGATGGGGATGAACCACGAGCCTAGTCTATGTTGTATGTAATATCTAGAGTTGTAAAAATAGCCGGTTTGACTTTTACTTTTCTGTCAAGTAGATTATGTGTAGTTGATAGACTATGTAATCGAAGACGGAGCTAGAAGACGAAGTCGAGACTCGAAGACTTGTATGTTGTGATGGAACCCATTGTAACAGTCTAGTTGCTTTTATTTTCTAGAATGTCATGGCCCACTTTGGCTCAGTGGGTTACTAGGTTAGGGCTCAAGGTGGTTCATCCTCAATTTACCGCTTTATGGGATGTTTATTTATCTTTCCAATATGATATGTGATGTGTTGTGAAATGCGTACATAGGATAGATAACTAAACAAGATAATTGTAATACTGATGAGACCTGCATATATGCAATGTAATTCCCTCCTTGAAAAATATTAGGCTAATGTGGGGATAAAATTGGAGTTCTATTTCCATTCCTTCCATCATAAGTAATTCCCATGTGATATGCTGCTGAAATTCAAATCCATTTGCTCAGAAAATGGGGTGGGTTGAACCTAAGAAAGGCTGTGCGCATTACTAAGCATTTGATGTCCTATGGGATCATTGGTTTCATTACTCAGCTCAGAAAATGGGTGTAATGGAATTGATGATTGACCACTGGATATTTGATGGGTCGAGCTTAACATCGACTACCATGTGTTAGCTCAGAAAATGGGGCACATGCGAAAGATGAGGAAAAAGATCTTGAGAACTATCAAGGAAGATAGAAGGCCCGGTAAGGCTACTATTCGAACTAGTCATATGTTAGCTCGGAAAATGGGACATATGATGAAGTTTGGATAGATCTCAAGCCCACTAAAGAATTAACTATTCTTCGAGTCACACAAAGAGGGTGGTGGGATTTGGAAAAATAGTGGGAGACTTGTACAATTAAAGACCAAATTGTATAAGAACTTTATTTGAAAATACGTTACTTATCGTATGTCTCGTACATTTTGTAGATAACACGAAATGGCTAAAAATCCACTTTATACAATTCTCGAAACAAACAAACTAACTGATCCCAACTTTGCCGATTGGCTAAGAAACCTTCAGATTGTTCTACAATATGAAAAGAAGGACTACATTCTGACCGCTAAATAGCCGGGAATAATTCCTGAAAGCACTGATGAGGATAGAGAGTACGTTAAGCTTTGGTCGGATGACAATATCCAAGCGAGATGCCTTATCATGACTACAATGTCAAATGAGTTGCAAAAGGAACATGAGAATACAATATTGGCAAAGGATATTGTCAATCGCCTTGAAGAGTTGTATGGTACTAGAACAAGGAGAGAGAGGTATGCTATCTCGAAGCAACTGTTTGAAGCAAGGATGAGTGAAGGTGCGTCTATCAGTGATCACGTCCTTAAGATGATACAATTGATTCACAAGATGAACGATTTGGACGTGGTACTTGATGGAGACCTTTGCGTCGACCTAATCCTTCAGTCTCTCCCAAGGTCTTATGACCAATTTGTCATCAACTTCAACATGAACAACTTAAATACCTCATTAAATGAGTTGTTGAACATGTTGACAAGTGCTGAGAGCACCATCAAAAAGGACAAGACGGTGCTTCTTATGAATTCATCTTCTAAACCTAAGAAGGGTAACAAGAAGAAGAATAAGACTAAGAAGCTGAAAGGTACTGATGGTGTCAAGAAGGTGAAAAAGGCCAAATGGGATATGTGCTTCAAATGTGGGAAGACTGGGCACTGGCAAAGGAACTGCAAAGAGCCATCGGCTCAAGGTACGTTCTTTGTTGAAGTTAATTTTTCGGTTAACGATTCTTCTTAGATTCTAGACACTGGATGTGGAGTTCATATCTGCAATAACTTGCAGGAGATGACAAGAATCAAGGAGCTAAGTAGAGGAGACATGACCCTGCGGATGGGAAATGGAGCACGGGTTGCTGCCAAAGCCGTGGGGATAGAAATTTAGTATTAAATTATGTTTATTTTGTTCCTGAAATAATAAGAAACATTATCTCGATTCCGGTTTTGGATCGAGAGGGTTATTGTTTTGAGATTCGTAATAAAACTTTATTTCTATCTTATGAATTGTCTCTTATTGTGGAATCAAAATTGCAAGATGGAGTTTATATTGTTTCCCCAACAATTTCTAATCTCAATATTCAACAAAGAAATAAACGTAAACGAGATAATCAAACAGATGCACTAATGTGGCACGGGAGACTAGGTCATATCTCCATAGACAGAATTCGAAGCTTGGCAACTCATTTAGGTCTCCAAAACTTAGATGAATTGACAACTTGCGAATCGTGTCACAAAGGGAAAATGACCAAGTTGTCATTTTTAGGTAAAGCGGAACGAGTCACAAGTCCATTGGATTTGTTCCATACGGATGTGTGCGGCCCTATGAGCATAAATGCTCAAGGAGGGTTTAGCTACTTCATAACCTTCACCGACGATCACTCTTGGTATGGTTACGTATATCTGATGAGATATAAATCTGAATCCTTTGAGAAATTTAAGGAGTTTAGATATGAGGTAGAGAAGCAACTTGGAAAAAGTATCAAAGCTCTTCAATCTAATCGGGGAGGAGAATACTTGCCTTCCGAGTTCATTGATTATCTTAAAGAGAATGGGATTCTCTCGTAGTGGACTCCACTAGGCACGCCTCAACATAACGGGGTAGCCGAGCGAAAGAATCGAACATTGTTGGATATGGGTCGATCCATGATGAGTTTCACTGAAGTTCCTAAATCCATGTGGGCCTATGCGCTTGAAACGACAACCTATCTGTTGAATAGGGCGACATCCAAGGCTGTGCCCAAGATCCCATATGAAACTTGGTGTGGAAAGTCACCCTCATATGCTCACTTGATAATATGGGGGTGCCCCGCTTATGTAAAGCATTTAGTGGGAGACAAATTGGATCCCAAATCCTCTTTGTGTTATTTTGTAGGGTATCCAAAGAAAACTATTGGATACTACTTCTACAACCCTGTGGAACAAAAGGTGATTGTTTTAAGAAATGCCAATTTCCTAGAAAAAGGATTCCTTTTGGATAGGAAAGGCGAGGCTTTAGAGCTTGATGAGATGAATCACAGTGATTCGAATCAAGGAGTACAAAATAACCCACCTGACACCAATGAAGCTAATTCCGATATACCTACTGAGAACACACAACCCTTGAGGAGATCTAAAAGAGTTCCAAAGGCACCTGAAAGATGGCTTGGCCTGTTGGAAGAAAAGAACTCAGAAGATCCCCCCTTACACTCTGATCCAAAGAGTTATAAGGAAGCAATGTCTGACATTGATTCGGGAAAATGGCTTGAAGTCTGAAATGGACTCTATGGACTCCAACAAGGTATGGACCTTGGTGGACCCACCTGAGGGCGTGAAGCCCATTGGCTATAAGTGGGTCTATAAGTGGAAGCTTGGAGTCGATGGAGAGGTGGCTACCTATAAAGCACGCCTCATGGCAAAAGGATTCACTCAGAGGCAAGGCATTGACTATGAGGAAACCTTCTCTCCAGTGGCGATGCTGAAAGCCATTAGGATTCTGCTTGCTATATCGGCATTTCTCAGTTTCGAGATCTGGCAGATGGATGTAAAGACTGCATTCCTCAATGGAGAGCTTGAGGAAGAGATATACATGTAACAGCCAGAGGGCTTTACATCTGAAATGAGCGAACACAAAGTGTGTAAGCTCCAGAGGTCCATTTGTGGATTAAAGCAGGCTTCCCGAAGTTGGAATAAACGGTTTGACACTGTCATACAGGAGTATGGATATGTGCAAAACGTTGGAGAGGCTTGTGTGTACAAGAAGGTTAGTGGGAGCGCGGTTACGTATCTCATACTTTACGTTGATGATATTCTTTTGATCGGAAACGATATTGGAATGATGCATTCGACTAAAGTATAGCGCTCTAAACAATTTTCCATGAAGCATATGGGAGAGGCATCCTACGTACTTGGTATGAAGATATACCGAGAGAGATCGAGTAGGATGATGGGACTCTCCCAATCCACATATATCGATCGCGTACTTAAGAGATTTAAGATGTAAGAATCCAAAAGAGGATTCTTGCCAATGGGACATGGGATTACACTTTCCAAGTCGATGTCTCCTAAGACTCAAGAAGAAGAGTAAGAATGTCCCAAATACCTTATGCCTCGGCTATAGGTAGCATAATATACGCGATGATATGCACAAGACCCGATGTGGCGTATGCATTGAGTGTGTGCAGCCGTTATCAAGCTGATCCTAGTGAGAAGCACTGGAATGCAGTAAAAGCGATCCTTAAGTACCTTAACAGGATAAAGGACATGTTTTTGATATACGGACATGGAAAATTGGAGTTAGAGGGATACACCGATTTGAGTTTCCAAACAGATGTGGACGACTCAAAGTCGGTCTCGGGATTTGTCTATCTGCTTAATGGAGGAGCCGTCAGCTGGAAAAGTTCCAAGCAAGCAACTGTGGCAGACTCCACCACTGAAGCAGAATATATCGTAGCTTCAGAGGCTCCGAAGGAAGTTGTTTGGATAAGGAACTTCATCCAAGAATTGGGTGTGTTCCATCCGTTGTAGACGGAGTACCTTTGCACTGTGATAACAACGGGGCTATTACGTAAGCAAAGGAGCCAAGGTCTCATCAGAAATCCAATCACATACAGAGGCGATACCACTTGATCAGGGAGATCAATGGGAGAGGCGACGTTCTAGTGGAACGTGTGGACTCAGCAGACAACGTGGCAGACCTGCTCACCAAACCCTTAAGCCAAAAAGTATTTGAAGGACATCTAGGGAGAATGGGCCTCAAGTACATGGGCAATTGGCACTAGGGCAAGTGGGAGATTGTTAAAGTTTATGCCCAGTGCACCAATTTTGGGCGCCATTCTATGTAATAATAACTCTAGCTAAATGATCTTTTTCATATAAATAAAGTTAATCTTGTGGCATTCTTTATTCGTGTACATAGCTTGGTCTTAACTTAGAATAAAGTCCCGAAGGATCACACATAGCTATGGGACATCATTACGCATCGGGAATGGCAATGATGGAATATGTCTCTAAAGCTGTGATCCTTAAACATATGTTCCAAGTCGTGAATGGGCTCATCGAGATGAAGGGATGTCGATGAGACCTAAAAGACTTGCTTGTATGATGCATACTCTTGATAGAGTGTATCTCGTTGCATAGATATTGGCACGTTGAAAGCCTATGCATGTATGAGGGTTTCTATTGTGGGAATAGGTATACTGAACAACCCCATGGAAGTTCCATTAAATGGAATCCCAGTCGAATCTGGAACTTCCAGTGGTCTTATAGTATAAGAGTAATCCTTAGAACCTAAGGTTCCATTGGATGTCTTATACACAATTAAACATGTCTTGATTTGTTACATGATTACTTAAATGATCACAAATGGACAAAATCAGACATGGGCTAATTGTGTATGAAGGCACGTGAGAATCAAGATGGGATCTATCTCTGACATTAGACTTGTCAGTGAATCTCCTATGTTTACATAGTGAATCGACTTTAGGAATCTTTGGCCGAAGTATGATATCTAAAGAGGCGTAGGGTTTTCTTGTTTAGATAGTCGAAAGTCGATCTCACCGTATTTGGGAAACATAGTTATTGAATTAATAGAGCTTCGACCTTAGCCACTGCTCTAGATTCAATCGGGAGATTAGATGGAGGGATCTTTCTTATACAAGGATGAAGATCACGAAAGGCGTATCTTTATCTTTGTCTTTGTCTAGGTCTTCGTGGCCCGTTGCTAGACAGTAACCACGATTTGTATGTGCCGAGAATTAATATGGTGATTAATTCGAGACTTGATTAAATCAAAGGAATGATGTAATCTAGTGCTTTCTGTTTTAGGAAAGCACACTAGCACTTTGGGAAAGTGTACTTACTACTAGATAGTAGACGAGCCTAAGGGGTCACACACTGAACTCATGAGAGTCACTGCTTATATGATGTGATTAATCAATTTGAGGAAATTGAGGAAATTAGGAAAGTCTAGTACTTTCCTAATATGGAATATGAATTAATTGAGGTGATTCAATTAATTTGACTATTTTAATTAATCTTGTAGAATTAATTAAATTATTGGACCTAGTAGAGTCCAAGTATTTTATTTAGTTAGGCTTGGTCCAAGTTAAATAACTAAGTCAATTGGAATAATTGAATATAATTAAACAGGTTTTAATTATATGAGAATATTTAATTGATGGGTTTAGTCCATAATTAAATATGGAGTCAAGAATTAATTCTTGGACTCCAATTAAGGGTGATGGACGATTTTTAGGGCCTTGGCAGTTGGATTTTGAAATCTAGGTGAAGAAGGAAAGGGTTTTCTTCTTCTCCAAGTCTTGAAGTTGAATAAGGACTCTAGGGTTCCTATTCTATATATATGTGAGTGCAAGACTAAAACCCTAAGTTTTTAGGAGTGCAAAAATTCGAACCCCTAGCTGGAAAATTAAGAGAGAATTTTCTTTGTCATCCTTAAGCCAAAATCGCCCCCTTCCCTTGTTCCAACAACACATCGTTTTGTTCATGTGTTGAACTTAACGATTCACATATCCCGTTCCTTCACATAATCAAGCCTAGGTTTTATACTTAGTTCTATTTCGTTGGCTAGCACCAATAACGAAGTAGGTGGTGACTTGAACGAGGTGTGGATACATCTTAGAGGTGCGACATTTGGAGCACTAAAACCGGGGACACAATCGACGGGCGATTTCCTCCAAGAAATTATGTGGAATTGCACCACAGGATTGAAAAGATTCAAGATTGTTGTTGCAAGGATTTAATCAAGAGGTAAAATTCTCACAACTTTCTCTATAGCAAAATCAAGCACACCATTATTCCTGTTTCGGGTGGTTGTACGTTTAAAATTTTAAATTCCGCTACCACGAGCCACCCGGGGAATAGAACCCAACCCAACATGAACTGCCTATTGAGATAGTGGTCAATAACCATCAGTTTGATGTGATAGGGACGTGTGGGCAATTATCAAATCTTATCTTTTGGACTTATCCACACGCTACCCTTTAGCAATGAAAACAATGCATGTTTTTCTGGAAAAGTTACTTAGCGTTTAAGTGGAAATATTCTTAACGCTGAAATCTTTTTTGAAATTAACTTAAATAAAATTTAACCGCTGTTAGAAAATGAAGCTTTTTATTTTATGAGCGATCAAATTGTCATGCATAAATGTAAACGCTAATGATCAATGCATAAAATTTTAAATTCATTTTTGATCTTAGTCGCTTACGAATTAGAATAAGTACAATTTTAAAGTTCCCCCTAAAATTGATAACTCATTTCAATTGGAAAAACGCTTTAGACATAAAAATAAAGTAGATTCCCCCTAAATTATATGCCTATAAAAGTGTGATGCTTTATGATAAAGCGTTTAAATCAATCATACCTAATTTACTTCTCAAATTGAGAAAGCGTTGCTCATTTAGAGCTTTTGTGAAGATATCTACCAGTTGTTTGTCAGTTCCAATGAAATGCATGGACATATCTTTCTTTTGAACATGGTCACGCAAGAAATGGTAGTGAATGTCAATGTGTTTAGTTCTAGAATGAAGGACTGGGTTTTGGGTCATACCTAGAGCGCTTTGGTTATCACAATGGATTGGGTTTAGACCTAAGATAATTTCATAATCTTTAAGTTGTTGCCTCATCCAAAGGATTTGTGCACAACAGCTTCCAGCGGCTACATACTCTGCTTCAGCTGTAGAAGTCGCTATGGATTGTTGTTTCTTACTATGTCACGAAACCAATCTATCACCTAGAAATTGACATGTACAACTAGTACTTTTTCTATCTATTTTTCATTCTGCAAAATATGCATCTGAATAACCAATTATTTCAAAAGGAGAGTCCCTTAGATACCATCGGCCCACATTTTGTGTACCTTTTAGGCATTTAAGGATTCTCTTGGTAGCAATTAAGTGTGACTCTCTTGGATTAGATTAAAGCGTGCACACATGCATATCAAAAAGATAATATCAGGTTTACTAGCAGTAAGATAAAGAAGTGATCCAATGATACCTTTATAATTGGTGATATCAATTTTCTTCCCACTTTCATCTTTATCTAACTTAAGCGTTTAGCTCATTGGAATTTTTGAAGATGATGCATTTTCCATACCAAATTTCTTAATCATATCTCTTGTATATTTAGCTTGGTTTATAAATATGCCATTAGGGAGTTGTTTAACTTGTAATCCTAAGAAGAAAGTTAATTCACCCATCATGCTCATTTCAAATTGATCTTGCATCATTTTTGAAAATTTCTCACACAGTCGTGTTAGTAGATCCGAATATAATATCATTAACATAAATTTGGACTAAGGGAATATCTTCATTATGGGTAATTTTAAATAACGTTGTATCAACGCTACCTTTTGTAAAGCCTTTACCTATAAGGAAGATAGAGAAAGTGTCATACCATGCTCTTGGTACTTGTTTAGGGCCATAGAGTGCGTTATCCAATTTGTAGACCATACTTTTGCCATGGTTTTTGATGAATCCTAGGGGTTTCTCCACGTATACCTCTTCTTGGAGTTTACCATTCAGGAATGCACTCTTCACGTCCATTTGATATACTGTAAACTTGTTGAATGCGGCAAACGCTAGGAACATCCGAATTGCTTCAAGACGGGCTACTAGGGCTTAAGTTTTATCAAAATCAATACCCTTTTCTTGGCAATAACCCTGAGCAATTAATCTGGCCTTATTTTTTTATAACAATACCATCTTCGTCCATTTTGTTCCTAAAAACCCATCTTGTTCCAATGACTCCTCGGGGAGTTGGTCTTAGTACTAGCGTCCAAACCTTACTTCTTTCAAATTGGTTAAGCTCCTCTTGCATAGCTTCTACCCTACTTGAATCACTGAGCGCTTCATCCACTTTCTTTAGTTCCATTTGAGATAGGAAACTTGCGAACATGGCCTCATTGATTGTAACGGCCCTAGTTCTAACAGGTGCTCCAGTATCTCCAATAACTAGCCATGGTGTCTGATCTCTAAGCCAATTTTGATCTGGTTGGAACAGGTTGAGAGATTCTTGATTTTCAAACGTTTGTCCTCTTGCGCAGTCGCTGTATCATTCACAGTTCCAATTTGCTATTGATGATCATTCTCTTCATGATCATCAGCGTTTCTTGCAATAAAATCATTAGTAACCTCACGATTATCCTTAGGATTGGGCATAAAGATCTCATCATCCTCATCATCATCACTATCATCACCAAGATTGATTTGTGACGCTTGTTAGGTAAGATTTTCAATTTCTACATCATCGACATTAACCTTACTTGGTTCTTGGTTAGCATCATCAAACACAACATGAATGGATTCTTCAATCTTCGATTTGATCTTATTTAGGATGCGAAAATTCTTTCCATTCTTAGCATACCCTAGAAAGATTCCCTCATCCGCTTTAGGATCAAATGTCTTTAGATTGTGGGATCCATTGGTATGAATGAAACATTTTGAACCAAATACATGAAAATATGAAAGGTTTGGCTTACGCCCCTTCCACAACTCATATGGAATCTTTTCATGTTGCTTGTTGATCATACACTGGTTCTAAGTGTCGCAAGCGATATTGATTGTTTCGGCCCAAAACCTTTGAGGCAGCTTGGACTCGGCTAACATTGTCCTAGTGACTTCTTTAACCGTTCTGTTCTGTAGCTCCGCCACTCCATTTTGTTGAGGTGTTGTAGGCGTAGAATACTCATGAAGTATTCCAATATTTGTACAAAACTTCTCAACAATATGGTTAGTAAATTCAGTTCCTCTATCGCTTCTGATTCTCGTCACCTTTAAATCTTTCGAAGCTTGTAATTGACGAATTAGTGTTGTGAGCTTGACACTAGTTTCATCTTTAGTCGCTAAGAATTCTACCCATGTATAGCGAGAGAAATCATCAACTATTACCAGAGAGTACTTTTTACCACTAACACTCATGATTTGAATAGGGCCAAACAAATCTGAATGCAATAATTGAAGAATTCTAGAAGTAGATAGATAAGGTTTCTTCTTAAAAGATGATTTGACTTGTTCACCCATTTGGCATGCATCACATAAGCGATTTTTATGAAAGGAACCTTTAGGTAATCCCTCTACTAGATTTAGCGATATTAACTAAGAGTTTGCCTTAAAGTTGAGGTGATTCATTTTTCTATGCCATAACCAACCCAATTCATTTTGACTCTTAGCAATAAAGCATGTAGGGTTGTTATCTATTGTTGAACCCCAATCTAACAAATACACATTGTTTTTTTTTTTACCTTTCAATTTAGTAGATTTAGTCTTAGCGTTGTTATTATAGCAACAGTCACTTGAAAATTTTACGTCAAAACCTTTATAACAAAATTGACTTATGCTTAACAAATTATGCTTAAGACCCTCAACATAATATACATCACTTATCATGATGTTCCCCCTATGCATGATACCTATACCTTTGGTTTTACCTTTGGAGTTGTCACCAAATACAACTTGAGGAACATTGGTTGAACGATAGTTGACCAAAAGATCCTTTGAGCCAGTCATGTGCCTTGATGACCCACTATCAATGTACCAAACTGAAGTATCGGCGTTGGCTCTAGGTACCTTCATTTAAAGGGTAGTTCTAATTCTCTTTAGAACCCATATTTGTCTGGTCTTCATTACGGGAGGACTGGCCTTCTTGGGTTTCAGTTTGTCTTGTGTGTGCGTCCTAGGTGTATAATAATATCCTCGATTATAATAGTAAGCATAGTCGTAATCATAATCATAGTCATCATAGTATCGACAATATGATCTAGATCTTTGAGGATATTGACGCTAGTATTTCCTCGGCACTGGCTTAGGAGTCGCTTTTGGCAATTGACGCTTAGCGTTTGATTCACTTGTAGAAGGTTTATCAAGGCCTTTTGAGCGTTTGGTTGGACCTTCTTTTGTGGATCATTCACTTTTGTCTTATCCGTGTTGCTTAAGTTGGTGTTGACCTTCTCATGTGGCCTCTTACCATTGTCTTTGGGTTCATTCAGCATTTGACTGTTTGAACTCTTCTCAACAAAGAATACACTTTTTCCTTTGTTGGTTGTCGTAACCATAGACGCTTTTGATTTTTGACCAAATTTATCACACCCTAATCCGGTCTTTTCACCAAAAAGTCTGGTTACCTCAGTCACATTATCAAGCTTTCTTGACGCTTTTGATAATGATGAGACAAGCTGCTTTGATTTGGCAAGTTTAGCGATCAATTTAGCTTTTTCTCTTGGCTATTATATCAAGATCACTTTTCAACTGAGTCCTGTTAGTCTTAAGCGATTTTTTCTTCTCAATGCATTGTTGCTGAACTTGCAACTCTGCTTTGAGCGTCACATTATCGCTCTTGAGCGCTGAAATGATATCAAAGTGATTTTGATATAATTTTGCGGCATCTTGACAATCTTTATAATATTCATTCACTTTGTCAAGTAATTCATCATAAGAAAGAGGATGAGATAATTCAGTGTTTACCTTAGACAGCGAGTCTTCAGACGCTTTTTCATCTTTCGCCATGAGACAAATTAGCGCTGAGTCGCTTGATAGTTCATCATCATTGCTTTTATCTGATGATTCCAAGTCCTCTTCGGGTGCGGAGAATGATTCAGATTCCGCTAGAAAACCTTGTTGGCGAAGGTTGCTCCTGAATTGGTTTCTATCAGCATGGTCTTGCCTTGTGGGTTTAGACACATTTGGATAAAGACAATTTACCTGGTAGTGCTCTGGTTTCCTGCAGTTATAACAAAGGTTAGTTTTCATTTTCTGTTCAGTTGTTAACCTTTTGGAAACTACTGGCGTTGAGAGATTTGGTGTCCAAGACGGTGGTGCTTGGTATTAAACTGGCGCTATAGGTTGAGGGGCAAAATACACTGCATCTTGATACTGAGGCGCTAGTGCAGGGGGAGGGATTTGAAATGAAGTTTATCTAGGAGGATTTCTCTTTTCATGTCTTAGAAATTTCTTGACCAATAGTGTCATTTCCTTCTCCTCATTGGATTCTGTCGCTTTCACCTCGGTGACTGTTTTCCTTTACCTTTTGTGGTAGCGATCAAAGCTACTGATTCAGTTGCTGAAGTCGTCGTGTCGCAGAATTCACCCAATTCAAATTCAAATGCCCTTAACTACGAAAACACATGTTCTGGAGTTAGAATTTCCAACTTCTGTGATTCTCTCATGGCAACAGTCTTTATCAAGTACTTTCTTGGAAGATTCCTAAATATCTTGTTGACCATCTCCTTGTTGGTCAACTCCTTGTCTAGTGACGCTAACTTTGTGATGAGCAAAGTGAACCTTGCGTCCAATTGATCTAGCTTCTGCATCTTAAAATGCTCAAATCTTTGCATGGCTATCAAGAGTTTGTTCTCCCTCATCTGTGCTGAACCTTCACACACACATATATATAACAATGGCCAATTTATCCCATATTTCATTTGAAGTCTTACATTGCTTAATCTTGTTGAACAATCCATCATTATCTATTAGCGCTGAGTAAAGAGCGCTTCGTCCAACATTATCTAAGTTAGCTCTTTTTCTATCTTATGGCGTCCATTCTAACTTAGGTTTCTCGACATAACCATCTGGAGTCGCTTCAGTCGCTCCAGGGGCTCGAGTGATGACTTTCATGATTTGAATGGGGCCATCTGTAATTACATCACACATCTCATTATCACATGAACACAGATAAGCGAATGCTCTGAGTTTTCAAGAGTCATAGTTTGACTCAATCAACTTAGGCATTTTGTTAAAAGCCATAATAAGAGATAAAAAAAATTAAAAAATAAAGCAAATAAGTTTTTGAAAACTGGATCTAAGCAAGCAGTTAAGTTCGAAAATGCTTAAGTTTCTACTTCAACCGCTATGATACCACTTGATGGTCCCAAGTAGCATACGAAAGGGTCTAAAAGGTGTGGAGGGGGGGAGTTGAATAGACCCTGAAGTATTTTTCAACTTTTAAAAAATTTCGTATCACTTTTGAAGATTTTGAACGCTTAGTAAGCTGAGCGCTAGGTCAGGCGCTTAAGGATTAGATAACTTAGACTTAGTGATTTCAACAATTACCAAAGTAGGGTAATGTTTTAATCGCTCAATCAGGGTTAGCACAACGGAAATGATTTTAAGCTTAGCATTCTCTTTTGCCAATTACTCGCTTAACCGTTTTAATGCCTTTTCAAAGAAATAATATGAAAATGTAAGGTAAAGCAGTAAATAACACAACATGTATAAGGTTCACTGAGTGATCTAATCTCAGCTACGTCCTTCTTCTCCTTTGTACTTGGAGGAAATTCACTAGACTGATTATCGAAGGATCACACAGAGGCTTCTACAAAATAAATGAAAGGGAAGATGATCTTGAGCTCTTTGATCACACAGACTTCAGCTCCAATGAAGACCTTCTTCAACAAGCTTCTCTCACACAAAAATGTTGCTTGTAGAATCAACAACTTTCTCACTCCGATGAAAGAGGTTGAGGGTTTAATCAAGGGTTTGTTTGATTTTAGAAGTTCAAACAACTTGGGATATCTCAATAGGAGTTTAGGGTTCTTCTTTGAAGAGGTTTGAGATATCTTTGACTGTCTTTGGAATGTGTATGAAAAGCTTGAAGGATTTTTAGCTATGGAGTTTGTAAGCTTTTCTCTCAAATAATTTCAGCAAAGTTTAGACTTTTTCTTGTGCATGTACGTATTTTTTAGGGTTTGCTGGAATGTACTATTAATAGAGATTTCTTGGGAATTGTCCATTGGACACATGTAGGTGTGTGTCTCTCACGCAACGCGTTAAATAGACCTTTTTCTGATATTCCTTAATTTCTGCTGGTTCCGATTGGACATGAGCAGGTTTTGATCCCCTGATTTTTTACAGTCTAGTCAAAAGGTGGCTTGTCCACAAGTCATAATACCTTATCACATTTAATGCACTTATCAGGCATTTAATGCGTTTTGAATTTATTTCCCGTTGGAAATAAATGTCTGTTGATGATTGCATTTAAATCCTCCATGACTTGAGAGTTTATTTCAGGTGAATCTAATCCTTCATCGCTTGAGTCTTTTGAGCGCTTGATTCAACAATCCTGAAATAGTCCTTTAGCGTTTGACAGACGCTAAGAACAAATCTTCATCTTCACTTGATTTCAGATGCTGATCTTCAACTTCATCTTTGATAGACTCACCTAGAATTCTATCAGCAACTGGGTATCAAATACTTAGTCTAAAATCTACAAAGATAAAAATTACAAGCCTAACACAATTACAAACTTTCAAACGCTTAAACAATTGTTCTATCAAAACATAAACTTACATTATTTTTGGGGTCTAACATAAAATCTTATTCTTGTCATCATCAAAACATCTAATATGAAATTTCCTAACAAATGTAATATTATTCTACACGATATGTAATCAAATGAAGCAATCATAAAACTGATAATTCGTAATATGAACTTATATCATTATTGGTTTAGTAACCAATATTTCGACTTCAATTGCTTCCATTTATAGGATTGGTTTTCCCAATATTGGTATTGGGAAAAATCTAGTGCGAAAAGGGCGGTGTTTATGAAGACACAACATGAAAATGAAATGTCGAGAAAAGGGTTACCCTATTTTCTTAAGACAATATTACCTTCCCCACTTGGTGGTTACGGAATATGGCTATCGTATTCCAAGATACAACGATAAACGTCTTGAAAATAACCCCTACAAATTTTATCGAACAAATACTTATTCCAAACTCTCTCGATGGACATGAATGAATTAAATGCATGTCTAAGCATTTAATATGCAAACCTATTCTTACAATACTAAAATAATATTTAAGAATATTCAAACTACTCAAATTAGTACTAAAGATTTCTTAAAGTAATATTTAAGAACTCCAAGAATAATTTAATGCTCAATATAAGGTACAATATTCAATGCTATTCTTAAAATATTAAAATTAATATTTAAAAAACAAAAGAATTCTCAAAAATACTCAAGTTAGTATTTAAGAGAAGAAGAGAGAAAAGATAATGAGTTGGTGTGTTAAATTTCGTCAATGGAGGGCCTATTTATAGAGAGTAAAGTGTTTTAGGTCAAAAGTTACAACTTGTCAGATTTCTGCAGAACGGCCCAAACGTTGTGGCTTTTGCACAGATTCCCCCCTGAAAGCTGGTTTTTGCAAAGTGCAGATTCTCCCCAGAAGTCGCCTTGGTCGGCGAACAGCCCCCAGGCTTGGCGGGGATCAATTGTGGGTTGGTGCACCATGTACCCCGCCCAACATCCAATCAGCGCGCTGTCAACAAGGGCGATGAGCCGGTGCGGGCGGGTGTACCGTGAACCCGCTGACCAGCCAATCAGGCTCCTTTTTGACTAGGCGCTGATTTAGTGCCGACAGTTGCACTCGTTGATGTGCAATTCAGCCCCTGACTTCCAAATTTTGGTCAAAACACTCCTGTCAAATTCATCCTTTAACTTTTCAATTTGAACACTTTAGTCCCCGAACTAAATGAACTATTTCCCATTCAACCGCGGACGTCGTTCGAAAGATTGTGATAGTTTAATCGTGTACGTTCATATCGACCTTTGATTCCAATTACAAGCCACATTGTAAATGACACACTTTGTTAGTTAATTTCTTATTCACCCGAAATTGGATTTGAGTAATTAAATATTTTAAATCTATCTATTCAAAACATAGATAGAATGAAGACAAAAACGTTCCGCTTTCGACACAGGAAACTCATTTAAATTTCTAAATAAATTATGCTAAAACACAATTCACTAATCAAGATTCCAACATATATATATATATATATATATATATATCTCTTTCTATTTATCAAGATATGGATATTTATATAATATTTTCAACGCTATTAGAAAGAATGATAAGATCTAAGACGAGATAAATAGATTTACATATATGAATGACAAGGAAGAAAATACAATTTTTTTGACAAATGATGCATAAATTAATAATCATTTAAATTAACATGCTCGAAGATAATGGGATTATTTGCATCCACCTCTCTTGGGGTATTGCGCGAGGCAATGACTGTTAGGATTATGGCCTCATGCCATAGATGAATTAGATTATTAGGGCATTTAGTTTTATGTTGTTTAAATTTTCATTAATTAAATAAAGACATTTGTTTTGTTCATATTAATCTTGAGGACATTAATATAAATATTAAACAAATAAGTTTCGAGTAATCAAGAGGGAGCTTCCACTCCTCGTAGTTTGAGGAGAATGACACTAGAAGTGTCAGTTCCTAGATTACTTAAAAGTAGAGTTCGCAAGTCGAAAAGTCTTATTTGGGCATTATGACCAAACTTGTATGACACAAGCTTTGACAAGGAGTGTCAGTCAGTCACTTTAGATGGTGGGAACTTGTGCCTTAGATATATCAATGGAATTGATATATTCGAACACGGCTCGTCGTAATTCAATAACATATGTAATTACTCAGTGACTGTCAATGATTAAATTACTTGTCACAATAGTGTACGTGAGCCTTAGACCTGAGGATTCACAAAGATTGAACTTGTGACATTGAACGGGTTATGAGTAGTTAGATCCAATTCATCCTTTGGTGGGATCAACCTAATAGTGCAATTCAAAAGGACAAGTAGCAATTGTTCGGTGATTGCCAATATGGAATTCATTGTCTCGACTAGTAAACAAATTAACGTCCTGTGCGATCGTAGGTAAATGAAATTATAAGTTTTTGGCCAAAGAAGGAAAACTAATTTGTGTATGGTACACAAGGGTAGTTTAGTAATTTCATCTTACTATGATTTATTAAACACAACATCGAGTCCTGTGAGTTTGACACATACCATGGCTCTCACTCGATCGGGATGTTACATTGAAGGGCTTATACTCACAGGGTGTCTGTGACCTAAAGGTTCGTATATGATCTATTAAATTTGATCTCAATTGGATTTCAGTGTGAGTCCACGAGACTGACTAGATGACACTCACATCCTTGGTTTCCTCCCAATGCCAATTGAGATGAACCTAGAGAGTCACGCTTTAAAGGAATTGCGCGAAGAAAATTCTTTCGTTGTCAAATACATAAATTAGGTAATTTATTATTTGATGAACAAATTAATTTATTTGATTAATTAGATTACTGAAAGTAAATTAATAATAGATAATTAGATGTACTTATGGTCATCCTATTCTAAATTAATAATTAGATTATTTAATTTAGATGATTATTAATTAATATCATATTTTAATTAGATTAAAATACGTTGAACTTAATTAATAATTGGGCTGAGTTGAAAGTGAATTTAGCCCAATTTGATGGACTCGTGGAATTAATTAATTCCAAACCTATCACTCCTTATATATTCCTACTACCTAATTGAAAAACTTAAGACTCTCACAATTTATTTGACAAGAAAGAAAGAAGAAGAGAAAAAACTTTCTCCCCCTTACTTAGTAGCTGTCGTCCTCTAGGAAGCCAGAGGAGGAGGATTTTTTTTTTCAGGCTTCTTCCTGCGTGATATCTAGAGGTAGGAGCTATACAATTGCTGCTACCCAGTAAATCAAGAATTGGATTCAATCAAAAGGATAGTAATTAGATGAAATTTGATTTCATCTTTTTTATATTTTCGAAAATAATAAAATTATTAAAACTCAAAATTGATCCTATTATGAATCCGGATATATTTTCAGCATGAATCGGGATTCACAACAATGACATCCCCTCATGTATGAAAATTTGGCATTCACCTCCCCTATGTATAAATATATATGGAGGAAAACTATGTCCACACCCCCTATACTTAGGCCTAATTACAAATATACCGCCCAACTTTTTTTAATTCACACCCCCTATAGTTTGCAAAACTTTACATCCGTCAATGTCTGTTATTTACACTAGGGTTTCGTTAACAAATTTTGTGATCTAACAAAAATACCCTTATTTGGTGGGAAAGATTTTTCACTATAGTTGACTATTTTCTGAGGACAATTATGCTCTCAGGTGTGACAAAATTATTACACTATTATAAAAAGGCCTAAAAGTAACCTTATATTCTATGGAAGGGTGTATTTGTTATACGGACTAAAACAAATTATAAACAAATTCAAATTTAATTTTTTTCATTCGTAAATAAATAGTTTATTCAATTTCCAATTATTATTAGTTAGATCCTCTCTTTTTTCACTTATTTCCACTTTCTTATACTTTTCCTTCTCTCTTCAAAATTTTATTTCATTTGTTGATAAATAATTTATTCAATTTCCAATATTATAATAATAATATTAATAATTATCATTATAATTAGTATTATTATCATCATCTTTTTTTTACTTATTTTTCACTTTTTTTTCTCTTTCCGTTCTACTTTCTTCTTCGTCTTCCTCGTTCTTCAACTAAAACCCTAACCACCATGACAACCTCCCCCAGGAACTGTTGCCCCACCCTTCTCTACATGTCTCTACCTCTCTCTCCCCCTAGATCCGCCACCATCATGACTATATTCTTCTTCACTTTTTCTCTGGCTGTAGGGGTGAAAGAAATTTCTATTTATGCAATTTTCTCTCCGCCCGTCCACCGCCGTTGCGGCCGGAGACAAACTTAAATAAAGATTTCTTGGATAATTTTCAAGTATTATAATCAATTGAAAATCTTTAAAATTACCCATAAAAATTCTTACAAATCTGAAGAAAAAGGAAAAAAATTTGATGGTGTCTTCTATATCTTTGAAGAAAAAAGATAAGTCACTGAATTCAAACCCAAAAAATTCAATCCCCCATTTTTGAATCATGATTTGTAAAATATGATGAATTTATGATTTTTGGGTTTTTCTTACAGTGATTTCTCTTTCCTTTTGAAATTTGCTCTATGTTTAAGAAACTCCATCACCAAATCTCTAATGTCTCTGTCTTGCTCTGTTGGCGCCGGTGCCATGCTGTCATCATGAGGCAGAGTGGAAGATGGACGAGCTGTTATAAATGGTGGGTTGGTAGACTTGTATTTCGATAAATAAGCTGGGGCAAGTTTTTAGGGAAAAAAAGAAATTAAAAAACAAGTGACACGTAGGTTTCATTTTTTTCAGATTTTTTAGCTATGGGTTTGTGTCCTGTAGGAGCAGATTAGAGGTGGATGAATGAGTATGCCTTTTTATTTGTATTTCTTGTGAATTTCAGATATGGGTTTACATTTTGCTGTGATGATTGAAAAGTAGATTGGAGGTATGAATGATACGGCGTATGGGTTTATGTCATGTTGTGACATCGTCGGCAGTGCCTCCGACTACGGCCGGCGACTGTGATTGAGTAACGGTGACTTTGCAATTTGTAATTTTTTATTTTCTTGGGAATATATGTTACCAAGGGTTAATGAAAGTGTATTATCTGACATCATTATTCTTATATAATTCATTGACTAACAAATAATCCCCTATACTTTCTATGTGTATAACTATACGCTTCCTTGTTATTTGACACGTTTGACAGATGAATCCTACTTGATAACTGTCCAAAGGGGTATTTTGGTGATTGTACATATTATTTTCTATGTATAACATGTACATCCTTGTATGTATAGCAGATATACCCCTCTATTGCATTAAAAGTAACTTTTAAGCCCCTATATAATTGTGGAATAACTTTCCTAGATCCGGGGGTATAATCGTCCTCAAATTATGGTCAACTTTGGTCTTTTTTTTTTTTTTGAAAATTTTAAATTATCTTATTTTTTATTTTTTAAATAGAAGGGCATTTTCGACTTTTTTGACACTTCCGTTAAGGCAAATTTCGCCTTGTAAGGTTTTGCAAATTACAAGGGGGTGTGAGTAATTAAAAAATGTTGGGCATATATTTGTAATTAGGCCAAAGTACCGGGGGTGGAGGGGGGGGGGGGTGTGGACGTAATTTTTCATATATATGGACAAATCAAAAAAACTAAAACTATAAATTGAGACACAACAAACTCTTATACAAAATTAGAGACTTCTTGTTTGAGAGAAATAAAACAAACAACTAACATTAACTAAATAGAAAAATACAAAATATGGATATATATCACCCATCTCTTGTCAAATCCGTAACTAGAGATAGAGAACTTGAGGAAGGTGTTTCAACCCAATCTATTAGCGATGATACCGACAATAAACAGTGACTGGGCGGCTTCTCCAATTAGCCACTATCGGGAGGGAAGAGGATAAAAGGGGAATTGAAACATACTACCTTCTTATGAGATAAGCGGTTCAATTAAGCTCATTTTCACCATATGGCTTCCCAAATTGTTTAATTGTGTAAATAAGTCATTCTTTTTTCTTCTTCTTTTATTTTGGCAAAAACCACCTATGACATGGTGACGGGCTTTTTTGGGGACCCCTCCCTTCTATATATCAACACGGAAAAGCATGAATAAAAGGGTGAATATATACAAGTAGTACCACAAATTTTAAGGATTCAAGAAGTGAAATAAGGAGTATTACTCCCTTTACAAAGGTTAAAAAAATCTAAAAGTTGGAAGATTCCTCACGAACAAGACCCACGACTGTGCCCTGAATGGGGAAGGTAAATTCTAAAGGATAAAGTAAAACAAGCTTCATTAGCAAAGAAATCTGCAACCGAGTTTCCTTCACGATAAATATGCGAGAAATAAATCTCTATTTTGCTTCCAAGAAAATTAAGATTAGAAAGCATACCCTGGAGCTTCCAATTACACGGGTGAGAAGAAGAAATGATGGATATTACGGCCTTAGCATCAGTCTCAACCCAAATCTTAAGAATGCCTAAATTATAAGCTAACTGAATACCATGAACTAAAGCAAAAACTTCAGCAAATATATTAGTGGCAGCCCAATAAAATGGTGAAAAGCAACAACAACATCACCAAAATGATTCCGAATAACACCCCTGCCCCGGCAATAGAGTTATTACATGAAGCACCATCGGAATTAAGTTTAAACATACCTGGAGGAGGCTTTTTCCAAAGAACCAAGTAAGGTGGCTTACGAATGATTCCCCAAGCTGCATAAACGTGAAGGTCGCCTTTCCAATGTTGCCATGTAAGCTTGTTGCATGAATGAAGATACCGAACATGGAGAAGAACATGAGCCACCACTCTCCTCCAAACAAATTTAGCATTGTCGTGTTTAGAGTTATTACGCTCGACCCAAATAAACCAAAATATAAGAAGGATAAGAGCTCGAATATGTTTCTGCGAAATTAAAACAAAGGAATTACGCCAATGAGTTATGATAAAATGCATATTATAAATAATATGATTAGAACTATTAATCCAATGAATATAAAAAAAACCCAAATATTCATAGCAGCTCGACTATTTATGAAGATGTGATGAATCGATTCGCTGTGAGCGCAACATTGGCATTTAGAAGCCAATGAGAAACCTTTTTGTTGCATTTTACTATCAATCAGGATCCAGTTGTTCCAAATATCACTTAAGAGATTAGAAGTCGGTTTTTTATTCTGAATACACTCCCAGGCAGATTTAATCGTGAACAAACCATGAGAAGTGAGTTTCCAAATCATACGATCATTCTTGGAAACATCAATGCGACTTCCACAATTTGATCAACAATATTCTGAGGAAGAACACATAAGAGAAGATTGCAATTCCAAGTATCATTTGTTAGATATTTGTGTTATGAAAAGTGTGTTGGACACGACTTTTGCATACGAAATTCGAACACCGAAAGTATCCGGGATATGAAATATTATTGGATAATATTAATCTACGTTCCGAGTAGATGAGCGGATTAAAAATGAATAAAAAATTAAGTGCTAAATTTGGGTGTTTGAAGTGGGTTATCCCACATAGGATATGGATCAAAGTTTGGAATGGTTTATAAACCATTGCCTTGAAACTAAGGGTTGGCCCTTTGGGTCATAAGATTTTTGGGGGCTTTGTGAGGGTGAAGAACCTAGCCATGACCCAATCCACCACACGCTCGTGTGATGCCGCCCCCGACGTCAACCCACCCGCCCAGACCGGGCTCGGGACCGGGTCCGGGTTGTGGGACTTGGGCCTTTGGGCTTTGAGTATTGGGATTAGGCTTGCAATATATTAATTTTTTGGAGAAAATTAATTCCACAAAATCTGACCAATTAATTATTTAAGCGATCGAACGTTGACATCTTCTAGAAGAAAATTTGAAACGTTTAAGCGTTTTTTGCTACTTTAAGTAGCAGAACACGTTTTGACCCAACGTTCGAACGTTGGCTGCAGTTTCATTCTGCTATTGAATTCTCGCATTTAATTCTCGGGATTTTCTATGCCTATATAAAGGCCCCTCCAGCAGCATTGTTAGACACACCAAAGCAATCTGCTTTCCCTCTTCTTTCACTCTAAAAAATTCTCTCTCAAGAGTTCTAAGTTGTCTAAAGTTCGGTGGTTCTAAATTCGAAGTGGTCTCGATTTTAGAACGTATATCGTTGTATCTTGGGACGTTTGTTGCATAAACCCGTACCACCTAGGTGGGGCAATTTAGCGTTAAGGACAGACAGTTCTCTCTCGCCTCAATATAATCATTCTTTGATATTAGCTTTTTGATACAATTGTGAAGTTTTTATCCAACAAGCTTAACGCTAAATTCTTTTTGTTGTTCAAAAGCTATCACTTGTTCAAATGGCTAATGTGAGAGATGGTGATGGTGCTACTCTTGACTGGTCTTGGATCGGGTGCTAACCTTGGTCTCGGTATTGGCTCTGGCTCCGGTGGAGGTTTTGGTTCTGGATCAGGGCTGGGTCCTGGCTCCGGTTTTGGGGTTGGCTCTAGTGGGGGTGCCGGGCTAGGTTCTAGTTCAGGGCTGGGCCTTGGTTTCGGTTCTGGCTCTGCTCCGGTCCCTCCATTTGTTCCAATGGCTAATCCGGTTATACCGGCTCAGGCTGAAAGGCCGTCGAAGTTCAACGGGGCTGACTTCAAAAGGTGGCAACAGAAGATGCTGTTCTACCTCACAACTCTGAACCTGGTGAGGTTCTTAAGGGAGGATGCTCCTTATGTCCCCGAGAACTCAACCGACAACCAACTGAGGGTGGCTTATGATACTTGGCATAATGGTGATTTCCTTTGTAGGAATTACATATTTAGCGGGTTAGACGATTCACTCTACAGTGTCTATCTGTCGATTAAGACCACTAAAGGCCTCTGGGAAACGCTAGACAAGAAGTATAGAACTGAGGATGCGGGACTGAAGAAGTTCGTGGTCGCAAAGTTCTTAGACTTCAAGATGGTGGACACTAAGTCCGTGACAAGCCAAGTCCAAAAGCTTCAAATAATTATTCATGAAGTTTATGCTGAGGACATAGCTTTGAGTGAATCTTTCCAAGTAGCCTCTATCATTGAAAAGTTACCGTCGTCTTGGAGAGATTTTAAGAATTACTTGAAGCACAAGCGAAAGGAGATGAGTCTAGAAAACTTGATTGTCCGACTCAGAATTAAGGAAGACAATCGGGTTTCTGACAAGAGGCCTCCTGTGCAGGCGATGGCTAATATCGCAGAGATTCCGGAAAGCTCAAACCGGAAAAGAAAGTTTAAAGGGAAGTCCAAAGGGAACTCCCAGAAAAAGAAAGAAAAGTTGAAACAGGGAGACGGCTATTACAACTGTGGCAAACCTGATCACTGAGCTAGAGACTACAAAGAGCCCAAGAAAAATAAATCTCAAGGTCAAGGTTCTGGTAAGAATCAGAACAAAGGCAAGAACCAAGTGCAGAACCAGGTGCACTTGGCTGAAGATGATGTCCAGGGCATGAACGAGATGATCGACGATCTGTCTGACCACCAGGTGCCAATCGATCTGACTGATCTTGATCTCACTGCCGTCGTGTTCAAAGCCAATCTGGCAGACAACCCGAGGGAGTTGTTCATAGATACTGGGGCTACTCGCCACATCTGTTCCGACAGAGATGCCTTCTCGTCCTATTCCCCAACTAATGGACGGAGATTGTTTATGGGAAACTCGGCCACATCACCAGTGGTTGGAATAGGGAAAGTTGTGTTGAAGATGACTTCAAGCAAAGAGCTGACATTGACTGAAGTTCTGCATGTTCCAAAAATTTGCAAGAATTTGGTATCCGGTTCGGCTTTAGTCAAGAATGGGTTCAAGATAGTCTTCGAGGCTGATAGATTTTCTTTAACAAAGAGAGGATTTTACGTAGGAAAAGGTTACCTTAAGCAGGGCCTTTTCAAGATGAATGTAATCCGCTCTGTTCTAATTGAAAATGAAAACGATAAAAGTATTGAGAATTCTGTTTATTTGCTTGAGTATTCTAATTTGTGGCATGTTAGACTAGGACATGTCAATTATAATACTATTGAAAGATTGGTCAATTTGAACTTATTACCAACTTTTAAAGTTGAAAATGAACATAAATGTGAAATTTGTGTTGAGGCAAAACTAGTCAAACAACCGTTTCCTTCAGTGGAAAGAAACACTGCACCTCTAGAACTTATTCACAATGACATCTGTGATTTGAAGTTTGTGCAAACTAGAGGTGGGAAAAAGTATTTCATTACATTCATAGATGATTGCACAAAGTATTGTTATGTTTATTTACTAAGAAGTAAATACAAAGCACTTGGAGCATTTACACATTACAAAACGGAAGTCAAAAATCAGCTTGGAAGAAGGATAAAAGCTATCCGAAGTGATAGAGGTGGAGAATGCGGAGAGCCTTTTGATGAATTTTGTACCAACTCTGGAATTATTCATCAAACGAAGGCACCATACTCACCTCAATCAAATGGCGTTGTTGAACGCAAGAATCTTACTCTCAAAGAAATGATGAATGCGATGTTGTTAAATTCTGGATTATCGCAGAATTTGTGGGGGGAGGCGATCCTCTCCGCCAATTATAACCTTAACAAGATTCCCCACAAAAGTAGGAGTGAGACTCCGTATGAACTTTGGAAAGGCCAAAAGCCTTCTTACAAGTACCTCAAAGTGTGGGGGTGTTTGGCTAAGGTAGAAATACCTAAACCCAAACAAGTTAAGATAGGGCTTAAGACTATTGATTGCATATTCATAGGTTATGCACTTAATAGTAGCGCCTATCGATTTCTAGTACATAAATCAGAAATATCTGAGATTCCTGAGGATACTATCCTGGAATCTAGAAATGCGTCATTTTTCGAGGATGTTTTTCCAAGTAAGGAAAGAATCGAGCAAGTTCCTCTTAAAAGAACATTTGATGAGTCTACGAGTAGCTCTAATCCCGGGGACGAAGAACCACGTCGTAGCAAAAGGACAAGAATTCCAAAACCATTTGGTCCCGATTTTGTATCATATACATTACAAGGGGAGCCACAAATGATTAAGAAAGCTATGTCCGGTCCAGATGCTCAACTCTAGAAAGAGGCTATCAATAGTGAAATCGAGTCTATTTTGCACAACCATACCTAGGAGTTGGTTGATCTTCCAAAGGGAAGTAAGCGGCTGTAAATGGATTCTGAAAAGAAATTATAAGACTGATGGAGCTATTGATAAGTATAAAGCCTTTTGACTGACAAACGGAAGGTCTTGATTTCTTCGATACTTATTCTCTGGTAACGAGAATAACATCCATAAGATTATTCGTCGCTATTGCCTCGTTGCATAACCTTGAGATACATCAAATGGATGTTAAAACTGCATTTCTAAACGGATAATTAGATGGAGAAATATACATGGAACAATGATAAGAGTCATTTTTACGTGTTTTTAAGCCCTTAAGTTTATGTTTTAGATTCATTTATTGCTTGATTTATGCCACATATGCGTATAATCTATGTGCTTATTGAGTAAAGGTGGAAAATCACTGCAATCGACGTAAAGTGCACAAAAACACAGTATTTCAGTATATTTTAAAATCGAATTTGAGAACGTTTTCTTCTAGAAAGTTGTAGAGGTCCGTCTTGGCTTCATGTGGCAACTTGAATCATCCAAATCCGAGGTCCGTGGAGAAAGTTATGAAGAAAATACAATTGTTGCGCTGAAAAGCAAGAAAACGGTTCAGACTCTGCATCCGGCGCCACATCACCCACGCCTAGGCGCCGGTCAACTTATTCCCCAAGCCATTTAGGCCACCTGGATCACGCCTAGGCTCCATTTAGGTCACGCCTGGGCGCCGATACAGCGGTTTTAAAGGTATAAAGGCCAAAAATGAAAGGAAGATGGTGGGGGTTCGGATTCTTGGGGATTCAAGAGGATTTTCTGGGATTTTGAGCCATAAATTCATCAATCTTTGAAGGAGAAGAAGGGGGATTAAGCTAGAGATTGAAGTTCAAGCTAGGATTCATCATCAACCAAGCCTTAGGGAGTTTTACTTGCTTTCATTACATGTTTATGTTGATAATTAGGTATATGATTGTTCTAGATCTTCTTGAGCTATTGATGATGAGCTAATTTTGTAGAACTAAGGCCATGTGCTTGCTATCTTGCCTAATCTAGTCGTTCGAGAGAAGATAGGTTAGGGTTTAAGGGAATTAACACATCATCCGAAACAAATGAGGAATTGCCCCTAGAGATAGGTAAAGATTTCCGGGTGCTGCTAGCCGGGTTCATCCGGGGAAACTCTAGAACGTTAATGAATGGTTATTGATTAGATTCTCGGATAGACATATTTAGAGAACCGTCAATTAATCATAGGATTTTTATGAGTTTCCACCAAAGCAATAGGAGTCTAATAATTTGAGGAGTAATCCATATATATTGATGAGTAGATTTGGTCGTAGCATGTGCCTTAGTCATTTATCATATGTGAGTTTTGATCTATAGTCCGTTTCCTCTTTTATCCTTCGTTTATTCAATCAATTCTTGCCATTTACGTTATTTGTCTTTTCTTTTATTGTTAATCATAAACTAAAATACCTAGTCCTTGAGGTTCGACAACCCGGACTTATTTTGTCCACTTTTATTACTACCACGACTAGTACACTTGCTACCAAAACACGTTAAGTATTAGCGTGTCAAGTTTTTGGCGCCGTTTCCGGGGACTTGTTTCTTTTAGTTTTTGATTTTAGTGTACATATTTGGTTTTGCTTTGATTTTTTACATTTTTTTTCCAATGCCCGAGCGTGATGAGTTTAACAATCAAGTGTCTGAAATAGTAGCAGAATTGGAAAGGTTACTATATGGCTACACGGGTATATAGTTAATTAATGTCCATGATGGTAAGTTGTCCTCTAGTGTAGGAGATGATATGGTTATTTGTGATAACTATGAGGTTTTTAAGCATCCAGTTGATTCTACATTATCTTTACACATCGATGCTTTTGATCCTTTTAGTTTTGAGCTTTTTCAGGAAAGAAGAACCAATAATCTCCTCGAGTCCTACATCATGAACTCCAAGTTTGTCACTTCAATGGGTGAAGGAAAAAGAGCTAGTGTCCATAGCTTAGAGAATAGTCCATATCATCACCCGATGCATGGGGAAGAAAGGTTGATAAGGGTGTTAATGGACTTTAAACAAATTTTTGAGTGGATGATTGCTTGGTCCCTACTCATGCTACTTCTCACAAACACCAAGCCAAGTTTCATTCTTGATTGGAGAGTGAACAAAGCATTCATACGTCATCCTCCTTGAGCCAACTCGGTAAAGTCAAGCTAATGACTATAAATAAGCGCTTTTTGGGAGGCAACCCAAGTTTGTAAGTTTTTTCTTTTCTTTTTGCTTTCGTTTTTGTCTTGTGTAGTTTTGTTTTTTTATGTCATGTTCAAGCATGTACTTTTGGCATGCTTCTCTTTGAGTCTTGATGGTTTTGTATTGTGAGTACATGACATGTAGTAGCCGAGTTTTGCTTTGGAGATTTTTTTTTCATTGCGGATTTGAGCTTTGAGCGGATTTCACGTGATTAAGGTTTGCCTTTTAGTATCCTTGTTGTGAGGACTCTCGTTTACCCCCGTTTGAGTGCGTATGATTGATTCAACATTGAGGGCAATGTTGAGTTTAAGTGTGGGGGGTATCTATATGTCGTGTGATTTTGTTTTTAGCTCAAGTTTGGGGGAACCGTTGCTATTGCATGTATTGTGCTCTAATTTTTTGAGCGAAATCAAGCATAACAAAATTTTGTTCTAGGATGTTAGCTTGCCAATTGGTGCAATTAGACTTGAGAACTCGAGACAATGGCATCATATCTTGTATGTTTCTATTAAATGGTCTAAAATGAAAATTACACATCTTGATTATGCTCATTTCAACCTAGTTGAGAGTCAATCTTCCTTAGATGATACATGTTGCACATAAGTCGAAGGTAGAGGGATTGAAAAGGGTTCCCCATCTCGAGACATGTGAGGAGCACCCCCGGATATATTAACCTAGATTTTTCATGTTGTTTTGAGATGATTAGTTGCTTATGGGTCCATAATTGTGTTAGTTGAATGAATGATTGAGATAAGATTGGTATGACCTGGAAAATTCGGTCAGGCCAACGAGTATTGGAGGTCACCAAAACACCATTGCCTATATACTATACTCGTTGAGCTAATTTGAGCTTTGCTTAAGCCAATCGGGAATGAGTTGAATAAAAGACCTCGTTCTATTTCGTGGCCTTTGCCATTCGGGTGATTAAGTTCGTAGGAGTGTCTTAACACTTAGCACCCTAAAACCCTCTGGTTTGGGAGTTGTTGACCCAAAGCCCGTTACATGGGTGGCAAAGAAGATCTAATGGGGTAGAATATTACACGAGGCCATATGTTGATTATAAGCTTCAATCGTTTTAAAGCATGAAATGTCAATGTAAAGTGAATGGAAGTGAGCACAATTTAACCTTAAAGTTGCCTATGATTCGATGAGCTTTATGATCTATCGAAAGTTGGTAGATATGGGGAATGTTTCGGAGCATGGTAGGGATGCCTTTTGATCATAATGCCCTAGATCTTATTCCACTACACCCTTTGGAAATTGGTTCGATTCTAAGTGTTGAATGAGCATTGTCTTCATTTGTGTACATATTGTTGAGCTTCATTGTCACTTGATTCGTGCCATTGCATCATAGTTCTTATTCCGAGTTGTATTGGTTGGTTTGAGCTAAACATCCTTCGATTTTGTGGGTATATCGTATGCAAACCCTCACGAGACTATAACTCATCCTTTGAGATAATTCAAGGGTTCAAAGGCTTGTTGCACACGGTAAGTGCAACCGTTTACTCCACGGAAACGAGTTAGTTAGTAGTTTTCTTTTTGTTTCTCCCTTGTTTGATGATGTTTCCATATCCAAGAATTCTTATTGCTCGAGGTCGAGCAATTGATAAGTGTGGGGGGGTTGATAAGAGTCATTTTTACGTATTTTTAAGCCCATACGTTTATGTTTTAGATTCATTTATCGCTTGATTTATGCCGCATATGCGTATAATCTATGTGCTTATTGAGTAAAGGTGGAAAATCACTGCAATCAACGTAAACGTGCACAAAAACACAGTATTTCAGTATATTTTGAAATCGAATTTGAGAACGTTTTCTTCTAGAAAGTTGTAGAGCTCCGTCTTAGCTTCATGTGGCAACTTGAATCATCCAAATCCGAGGTCCGTGGAGAAAGTTATGAAGAAAACACAATTGCTGCGCTGAAAAGCAAGAAAACGGTTCAGACTCTGCATCCGGCGCCTAGGCGCTACCTCACCCACGCCTAGGCGCCGGTCAACTTATTCCCCAAGCCATTTAGGCCACCTGGACCGCACCTAGGCGCCATTTAGGTCACGCCTGGGCACCGATACAGCGGTTTTAAAGGTATAAAGGCCAAAAATGAAAGGAAGATGGTGGGGGTTCGGATTCTTGGGGATTCAAGAGGATTTTCTGGGATTTTGAGCTACAAATTCATCAATCTTTGAAGGAGAAGAAGGGGGATTAAGCTAGAGATTGAAGTTCAAGCTAGGATTCATCATCAACCAAGCCTTAGGGAGTTTTACTTGCTTTCATTACATGTTTATGTTGATAATTATGTATATGATTGTTCTAGATCTTCTTGAGCTATTGATGATGAGCTAATTTTGTAAAACTAAGGCCATGTGAAGGCAAAATTTATGAGTCAATATATATGAAGTGATCTTTTGTATTAATTCTCCTATTACTTTGTGTGTTAATTCTATGCTTTCATTCCAATCATGTGCTTGATCACCATATGCTTGATATCTTGCCTAATCTAGTCGTTCGAGAGAAGATAGGTTAGGGTTCAAGGGAATTAACACATCATCCGAAACAAATGAGGAATTGCCCCTAAATATAGGTAAAGATTTCCGGGTGCTGTTAGCCGGGTTCATCCGGGGAAACTCTAGAACGTTAATGCATGGTTATTGATTAGATTCTCGGATAGACATATTTAGAGAACCGTCAATTAATCATAGGATTATTATGAGCCGAGACATCGGGTAATAGTTAACTAAGGAGTTTCCACCAAAGCAATAGGAGTCTAATAATTTGAGGAGTAACCCATATATATTGACGAGTAGATTTGGTCGTAGCATGTGCCTTAGTCATTTATCATATGTGAGTTTTGATCTATAGTCCGTTTCCTCTTTTATCCTTCGTTTATTCAATCAATTCTTGCCATTTACGTTATTTGTCTTTTCTTTTATTGTTAATCATAAACTAAAATACCTAGTCCTTGAGGTTCGACAACCCAGACTTATTTTGTCCACTTTTATTACTACCACGACTAGTACACTTGTTATCCAAGCACGTTAGGTATTAGCGTGTCAAACAACCCGAGGGGTATGTTGCTCCTAGAAAGGAGAAGAAAGTGTCTAAACCTGTAAAGATGATATACGGACTTAAACAAGCGCCAAAGCAGTGACATGAAAAATTTGATAGCACGCTGTTATCAAATGGTTTCAAGATCAACGAGTGTGATAAATGCGTGTATGTTAGACAGACACATAATGCGTACGTCATAGTGTGTTTATATGTTAACGACATGTTGATAATGGGTAGTAATCATGAAATCATCGTGAATACTAATGGAATGTTAAAGAAGAACTTTGACATGAAGGATATGGGTCTTGCAGACGTCATCTTAGGGATTAAAATCCTGAGAACTTCTGAAGGACTAATCTTATCGCAATCTCATTACGTTGAGACGGTTTTGGAAAGGTTCCTTCTGAGTGATAGTGCACCAGTAAAGACGCCAGTGGACTTCAGCGTTCATCTACGTAAGAACTATGGCAAACCCGTATCGCAGTTAGAATATGCTAGGGTCATTGGGAGTTTGATATATGTCATGGACTGTACTCGCCCTGATCTAGCTTATTCTATGAGCAAGTTGAGTAGGTTCACGAGTAATCCTAGTGTAGAGCATTGGAATGCTTTAACTAGAGTTCTTAAGTATTTTAAAGTATACTAAAGATTATGGATTACACTACTCAAGATATCCAGCTGTAATAGAGGGATACAGCGATGCTAATTGGATATCAGACACGAACGACTCTAAGTCCACAAGTAGGTATGTATTTACTGTTGGTGGAGGAGCAGTGTCGTGGAAATCTTCTAAGCAAACTTGCATAGCCCGTTCCACGATGGAATTAGAATTCATAGCTTCAGATAAAGATGGTGAAGAAGCTGAGTGGCTAAGAAATTTCGTAGAAGATGTTCCCTGTTGGGAAAAATCTGTGCCTCCGACATAGGATATGGATCAAAGTTTGGAATGGTTTATAAATCATTGCCTTGAAACTAAGGGTTGGCCCTTTGGGCCATAAGATTTTTGTGGGCTTTGTGAGGGGGAAGGACCTAACCATGGTCTGCCGTCGGTACACCCGCCCGAACCGGGCTCAGGCTCAGGATCGGGTCCATGTCTTGGGCCTTGGGCCTTTGGGCTTTGGATAGGGCTTGAATTGTATTAGTCTTTGAGCATTGGGCTTGGGCTTGCAAATAATTTTTTGGAGAAAATTAATTCCACAAAATCTGATCCATTAATTATTTATCCAATAGTTGGAAAAATCCAAACCGTTAAATGGAGATTGATCAAACACTGGCCACGTTTTTTCAAGATAGCCTTCTAGAAGGTCTAACGTTCGAACGTTGGGTTCTTAACGTTCGAACGTTGACATTCTAGAAGAAAATTTGAAACGTTTAAGCGTTTTTTGCTGCTTTAAGTAGCAGAACACATTTTGACCCAACATTCGAACATTGGGGTGTCAACGTTCGAACGTTGGCTACAGTTTCATTCTGCTATTGAATTCTCGCATTTAATTCTAGGAATTTTCTATGCCTATATAAAGGCCCCTCCAGCAGCATTGTTAGACACACCAAAGCAATCTGCTTTCTCTCTTCTCTCACTCTCAGAAACTTCTCTCTTAAGAGTTCTAAGTTGCCTAAAGTTCGGTGGTTCTAAATTCGAAGTGTCTCGATTTTAGAACGTATATCGCTGTATCTTGGGATGTTAGTTGCATAAACCCGTACCACCTAGGCGGGGTAATTTAGCATTAAAGATAGAGATTTCTCTCTCGCCTCGATATAATCATTCTTTGATATTAGCTTTTTGATACAATTGTGAAGTTTTGATCCAACATCATTCGACAAGAAGGAATCGATCTGTTGAGCGCCAGGATTCAGAGGATTGGGTTAATTGCTCAAGCTAACATCGCCTACCCAATGATCAAACCAGAAGAAGATATTACCCGAGTTAACCCCCCAAAAAGTTTGACTCTGAACTTCCAGCCTAATGGAAGTCATTCGCTTCCAGTTGGGACTAGAGTTTTTGCAAACTTTAACCACTTCCGGACAGCCACCAGTCAAATATTTATGAAGCATGAAGATAGCCCACAAGGAGTCTTTCTGTCTAAGCCGCCACCAGAGTCTGAATGAGAAATCCTTAACCACATCTGTGTTAAAATTATGCCCTCAGATCACATAAAGGATAGAATGATAGGGCATCTTTCTTGTAATGACTTATTTATTATATATAATAAAATTCATTGTTTAGTTTTCACTTAAATCGTATCTCCTTCTATAAGTAATGTAAAACATTTTGTCCATGCTTTCAATTCAACCACTCTACTTCCTATGGGATAGGAAGATTAGCACTAGAGACATTGATCTGGATTACTTAAACTTGTTCGCAAGTAAAATGAAATCTTTAATGGACAAATAAAGACTTAAACCACTTGTACAATCTTAGCTTTGATATGGGAGTGCCAGTCGAACACCATGTGATGGTGGGAGCTTAAGACTGTAGACACATCAGTGGAACTGATATGCTCGAACATGACTCACATTGATTCTGTCACATTGGTTTTCACTCTGTGACTGTCAATGATAGAACTGATTATGTGTAATAGGTATAAGTGAACCTTTGACCTGAAGTATCATGCTAAAGATACATTATGACGTCAAGTCTGTCACTAGAGTAGTTAGACCCAATTCACCCATTGGTGGGGTCGATCTCGAAATTCGGCTTGATGGGCAAGTGGCAGTCAGCTGAAAACTGATATGGGATTTGTTCTCTCATAAGTGAATGAGAAAGTATTCAATGTGATTATAGATAATAGAGACCAAAGTCTTTGGCCAAAGCAAAAGAGATGATTGTGCGAAACACTAAATTGAACTCAATGATCTCGTATTATTATAATTAATACATATGGTCAAGTTCAGTGAGTTTGACATAACCATGACTCTGATTTGACTAGGAGACGTGAACTAAGGGTTTATACTTATACGGTATTGACAATTGAAAGGTTTTGGAATGATCCAATCATTCGCTTTCATTTGGGCTACAAAGTGGGTCACGTGACTAGCTAGGTGTTATCCACTTCCTTTGGATTCCTCTCATTGTCAAACGAAACGAACCTAAAGAGTCGCGTTAAAGGATTGATAAAGAAAAAATAAAAGATTTTCTATTTTATTCTGCGAGATTTAATTTATGGGATAATTAAATAATTAATTAATTATTAATTAGATGAGATAATTAATTATAAAGATAAGATTAATTCTTAATTAATTTCTCAAGAAAATAAATTAATGAATTAATTTATCTAATTAATTTGGTTATTTAATTAATTGATTTATTTATTGAATATAATAAATTATTAATTAAATAGATAATTAATTAAACAAAAAGATGAGCCGGGCCATTTGGGGGGCATCCATTCGGACACCTCTTAGGACTAAGTTGGGCGTCCACTTGGATGCCCAACAAGGATTCTATTCCTTTGTCTTAGTCAATAAGTCAAGAGATATTAAAAGGACTCTTTGACCTAGATGAGAAACAAGTCATCACACAACTCTCCTAGAAAGAAAAGAAAACTCCTCCCTCTCTCTTAGAATACTAGCCATCGGTCTCCAAGAGAAAAAATGGGATTTTTCGTCAAATCAATCCGCGTGATTATTTAGAGGTAACGTAGGTTCGTTGTTCGGATCAAGAATTCAAGAAAGCTTCAAAGGATTCGTGAAGATTGGATTGCACGTGTTCTTAGAGATTTGAAGCCTTCAAGTTTCAAAAGTTTTGAAGGAGGAATTAGTTCTCCAACCACTTCGCTTCAAAGGGTAAGTCGTTATTCGTTTTAGCGTTTATTCGATTCAAATATGCAAATTGAGAAATTCACTTTGGGATTTAAATTAAAAACCTTTCGCTGTACAATTTTTCGCATAACCCAACAGTGATTTCAGAGCCAATCTCTAATCTATATATTTGATCTAAATTATGTGATTTTTGATATGCCTATAATGTGTTTTTGAAGAATGCGTTTATGCGTTCTTAAATTCCTATTTTTATGGTTTTTAGCTTAGAATTTGATTTTTTATGTTTATTATAAATCTCGGTAATTTTATGATATGAGAAAAAATTAAGAAACGAGAAAAAACAGGACTCGAAAGCCCCGAAGAATAAGCACACAGCCCAGAGCGCGTGCGGGGCACAAGCGCATTGCGCGGTGCGCACAACGCCACCTGTCGGGTCATGTGTTTGACACACGACCCACTAAAATGGGTCATGGACCCGGGTCTGAAAATGGGTTGTGATTTGGGTCAAAATTGGTATTTGGGTTTTGGGTAAATTTAATTATCCAGGTGGGTCAAAACGATGATGACCCGGAATAATTCAAATTAAGCCTAATTGAAAAATACTTAATTTCGACTTATTTGTTGGTTTGGGCTTAGTTTAATTAATTTCAAATGGGCCAACGGGTTGGTGATTTGGATTTAAATTAAAACTAGCCCAATAGAAATTAATAACACGTGCTTATTTTTCTAATTAATTAATTTTGGGCCCAATTAAATTAAATCCAAGTGGACCAAAAGGATGGTGACTTGGGTTTGATGAAATCGAGCCAAATAAGATTAACTGGAATAAAAATATTTAATTAGAATAATTAATTATTTTTCTTGGAGATTAATAATTAATTTATGGATTAAATATTATTAATTTTTCCTCAACTTGGAAATTACTTAGATATTTGAATGAGGAATATGTATATAAATTATTTTTCTTGGATGATTAATAATTAATTCTTTAATCAACTAATAGTTTTTCAATTAGTGATTGCTTTAAATCATAATAAAATAAAATTCCATATTTTATGTATTCATTTTAGTTGGACTAATATTATTTTAATTAAAGGTAGATATACTTAATTTATAATTTTGTGTATCTAAGTCATCTAGTAGAACTAGATTGATTTTAATTGAAATAAAGAATATATATAAATTAGAAATTTTATAAAGGACTTTTTAGTTGAACTGAAATTTTAAATAATCAATATAAGTGTTTTAATATAATATTGCGAGCATGTATTAAATATTGAGAGCATGTCTTATGTGATGGAGACACCGATCATGGACTTTGGTTTTATTCGATTTACCTTTCTTTTTATGGGTTGTAAAGCTGAAATTGAGGCCATTTATTGCTTTCTTAGAAATAATGTATAGGTTGTTTTAAAGTATTGTAAAGAATAGTTCAAGATTAGTGGAGACAAGAAGCCCATAAAATTAGATAGGTTTTCCTTTTTACCTTTTTGTGATGGCCCTTTAGCTCGGGCCCTCTGGTAAAAGTCCATGATCGAGTGTGATGTTTTTATTTATTTAATTCCATATATATATATATATATATATATTGATAGGCATGTCTGTTAGTAGTATAAATCATGCATATTCGATATATGATAATTGCGCTATATAAATTGATTAATGTGCAAAGTGAGTCCAAACATTAGACAATTTAGATTTAGATTCTCCCAAATAAATAATACCGAGTTAGTTAAGGATGTGGGACATCCTCGCCCTCCACTGAGCTTATTAAAATTAAAATTACTACAAATGTGTAATGCTTCCCAGTTATGGGGGTTACGCATTTGGAAATAATTTGAAATTTTATTAAGTGCATAAGATGCTTTAGTCGAAGCATATTGCACCCCAGAAACCGGTTAGGTTTTAAGGTGGAATTCAAATGTTAGATTAAAGGAGTTAGTGGGAATGAACTCGGGTTGTTCGCGAGCTTAAAAATCGGTTAGGTTGCGGCTTGGTGAACTATGGAGGAAGGTATTGAAACATTTATTGGATAAATTGATCTTAGACATCACTTCAGATAATTATTGGGCCAGAAATCGATTAAGTTGCAACCCATCTAATTAATTGAGAACTTCAATACCCGCTGTGGAATCGATGCCAATGATGATTCCCAATTTCTACATGGGAGTGTGAATTTTGAAAAATGCAGTGGGGGCCAAGATGAATTTTAAAGTCCTTAATTTTTCTTAGTTAAGTTAATTACAAGTAATCTAATTAATCTGGTTTATTTCTACAGTTATCTCCTTATTTATCTCTCTCAAATATGACAATTTCACTTTTAAAAGAACTAAAAAAAAATTAGAACATGGTCGCAAGAGCAAAGGGACTAAAAAGATGGATAGATGTCTCGAGTGCGGTGAGCTTGGCCACTGATAAAGGAATTGTCCAAAATTAGGCAAAGGCGCAAAAGGTATGGAACTCTTTGTTTTTAAAACTAATTGTTCTATGACCGCTTTTTCTACTTCATGGATTCTGGACTCAGGGGCCAGTGCTCAAGTATATTGATTGGATCAGGATCTGGAAAGAAGTAGAAAGCTGGGCCAGGAAGAAGTGTTGATCAAAGTAGGCAGTGGGGAAAGCCTCGCAGCTACTAAGATTGGATCTACTTCTTTGATTTTGAATTCTGCACATTTATTATTTTTTAATAATGTTTTGGTTTTGCCCAAGGGGCTTAAGAACATTATTTTCATTCCTATATTAGTTAAGACTGGTTATACATTCCGTTTTTTTAATTTGAATTGCAAAATTTATTTTGGAAATAAAATAGTTGGCAATGCATCTTTAGTTAATGGTTTGTATTATTAAAATGTCCATAGTTCTTCTGATGTGAATGTTGTAACACATAAACATGGTATACAAGAAGCTAACTTAAGACTCAAGTGGCACCTTAGACTAGGCCATGCCAGAGAGCACAAGATCCACAAAATGGAAAAGGATGGGCTTTTAAGCTCACTAGGGTCGGATCCCTGTCCAACATGTGAATCATGTCTCTTAGGTAAGATGGCTAGATCTCCCTTCACTGGGACTTTTGAAAGAGTTACTCAAGTCTTAGGAATAGGGCATACTGACATTTGCGGACCATTTGGAGAAATGGCTCGTGGAGATTTCTACTACTTCATCACTTTCACAGACGATCATTCAAGATATGGTCTAGTGTATCTGATGAAACAAAAGTCTGAATCGTTTGAAAGGTTTAAAGAATTCAAAGCTTTAGTAGAAAATCAAACTGAGCAAAACATAAAAACTCTACGTTCAGATCTTGGAGGAGAATATATGAGCGTTGAGTTTGATGAGTTTCTTAGGGAACAAAGAATAATGTCACAACTTACACCACCAACAACTTCTCAACTAAATAGAGTAGCTGAGAGTAAGAACCGAACACTATTGGACATGGTTCATTCCATGCTTAGTTACACTAATTTACTCATTTCGTTGTGTGGACATGCGCTCCTTACTGCTGCTTATATATTGAACAGATGTCCCTCTAAATCCATTCCTAATACTCCACATGAGATGTGGAATAATAGGAAACCAAGTCTTAACCACATCAAGATTTGGGAATATCCTGCTTATGTCAAAAAGACTGAAGTGGAGAAATTGGAGACAAGATCCCTGATGGGACATTTCATTGGGTATTCTAAAAATCCATGGGATTCTTCTTTTACCTACATGATGATCAAAGGATCATTGTGGCCCTACAAGCCCACTTCCTTGAGGATGAGTTCATCCTGGAAGGGGGCAAAGGTAGAAAGATTGTTCTAAGAACCAAGGCCTGACCAAACAGTAGCACAACCACCACATAGATCTTGTAGAATACCATATGAACCTGATAGGTATGGGTATCTACTGCAGAGGGAGCTAGAGCTTTACACTGTAGTATAAGAAAGTCATGAAGATGATCCTTGTACCTATGATCAAGAGATGGTGGATGTCAACGCTTCAAGATGGCGAGAAGCAATGGAAACAGAGATGGATTCTATGCAATCGAACCAAGTCTGGACTTTGGTAGATCTTTCTTTAGGTATTAAACCTATAAGATGCAAATGGATCTACAAAAGAAAGATAGGTAACGATGGCAAGGTTGCCACCTTTAAAGTCAGGCTCGTAGCAAAAAGGCTATAGTCAAAGAGAAGGAATTGACTATCAAGAGACCTTTTCACCCGTGGCCATGATAAAGTCCATCCGAATACTGTTATCCATAGTTGCATACTTAGATTGGCAGATGGATGTCAAAACTGCTTTTATAAATGAATCCCTAGAAGAGGACATCTATATGGAATAGCCAAAAGGTTCTGTATTCCAGACCGATATCCATGAAGTATGTAAACTTTAGAGGTCCATATCCGGTCTCAAGCAAGCATCTAAAAGCTAAAATCTTCATTTTATGGTGTAGTAAAGGGATATGGATTCATCAAGAACGATGATGAACCCTGTGTCTATAAGAAGACTAGTGGGAGAAAATCTCGTTCTTAATACTATATATAGATGACATTCTACTTATAGGAAATGACATAGGAATGCTCACCACTGTCAAGAAATGGCTTTCGAGTACATTTTCCATGAAAGACTTGGGAGAAGTAACGTACATTCTAGGAATTCGTATCTATAGGGATAGAACGAATAGAATGATCGGTCTTTCCCAAGACCTTTACTTAGAAAATGCCCTAAAGAGATTTAGGATGGATAACTCTACGAAAGGATTCCTTCCTATGAAGCATGGAGTACACTTGTCTAAATCTATTTGTCCTCAAAATGAGGAAGATAAAAAGGAGATGAGTAATATACCTTATGCTTCTGCAGTAGGTAGCCTGATGTATGCAATGATGTTTACTAGACCTAACTTTGCTTATGCTATAAGCGTGGTGAGTCGATTTCAGGCAAACCCCAGAAAGGAACATTGGATACCTGTGAAAAATATCCTAAAGTATCTTAAAAGAACTATGGATATGATTCTCATCTATGGAAGTGGAGATCTGAAGATAGAAGGTTACACTGATTCAGACTTTCAGTCTGATGTAGATGACCAAAAATCCACTTCAGAGTTTGTTTTCATGCTTAATGGTGGGGCGGTGTCTTGAAAAAGTTCCAAGCAAAGTACAACCGCTAATTCCACCACTAAATCAGAATATGTGGCAGCCTCAAAGGCAGCCGAAGAAGCAGTCTGGATGAAAAAGTTTCTAAGAGAACTTGAAGTGGTTCCTAGCGCAAAGCTCCCGTTGCCACTTTATTGTGATAACAATGGAGCAATAGCGCAAGCCAAGGAACCAAGGTCTCATAACAAATCTAAACACATTGAGAGAAGATTTCACATCATCAGGGAGATCGTTGGCAACTAAGAGATAGCAGTGCAGAAAATAGCCTCAGTTGACAATGTAGCTGACCCGTTCAACAAACCACTACCTCAGGCTGTTCTAGACCGACACCTGGAAAGGATGGGTATAAGATACCACATTGAGTGGCAATGAGTGCAAGTGAGAGATTGTTAGGATTATGCCCTCAGATGCCATAGAGGATAGAATGACAGGGCACCTTTCTTATAATGAACTTATTTATTATTTATAATAAAAGAAATTGTTTAGTTTTCACTTAAATCTATCTGCATCTCTAAATAGTGTAAAACAATTTGTCCATGTTTTTTGGTGGTCCCAAGTGGCATACGAAAGGGTCTAGAAGGGGGGGGGGGTTGAATAGACCCTGAAGTCTTTTTCGACTTCAAAAATTTCGTATCACTTTAAAAGTTTGAACGCTTGGATAACTAAGCGCTTGGGTCAGACGATTCAGGAAAGTTAACTTAGACTTAGTGATTTTAGCAGTTTACCAAAGTAGGGCAACGCTTAGATCGCTTAATCAGGGTTAGCACAGTGGAAATGAGTTTTAGCGTTCTTTTAGTTAATTTAATCGCTTTGCACTTTAACTTCTCTCTTTCAAAGATAAATGATGTAATAATAATAATAAGACAATAAAGATAAATGACATAAAATATGTAAGGTTCACTGGGTGGTGTAATCTCAGCTACGTCCTTCTTCTCCTTTTTCACTCGGAGGAATTTAATAGATTAATTTTCAAAGAATCACACAAAATCTTCTACAAGATAGTTAAGGGTGAAATTGATCTTGGGCTCCTTGATCACACAGACTTCAGCACCAATGAAGATCGTCTTCTTCAAGCTTCTATCACTCAGAAATACTGCCTGAAAGGGTTCAACAACTTTTCTCACTCAGATGAAAGGTTGAGGTTTGTCACTAGGGTTTTGTTTGTTTTTGAAAAGATCAAACAACTTGGAATATCTCAGTTGAAATTTGGGTTTCTTCTTTGGAAGATGTTTGAGATATTTGTGACTGTCTAAAATGTAGATAAAAAGCTTGAAAGATTTGGCTATGGAGTTTCTAAGCTTTTTCCCAGAAAATGTACGTAAGATTTTTGGCAATAATTTCTCTTCTCTTTTTCGTACGTATCTTATGTGTTTTTAGGGTTTGCTGGGGTAAGATATTTATAGGCAATTTCTTGGGATCTGTCCGTTGGACACATGTAGGAGCGTGCCTTTCACGCAGCACGTGAGTTTACCTAAAGTCTGACATTCCTGAAAATTCGCTGAAGGCGATTGGACGGGAGCAGCTGAAACTCTGAAATTTCTGACAGTCTGGTCAAAAGGTGGCTTGTCCACAAGTCACATTAGGTTATCACATTTAATGCTCTTATCAAGCATTTAATGCAATTTGAATTTATTTCCCGTTGGAAATAAATGTCCGTTGAATGATTGCATTTAAGTCCTTCATGACTTGAGGATTTATTTCAGGTGAATTTAACATAAGTCGCTTGAGAGATTTTGAGCGCTTGATCCATAAATCCTGAAATGAGGTCTTTTAGCGTTTGACAGACGCTAAGAAGAAAATCTTTATCTCTAGTTGACTTCAGACGCTGGTCTTCAACTTCTTCTCTAATAGACTCACCTAGAATTCTACTAGCGATTCAGTCACTAAGACTTAGTCTAAATTCTATAAAGATAAAAATTACAAGCCTAAAAAATAAATTACAACTTTCAAATGCTTATACATCAATCTATGAAAAACGGAAACTTACATTGTATTTTTGGGGTCTAACATTAAATCCTATCTTGTCATCATCAAAACATCTAACATGAAATTTCCTAACAATTTCCCCCCTTTTTGATGATGTCAAGACTTTTAACTCTTATAACTCTTTTATATTTTTAAGTGTTACTTTAAAAAAGAAAAGGCCCAAAGGAATATAAGTTAGCGTTTGAAAAGTTAGTAAAGTTAGCTAAAGTTAGATTAGCTTCAACAAAATGTTTCAGCGTTAAAACATTCATTTATTGAAAGAATTAAAGCATTACACTAAAAGAATATCATAAAAGGAATCCAGTCATTTTTTCTATCACTTCGCTCTTTCTTCGCCTTGTAGAACTTCTAACGCTAAGTCCTTCAAGGGTCGATCGATGTCAATCATCGTTGTATGTTGAATTTCATCATAATCATGCCTACGAAGTCTGGCGCTTTCATTTAGCTCTAACAACCTTTCTGTCCATTCCCTTGGTGGAATACCAAGTTCACGAATTAAATCATGATAGATATCTCTTTGTCGATCATTTGACGGTCTCCAATTGTAGCGGTCCGGCATATGCAGGAAATCCCATACTTTCTAAGAACTCGGGGTCCAACTCTGGAAGCGCGTACTTTCCGAGATAATACCTTGGCTTTCTTTTCTTGGATAGCATTTTCTTAATGCTTACTAATTCTTCGAACATTGAACGCCAATGTTTATTATCTGTCTTGGAAATCGCTTTGGACTTTTCCTTATCTTCCCCCTTCTTGACATTATCAAGAGAGGTCTTGAGTTCAGCGACATCTCGGCACAAGAGTCTAACTTCTTCGACGAGAAGAGCAACTTGTTGAGCGATACTCTGAGCGGCGGTTGAATTCAGATGAGAGCTCAGCGATAAGAGGTGATATGCTCTTCATGATAGAAATATTGCTTTCATCTGCAGCGTTTCCAATGTCACGACTCCGCGTATCCGACACTATGCGGATATGCCTATCAGCAGCCTCAAAGATCTTGGAGCAGGAACCCTCAATGTTGGTAAGCGAGTTCCGGACTGCCTGTCTGAAGTCTCTGGCTTCTGAATCACTCTCGGAATCTGAATCAGAAGAAGGACGCTCTAGGATGGGAGAAGTCCGTAAGAACTTGAAAATGCAGCCTTACCTTTGGATTTATCTCTGATAAAAGGTTCTTCAGGCTCTTGAGCAATTTCAGCGTGCACTTCTTCAATCGCTTGATCCATGATAGGATCTGCAATCGCTGGGGGCTCAACTACCGGGGCGCTAGAAGAATCTGGCAAAGAAGCCTTAGAATGTTGAGTGACTTCCGCAGTAAGAGCAATGTCTTCTTCTATAATTTGGATAGGGGGAGAAGGTTCTCTAATACCAATGACCCAGAGGGGGCTAAGGGCTTCCATCACATGCCTGGGACTGATCATGCTAGATTGCGGGATAAAGAATATAGCATCTTCGCGCTCTTTGGTACTTAGTGCAAGTTGCACACCTTCCGGTAAAGCAATCCCTGAAGTATAACAGTTGAAGAAGTCCAAAATCAAAGGCATGAGCGCTTGAGCTGCTTCTTGGTCCACTGGCCTAATCAGCGAGATCATCTTGGCCACTTGAATATTTGATTCACTAAAGAGCACAGGGTGAAGAGTATATCCTCTGAAATTGTAACACCCGGAATAGTTATTGAAACTGATGTCCAGCGCTTGGGCATTTTCAAACACTGCTCTCATTTCTCTGTGGAACTCAGCGAACTCACCGTGTTCATTCGAAACATCCACACGAATCTGACTCTAGCCTGGAAGAAGTGGTCTTTTACTTGATGAAGCGTCTTCATTTAGGTCAGGAAAGACTCGTTGAACAAACCCTGCATGAGGATGCAAAACGTAGCGTCCGCCTTGGCTGTATAAGGCAAGTTGCTGGCGAATGTAGCTTTCGATTTGTTGTCTATATCGTGGCAAAGTGCTAACATTCCCTGCAATAATCTGACGTTGTTGAATCAAAAAGGTTGCATAACCTCGGCGTCTGTACTCTATCCCGAATTCGAACAAAAAGGCATATCTGATCAGTTCTTCAATGGTGTAAAAGTGAAGAATAAATTCCTCAGCCCACCTGGCTGTATTCATCATCCAACGTTTTCCAAGTTTGTCCGCTTTCTTTTGCTCTTTATTAGGGGCAAGGAACTTCTCAAAACGTTCCGTCTCTTCATCATAGTCGTCAGCCCATAATCTGGCTAGATATTCACGAGCCTCATCTTCTATCCAGGAGTTGACCGGATTTGGGCGCTCCGCAACAAGCGGTCCTTTACCTTTCCATAACTTAAGTGGATTAGGAGAGAGCGTTCTGGGGAGACTTGACAACGGAGGGGAGAGCCGAATAGCCTATCTTGTTGAGATCTTCCTCATCTGGATTTTTGTTCCAATCACCCATGTGAGGGTTCTAGAAAACAATCTTGCTTTGGCACAGAGGATAAAAGGACTCGTCCGAGCGACCGTTTAAATTGAAACGCTGAAGATCAAAATCAGCTCTGTTGAAAACTGGACGACGAATATACTCAAAGCGTGATTGAAGACGCTCCAAGTTATATAGTCCTAGATTGGCAATATGCTCGAAAATTTCAAACTTGAGAGAGTTGGACATATCGCGCCGATAGAGAGTTGTTTGAAATTGTATTTCCAACTCGGCAAGCGTTTGAGTGTCTCGTTCTCTGGCGGCATAATAGAATTCAACATCTGGGGTATATCCGCGCGGGAAGAAATCGATGACACGAGGAGGAGGTCCTGTTGGCGTGGGAACAATGGCAATTGCTTCTGTTGGGATGGGGGCCACTTCTATCGACCGCTCAGCGTTTAAAGTTGCTTCACTGGCTGATGATGGTTCAGCGTCAGGAAGCGCTTGAGATGCTTCATTAGCGATATCCACAACAGTTGCCATATCCACATCTACTTCAACTGGAATCTCGGAGAGTGGAGGGGCATCAGCGATTGGTGCATTTTGAGATACATCTTGAGATGCATCTTGAGCTGATACATGTAAGCGATTGAGAAAAGCAAGCAAAATTTCCACTAAGTAGAAATTTAGAAAAGAAAAGACTAAATCGCTTACCCTGAGGAATTCCATCGACTATTTCAGTCGCTTGATCTGTTTCTTGGACAGGTTCCTCAGGCTCTTGGACTACTTCTTCTGGATCTAAGTCGAGAAAAGAAGTTATAGGATCAGCACGAATGGGAATATCTAATTCTTCAAGAGTGTTAAGAACATATTGAATATCTGCTTCACATTGCGCTGAAAGAGTTTTTTATCCTAGCGTTAGAAACTTAGAGACTAACGAGGAAAGGATAGACTAATTTGCTTAGCAAATACTTACCCTGGACACTAGAAAGCTTCTCAGATTCAGTAGCGGCTTGAGGATCTGAGCTGATTTCGGGAACAGCGTCAGAGGAAGAAACGCTTACTGACTCTCTAAGCGTTGGTTTCGCTGAAGCGCTAGAGGATGCTGCGGGAGTAGAAAGAGGAGTACGTCTTCGTGCAAGCGGTACTTCTTCTACTACTACTTCCTCTTCCTCGGGAACGGAAAAGATAAACGCTGGAGGAGGCAATGGAGATTTAGGAGAGGGAGAAGGAGAAGGAATCGTTTGCTTCTTTTTGGGCTCCGGCTTCTTCTTCTTGGGTTCACGCTTCTGTTTCTTTGTTGGCTTGGATGGCTCAGCGACTTTGAGAACTATCTTTCTCTTAGGTCTCTTGACCACCACTTCTTCTTCGGACGAAGAGGATGATGATGAAGAGGAAGACACTTGATCTTCATCATCACTACGAACAACTCCTAAAGCACGAAGTCGCTCACGCTCTTCTTTGGCTTTTGCAGCTCACTGATCATTTTCTTTCCGTAGAATTTTTTCGCTGGAATCTTTTTGCCAAAAGATTTTGCATAACCGCAAGCGCTAAGAATACAACTTAACACAATCCCATAAGGCTTGGGATTCACCGACTTGGACATCGCTGCCTTGAAGTGATTAAAAACGTAGAGAGACCAATTTACCTTTAATTTGGTCAGAATGACCACCATCATTTTATATTGGATATTCGTGACTTTATCGAATGACCCTTTTCTGCATTCGATCATCTTTGAGCATATATCCGCACGAATGACATATTCGCCTTTCATGTCGTTCTTCTTGAAGTTTGGCGCATAAGCAGCTTCGACTTCATCTTTCTTAACCAATTCCCAGACTTTTGTAGCATCTCCGAGAGTGACGTGTTCCACCTCAGTGCCATCATTGGGTAGAACCAACAATGAAGAAATCAAGGAAGGGGTGAGAACAAAAGTCTCTTTAGCAAAAGGGAAGACGCAGGATATGGAATTTTTGTCTTCAGAAATCTGGGCATTGTTGAAAAAGTAGAGAGATTCGTCTTCAAAGTAGTTGAAAATAATAGTGATCATTTCTCTCAAACCAGATTCTTGAACGAGTGGAAGAACCGTTCGAAGAGGAAAGTTCTGGTTATCAAATAGGTAGTCCCAGTTAACCAGAAATCCGGCGTTAACCGTGATTGGTTTTTCAGCACGGGAAGTTTTTTCGGTAGCAGACTTGGATGATTTGGAAGATTTTGAAACTTTGGGTGCCATTGCTGAAAGTTTGAAGCTTTTGAAAGAAAGAGAGAAGTTTTTGCCTTGAGAGAGATGAAGATTTTACAGCAGAGAGAATTTTTGGAAGTGGTAAAGTCTGACTGTAAAAGCTTTGTAGAATATATATAGAGGCAAAAATAACTCTTCAATTGCTTAGATGACTGCCACGTGTGACATCATTGAACTTTGAAAAATTGAAATATTTGAATCTGAGCCGTTTATGCATAAGTACGGATGTCAAAAGGTGCGGTAAAATAGGTTAACTGTTAAAATAGAGTGTTTTTGGAATCCGCAGTTACCCTCTTAATTGAAAGACGTTTGAAAATTTTTGAAATTTTCAGCGTGAAATACACGCGCCTGATAGTACACTGACACGTACTCAGACTTGTGCAGTCACTGAACCGCCTAGGTTTAGATAGGAATCATAACCGTCAGTTTGATTTGATAGGCACGTGTGGGTAGTTATCAAATCTAGTCTTTTGGACTTATCCACACGTTACCTTTAGCGATAAAAACTATGCATGATTTTTAAAATAATTTTCTTAGCGTTAACGTGGGAATCTCTTTAACGCTTAAGACTTTTGGAGAACAAAATTTAATTTTGTAAAGTTTGAGATAAAGTCAATCGCTTGAATTTATAAATGACATTTTTATTTAGAGATTGACTTTGTTATGCATAAAGATAAGCGCTAGTGATCAGTGCATATATTTTTTAAATCATTTTTGATCACAGTCGCTTATAAATTGTTATAAGTACAATTTTAAAGTTCCCCCTAAAATTGATGAATTATTTCAGATTTTTGTCAAAACGCTTTAGACATAAACATAAGGTGGATTCCCCCTAAATGGTATGTCTATTAAGATATGATGCTTTTATGATTTAAGCGTTTAGATCAATCATACCTAATTCACTTCTGAAAGTGAGAAAGCGTTGTTCGTTGAGCGCTTTGGTGAAGATATCTGCCAATTGTTTGTCAGTTCCAATGAAGTGCATGGAGATATCTTTCTTTTGAACATGGTCACGCAAGAAATGGTATCTAATGTCAATGTGTTTGGTTCTAGAATGAAGGACAGGATTTTGGGTCATAGCTAAAGCGCTTTGGTTATCACAATGGATTGGGGCAGGACTTAGGATTGTTCCATAATCTCTAAGTTGTTGCCTCATCAAAAGGATTTGTGCACAACAGCTCCCAGCGGCTACATATTCTGCTTCAGCGGTAGAAGTCGCTGTGGATTGTTGTTTCTTACTATGCCACGAAACTAGTCTATCACCTAGAAATTGACATGTACCACTAGTACTTTTTCTATCTATTATGCATCCTGCAAAATCTGCGTCTGAATAACCAATTAGTTCAAAAGGAGAGTCTCGTGGATGCCATAAGCCCACACTTTGTGTGCCTTTTAGGTATTTAAGGATTCTCTTGGCAGCATTTAAGTGTGATTCTCTAGGATCAGCTTGAAAGCGTGCACACATGCATACCGAAAACATAATATCCGGTCTACTAGCGGTAAGATAAAGAAGTGATCCAATGATACCTCTATAGTTAGTGATATTAATTTTCTTCCCACTTTCATCTTTATCTAACTTAAGCGTTTGGCTCATTGGAATTTTTGAAGATGATGCATTTTCCATACCAAATTTCTTAATCATATCTTTTGTATATTTAACTTGGTTTATAAATATTCCATTAGGGAGTTGTTTAACTTATAATCCTAAGAAGAAAGTTAATTCACCCATCATGCTCATTTCAAATTGATCTTGCATCATTTTCAAAAAAATTTCACACAATCGCTTATTTGTAGAACCAAATATAATATCATCAACATAAATTTGGACTAAGAGAATATCTTCATTATGGGTAATTTTAAATAACGTTGTATCAACGCTGCCTTTTGAAAAGCCTTTACCAATAAGGAAGATAGAGAGAGTGTCATACCACGCTCTTGGTGCTTGTTTAAGGCCATAGAGTGCCTTATCCAGTTTGTAGACTATACTTTTGCCATGGTTGTTGATGAATCCTGGAGGTTGCTCCACATAGACTTCTTCTTGGAGTTTACCATTCAAGAATGCACTCTTCACGTCCATTTGGTACACCGTGAATTTGTTGAATGCGGCAAACGCTAGGAACATCCTAATTGCTTCAAGACTGGCTACTGGGGCGTATGTCTCATCAAAATCAATACCCTCCTCTTGACAATAACCCTGAGCGACTAATCTAGCTTTGTTTCTTATAACAATGCCATCTTCGTCCATTTTGTTCCTAAAAACCCATCTAGTCCCAATAACTCCTTGATGAGTTGGCCTTGGTACTAGCGTTCAAATCTTATTTCTCTCAAATTGGTTAAGCTCTTCTTGCATCGCTTCTACCCAACTTGAATCACTGAGCGCTTCATCCACTTTCTTTGGTTCCATTTGAGATGGAAAACATGCGAACATGGCCTCATTAATTGTAGCTGACCTAGTTCTAACAGATGTTTCCATATCTCCAATTACTAGCTCTGGTGGATGGTCTCTAAGACATTTACGGTCTGGTTGGAAAGGGTTGAGAGACTCTTGGTTATCAATCGCTTGATCCATATTTGTCTCTTGCGCAGTCGCTTCATCATTCACAGTTCCAATTTGCTCTTGATGATCATTCTCTTCATGATCATCAACGATTCTGACTTTATCATCATTTGTAACCTCACGAGTAACCTTAGGAATAGGCACAAAGATCTCATCATCCTCATTACCACTATTATCATCAAGATTAATTTGTGACGCTTGTTGGGCAAGATCTTCAATTCCTACATCATCAGGATTAACCTTACTCGGTTCTTGGTTAGCATCATCAAACACAACATGAATGGATTCTTCAACCTTCGATTTGATCTTATTTAGGATGCGAAAACTCTTTCCATTCTTGGCATAGCCTAGAAAGATTACTTCATCCGCTTTAGGATCAAAAGTCTTTAGGCTGTGGGATCCATTATTATGAATGAAACATTTTGAACCAAATACATGAAAATATGAAACGTTAGGCTTACGTCCCTTCCACAACTCATATGGAGTCTTCTCATGTTGTTTGTTGATCATACATCGGTTCTGAGTGTAGCAAGCGGTGTTGATGGCTTCGGCCCAAAACCTTTGAGGCAGCTTAGACTCTGCAAGCATCGGCCTAGCGGCTTCTTTAAGCATTCTGTTCCGTCGCTCAGCAACTTCATTTTGTTGAGGTGTTCTAGGAGCAGAATACTCATGAAGTATTCCAAAATCTGTACAAAACTTCTCAACAAATTGGTTAGTAAATTCAGTTCCTCTATCGCTTCTAATTCTCGTCACCTTTAGATCTTTTGAGTTTTGCAGTTGACGGATTAGCGCTATGAGCTTGACACTAGTTTCATCTTTGGTCGCTAGAAATTCTACCCATGTATAGCGAGAGAAATCATCAACTATTACTAGAGAGTACTTTTTACCACTAACACTCATGATTTGAATAGGACCAAACAAATCTAGATGCAATAGTTCAAGGACTCTAGAAGTAAATAGACATGGTTTCTTCTTGAAAGATGATTTAACTTGTTTAGCCATTTGACATGCATCACATAAGCGATTCTTTTGAAAGGAACCCTTAGGTAATCCCTCTACTAGATTTAGTGATATTAACTGAGAGATTGCCTTAAAGTTGAGGTGATTCATTTTTCTATGCCATAACCAACCCAATTCATTTTGACTTTTAGCAACAAAGCATGTGGGGTTGTTATCAAATGTAGAATCCCAATCTACTAAATACACATTATTTGTTCTTTTTCCTCTTAGTTTAGTAGACTTAGTCTTAGCGTCGTTGACATAACAGAAGTCGCTTGAAAATTTAACATCAAAGCCTTTATCACAAAATTGACTAATGCTCAACAAATTATGCTTAAGACCCTCAACATAATATACATCACTAATCATGATGTTCCCCCTATGCATAATACCTATACCTTTGGTTTTACCTTTAGAGTTATCACCAAATATAACTTGAGGACCATTGGTAGCTCGATGGTTGACTAGGAGATCTTTTGTTCCAATCATGTGCCTTGATGACCCGCAATCGAAATACCAAACTGAAGTATCGGCGCTGGCTCTAGGTACCTGCATTAAGGATAGTTCTAATTCTTCTTAGGTACCCATGTTTTCTTGGGTCCTTCAATGTTAGTAACAATAATGTTAGGCTGAATTAAAACTTTAGGAACCCATATTTGCCTAGTCTTCATTGTAGGAATACTGGCCTTTTTGGGTTTCACATAGTGTTGTGTGTGCTTTTTGTTCACCTTCTTTTGGGTGTGCTTTATGGGTGTATAGTAATATCCTCGATTATTGTAGTAATCATAGTCATAATCATAATCATCATAGTATTGATAATATGATCTTGACTGCCTTGGATATTGACGTTGGTCACTACTACAAAAATGACCTATGACAGCGGTTTTTTTGGGCCTATGGCAGCGGTTTTAACCGCTGTCATAGGTACCGCTATTATAGGGGTGGACCTATGACAGCGGTTACAAAACCGCTGTAATAAGTCTACCTATGACAGCGGTTCCCTGAACACCGCTGTGAAAAAACCAAAAAAATAAAAATAAATAACGGACCTGTGGCAGCGGTTCTCCCAAAACCGCTGCCACAGGAGGACCTGTGGCAGCGGTTCTGGGAAAACCGCTGCCACAATTCTCACCTGTGGCAGCGGTTCTTCGAGAACCGCTGCCACAGGTGAGAACTGTGGCAGCGTTTCTTCAGAACCGCTGTCTTTTTTTCTGTTTTTTTTTATTATTTATTGCGCTGTCATGATAGTGCCTGTACAATAATATGCAATGATCCAATCAACAAATTTCAACTAACAACAAAACATATTCAACATAAACCAACATCACCCCAAACTTCAATATTACCATCTTTTTCCTCCAACAATAAAATATTATAATCTCCAACAAAATGTACAATTAACTAATTAAGTTACTAATGACCTTACGAAATACAATAAATCAAATCTCAATTTATAACAAGTCACAATGTACAAAAACTAAATTACCTAATTTCTAAGGAGCTGCTAAGAAAATGTAACGTGCAACTTCGCAGAGTACTTCATCAATTAGCTCATCAGTATAGAAGGATTGACAATCCTTAAAGTACTGCAAGATATATGTATATATATAGAGATTAATTGCAAAGTGAAATAACATTTCAATTACCTACCAATTAAGGTTTAATAATTTCAAAAGTAATAGAATTAAGTATATATATATATAAGGATTATGTATACCGCTGTTGGGATTATAGATAGTCCGTGGCTAATAATCTCTTTCATGAATCTCATAACGAAATAGCCACAATCCACCTCGTTGGTCTGCCGGGGGCACTACAAAAGCAATCAAACTTACGTTGTATTAGAAGACGAACTTCTATACGAATATATAATCTCATGAACCTAGAAAACGCTAACCTTTATAGTAAACCATTTACAGTCCGAGTTTTTGGATTTGTTGGATTGGTTGTTGCAGTTTGCACGAAATATGTGCACAGCTCTATAAAAAAATATAAAAAACAAGAAAATATGTTAAAAACAAGAAATTATGTGAAATAAATACAATTTAAAAAAATATTAAATATAATGGATACATTGATTGAATGAAAAACTTACTGATTGAATTTTAGTATCATATCATCTCGGTATTGCGGCTCACCATGCACAGAATCCAGATAGTAAACAATCTCTTTAAATGGATTAATTGCAAGCAACAACCAATGACCCCTACAAAGCATTCAAAAGATAAGTTGAAAATTTGTTTTGCGTAGCTAGTTTTACAAATTAAAGTCGAGTCTTTAGTAGCTCACCCGGTGTTGTAAGGTGCAAGAAATAACTTATTTTGTTGTGTACTCTGCATCATAGCACGTGCTATGTACTGCACTTGTTGAACTGACGGGTCTGTTTGAGCAGCTATGGAATGTGGGCTATGGAACCCGAAACTTGCTTCTTTTCCTTCGGGGATCACGTAGTTAAACCACAAACACCTAAATTGAGCATAAAAAATGAATTTCGAGTGACGAAAATAATCGTAGTTTAGATGTAATAAAATAATTAAAAACTTACTTTATGTACGCTGTAATGATAGAGGCTCCTATTTCTTTTCTACACAGAAGGTGATAGATCTCCTCTTTCCCAATGAACTCTGGAAATGAAAGATTCATTATGGCTTCGTCCATATATATATTGATCAGGGCACCAATCTTCATCATCTTCGTGTACTTTCCCAGAAATACAAGGTCATTAGGAAGTCCATCTAGTTGAAGATCTGCACATATGTCTACTTCACCTGTAGGCTCGGCCACTTGAGATTTTCCTTTGACAGCTGACCGCTTCGACGTCCCTGACTTATGGTTTCCAGATGATTTGGACTGTTTAAGCAAGAAAATAAAATATAAATGTTACACACCAAAGTATATTTAGTAACCTCAAACAAATTGTTATAATTTATTAATGACTAGCTATTAATTACATACCGGTGCAGCAGTGACAATGACAAGACTCGCTGGCCAAGCAACAAAGGTACCCAGAGCATGAGAAATGGAGAATATTTCATCATTGAGAGGGACGGGCAGGAGTGTATTAGCCTCAACTGCAGTGTCAATGCGCACTTTCACATTGTTGGTGGCTAATTGACAGTTGTGAAGTGTTCTATCAGTCTCTGATCGATTGTATAGATGTCCTTTAGCCACCACACGATATGATGGAGATGAAAGTGCTAATTGACATGGAGTGATACCCTACACACACGTATATATATATATATACAACATTATATTAGAAAGTTTTGTATGATTTACAGAAAATAGAGAGTCGCAAGTTGTATGATTAATAAACAAGTTCAAATTTTTACCTCAGGAAGCATCTTATAACCTGGTTCTGGGCTGCTATCTTTCAAAGAAATGACGTCATCTTCATGTGGCTGACGCGAGTTAGGGGCTTCCAAAACATCAATTCGTTGTTGCATGGCAACCATAGTTTCGGAGAGGTTTTTCACTATGTTTCTCAAGTTTTCCATCTCCTTTTCTGAAGCAGGCTTTGGATCCTTAAAATAGTCTCTTTGTGAGACCCCAAAGCCAACACCCCTAACGCGACCCGGATGCTCTTTCCTTTTAATAGCTTTAGCCAATAGGTCATCTCGACTCGTGTAAGTTCCACTATGGCTAGTGCTCTCTTGTGAAATGCTCTCCTGTAATGATATATTTTTAAAAATTAAAAAAAATAGTGAACCTTGTGCTTTTAATAGTATTTCAATAAAACAATTAATAGAGCTAAAATTGCCAATAACTCACCATTTCATTCACCACTCTTCTAACATTTTCGTTATCAATTTGATTTGTCGGATCGGAACGCGAAACCCTCCACACGAGTGCTCGTGTCACATCTGTACAATCGGATCCCGCATCCCTTCTTTTATTTATCTATATTTTCATTAAAAAATATATGTATGCATTAACATAGAATTATTATTAAAAAAATTGTAAGGATTCACTGCTAAATGAACTACATACCTCCATTTGCTCCACAACAGCATCTCCAAAACTCCTTTTCCGGTAAGGATATTCAGGGTTCTTTGCTCTTTCCTGATTGTCCATGCTTATTTTCTGTTTATTACATTATCAAATTATTAGCTAAATATAAATGCAATAACCAACAAATGAAACTGTAAATTAAAATGACTAGCTACCTGCCAAGGTTCACCTAAGCGAACCTCTAAAAATGCCGCCCAATCGGCTTGGGATATCTCATATTGTGGAGGTGGGTTGACATTAACGTTTCCATCATCATCTCGCACATACTTTCTGCTTATGTAGCTCCTGAAGTTACGTGCTAGCCTCCCAGCTTCTGCTAGTACGTACTTTTGTCGACTTTCGTCAATATCAAACGCCAACTACAAAAAACAAACAATAAAGTATATATAAAATTATAATTTAGAGAATATGATAATACATTAACACTTACTAATAAGATAATATCCAAATTACCTTCATCTCATCCCAAATGTTTTTTTTTGTTGCTGACGGGACTTTGCGCCAAGTACTCATGGCAATCGACACCTTCTGCCGAACCTGCACGCCTATATACCCAACAAATATTGATTTGTTGGGGTTAATTGGCTGACCTTTGTCATTCCAGCCGACAGGTAGCCTTATGCCTTTACTTCTGGCATTGACAACTTTTTTCATAGCAGAGACACCTCTCCGTATGTCCTTCTCATGACCGCTATCTGATCCATATACATCATCGTCGGGAAAACTACCATCAGAATTTGAAGCCATCGACCTACAAAAGACAAATAATACAGAAGTTAGATTCATATAAATTTGGCTGATTCATTTGGCAATAATAATTTTCAAATAGACGTAATAAATACAGAAGTTATCTTCATATAAATTTGGCAGATTCATTTGGAAATAATAATTTTCAAATAGACGTAATAAATACAGAAGTTATCTTCATATAAATTTGGCAGATTCATTTGGCAATAATAATTTTCAAATAGACGTAATAAATACAGAAGTTATCTTCATATAAATTTGGCAGATTCATTTGGCAATAATAAATTTCAAATAGAAGTAATAAAACACAAAATAAACAAAATTATCCTAAACCACAAAATAAACAAAATTTAATCCTCAATTAAACATAATTAACCCCCAGCTAAACCAAATTAACCTTAAAATCAATCAACCCCTATTTCCCTTAAATTTTCCACAAAAATTGGCAAATCTCAAGAATATAAATTTTCTAGCAACTAAGTATAAATATTGAAAGAAGTCTATCATACAATTATGAAATAAATTCAAATACCTTTCATCGTTTTCTTTTTGTCGTTGGCTTAGCAGTCTTTTGCTTCCCATCGGTACGACCATTTTTTTTAGTACGGCGACGAACTGACGGATTAATCCATATCCCCTCTTGGTGATCTTGACGCATATACAATTCATTATCACTTATATCCAAGTCATCGTCACTATCAATTGATTGTGAATCACCTAATGAGATAGGGTTTTCTCCATCATCTTCACTTTCTTCATAATCACCTTCAATACATGTATTTTTGTTTGCCGATAAAACAATGGACCACCTCTTATCAATAGGATCGGTAACAAAAAATACTTGTTTAGCTTGTGACGCTAAAATGAAAGGTTCATCTTTGTATCCCACCCTTTCAAGGTCTACTCGAGTGAAGCCTATTTCACTATTATCGACACCATGTTTATTGTCAACCCACCTACACCCAAATACAGGCACCCGAAACCAACTATAATCAAGCTCCCATATACGTTCAATCACCCCGTAATATGATAAATCGGCATAGATAGGATTATTATCTTTCGCACTTGAGATATGCATTGCTTGAGCTACAAGACTCACACCACTATTCTGCATTGTACTTCGTTCGTCTTGGTCTTTTGTATAGAATGTGCGACCATTTATACGATAACCTGAATAACAAAATACTAGTCTGTCCGGACCCATCGACAGCCGTGTCAATTTATCTGAAACTGAAAGCTGTGGATTCTCTTTCTGTTTTTCTTCAAAATGCTTTCGGAACCAATCGATGAAACTCTTATTATGCTCTCTTGAAATCCAACTCTCATTTTTAATTGGATTGAATCTCCTAAGTTGGTTCTTATGCTCTTCAACATATGGGTCAACATCATCGGTGTTGTGGAGCACATATAGGTGTGCCTGATCCCTTTGTGTAATATGAACACTAACTAATTGTTTTCCCATTAATCCGACTCCTTCTGTTCCCCCTCCCACAACATGAGACTTTGGGAGCTCTGCAACATTAGAATCTGTCAGATACTCTGTGCAAAATGTAATGGCTTCATCAACTATGTACCGTTCAACAATGCAACCTTCCGGTCGACTACGATTTTTCACGTAGCCTTTCAATACCTTCATATAACACTCAGCCGGATACATAGATCTCATAAAAGCCGGTCCACATAGTTGAGTCTCTCTAACCAAGTGAATGGGTAGATGAGTCATTATATCAAAAAAAGCAGGTGGAAAATACATTTCAAGCTCACACAAAGTGATGACAATTTGTTTTTGAAGTGCAGGAAATTGCTCAGGATCAAACACCTTGCTCCACATTGCTTTGAAGAAGAAACACAATTTAGTTATCGTGTCTCTCACCTTTTTTGGCAAAATGGCCCGTATAGCAATTGGTAGCAAATGATCAATGATTACATGACAATCGTGAGTCTTCAAGTGTTTTAGCTTCAAATCCTTCATTGATACAAGACTGCTAATGTTTGAAGAATACCCTTCTGGAACTTTCACTCCATTAAGAAACTCACATAATGCAATTTTTTCTTTCCTGGCTAGAGTGTGAGCTGCTGGAGGCAAATAAGTACGTTTCCCCTTATTTGTTGGTGTCAATTTTCCTCTTATCTTCATTTCAACCAAGTCTAACCGTGCCTTTACGCCATCTTTTGTCTTTCCGGGCACATTTAGAAGTGTTCCAATGACGCTATCAAATACATTTTTCTCAATATGCATTATATCGAGAAAATGTCTAACATGTAAAGACGTCCAATACGGCAACTCAAAGAAAATTGACTTTTTTTTCCACCCAGTTTTTGCAAGGCCACATGCAAAAGTCTTTCCAAATTTAACCTCCAAGTCTCTTACATTTTCAAACACTTCTTCACCAGTTAAGCACTTAGGAGCTCGACCCTCTTCTATATTCCCATTGAAAGCTTTCTTCCACCGACGATATCGATGGTTCCGATTTAGCCATCTCCGATGCTCTTGGAATGCATATTTCTGGGAGTGTGTCAATCGATATTGATCTGTACTCTTGACACATATGGGGCATCCACATTGGCCATGTACACCATATCCCTCGAGGTTTGCTCTTGCCGGAAAATCATTGATTGTTCCAAATAACATGAGTCTGAGATTAAAATTTTCTTCTCTCAACCCGTCATATACTTGAACACCGGTGTCCCACAACACCTTCAAATCCTCAATTAAAGGGGTCAAGTAGACATCTATATCATTTCCAGGTTGTTTCGGCCCAGAAATGAGTATAGGCATCATTATATGCTCTCGCTTCATGCATCGCGATGGGGGAAGGTTGTAGATCATCAAAATCACCGGCCATGTACTATGTGAGCTACTTTGCAAGCCATGAGGGTTCATGCCATCTGTAGCCAATACAAGGCGCAGGTTTCTTGATTCTTCATCAAATTCAGGGAAATCATCATCAATCTTTTTCCATTGAGGAGAATCTGAGGGATGTCGAATCTTGTCATCTTCAATCCTTTCTTCAAGCCTTCTATCAGCATGCCATGTCAAGTCCTTGGCTAACTCTTTACTACTGTACATGCGTTTAAATCGTGGTATTATAGGCAAATACCACATGGTTTTGACAGGCGTAGATCCATTCTTCTTGTACCGTGAGGCGCCACATTTTGGACAGGCCTTCAATGATGCATAGTCAATTCTAAATAATACGCAATCATTGAGACAGCATGTATCCTCTCATATCCCATGCCAATTGAGGTTAACATCCGTTTAGCCTCATAAGTACGATTAGGTAACACATTATCCTCAGGTAGCATGCTTTTTAATAAACCAAGCAAGTCTGTGAAACTCTTATCACTCCACCCATTGTTGGCTTTTAACTTGTATAGGTTAAGAACTGTTTTCAATCTCGTGAATTTACTACCACTATACAGTGGTGTCTTTGAATCACTTGTCAAATTGTCAAACATTTTAGGACAATTTCGCAAATCCTCCTCAATCACATTTGTCATCTCCTCCAAACGATCAGGCTCATAATCATTCATGTTGAAATCGTGTGATGGATATGATGTACCACCCAAATCATCCAACGGGACACTGCTTTCACCGTGTCTTGTCCAACGTTTGTAGCTTTTATCAATTCCATTACACACCAAATGATCTTCCAACTCACGTGGACTAATTCTCTTTCCAAAACAACAACGTAAACACGGGCAAGTGATCCTAGTTCGATCTGGTGCATGGTCAACCGCAAACTTTATGAACTCTTTCACACCTTTCTCATACTGTTCCGACATACGATCTGCTAAAATCCAACTTCGATCCATTTTGATTCTGAATTAATCAAATTAAACAATTTTATCATCAGTTGATAGTTAAATTAATTAAATAATTTTTATTTTAATTTATTTCCCATTATTCTAGAAAAAATTCAGCAGAGTAACAACGCAAAAATTACTACCAAGTTCTCGACTTAATCTTCACCCGGGTAGGTTGAATCCAACAAAATTCGGATCTTACGATCCGCTAAAATCCAATTTCAATCTTAATTAATTATATTTTCAGCAACTACAAATATTGATCACCAGTCGGACCACATAAATCACATAAAACTATAAATAAAACATTATATTTTCAGCAACTAAGTATAAATATAGATCACCAGTTGGATCAATGTACCCTAAACCACCAAATAACCACAATTTAATCTCAAATCAAACGGAATTAATACCCGACTAACTAAAATTAATACTAAATTCAGTCAAAATCCTAGTTTCCTTAAATTTTTTATACACCCACACATACACAAATATATATACATACACCCATATATACATAAATACATGCACACATACACAAATATATATACATACACTCATATATGCATACACCCACATATACACAAATACACGCACACATATACAAATATATATACATACACTCATATATGCATACACCCACATATACATACATCTATACATACTCTATGTGTGTGTGTGTGTATATATATATATATATATTTATATTTATCTAAAAGAAAATACCAAAACTAAATGGACCACGGCGTCGGAAGCGGAGGTGGGCGGCAGGGGCAGCGGAGGTCGGCGTCGGCGGAGGTCGGCGTCGGCGGCGGTCGGCGGCGGCGGCGGTCGGCGGCGGCGGAGGCAGAGGTCGGCACTATCTATATATATATAGAGAGAGTTAATTTTATATATATATCTAGAAAGAGAAAGAGAGAAAGAGAGAGAGAGAGAGATACTACCGGAGTGACGGTGGTAGAAAGAGAAAGAGCGAAAGAGAGAGAGAGAGATACTACCAGAGACGGCGGCGGACGGTGGTAGAAAGAGAAAGAGAGAAAGAGAGAGAGAGAAAAACCGAGAGAGAGAGGTAGATATCTAGAGATAGAGAGAGAAAAAGATAGGGGGCGGCGGACGCTGGTGGTGGCGATGGTGGTGGTGGTGGTGGTGATGGTTGTGGTGGTGGTGGTGGTCATGGTGGTGGTGGTGGTGGTGGTGAGAGAGTTGAGAGAGAGAGAGAGAGAGTGAGTGGGTGAGAGTGAGAGTGAGAGTGAGGGGGGGCCGGGTTGTAGAAAACCCGGCCCTTGTGCCAGCGGTTCGGCTGAACCGCTGGCACATGTGTGTTTGTGGCAGCGGTTCGGCTAGAACCGCTGCCACAAAGTACACTTCTGGCAGCGGTTCGGCCGAACCGCTGCCATACGTGCGCTTTGTGGCAGCGGTTCGCCATACGTGCACTTTGTGGCAGCGGTTCGGCCGAACCGCTGCCATACGTGCACTTTTTGGCAGCGGTTCTGGCCGAACCGCTGCCACATTCAAAATATATATATATATTTTTTTTCTGAAACCTATGACAGCGTTTTGGCTCGAACCGCTGTCATAGGTCCGAACCGAATGCCACCTATTACAGCAGTTTTCAAAACCGCTGTCATAGGTGCGCTGTAATAGAACTTTTTGTGGTAGTGGGTATTTCCTTGGCGCTGGCTTGGATTATACTTTTGGTGCTTGACGCTTAGCGCTTGATTCACAGTGTTCAGGCTTACCTTTAGCCCTTTGAGCGTTTGGATGAGCCCATTTTTGTGAATCATTTGCTTTAGCCTTACCCTTGCCTGAGTCAGCTTTGGCTTTCTCATTTGGCCTCGTACCATTGTCGCTAGGTTCATTTAGCGTTGGCTTTGTGAACTTTTCTTAACAAAGGTAACACCCTTTCCTTTGTTGTTTGCCGTAACATTAGATTTATTAGGTTGTTTACCGAATTTATTGCATCCTAAACCGGTCTTTTCACCAAATAATCTAGTTACTTCAGTCACATTATCCAACTTTCTAGAAGCTTTTGATAATGATGAGATGAGCTATTCTGATTTAGCAAGTCTAGCGATCAGATCAACTTCTCTCTTGACTATTATATCAAGAGCGCTTTTCAATTGAGTAATTTCACTTTCAAGCGATTGATTCCTCTCAATGCATTGTTGCTGAACTTCCAACTCTGCTTTGAGTGTTACTTTATCTCTTGTGAGTGATGAGATAATAGCGAGATCGTTTTGATATATTTTGGCGGCCTCTTGACAATCTTTATAATATTCATTAACTTTGTCAAGTAATTCATCATAGGAAAGAGGATGAGATAATTCATTGGTTACCTCTGGTAGTGATTCATCAGACGCTTCATCATCTCTTGCCATGAGACAAATCAACGCTGAGTCACTTGTAGGCTCCTCATCACTACTTTCATCTGATGATTCCAAGTCCTCTTCAGGTGCGAAGAATGGTTCGGATTCCGCTAGCAAACCTTGTTGGCGAAAGTTGCTCCTGAATTGGTTTCTATCCACATAGTCTTGCCTTGTGGGCTTAGATACATTTGGATAAGGGCAATTTACCTGGTAGTGCCCTGGTTTCCTGCAATTATAACACAGATTAGTTTTCATTTTCTGTTAAGTGGATAATCGCTTTGATCCAACTGGTGCTGAGAGATTCTGAGTAGGCGATGGAGGCGCTTGATATGGAACTGGCGCTACTGGTTGAGGTGCGGAGTATACTGGCGCTTGATACTGAGGTGCTGGTGCTGGGGGAGGAGTTTGAAAGGAAGTTTGTCCAATAGGATTTCTCTTTTCATATCTTAGAAATTTCTTGAATTTCTTGACTAATAAGGCCATTTCCTTTTCTTCATTTGATTCCACTGGTTTAACCTCACTAACCGCTTTACCCTTATTTTTTGTGGTAGCGATTAATGCTCTTGATTCAGTCACTGAAGTTGTTGTGTCGCTGACTTCACCTAACTCGAATTCGAATGCCTTTAACTCTGAAAACACATGTTCTGGAGTAAGAGTCTCCAAAGTTTGTGATTCTCTCATAGCAACTGTCTTGATCAAGTATTTACCTGGAAGTCTTCTGAAAATCTTATTGACCATTTCCTTGTTGGTCAATTCTTTATCTAATGACGCTAACTCGGTAATGAGCAAAGTGAATCTTGCGTCCCACTGGGCTGCATTTTGAAATGCTCGAATCTTTGCATGGCTATGGAGAGCTTGTTCTCCTTCATTTGTGCTGAACCTTCGCACACAATGGCCAACTTATCCCATATTTCTTTGGAAGTCTTACATTGCTTGATCTTGTTAAATAATGCATTGTTATCTCCTAACGCTGAGTAATGTGCACTTCGTTCAACATTATCCAGATTAGCTCTTTTTCTATCCTCTGGCGTCCATTCTAACTTAGGTTTCTCGACATAACCATCTGGAGTAGCCTCGGTCGCTCCAGGGGCTCGAATTACAACTTTCATAATCTAAATGGGGCCATCTGTATTCACATCACACATTTCATTATCGCACGAACATAAATATGCGAATGCTCTAAGTTTCCAAGAATCATAATTTGATTCTACCAACTTAGGCATTTTGTTAAAAGCATAATGAGATGTAAGAGAAAATAAAAGAGATTAGTTTTTTTTTTTTTTAAATGGATCTAAACAAGCAATTATGCTCGGAAACGCTTAGGTTTCTACTTCAACCGCTCTGATACCACTTGGTGGTCCCAAGTGGCATACGAAAGGGTCTAGAAGGGGGGGTTGAATAGACCCTGAAGCCTTTTTCGACTTCAAAAATTTCGTATCACTTTAAAAGTTTGAACGCTTGGATAACTGAGCGCTTGGGTCAGACGCTTCAGGAAAGTTAACTTAGACTTAGTGATTTTAGCAGTTTACCAAAGTAGGGCAACGCTTAGATCGCTTAATCAGGGTTAGCACAGCGGAAATGAGTTTTAGCGTTCTTTTAGTTAATTTAATCGCTTTGCACTTTAACTTGTCTCTTTCAAAGATAAATGATGTAATAATAATAATAAGACAATAAAGATAAATGACACAAATTATGTAAGGTTCACTGGGTGGTGTAATCCCAACTACGTCCTTCTTCTCCTTTTTCACTCGGAGGAATTTACTAGATTGATTTTCAAAGAATCACACAGAATCTTCTACAAGATAGTAAAGGGTGAAAATGATCTTGGGCTCCTTGATCACACAGACTTCAGCACCAATGAAGATCGTCTTCTTCAAGCTTCTCTCACTCAGAAATACTGCCTGAAAGGGTTCAACAATTTTTCTCACTCAGATGAAAGGTTGAGGTTTGTCATTAGGGTTTTGTTTGTTTTTGAAAAGATCAAACAACTTGGAATATCTCAGTTGGAAATTGGGTTTCTTCTTTGGAAGATGCTTGAGATATTTGTGATTGTTTGGAATGTAGATAAAAAGCTTGAAAGATTTGGCGATGGAGTTTCTAAGTTTTTTCCCAAAAAATATACGTAAGATTTTTGGCAATAATTTCTCTTCTCTTTTTCGTACGTATCTTATGTGTTTTTAGGGTTTGCTGGGGTAAGATATTTATAGGCAATTTCTTGGGTTTGCTAGGTCTTTTAGCGTTTGACAGACGCTAGGAAGAAAATCTTTATCTATGGTTGACTTCAGACGCTGGTCTTCCACTTCTTCTCTAATAGACTCACCTAGAATTCTACTAGCAATTCAGTCACTAAGACTTAGTCTAAATTCTATAAAGATAAAAATTACAAGCCTAAAAAATAAATTACAACTTTCAAACGCTTATACATCAATCTATGAAAAATGGAAACTTACATTGTATTTTTGGGGTCTAACATTAAATCCTATCTTGTCATCATCAAAACATCTAACATGAAATTTCCTAACAATTAGTGCAATCTCTCTACTTCGTATGAGATAGGAAGATTGGCACTAGAGAGATTGATCTTGGTTACTTAAACTCGTTCGCAAGTAAAATGAGTCTTTAATGGACAAATAAAGACTTAGAATACTTGTACAATCTTAGCTTTGACATGGGAGGAGTGTCAGTCGAACACTATGTGATGGTGGGTGCTTAAGACTGAAGGTACATCAATGGAACGGATATGCTCGAACACGACTCGCATCGATTCTGTCACATGGGTTGTCACTCTGTGACTATCAATGACAGAACTAATTATGTGTAATAGGTATAAGTGAACCTTTCATCTGAAGCATCACCCTGAAGATACACTTGTGAAGTCAAGTCTGTCGCTAGAGTAGGTAGACCCAATTCACCTGTTGGTGGGGTCGACCTCAAAATGCGGCTTGGTGGGTAAGTGCTAGTCTTAGCTGATAACTAATATGGGATTTGTTCTCTCATAAATGAATGAGAAAGTATCCTATGTGATTATAAATAATAGAGATCAAAGAGTTTGACCAAAGCAAAAGTGATGATTGTGCGAGGCACTAAATCGAACTCAATGATTTCGTATTATTATAATTATTAAACATGATCTAGTCTAATGAGCTTGAAATAACCATGACTCTCACTTGAATGAGACACACGAACAAAAGGTTTATACTTATACGGTATTTACGATTGGAAGGTTGTGGAATGATCCAATCATTCGATTTCGTTTGGGCTACGAAGTGGGCCACATAACTGGTTAGGTGTTACCCACTTCCTTTGGATTCCTTTTATTGCCAAACAAAACGAACCTAAAGAGTCGCGCTAAAGGATTGATAAAGAAAAATGAAAGGATTTTCTATTTTATCCTGTGAGATTTAATTTATGGGATAAGGATAAATTAAATAATTAATTAATTACTCATTAGATGAGATAATTAATTATAAAGATAAGATTACTTATTAATCAATTTCTCAAGGACATAAATTAATGAATTAATTTATCTAATTAATTTGGTTATTTAATTAATTTATTTATTTATTGGATATAATAAATTATTAATTAAATAGATAATTAATTAAACAAAAAGATGAGCCGGGCCATGTGGGGGGCTTCCATTTGGATGCCTCCTAGGGCTAAGTTAGGCATCTACTTGGATGCCCAACAAAGACTCTATTCTTTTGTCTTGATCCATAAGTCAAGAAATATTAAAAGGACTCTTTGACCTAGATGAAAAACAAGTCATCACACAACTCTCCTAAAAAGAAAAGAAAAACTCCTCCCTCTCTCTTAGAATACTAGCCATCGGTCTCCAAGAGAAAAGAAGGGATTTTTCGTCAAATCAATCCGCGCGATTATTTAGAGGCAACGTATGTTCGTTGTTAGGATCAAGAATTCAAGAAAGCTTCAAAGGATTCGTGAAGATTGGATTGTACATGTCCTTGGAGATTCGAAGCTTTCAAGTTTCAAAAATTTTGAAGGAGGAATTAGTTCTCCAACCACTTCGCTTCAACAGGTAAGTCGTTATTCGTTTTAGCGTTTATTCGATTCAAATATGCAAATCGAGAAATTCACTTTGGGATTTAAGTAAAAAACCTTTCGCTGTGCAATTTTTCACGTAACTCAACAATCTGATAAGTTTCTAATGCCGAGACCACCATCCTCAACAGGAAAGCAAATATCGTAGCAAGATTCTCAATGGATCCTTCTATGATCGCCAAAAGAGCCCCAAAAGAAACGCGCCCTAATTTGGGCCATCGACTGAAGAACCGCTTTAGGAGGATGAAGGACTTGCATCAAATATCGCAAGGGTGCTTTTGATGAGAGTGAGACGGCCTCCATGCGAAAGAGAAACTTTATCCCAGCCCTGAAGCTTCTTACGGAACTTATTAATGAGGTTGTCAAAAAAAGAGCATTTTTTGAAACCTTTGTAGATGGGGGCTCCGAGATAAGTAATAGGGAGATTTTTCAGATGGAATCCAGTTTGAGAGATGATAGGTCTTTTGATTGCGTTAGAAGCCCGTTTGCTTACCGTAAAAGAACTTTTGGTCCGACTAATCAACTGGCCTGAGGTGGCCTCATAATCTTAGAGAAATTTCACAATATGCGAAATACCTCTACTATTGGGATTTGAAAAAATAATGAGGTCATCTGCATAAGCCAAGTGAGAAATCTTACCACTTCCACGGCATTTGAAGTAAAGATTCTGGTGAGTAAGAAAAAGATTGTACAAACCGCGAGATAGATAATCTGAAGCAAGAACAGAAAGAGAAGGGGATAGAGGATCACCCTGGATGATGCCTCCGGAGGACTTAAAGAAACCGGCGGAGTCCCCATTAATACGAACCGAGCAACAACAATTCTCGATGCAATTCCTAATCAAAGCTAGCTATAAATTTGGAAAGCCCATACAAGAGAGAACGGCGTAGAGAAAATCCCAAGTAGTCGAAATTTCAAGTCCCTTGTAATGATAGCTAATAGCTATCTATGAATTTAAAAATTCACATAATCACAACACAAGAAGTACTTGTTATTTTCCAAACAGAGTAGGAGTTTCAAAAGCTTCTAACAAAAATGCCTTGAGAATGTAATAATCAGTGGTGCAAAAGCTACCAAATAGCAACGTTCTTTAAACCACATTTTGTAGAATCAATTATTTGAAAACTAATATTATTGGAATCAAGTTTCTGCATACCATTCTTCTCACTTGGCACTATGTATGTGTATTTATAGGCCATCTCATAATTATGATTTGTCATAGCATTGCAGCTTGTCTGCATTTGGTAACATGATCTTGTTGCTGGGTATTAAATGATACTAGTACCCAGTAAAGTGCATTTACTACTTACTATTTAGAAGCTCAAAATTATCATTTATTAAATCAGAATATCAAATAATAATTCAATCCAATTAACAATTCTAATTCGAACTACAACTCAGTGGATGTAAATTCTAGTTAAATAGAGATATACCTGTATATATATACATATATATATATATTTGGTTTATAACCTGGATTGGTTCAGGAAGGAAAGGATTAGAGCAAGCTGATGTTAAGTTGGGTGGCGGCGCTGCCCATGGAAGGAGGAAGATTGGTTCAATTCCTTCAAACTAATTCACTCATATTACATCCAATCCGATTAAGATATTGCTTAATACATAATCTTTTATAATTTTTTAGAAAAACATATAGTTGTATATATATAAGAAAATTTTAAAAATCTAAAACAAAATCTCATTTAGAAGAATAGAAACGTAGAGAAAATTTGTCCGAATCAGGTTTGATTGTATCCATGCGATTAATTACGTGATTAGTCGGACTTGATAAAAACTGAGTTTGGACAAATATTTCCTCAAAAACATTACATATAGTCATTTTATAGTTTTTATTACATAGTCCTACACTATACTTGTCATCATTTAGATTTTCTCAAAAAATGGTCTCAAAAAACATGAAAATACTTGTCTAGACAGGGTCTTAGGCCTCACCCCTACACCCCATGGATGTGTAAAAAAAACATCACTTAAAAATACCAATTATGTGTTTTTTTACATCCACAAGGTATAGGGGTGGGGCCCAAAATTCGATCTAGGCAAATATTTTCCTCAAAAACATGCATGCGGAAGGCATTTTGAAAGTTCCTGACTTAAATTTATGGGGAAATCAACCAAATATCCCGAAGGCGACTAACAGATGGGATTCAGGATTTATTAAACGGGACACACCTCAAGTAAATTGTGTGTAATTATGTAAACCAAATTTACTTATGGGTAATTAGACCTGACCAATGTAGATATAATTAATTCATCCAAAATTTTACTTGCTTCACGAAATATATTGCTTACTATATATATATATATATTTTTTGTTGCCTACCACAGTATCCGTGCATTGCCGGACTAATCTGTGGGTCGACCCGGGTCGCACACCTGGCCTGGTGGGTGAGTTTCCCAACGGGGGAAACTGCATAGACTAGGAATCGAACCCGAGACCTTGCTTAAGCGGAACCGAGCCGCTTACCACTCGGACCAACCCCCGTTGGTATATTGCTTACTATATGTATATAATGTATTACATTGACGATATACTAAATTCACGTATCTTGAATTAAATATTGATATGCTTGATGTTTAGCTTTTTATATAAACGGATTTAGGTTTTTCTCTAAAAATGAGAGTATGGAAAATTGTAACCATCCTCTCTGTACTTAGGTTAAAATATATTTACTGATGATGGTAAAAATCGTCAAATAATAAATGACACGTGATTAACCACGTGGGATGATGGAATAGATCCAGCTCTCGACAAATTAGGCTGGGGTTTGATAAAAGTATAGACTGCACTCGACTTTAGTGAGCTACCTACGTACCCGATGAATAGAGATCAAGTCTATTCGTAGTTCTTTTGTGGGGTTACTCTCAATAGCCAGTGAATTTTTACTGGGGGAGTAGATAATGAGTCTTTCCCAACTCCTCTAAGGTATTTATATGGAGCTGGCAGTGGGCTATAGGCCGTGGGCTTAGCTTTGTCAGTAGCCCATCAGGCTTAATAATATAACCCTTAGACTAATAAAATAGCCCAGGTATTCTTAACGGGTCGTCAGCCCTTTTGGGCTTGACTAGTATGTTACCCTCGAATTTTAACACACGGGTTGTGCCCCGGCCCGAGCCGGGGTCATGTTTTATTACTATATGTATATAATGTATTACATTGACGATATACTAAATTCGCGTATCTTGAATTAAATATTGATATGCTTGATGTTTAGCTTTTTATATAAACGGATTTGGGTTTTTCTCTAAAAATGAGAGTATGGAAAATTGTAACCATCCTCTCTATACTTAGGTTAAAATATATTTACTAATGATGGTAAAAATCGTCAGATAATAAATGACACGTGATTAACCACATTGGATGATGGAACCGATCCAGCTCTCGACAAATTAGGCTGGGGGTTGATGAATGTATAGACTGCACTCGACTTTAGTGAGCTGCTTACGTACCTGATGAATAGAGATCAAGTCTATTCGTAGTTCTTTTGTGGGGTTACTCTCAATAGCCAGTGAATTTTTACTGGGAGAGTAGATAATGAGAGCTGGCAGTGTGCTATAGGCCGTGGGCTTAGCTTTGTCAGTAGCCCATCAGGCTTAATAATAATATCACCCTTAGACTAATAAAATAGCTCAGGTATTCTTCACAGGTCGTCAACCCTTTTGGGCTTGACTAGTATGTTACCCACGGATTTTAACCCACGGGTTGTGCCCCGGCCTGAGCCGGGGTCATGTTTTATTACTGTAATGTCGTTGGACATTTTTGGTGCACATCATAATGTAAGGAGCGGTATGCTTCCACAAGCGATGTCGTCGCTACGGAAGAAATAAATTATGTAAAAACACATATATAACGGCATCCCAAGTTAAGGGGTCGAAGTAATGCAGAACAAAACTAATACGAGTAAAGGGGTTTTAAACCGATTACAAGATTTGAGGTTTTATTAAAGTGAGGGTGTATAACCACAACACAAGAAAAACCACACCAAAAACTTTGGCTCTCATTTTTGAACCTCACCTCAACATGGAGGGATTCGAATCAAACCACCATAAGCTCCTAAAAAAAGAAGCCTCTACAAGGACACACCTCAAACAAGTTCATACCTTGAGCAAAAGATTGGCTAGATATATGCTTTAAGAAAATGGAGTCTATCCAGTGAAAGGTGGAAGACAAGAAGAGTGACTAGAAGAAATATCTATGGAAGACAATCTTCTATAACTAATCTTCAAGAAGAAGTTCTATGGAAGAAAGTCTTCAAGAAGCATAAGAGAAGCTAAAAGAAAACTCTAGAGAGGGAGTACTAAGCCCAAAGCTTTCTTTCCTTTAAGTTTTCATCAAGAATGAAAGAAGAGCAAGAACACCCACTTATTATAGCCTCCAAATTCGGTTATATGATGTTAAAGAGAGGAGAAGACTTGCTTCTCCTCATTTTGGCAACTCTCATCTACCACCCCTGTGTAAGAAAAGTAGTTTTCATTTTCTTCTTCTTTCCAAAAACATCACTATCAACTTTGACTAGCTTTGAATTTGAATCTTGTGACTTCATTTAATTAAGTCCAACTTAATTAAAATGGCTCTCAAGTCTTACAAGACTTGTTAATTAAATAATCATCATAATTAATTAATAGTAAAATTAGTAGCTTAAATAAATTCCCAGATAATAATAATTTGAGAAAATAGCAGATACCCTCCCCCCCCCCTCAAACTGTTAGGTGATGTGCACTTTGCCCCCCCCCCTCCCCCCAAACTATTAAAAGTTGCAGTTAACACCCTAAACTATCATATATGTGCACTTTTCCCCCTCGGTCAGCTTCGGACAGCACACAGGGGTCAAAGTGCTACAAACCGCATAAGTGAGAGGGCAAAGCGCACATCACCTCATAGGTGAGGGGGGCAAAGCGTACATCACCAGATTTTTTTATTTTTTAAAATTTTTACTAATTTTTTTATTTTTGAAATTTTTTATTTTTATACTTTTTTTATTTATTTTCATGTTTCCGGATTTTTGAATTGTCTTTTTTGTTTTTAGAAAATTGTGAATATTTAAATTTATACTTCTTTTCATTGTTTTCTTATTTATTTTCATGTTTTATTTTTATTTTTCTTATTTTCATCTTTGATAATTATTTATTTCAAACCTAGAAATAATATTTCCCGAAGCATGATTTAGATTGAATGATGAATGGGTAAAAAATTTCCCGAAGCTGACCGAGGGGGGTTAAGTTAATATTTAGAATATTTGAATTTAAAAAATAAAAAAAAATAAAAAGAGAGAAAATAGCAGATACCCCCCAACCTATGAGGTGATGTGCGCTTTGCCCCCTCACCTATGCGGTTTGTAGCACTTTGCCCCCTATGTGCTGTCCGAAGCTGACCGAGGGGGCAAAGTGCCCATATATGATAGTTTAGGGTGTTGAGTGCAACTTTTAATAGTTTGGGGGGCAAAGCGCACATCACCTCATAGTTTTTGGGGGGGTATCTGCTATTTTCTCTAATAATTTCCATTAATGATTAATCTCCAAGATTAATTAATAGAACAACTATTTTCTCCAGTCTACTAATTAAAATGTCTTCCACTTAATCAATTAATCTCATTAATCAATTTCACTTTAATCCTAAACCGGATTAATATTCACATAGCAATTGAACTTTCTTGAGTATGTGTAAAACCCCATTGTAGGTTTGTTCATATACTAGTAGTAGGAACACAACCCCGTTGTGCCTTTGCAATTTTCATTGCTAGATTTAATTACTCCAAGTATTTTAATCCAACCAAGTATTAATTACCGATTAATTCATGGCTCCTACAAATCAAGGTTAGTACTAGCCACGCGCCAAGAAGACCTAGCCATGAATGATTATTAGGTGACCTTTCCGCATTACGATTTTCGCATAAGTAAAATCCTCCATCAAATATCCCGATCAAATCTAGGACTTGGATGTCAGTTGAAATCCCAATAACTCGATCCTATGTATATCGATCTAAGTGACATTGACCAATTTATCAATCAAGCAAGGAAACACTGCGCCTCCTTATTGATACGACTCCAGCCGGAGGTTCCCATGGTCAATACACTGTGAAGTACATAGGATATGCGCCGATGCTAATGATCAGTGACGGATTCTCTCATTGCACTCACGCGCCTCCGTACATAACCAGACTGGACCCAATATGCCCCACTTTATGACTCACCTAGAATCGTGTGACAAATCTAAGCACAGTGGGCGATGCACGAGATGACCAATGGTGCCTCAAGTCATGAGGAACGATCTTACGCCTACGTAACAGAGGAGATTCCAAATTCGGCATTGACTCCAATATGGAATCTCAGCGGGGTTGTTTAGTTTACTCGATCCCAACGAGAACCCACGTACATGCACTGATGTACATTGTATCAGTATCCATGGAATAGGATACACTCTCCAAGAGTATGCATTGTACGTGCAAGTCTTTACGAGTTATTGATATCCATGTCTCAATGATTCTATGACTTGGAACATCTTTAAGACCACAACCTTAGAGACCTATTCCATGATTGGCATCCCCGATACCAAACACATCTCATAACTTAAGAGTGATCTAGGGGACTTTATTTATTTGCATAGAATGATAAGATAAAGAAGAATATGCCTCTTATTAAATAACTTGACAAGATACAATATAAGACTGTTTAAAGAGTTGGCTACTACGCCCTACAATGGCGCGTCGGGCACCTAACTCTTTCAATCTCCCACTTGCCCTAGAGCCAATTGCCCATGCATTTCAGGCCCATCTTCTCAAGATGTCCCTCCAATACTCTTTGGCCCAAGGGTTTGGTAAAGGGGTCTGCTATGTTGTTTGCCGAGTCCACACGTTCTACTTGAATGACGCCTCTACGAACGATCTCTATGATCAGATGGTATTGCCTTTCTATGTGCTTGGACCTCTGATGAGACCTTGGCTCTCTGATGAGACCTTGGCTTTTTTGACTGTGCAATAGCCCCATTGTTATCACAGTACAATTGTACTGGATCAACAATAGATGGAACAACGCCCAACTCTTGGATGAAGTTCCTCATCCAAACAGCTTCTTTTGCATCCACCCAAGCTGCAATGTACTCAGCCTCTATGGTGGGGTCAGCAATAGTTTCCTGTTTGGACCACTTCCAGCTAACCGCTCCATTGAGTATAAAGACAAATCCCGAGATAGATTTGAAATCATCCACATCAGATTGGAAGCTAGAACTTGTTAGCCTTCCAATTTTAATTCTCCTCCACCATAGACTAGAAAGGCATCCTTAGTTCTTCTCAAGTACTTAAGGACTGCCTTTACGGCTTTCCAGTGCTTTTCGCCTGGATTGGCTTGATATCGGCTTATTGCACTAAGTGCATAAGCCACATCAGGCCGTTTACATAGCATAGCATACATAATACTCCCTATAGCAGAGGCATTTCGTATGTGAGACATCTTTTTCTTTTCCTCCGGTGTCTGTGGAGACATAGACTTGGAAAGAGAAATACCATGTCTCATGGGTACCAGTCATCTCTTGGACTGATCCATTTTGAATCTTTTCAAAACTTTATCTATGTACGCAGATTGGGAGAGTCCCAGCATTCTACTCGATCTATCTCAATGAATCTTCATCCCAAGAACGTAGGATGCCTTTCCCATATCCTTCATTGAGAATGGTGTGGATAACCACCCTTTCATTTCTTGCAACATTCCTATGTTGATTCCAAACAATAAAATGTCATCAACGTAAAGCACCAAAAATGTTATCGCGCTCCCACTAGCCTTTTTGTACACACAAGTTTCATCATCATTTTGAACAAAACCATATCTTTGTACAGTACCATCAAAACACTTGTTCCAGCTTCGGAAAACCTGTTTGAGTCCATAAATGGATCTCTGAAGTTTGCACACCTTGTGCTCACTTCCTATGGATGCGAAGCCGCCGGGCTGCTCCATATAAAGCTCTTCCTCAATTTCAACATTGAGGAAAGTAGTCTTCACATCCATCTGCCATATCTCATAGTCTAAATATGCAGCTATGGCTAGAAGTATACGGATGAATTTGACCATCGCCACTGGTGAATAAGTTTTATCATAGTCAATTCCTTGCCTCTGAGTAAAACCCTTCACCACGAAACGTGCCTTGTAGGTGACTACCTCTCCATCTGCTCCAAGCTTTCTCTTATAGACCCACTTGCAGCCAACAAGTTTAGACCCGTCTGGTGGATCCACCAAGGTCCAAACCTTGTTGGAGTGCATAGAGTCCATCTCGGATTACATAGCTTCTAACCATTTTCCCGAATTGACGTCCAATGTTGCTTCCCCATATGTCCTTTGATCAGGGGAATTACCATCCTTGTTGCTATCAATCACGAAACCATACCTCTCATGTTGTTTCGGGATCTTTTCAGATCTTCGAGGACATTATGTACTTGCTACTACTTCTTGTTGTGCATCTGTGGTATCAGGTGAACCTTTTTGTGGTTCTTAAGTTTTCTCAAGTTCTGCAACCTCGCCATTTCTATCCAATAGAAATTTCTTCTCTAAGAAGGTAGCATTCCTTGAAACAAACACTTTATGTTCCGAAAGGTTGTAGAAATAATATCCATAGGATTCCTTTGGATATCCCACAAACTTACATAAGGAGGATCTTGTATCCAACTTATCTTCCACTAATTGCTTGACATAAGCCGAGCAACCCCATACCCTTAGGTATTTGTAAGTTGGAGGTTTACCAAACCACATTTCATATGGCACTTTGGAGACACTCTTTGACAGTACTCTATTTAATAGATGCGTCACAGATTCTAAGGCATAGCCCCAGAAGGAAAGAGGAAGTCCAGTGAAACTCATCATGGATCGAACCATGTCCATCAAAGTCTGATTCCTTAGCTTGCTTACCCCATTAAGTTGGGGAGTACCGTGTGGAGTCCACTGAGAGACAATTGCATTGTCTTTTAGATAATCAAGGAATTCATGGAACAAGTATTCTCCCCCTCGATCCGATCGAAGAGCTTTGATACTTCGTCCCGTTTGCTTATCTACTTCATGTCTAAACTCCTTGAACCTCTCAAACGTTTCAGACTTGTATCTCATAAGATACACGTAACCATACCTCAAAAATTCGTCGGTGAAGATTATGAAGTAAGAATGGCTCCCTTTAGTGCTTACATTAAGCGGACCACATACATCCGTATGGACCAAATCCAAAAGGTTAGTAGCTCGCTCCATTTGCCCAAAAAATGGTGACTTGGTCATCTTACCCTTTAGAAAAGATTCACATGTTAGCATATCTAGCATTTCCCGAAGGTTAAGCTTATCCTCCATCTTATGAATCCTATCCTTAGAGATATGGCCTAGTCTAGCATGCCACAAGTATGTATCATTTTGATTATTCAACGTTCTTTTACTATTATGTTCCTCATGTTGAGATAATTAGATTGGAGTATCGGGGAGAACCGTGTATAAACCATGAGACAACTTTGATTCCAATATTAAAGAAGAACCATAAAACATGGAGCAAGCTCCATTTTTGATAACAAAACTATAGCCTTTCTTGTCCAACAAGGGTACAGAGATGATGTTCTAAATTAATTGCGGAATGTAAAATACATTGTTCAAAATAACCCGATTTTTGTTGGGGAAAAATAAGTAGATAGTTCCTACGGCTATAGCAGCAACCCGTGCTCCATTCCCAAACCGCATGGTCTTCTCTCCTCTACTTGTCTACTTGCTTCTTGTCATCACTTGCAAATCATTACAAAGGTGAACTCCACATCCGGTGTCCAACACCCAAGAAGCATCATTAACTGATAAGTTAACTTCAACATAAATTATACCATTCACTGCTTCAGTGCAATTACGCTTCCAATGTCCCTTTTTACCACAATTGAAGCACGCACCCTGATCGGTACTCTTAGCCTTTTTCACACCACCTTTGCCTTTCAACTGCTTTTTCTTGTTGTTGTTGTTCTTCCCCTTCTCCTTATTGTCCTTATGGCCCTTGGAACGGGATGAGGAAGCAAAAAGCAGTACCGGCTTATCTTTCTTGATGGTGGCATCTGCACTCTTCAACATGTTCAACAACTCAAGTAATGAAGCCTCAAGTTGATTCATGTTGCAGTTGATGACAAACTAGTCAAACAACTTTGGAAGGGACTGAAGCACGAGGTCAACGGATAGCTTGCTCTTCTACCCCCATTTTAATTGATTTAACATATAACCTCTTCGCCCTCAAGGAGCACTCTTATAAGGGTCGTTGGCTTTAATCTGGTGGTGTGGCGAGCATCGCTTGATGAATAGAGGAGGGGGAGCCAGGAGATGACCTCGGTCGCGAGGCACTCGGTTGCTCTCAGCTGGTCACGAGTCACTCTGTGCCTCGCGGTCGCGGCTAGTAATAGCTAGTCGTGAAGCACCCGGTGCCTCGCGGCTGGTCGCGAGGGACTCGGTGCACGCAGTGGCGCAAGGGACTCAGTGCCTCGCGGCTAGTCGTGAGGCACTTAGTGGCCACGCTGGTGGGGAGGAACTCGGTGCCCACAGTGGCGAGAGGCATTCAATGGCTCGTGGCTGGTCGCGAGGGACTACGTGCTCGCGAGGGCCGCGAGGCGCTCGGTGCCCGCGTTGATCGCAAGCCACATGGGTTTGTTTTCCCCCGATTTGATTTGCCCCAGGGATATGCTCAAGGTCATGATGTCGAAGTCGGGTCGACCCTTGCTTGTTTTTTATTAAGTCCATTTGCGTGTATGTGTGCAATCATTCTAGATAACATCTATTTTGGATTTGTTGTCAATTGGACCCCCTATCTTTTGCAGGTATAGGGAGCTTTCTATTTCCCTTATAGCAAGGGTCTCATTTTTTACTATTGTGATTCCACCATCACTGAAGTTGAACTTTTAGCCCTCTTTAAGGACACCCGGGTGGACTTTGAGTTGCTAGTGCATGTACCGAGTTGGCGAATCTTTGGTCCTCCCGAGGGGCATGTGACCCTTTGCTCAGAGTATTTTCATTCGAGGTTCATATTTTCCTACCATAAGCCTTTTAAGGAAATCCTAGCTCATTATCACATTTGTATAAGCCAGTTAACCCCTACGTGCTTTACCTTCTTTGAGGGTTTTGTTTCTCGGTTCACCGAATTAGGCTTTGACATAAATTTGAATGCCTTTCAGGCTCTATTCACGGTTAAGATGTGTATTTTTTTTTCTTCGTCGACCGTTAGGTTCTTGGAGGGTAAGCGGGGTGCTTTGTACCCCGTGGCCTCATGAGCGCTAGTGGGGTACTTAGTAATTTTTATGCACCTTGAGGAGGATCTTATGAGTGCCAAGGTCCCTAGCCTCTCTAGCGTTTTGCGAAACTTGAGCATCACTTACTAGCATCTTTACTTAAAAGACACTAGCATTTTGTTAGCTAGTTACTCACTAGCATTTTGAAGACACTAGCATTTTGTTAGCTTGTTTAAACCCACCAGCTTGTGGTTTACTTTATATTGAGATTTGTATCCCTCCAGGTAGATGTATATCCACACATAGGGTTAAATAAAGGTGGGCATTAGGCCTCACATTTGGAGGAGGGGTCGCCATCCGGAGAGAGTGCCTCGCGGTGGCGCGAGGCACCCTCTGTTGGGGTGTTGTCCTGGGGCTTAATGCCTCCAGGGTCTTTAACAGGGGTGACCTGTGGCATTTTAATATGCCTTACGTACGTATCCGTATACTTTATCCTACGGTCATTTTTTTCTTGTACAACTCTGGGCTAGTCGAACGTTAGCAGCATCTTGCTTTTGACTTAGCACATTTGCGAACTATTCATTGGCCCTTAGTTGGGTTTAAGCAGGTCTTTTGTTTTCCTAACCTCGTTGCTTCATGAGCTTTGTTGGGGTGTCAACGGGGGCATTACTTGTTAGCGTCATGTGATGTCAATGGATGCCCATGGTGGCATTACTGTGCTCATAGCACGTTTCATTTTTTCTACCCCCATGATTAGATTTGGTGGGTGGATAATTTTGGCGGGTGGACTTAGCACCTCATAAGGTTGCCTACCCCCCACTCCTTAGTGTATTTGCATGGTTAACACCTTAGGGAGTAAGAATTATACGGGGTAGATGTTATCTTTCGCTAGCAGAGGGCTAACTTAGAGCTTGGTCTCACCCTTTATTTTTGCCTTTTGAGTAAGTGGCATTTGATTGTGCCTAGCAAGACTATCTTTTGTCTGCTCAATTTGCCATAGTACCTTGTGCTTCATGAGCACTAGTTTAGTACTTAGCCATTTTAACACACCATTGGCAGGATTCAATAAACAATTCGCCTTTTAAATGCTGAAAGTTGCTTGGCCTTGAAATGTAAAATTTCTATGGCCTTTGTGTGTTAACTAGCTAGCCTTTGCATATTAACTCGTTACTAACTAGCTATTTGTTCACTAGCTAGTAGTTTACTGCTACTAGATAGCTATTCGTTCGCTAGTTAGCTATTTGTTTATTCCATTCCTACTTCCCCACTACTTGCCCCCTACTCCTTAGTATGTGAATCATATTCAGGAGTAAGTTACCAAATGGTGTTTCTTTGACACCAGGGGGTTAGGGATGGCTCCTTGATGATGATGAGAGCTCTAGGCTATGTTCGTCGAATGCCGACTCCTGTGATTTTGCAGACCAATGTCCTGAGGCTTTGAGCCTCACAATTTTTCACTAGGGTGACCTCTGTCTTAATTTTAGGAGGCTTGGATAGCCACTAGTATTCATTATTTGGCGCATGAAGTGAAATATCACCCTAGACACATTCATATGAGGTGAATCATCACCTTTGTTATGTTTGTAAGAGGTGAGTTATCACCTTAGTTATACTTGTATGAGGTGAGTTTTCACCTTAGTTATACTTGTATGAGGTGAGTTATCAGCTTAGTTATACTTGTATGAGGTGAGTTATCACCTTCGTTATATTGTTATGATCTGTATCCAGATTCCATTTCGGAGGGGGAAGGTTGTTTTTAAAACCTCATACCCTCTCGGTAATACTAGAGGGATCATTAGGTAGGCTAGTTTAAACCCTTGTTATATTTGTTTGAATGAGAGTCGTGGGTTTTTTATACTCGCACACACTTATTAGTGATGGCTTGGTTGCCTCTTATTTGTTTATTTTTGTATAATCTCGTTCCAGGCCCTTAATGGGAGTGGGGAGAACTTTTGTGGGTCCTCAACCTCTCTCGATGTTACAGGAGGGATTGTGGGGTGGCCCATCCTCGTGCGAGTCTTTGACAGCTCGAGGGATTATCGCGGTGCCACCCATATTGGCCTCTAGTGGGATCGTGGGTATTTTATTACGCCTCTAGTGGAAACTTGATTAGCTCCCAGGGGTCGTATTGGTATTTTTGTTTCCCCACTATGTGGTTGAAACACTTGAGTATTTAAGGTCTTTTGTCAACATATAAACATAATAAGGGTGCTATAAGCATTCAAGCATATGTTTGGCCAGTGACCAATAGCACCAAGTGTTAGCAGCAGTTATCATGGTAACACGTCTAGTAGCCAAAATAAACTAAGTAGTGGACTTTTGAAATAGCCTCGAAGCAGTGATCCCGAGGGGTTTTTGTTTTGGGTGTTGTTAAACCACCCATCCTTATTGTCATACGTTTTTGTATGACACGAAATGTCTGTTATTTAAACCAGCCTAGCATATCTAGTTGCCTACAAGTTGATGTGCCTGAAGGCACTTAGCAATCATATGATGAAAACTTAAAACATCCAATACTTAATAAAAATGTGAGGGGGTGCACTTAGGCACCCCAGAACTTAAGTAAAGGTAGTCAGCCCTGGTGGGCGTCCCGACTCAACACTTAACTTGTTCAATAGTTATGTAGGAAAAGAAAGATAGTCTTTGTTATTTGTTACTTGATAAGGCCTCATAAGGCTTGACATCTTGTTAAGCTTGGGGGATGTTTCCCATGGGGGTCATGTTGCTAGTGGTACCCACAGTGTTATCCATTGTAGGTGCACCCGTCACTTTGGAGCCTTGTCCATTAGTGGCGGTTGTTGTATCTTCGAAATAGGCATTGTCTTCTTGGGGTGACATGTGTTTTCTTCATAGACATCTGACTGCTGGGATTTTCACCAAGTATAGACTGAGTTGATCTTGCCTCCCAAGTAAGTTTTCTCTAGCAAGATTAAGTTTATCACTATTTGGTCCCCCTTGTCACTGTGATCCATGTAATGTTTATTTTTAGGTTTCTTCAATGTATTAGCATAGCACTCTCTTGCTAACTTCACGTCACCAACAGCTTCCTCCGTTCCTACGGTGGTTGGAAATTTACCTTCAAATGGAAGGTGAATATGACTTGTTGAAGCAAGTTTAAGCCCGGCCTCCCCAAAAATGACATTGTAGGCGGAGGCGGCTTTGACCACCAAGAACTTCAGCATCTTCATGGAGCGGGCTGGAAATGCACCCAGAGATATGGGTGAGTCACCTCTCCTAATGCTTCCACTATCTCACCCTTGAATCCAGTGAGGAGGTGTTTATCGCTTGAAGTTGTGTGTTGTCCACCCCTAGTTGGGTGAAAGCACTATAGAGGATGATGTCTATTGAGCTCCTTCTATCGACCAGAATCTTCTTCACCCAAAAGTTGGGGATGGTCGCCGAGATCACTAAGGCATCATTCACCAATGGGACGTTGGTTTCTAGGTCTTGTAGTCCAAACTCTATGGTTCGCGTCTTTGGCTTCACTTGATTCACTTGCCCTCCCTGCGGGGAACTAATGGCATGCTGTCCGGTAGCAACCCTCAGTGAAGCTTTCGTTGAGTTCGTGGAGTCACCCTCTACTGGGCCTCCCAAGATCACCCTTATCATTCCATTCACTGGGGGGTTATCCTTCTTTGAATCCGCCCTTGGGGGGCTGACTTTGACTCCATCTCTACCCCTCTATCTCTTCGATTCTTGTATATTCTTCAGCTCTGGCCAAATGACATTGTCATCATTTAGATTTATCTCAAAAAATGGTCTCAAAACAGGAAAATACTTGTCAAGATAGGGTCTTAGGCCTCACCACTACACCCTTTGGATGTGTATAAAAGACATCAGTTAAAAATACTAGTGATGTGTTTTTTTCACATCCACAAAGTATAAAGGTGGGGCGCAAGACTTGTTCTGGGCAAGTATTTTCCTCAAAAACATGCATGCGGAAGGCATTTTGAAAGTTCCTGACTTAAATTTATGGGGAAATCAACCAAATATCCTGAAGGCGACTAATAGATGGGATTCAAGATTTATTAAATGGGACATACCTCATGTAAATTTTGTGTAATTATGTAAACCAGATTTATTTATGGGTAATTAGACCTGACCAATGTAGATATGATTAATTCATCCAAAATTTTAGTTGCTTCACGAAATATATTTCTTACTATATGTATGATATACCAAAATAGCAAACTCGAAGATTTAATCTTCGTGACCTCGTATTCATTAAATGTATAGGGTCGTTAGGCGCATACAGTGTCTCGTATACGAGGTGGGTTTCATGTCCGGTCCCTAAAATAATATTATTTGCATTACACTCCAAGATCCGCGTGTTATTATTATTCGGGTAGGGTCGGTTCATGACCCGACCCGATGAAGATCGAATCCGTGCCACCCATCAAACACACGTGTAAGGGATCCGCAAGCAAGACGTCTTATCGGTCATTCACTCTACAGTACAGAATGGAAACTCTATAAATACCGTCATTTATGAAGTTTCATGGACGGATAATTGGAGCAATAAATACCACGAATCATCTATCGTGTTGCTTGGATTATTCGGAGACTTGAGAGTACGATCCTAGAATACAAATAAGAGAGTTCTTCGGCATACGAACCATAACGAATCTAACATCTTTACTTGAACTACGTTTAGACTTAATCCTGAAAAGGTACGTAGGCAGCTCGATATCATCCGAGCGCAGTCTATAATCTAGAGAACGTGTTATTTGGTACGTATTCGAGGTCATCTTGACTGAAATAGTGTGGGGTAAAATTCGTGCTAGATCAATGTATATAATGTATTACATTGACGATATACTAAATTCATGTATCTTGAATTAAATATTGATATGCTTGATGTTTAGCTTTTTATATAAAGGATTTGGGTTTTTCTCTAAAAATGAGAGTATGGAAAATTGCAACCATCCTCTCTATACTTAGGTTAAAATATATTTACTGATGATGGTAAAAATTGTCAGATAATAAATGACACGTGATTAACAACGTGGGGTGATGGAACCGATCCAACTTACGACAAATTAGGCTGACGGTTGATGAATGTATAGACTGCACTCGACTTTAGTGAGCTACCTACGTACCCGATGAATAGGGATCAAGTCTATTCGTAGTTCTTTTGTGGGGTTACTCTCAATAGCCAGTGAATTTTTACTGGATGAGTAGATAATGAGCCTTTCCCAGCTCCTCTAAGGTATTTATATGGAGCTGGCAGTGGACTATGGGCCGTGGGCTTAGCTTTGTCAGTAGTCCATCAGGCTTAATAATATAACCCTTAGACTAATAAAATAGCCTAGGTATTTTTAATGGGTCGTCAGCCCTTTTGGACTTGACTAGTATGTTACCCTCGGATTTTAACCCACTAGTGGTGCTCCGGCCCGAGCCGGGATCATGTTTTATTCTGTAATGCGTTTAAGCATTTTTGGTGCACATCATTTATCTTCTACTTTTTTTATATTTACAATTACTCTTGAATTTACTAGAATCTTGGAAACCTTAATGGGACCCGTGAAGATGTTTTTAAAAAAAAGGGAACCCGTGAAATAAAAAAAAATGGAAAAAGATATACTGAATTTTAAAATATCTAAGTAACCTTAGGATCTAATATCCATTTTTCCTCCCATCTAATTAACAAACTAAAAACAAGAAAAAATATAAATTGGCGACAGTGATAAGGGAGGTGGCGCAAGGCAGGCGGGAGTACAACAAGGGGTGGATATAGGGTTCCGGAGGCGCTTCAATTTTTCTTTTTATTTTGTATTGAATCGAATTTAATCTGTTATAACTTAATTTTCAGATATTTGTTTCTTATGTTCATTATATTACATATACGTTCCCTCACATGCAATGCTTGGTTAGAAAAATGGTAAACTCCATGACTAGACGAGGATAAAATTGGATTTTAAATGAAAAAATGGCATCATCAATTTTTGTTTAAAAAGTCAAATCGATGATCCTATTCGTTAGACGACAACTGATTGTGTAGGAAAATTTAATGTTTACAACTATGTATTTGAAATGACATAATTAATCGAGGCAATAATTTAATACATATGGCCCTCTGCTAATGCTTATGTTTATGGCCATTGTCGCCTAGAATTCACAAACAAAAGACAATTTGAACTCTTTTTGAAGAATTAGACTATATGGGCTTAATTGGATGGCATATCCATCTAGGAGAATTTTTTTTCATGGCAAAAGTGAGAAAAAAAAATTTTAGGGATAAGAAATGTTGTGTTAGAAATGTGGTTGGATGAGTTTTTTTAGAGAAAAATATGTAATGATTATGGTTGATGTGATATATTTTTTATTATGAAAGTTTGTTTATATTAATGTTTAAATATAATTTTTCATAAACATATCTTAGTCAAACTCATCGATTTAGTTATCAAAAAATAGGCAAAATGGATCTTATTTTGCTCGTTACGTTATTTTACATTAGAATATGTAATTAATTTGATTTTCGGTGTTGAACAATAGCCGGACCAAACCCTTTTAATTGGTGAATAAACTGTCAAATCATGAATAGTAAAAATGTATTTTTTTCTTTTTTTCCAAGAATTTTTCATAGAAACTTTGAGATTTTTATTCAAAAAAATTCTCATGATATGCCAACCAAACGTATTTTTGGGAGAAAAAATGTTTGAAAAATATTTTTTTGGAGATGGAGTGTCCATCCAATTAAAGCCATTGCTAGAAAAACTATAGAGTATCTAAGTGCAAAAAGGAAAAAGTTTATGTGTACGAACGAATTTATTCAAGAATAACTAAGATTATGTTAGAAAGCAACCATTCCTGTAATCAATCATTTGCAGAATTGACTAACGTCAAGGGGAAAAGACGTCTGTTGAAACCCATTTGGAAACTCCTAATATTCCTCCATAATTCTCTCTCCAAACACACGAAGAAGGAAGGAAAATGGAGAAGGTCCCCTTTCACAAATTTCCGGTGGCATAGCTATCAATCACAAATCAATCGCCGGCGAGGCTTCCATACACATTTGTTAATGTTTTGATAATAAAATGTAATTAGACGTACATTTGGCTGTCATGTACTCCAAAAGTATTAACATAATCTTTGATAATAGAAATCACAATCCTAAGTTACAATCATGGAAACTTGAGAACAAAAACGATTTCTCTGACTTCTCATGGAAGCTTGAGAACAAAAATCACAATCCTAATTTACAATCACATAGTATTATTTTCATAAAATATTTATATTTCTCCAAAATATTTAAATTCAAGAGTATAGCACAAAAATGGCATACAAATTCCAGAATCATCAAATTCCATAAAAGTGGCACACAAATTTCATGCTTATCAAAATTTGGTTCTCTGCTATTTTCCTTTTCTTTATCAAATTCCAGAATCATGAAATTCCATTTAGTTGGCAGAAGTTCAACTATAAAATTAGATACAAATGGGTTCCAAATTGATACCCAAAAAAATTCCATTTAGTTGGCTATGCAAGCCTTGCTGGCGATTCGAGTTGAGGGGCCTTCAGATTTTTTGGATTTTTCATTGTTTTGCAGCGGAGGAAGTGATTTTGGAGAAAGAATTATAGCGGATTTTTAGGAGTTTCCAAATGAGGTTTCAATTTCATCAGACGTCTTTTCTTTTCACCGTTAGTCAATTCCGTTAATTATCCACGTGTCAACGATCCGTGAGCCGCAACAAAAGATGAAACAGAAAATGGGAACAGAGGATCCTATCCTTATTCAGACCGAATCATAAAAGTTATAAACTCACAAAATTACTAAAAGAATTAATAAACAACTCCAATTTTATGACAAACTTGTAAAAGTTGTCAAAAGCTAGACTAGGCTCATTTCCCAGAATGTCCAAACCTAGTATTTTGTTGGAACATATTGTCAATTTGTCACATATGGTAATAATGAAGTCGACATTATAGGTTTCTTTGGGATCGTTATGACAGGATAGAATATTGAAAAGAGATTGGTAAAACGTCCATAGTCCTAACAACCGTGATAAGGAATAAAGGTGGTGTAATTGAGAACCCAGGGTTTACTTGGATGACTGACAACCGTGATAAGAAATAAAGGTGGAGTAATTGAGAACCTAGGGTTTACTTGATGACTAACAACCGTAAGAAGGAATAAAGGTGGAGTAATTGAGAACCAAGGGTTTAATTGGATCACATAATTATCTCGAAAAAGAAAAATTCACAACAAAAGTAAGAAAAAGTGTTTCCAGGGATAAGAAATGTGGTGTTAAAGTGTGTTTGGATGAGTTTTCTTAGAGAAAAATATGTAATTATTATGTTTGATACGATATTATTTTTGTTGTGAGAAATTTGTTTAGATTGATGTTTAGATATGATTTCTCGTAAATATATTTTAGTCAAACTCATCGATTTAAGCATCAAAAAATAGACAAAATGAATCTTATTTTGCATTTGCAATATTTTGCATTAGAATTTGTGATTAATTTAACTTTCGTTGCTGAGAAATAACCGAAGTAAACTTTTTTAGTCAACGAGTGAACAGTCAAATCATAAATAGTAAAAATTTACCATTTCTCTTATTTATTTTTCAAGATATTCTTCAAAATTAGCTAGAATTTTGAGATTTTTTCTAAAAAAAAACATTTAATTATATGTGGGCCAATCTAAAAAATATATTTTCATAGTTTAGATTGTCAATCAAATAGGGACCTAGTTGTTAGTTAAATCCTTAAATCATGACGGGGTATATAAATACAATTACCGAGGGAATTGAACATGTATTTGTGGACACAATCATTGTACATGATTCGATGCAATTGAAAGTATATTTTTACATAAAATTCAACACAATGGTTAAATAGTTTAATGAAAATTGAAAACTACACTTTACCCTTACCATGACCTATAAGAAAACCACATTAACCAAAACTCATTATGATGTTACCATAATCAAAATTTGGATGTTGCTGGAAGAAAGCTTTGGTATAATATGTGTATAATAAAATTAAAAAGTAATTGATATATAAAAATTGCAATTCTGAGAGGAAGAATATGGAATTTTTTTGGACAATTTGCTTGAATTTTACAATCTATATGTCGTAGTAGTTCGCACCTCGGAAAATAGCGTAAATGTAACTACTCTTTATATGTGATATTCGAGATTTTGTTCAACCAAATTCGAGAAATATTATGGTAAAACTTCGTTAAATCGGAGTCTACTTTATTCGTCTTCTTACATTAAGCAAAATTGCATTTTGGATCATATATATGTTAAATAAGGGTTAGAGTAGGGGTGTAAATGAGTCGAGCTGAACGAGTTGTTAAAAATTATTTAAATAACAATCAAGTTGCAAAACTTGTGTTTGAAATTATTTGATTATTAATCGAGTCGAGCTCAAACGAGCTTTAATAGAGCCGAACATGAGTCGAGCTCTAGCAGTTTGACTTTTTTGTACATATTTTTATCAATTTTTATTAATCGAGTCGAGATCGATCTGAACTTCAAAACTTATCAAACACAAAAAATTGTTCAAACTTGGTTTGATACGTTGACGAACCAAGCTCAAATGAGTTTTTAGTGATTGAGCTCGAGTCGAGTAGCTTGGTTTGTCTTTCAGTTTTAATTTAGAATAACTTTGATTAATAATTCTATGGGCTCCACAAGATTAGTCCTACAATTTTAGAGTTATTGCGTATTTAGTCCACGTGTTAATTATTGGACAAAATTGGCAATGTGAATTTTATGTAGTCGTCGTTTATGTTAATTTGATGGAAAAAATTCATGTGAAAGAGACATTAAAAGCTTCAAAAAGGAAAAATTGTATGCCGTTTCATTGGAAAAACTCACATGAGAAATGTTTTTTTTTTTAAGTCCCCTTGTCCACCTTCCATATGAATTTTTCTCGTCAAAATAGCATAAGTAACAATCACATGACATTCATAATAGCTAATTGTGTCCAAAATCTAATGACGTTAACAAAATGTGCAATAATTAAATTGTAGAATTATAACATAGCTCCTAAAATTTGACACCAAAATCTTTTCAATCCCTAATCCAACGGATCATGAAATTTGAGACCAAAAACTTTTCAATCCGTGATCAACGGACCAAAAAAAACAATATTGCCTATGCCAAAATATCTACTTTTTTTTTCCCCCGAGGTGCTCCCAATCTCGAAAAATCAAGATTAATCCTTCGAGGTACTCATGTGCATGCCATTGCGGGACTTTAGGAAGTTTTCTGCATCTACAATGATTTGAACACAAAGCCTCTTGCTTATATAAGCAACCAGCACTACATGAATATTAAGTATTAATAATGAAAATATACGCAATGGATTGAAGCCTTGGTCTATAGCAGTTTAAACTGATCACGTCTAATTTGGCCGTGGTAGATGTTTCATATTACCATGATAATGTCAGCTATAGTAGAAGAAATGATAAACTATCACTTTTTCATAATTGCTGAAAAAATCATGGTTTTTATAATGAACCAAACATTGACAATGGTTGCAAGTCATGTAATATTTTGACCATGCTTGCATACACCACAGCTAAAATCAAGGTAAAGTCGTGATCAATCAATTTTAACCATGACAAATGAGTTTTTCACCATGACTAAGTCGCATAGAAAATCAAATTTTTATAGTGCAGAGCCCCTACCACTCATATCAACTTCTTTTGATCTAATGTCCCTTATCTTGGTAGTAATTTAAAACTCTGAAACGAAGGGAAGAGGGGCAAAAAAAAAAAAACTTAGATCCTAAGATTTGCGAAAGGGTGAAAATCAGGGAAATGGATTAAAGGGAAGATATTTAGCGTTAAAAAAAAAAAACATTAGGGGGGAGACAGTTCACGTGGGAAGATGCATTAGAAGAGAAGGGGTTGGAGTATTTGGTATCCCCAACATAATATATACACACTATTTTTATTACTCAGATCTGCTACCCTACTTACTCCTATTCAAGGCCTCCATTATGGTATCCTATGCACCACTCTCTATATATACATGTGTTCTAAGAGAGAGAGAGAGAGAGAAGTGGAGAGAAGGATGCATTAGATTAGCGCATGTTGGGATGAATTATTCATGTTTCCAAGTCTAAGGGCACAAAATATCATGAGATGAAAACATGTTCATCAATTTGTAGGAATGATCAAAGTATTATGTAATAAACAATATATCATCATCCCTTCACTTTTATCAATTTGAGACAATAATTATTTTAATTAAAGGCATAGTGGTCTTGGGTTCGAGTCTTCGTGTGAGCTTTTCTTAATTTTCATAGTAGTTGTTAATTGGTTGTAATTTATAAAAGTTGGATACACATGATATGTATCATGTAACTGACACTACTAGAAAATTGAGTATTGACAATAAAAATATATTTCATAACTTAAAATTGTGGTCTATAAGAGTCCAAACTCATGGCTAACTTGGTCGTGGTAGATGTTTTAAATAGCTACATTAAAGTTAGCCGTGGTGAAAAAGAATGCTAGCAATTTTAAGCTCTAACTAGCCGTGGTGGAAAAAATGTTAACCTAACACTTTTTAACAATGGTAAAAGTCATGGTTTTTACAATAAATAAAATATTGATCAATGTTTTGGCCATGTTTACAAAATACCATGGCCAAAGTCGTGGTCAATTAGTTTTATCCATTGCAAAGAGACTTTTCACCATAGCATATTAATATGGGCAATAATCATTTTTTTTAGTGCGATTAAAAAGCGATCAAAAAGTTTGGATAAAGTGAAATCAAAATGGAAGTGTTAGATTTGAGTAACATATTTATAGAGTTACATAGACTTGATAAACAAGTAAACCCTAAACTATAAACAAGGTAAGATAAATACAAGGAAACATAAAGAACCTAAACTAACATAAATACTAGAAAGATATGGAAAGATATTATATTAGCTAACACTCCCCCGCAGTTGAAACGTGGAAGTCTTGAAGATTGAAACTGAACTAAAAATCGAGAAAAGATGTTACGACGGTTCGGGCATAAAGAATGCTTAGTAGAGAGATTTTGATGAATACGTTTCTCAAGGTGGAACAGTTTCGTCTGAAATTATTAAATAAGATCGCAGTTCGACGAAGACGCTTCTAAATGTGGAGCATTTTCGTCTGAAAACTATTAAATAAGGCGGCGACTCCAAATTCTTGTTTTTCCAAGGGTGAGCGGCGACAACATAAACAAAGATAAAGAAAAAATACACTAAAATAAACTAGATAAGGTGCGCCGGACGGGGTCGGCAACTTGAGGATGGCGGAAGCGAGAGATCGAGATACCATGGCTCGAAGTCATGGCTCTGATACTATGTTATATTAGAGAAAACCTCGTAGGGAACTTGTATTATTGAGTAACATATTTATAGAGTTACATAGATTTAGTAAACAAGTAAATCTTAAACTATAAATAAGGTAAAATAAATATAAGGAAACATAAAAAGCCTAAACTAACATAAATGTTAAAAAAATATGAAAAAATATTATATTAGCTAAGTTATCAAATACTTTTTTTATTTTAAAAAAGTAAAATTCATTTGTGTTTTTCTTCTTTTTCAAATGCACTTGGATGTATTTATGAATCATTCTATCACAAACCAAGAAAGTTTATTCTTACGAGGATCTTTTGAACACACAGTGGATCAAATCCGCGTGGCATGATCTTAATGATCCATGTTCTCAACAAAAAATTTTACAAAATCTCTATAACTACTCTCAATCAGGTCATTTGCTAGAAGACAATTAACTTTACTTTTAATTTTTCACCAAGCATCATATTCAATTTTAGGTACCCGAAATTTTAAAGTAGTTCTTTAAATTGGAGTTTGGATTATCAGCCTACACTAATATTCTATCGATTATCACATTTATTAAAAACTAAAAAGTACGCAATAACTTGACCCCGTTGTCAAATCATCAAAAACTCAAATCATGTTCAACCCTAATTAACTCTCAATAAAGACCATTTTCACATGCTGAATCAAGTGTGACGGTGGTGGGCGCCATTTGTTTACCGCTTTATTTTTGGCTTTTCAGGCTGCAGGTAACTTCAGTCCTAAACTAACATTGAAGACAATTGCCAAAAGATTGAATCAGCATCGAATTCAGCTCACCAACTAAGAAAACGAGCTTTTTATGATGTATGAATCCACTATCATGTCACGTTCTCAAATTTTGTATTAGTTACATTTCCTATTATATCTATAGTATATACATATATACAAAAAACAAATCTCAATTTTTATATTATGTATTCTGAACTTGATATGTAACCTTTTTTTTAAAAATAATAATTAAAATAAGCCGATTCCCGAAAAAGAATACATCAAAAATTCCCGTAACAAGAGCAACAACATGAATACATTCACAAGATAATCGAACACAACTGAAAAAGATGGTGTGTGAAATGGTGATTTGCAAATCCTCCAAAGGCTTGAGAAACTGAACAATATGATATGTAACCTTTGATTATTACTACGTAGACATTTTTTTACCTATTTTATATGTTTTGATGAATATTACTTCATTTTGATAACTAATTTTGTTATTTATTTTAAATTAGAAAAATCATATGAACATCATGATGTTAATAGATTATGATACAACAGGAAAATGTTATTAATCAATTATGAAATTAAAATATTGATTATTAATGTCAAATAATTATCTTTATCCTTTGTCATAATTCTAACTTATGATTAAATGATTCATACGAAATCCTTTTATAGCTGAAAGCAGTACTTACAAAATAAATTTAAAATAACTTAATAAAAATTTATAACATATTCGTACATAGTAAATGACAAATTATCCCCGTCCTATAATTTACCTAATTTACTAGGCTCACAATTACTAGACCAAATTAATGTGGATCGTTATATTTAAAATTAGTATTGAATATGTAGTAGCTGTAATTTTGAAATGCTTAAGAGAAATAATGGTAATAGAACGAGCACCTAAGTTAAGAATCTTTTCAGTATCGGAAAACGTTTTTTGTTTGTCAATATATAGTTTAGAAATAAGTATAGTTAGTAGACCTAATCCAGCATAGAATTATCTTAATCTTGCCATCTCAGTAAGCTGATTTTACAGTGACAATAAATTAAGCTAAAAAGGTTTGTCTTTTTGTGCTAAAAGGGTAGTTCAAGATCACAATCCTATAAAATTAATGCTCCAAGCAATCAAGACATTTAATTAGCAATCCCTCTGTTAACTAATTAATAGACAATAATTGAGATAAGGCAAAAGGGTAACGAATATTGAAGTGTATAATCTTGTAAAATTGAATGCTCAAAGCATGCAAGAAAAGGGAAATTGACTTCAACCACAAATTTCATGTGTTAATAGTACCTAGGAAACTAAATGTTATCCAAGAAAAAGGCAAAAAAGGATTGTTTTGTCGGATATTTACTGATCGAGTTTATTGAAATCGATTCACTTAAAATAAAATGATTAATTACAGATGATAGGCACTAAAAGTCACACTACTCATTTTAATTCAATAATGTATGATGGATTAGTTTTGATAAACTTTATAAATGAGCCATAATTTTACTAACTTAAAATATATATATATATGTATATGTATATATTGTATGAGAAATAAATACAAAAACCATTATTTCCTATATTATAAGCACTTTCCAAAAGAAAAGCCATGAGATGCCAATTGTTCATGAAATGGACATGTAAGAAAGTGGCACATTTGTGTAAGAACAAAGAATGCACATTTTCTCAATTACCTTCTATTGCACGCCTCTATCCCAATCCACCCCACCCACCCCCCTCCTATTCCTATACATATACATATATAGACGTAAAAGCTCAATACCCTCTCCATTTCTCGCCCACAACCTCTCACCTCACCTCATCCCTACCCACCCCACAAAATTCCATGGCTACAGATCTTGAATTCAGGCTGCCAACAATCAACATAAATTCTTCACGAATTACTAATTGTGAAATCACCGATGATAATGAAAGCTGCTGCATCAGTGAAAAAGATCAGTGCCGCACCCCAAAATCTCCTCCGCACGTGATTCCGGCCGCCCTCAGCTGCCCGCCAGCGCCGAGGAAGAAGCGGCGCGCCGCCTCACGCAAGAGGAAGCTATGTGAATTGCAGTTCTTTGAGATGGTGGCTGGAGATGAAGTTCAGTCATTTTTCACAAGGATCGAGCTGAATTACAAGGGCACCACTACCAAGAGGAAATGTGTGATGTAAATGATAGATTATAATTGTAATTTTAATTCTTATTTTATTTTATTTTTTTCGGCCTGGAAATTAATTAATTATCAGGCTTCGCTATAGAGAGTTATCTACTTTAGGTTTAATTACACGGTTTTTATATGTGAATTACGTACCTCTGAAAATTCGATTTCACACGAATTGTGATCTGAATATAAATTTGAAGTCTATATTAATTGGGATCATTTTTTTCTGATCTATTCTTTTTCACTGATGATCATATTTATTTATGCGTTTCAATAGATAATTGAGCAGCCTTTTCTATTTTTCTTTTTCTTTTTAAACAATCTGTCTTTGGTTCTTTTTATATTTTTGTTTTATTAGGGGATATATATATATATATATATATATATATATTCGATAAAATTGTGAACTTTTGATGGGATCATCAATATGTTAATTTACTATTATATTTTATTATAATAAGTTGGCAATTAGATGGTTGATCTGTATAATGTTTGACATTAATTTGAGTGACTGACACGTCTTTGGGATCCATAAATTAAATTACTTGATTTAATTTTCATATTCATGCTAAATTATTATTGTGTGAACTAAATTTTTTTTAGATAACGATTGCTGTATATGTCGGGAAAATTAAGTAAATGGCCCTTTTTTGCATAATGAATTAAGGGTCTAGCACCCCTGAGGATTTTGCAAAAAGAGTCCAAAATTGCACGAGGTATTGCAAGGTAGTCCCCTATGGGACCTACGCGCATGGAAAGGTCCAATTTACCCTTAATAAAATTGAAAGAGAGATAATTGCAAGCTTTCTCCTTGCTTTATCAAAAAATTGCTCAAAGCCCCTTATACTATTCAAAAAATTTTGCGAAGTCCCTATGTTTTCAAATATTTTATCTTTAGTCCTTGAACTTTAGAAAATGGTTTATTTTGGTCACAAAAAACAACAAAACATTTTTAAAGAAAAGGGAATCCCAACCCGTTTTTGTAAATCTGCATAAAACTTTTATTGCACTCATAATTTATTTACATGCCTATACCGGATAATATTTTAAACTCTTTTATTGATTGTCTTAATACTTTAGAAAACTTAGATTATAATAATCAAGAATTAATATTAGAATTATGAAACTAATTAATAACTAGGAGAGATAGTTGGGTTAATACATAATTTAATACACCACCTATAGCACGAGATCACCAAAGCTAGCTATATTAAATTTCTTTTAGTTTTAAATATATTAATAGCAACATTTTATTAAAATAGATCCTTCTAATTTTAAAAGATTAGAATATTTAGATCTAGAATATAGTTTAGCCGATAGAACCGTAATCTCGTTAGATAAACATAAATTTATTTGTAGATTTGATTCAAGTTTTAAGCACAATTTACATTCGGGCAATAAACACTTAAATAGTTTAACAAATTTATTTATATCGTTAGCATCAAACTTAGAAGTAAATAACGCTAAACTTTGTAAAACTTTAGAATCATTAAAGGAAACCGTTTTCATAAATAGAGAAATAATAAAGAAGGGTGAAAATAATAACTTAGATTATATTAAACAACAATCTGAGGAATCTCTAAAAATAGTTAAAAAATATAATAAGCTTTTCCCTACTAAAAAAGAAATAATAGAGTTAAAATATAGTTTGGAAAGTAGTAAAATAAAACAATTAGAAATTGAAACAAAGAGAACGCTAAGCCAAGTAATAGAAAAATAAATAAAGTTGAAGCTCAAAATTTAGAAACAAGTAAAACTTTAAAAAATATAGAACGAATAGTTAGCGGATGAATAGCATAGAAAATAGATCAGAATATAAAAGAGCCATTGAACTAGCAAATAAATACATATATACGGAAGAAGGATTTACCTATCAAGGAACTAGTAATTTAGATAAATTATATCCTAAACTTTGGAATATTCAATTCGCTTTAATTCTACAAATATTCGAAAGGTTAGATAAATTAGAAAATAAGCTAGAAAAATTAAGTACTAAAATAGACACAATATCTCAAGTAATTAAAGGAGATTTACAAGATAGTATAGAAGAACGATTAGCAAATCTAGCATTAGAAGAGTCTGAAAAACCTAAAAAGAAACCTAAAAAATATATATATTGGTAAAATATTGAGATCATTTAGTGGTACTGGTAGAACTATAAGCGAATTAAGTAATAAAGAAAAAGAAAAGGGAAAAATGATTATTGACCAAAAAATATGGAAGAAATATTAAGAAAGAATTTCGAGATAAATAATTTAAGAGAATTAGTAGATGAAATATACTTTGAAGCAATGAATTTAGATATAAATTTAGAATCAGCTGAAGAAGAATTTAAACAATAATATAATATAGATTTAGTAGATGATATATGTTCAGGAAAAATAGAATTTGAAAAATTCTTTAAAAAATAAGGAAAAGAATAGTAACGAAATAACTTTTATGGCCGATAGTCAGGCGAGTACTAGTAGTAATATAGGAAAAAGAACTAGAGTAGAACCAAATTATAGTGAAGTTCTAGCTAGAAATGTAGAAATGAGTGGTAGACCAGAATGGAAAAGCCCAACATATGAATATGGATCAACCCAGCCTAATAAATATATAGGAGCAAGACAACCCATAGGAAAAACCATGAGTGGAACCATGTTAGTAATTGAATTAGGAAGTCCACAAATGTGGCCTGAAGAAGTAAATATATGGGAACAATGTGTAGTAAGACATTGGGAAATAAATAAAAAGGCAGATGTGGATATGTTTTTCTTTTTAGAAACATGCTTAGGACCTACAGCTTTATCTATCTGGCAAAGTAAGAAGCAAAGGATACTAATAGAATTAATGAAATAAAGGCATTAGGAAATAATCCTTATAATTTTACTAGTTTTATTAGAACTTTAATAATAGGAATAGATCTAGGAAGAGAAAATACATTCATACAAGATACGGCACTTAGAAACCTAGAACAACTTACTATAACAGATATGATATATACTATACCTTTTAGTCAGGATTTTACAAGATTAATAGGAGAAACTAACAAAGCATTTGATGAAGAATTATGTAATAGATATTTTACAAAATTACCACAAGATTTGGGAAAAAGAATACATGAAGAATGGATAAACACCAATAGTAATCTTACAGGATTAGGTATAGGATCTGGAGTACAATATATATTCTTTAAACTTTAAGAATGGTGTAAAGAAGAATTCATTAGAGAACAAATTAGAAAACAATCATATGAGTTTTGTAGAAAAGCTATATACACTTCACAACAATATGGACAAAGAAATTACTTTAAACCAAAACGAAAAATATTAAGGAAATCAAATAAACCAAAATCTAGTTTTAAACAATATAAACAAGGAAGAAAACCTTCTAATTATGTTAGAAAGCCATCAACTAGGAAATGCACTTGCTTTATTTGTGGAGATCCTAAACATTTAGCTAATAGATGTCCGAAAAGGCAATATAATATGGAAATAGCAGTTATAGCAGAACAACTAGATGAAGATGTAGTAATTATAGATGGTAATGAAAGTGATAATGAAAGCATATTTAGTATAATAAGTGAAGAAGGACCAGAAATTCCAAATATAATAGAATATACCTATATGAATAATTCATGTGAACATAAATATATAAATGGAAAAGGAACTATGAGTATAGCCTGTAGTATTTGTAGATTACATCCGAAAATGCATTTAAGATATCAGTGCAATATTTGTTTTGACGAAATTTGTTTTATTTGTGCTAAGGACGCATATAATAAGAAACAGATGTATCTCCTAAACCTAGTAAAAGACTAGAGACGATAGAAATTCTAAGTCATAAAGTAGAAAATTTAGACTTAAGAATGCAATTAATAGAATTAAAGATAAAAAATAATGAAAATGAAAACAATAATAAGAATAAAGGAAAGGGTGTAGTTATAGAAGAAATTGATGAATTTAACCAACAATTAGAAGAAACTCATTTACAAAATACAACGTATGAACCCCAAATACAAGTACCCTATACTAGTAGTCTAATACTTTTAGATTGTCGAATATGGTGTAATCAAGAAAAAAATATTGAAACTAAAGTCATTTTAGATACAGGAAGCACAAAAAGTATGCTTAGTTCTAGTCTTGAACCTAAAGAATTTGAAACACAATTAACTTACACTGTTACCAGTAGAACTGCAGAAAATAGATTAATGAAAATAACAAAAGAGTTAATTAACATAGGAATACAATTTAAAGATTTTTCAGGACATTATAGTAGTAAATATACCTTAGGACAAGTCCTTATAGCACCTGATAACATAAAAAGCCAATAATTCCTTTTAGGATTAAATTTTATTTGTGCATTAAATGGAAGTATATTAGTGGGAAAAAATTATATTACTACTTTCCCAACTAATAGATACATTAAACAATCAGAGTTGACTGCGAAGCGTGGTGGACATGGGAATAATGATTTAGATTTTTTCAAAGAATTAGAACAAAATAATATAGAATCTGAAACCATAGATATCCTATTAGATGAAGAAATTAGAGATATAGGAAAGGGATTAGAAGTTTTAAACCTAGAAAATAAAAGAATTTTGCATAAATTAGAAATGTTAGGATTTATAGGAGATGATTTAACTAAAAGCAAAGTAAATTATACTTTTAAACTAAACATATTAAACCCCAATATAGTAATAAGAACAACAACTATAGAATATACTCCCGAAGATATAAAAGAATTCAAAACTCAAATAAAAGAAATGTTAGAAATAGGTATTATAAAAAGAAGTGATAGTCCACATAGATCTGCAGCCTTTATAGTAAGAAATAATGCAGAAATAAAAAGAGGAAAACCTAGAATAGTGTATAATTATAAGAGACTTAATCACTACTACAGAAATGGCCTATTACATCAATTTTTTTTTGGCCAATTACAGCGGTTTTGCTATAATAGGTACCTATTTATACAAATAACCGCTATAAAAAAAAATTAAATTTTTTTTCCCAGGCCTATTACAGCGGTTATGGAAATAACCGTTGTAATAGTATACTATTACAACGGTTATTTCCATAACCGCTGTAATAGGTAGTATTTTTTTTTTAATTTTATTTTCTCGTTTATAATTTTACCATGTCGGAATGACACAAAATTCGCACGGTCATAGCGAAACGGCATTCTGAACAAAACGCAAGGTTTTGCTTTGCGATCTCGTGATATTAGCCATCTGAGATCGTTTAAGGCCTCAAATTTGCGTTTTATTACAAAAATGCCCTATTCTCGTAATAAAACGCTAGTTTGAAGCCTTAAACGATCTCCGATGGTTGAAATCACGAGATCGCATAATATGCGTTTTGTTCAGAATGCAGTTTCGCTATGACCGTGCGAATTTCGTGTCATTCCGACACCACAAAATTTCAACCGAGAAATATTTTCGTAAATACACAAATATACATACACCCATCAACATATACACAAATATACATACACCCATCCACACATACACAAATATACATACACCCACACATACACAAATATACATACACCCATCAACATATACACAAATATACATACACCCATCCACATATACACAAATATACATACAACCACATATACACAAATATACATACACCCATCAACATATACACAAATATACACACACCCATCCACACATACACAAATATACATACACCCATCAACATATACACAAATATACACACACCCATCCACACATACACAAATATATACACACCTATCCACACATACACAAATATACATACACCCACACATACACAAATATACATGTACACCCACATATACACAAAATAAATACACCCACACATACACAAATATACATACACCCACACATATACAAATATACATATATAAATATAGAGGGAAAAAGAGAGAAGGAAAGAAGCTTACGATCGTGGTGGTGGTGGTGGCGGCGGCGCCGGTATGTGGTGGTGGTGGTGGTGGCAGCGGCGCCGGTATGTGGTGGTGGTGGTAGTGGCAGCGACGGTGGTGCCGAGCTTTTGGGGGGGGGATCGAGAGAGAGAGAGACCGAGAGTAGAGAAAGAGAGAAGCTGAAATGGGTTTTAAATTTTGAGAGTGAGAGAGAGAAGCGGGAAGATAAAAGAATTTCAAATTTTTTTCGTTTTGGCCTATTACAGCGGTTCTTATAAGAACCGTTGTAATAGAGTACACCTATTACAGCGGTTCACATAAGAACCGCTGTAATAGGTATTTTCATTTTATTTTTTTTGGTGCTGCCTATTACAGCGGTTCAGTAGAAAACCGCTGTAAGCCGTTCTCTACAGAACCGCTGTAATAGGCCTGACGTCACGAACCGCTATAATAGCCCCATCCATTCAGCGGTTTTTCGAAAAACCGCTGTAATTGGGGCGCTGTAATAGGCTCTTTTTGTAGTAGTGAATGATAATACAGAAGATGATGCTTATAGAATACCTAACAAAGATGAATTAATTAATCTAATTAAAAATAAAAAGATTTTTTCAAAATTTGATCTAAAAAGTGGATATAATCAAATTAAAATGGTAGAAAAAGACAAAAAATGGACAGCATTCAGCTGTAGTGAAGGACATTTCGAAGATGGATAGTATATTTAAACATTTAGATTTCTGTTTAGTATACATAGATGACATTTTAGTAGCTTCTGAAAATTTTAAACAACATCAAGATCATTTAAAACAAGTGTTTAGTTTAATAGAAGAAAATGGAATAGTAGTGTCTAAAAAGAAAATGGAACTTTTTAAGAGAAAAATAAGCTTTTTAGGTTTAGAAATAGGAAATGGACAAATTAAATTACAACCTCATATAGCTCAAAAGATTTTAGATTTCCCAGATAAACTAAAAAACTTAGAACAAATACAAGCGTTTTTAGGAATATTAAGTTACTCTAGGAAATTTATTCCTAAACTTCGTAAATTAGTCGGACCATTATATAAGAAAAGCAGAAAATCAGGTCAAAGACATTTTAATCGGGAAGATATTAACCTAGTCAGAAAAATTAAGGAAATTGTTAAAGATTTAAAACCTTTAGAATTACCTTTAAGTACTGATTATGTCATAATAGAAGTAGATAGCTCTATAGAAGGATGGGGAGCAATATTAAAATGTAAACCTCATAAATTTTCTCCAAAAAGTGAAGAAAAAATATCAGCTTATTCAAGTGGTAATTTTAATAAAACAGGAAGCAATTGGACTAGTCTAGATTATGAAATAGAAGGAATAGTTAAAGCAATAGACCATTTTAGACTATATTTAAATAAACCTTTTACCATCAGAACAGACTCTGAAGCTGTAGTTAAATTCATAAAAAATGAAAATTTTAGAAAACAAAATAATAAAAGATGGTTAAATTTTAGAAATGCAATAGAAGGTAATGGATATAAAGTAGAATTTGAACATATTAAAGGATCAAATAATAGCATAGCAGATTTATTAAGCAGACAATTAACTCTAATTTTATGTAACAGATCATGGCTTCCAACGACCAAAACAACCAACAAACACGACCTCCCTCTGTAGCTTACAACCAAATAGTCCGAAGACCAGCTTTCAGGCCTAACTTTCAACAAATTAGCCAGAATAGACCAACATTCACAATAGGAACTTGGTTTTTCAATCCAGCTACACAAAGCGTTTTTCCTAGACCAGCTTTAAAAACTTTTGGAAAAATAGTACTTCCAGTTAGACATAATTTTAAGCCTCTGAGAGATACGCCTTATATAACTGAAGAACAGAGTATTCTACTCAATGCTGTATGGGAAGCTCATACTTCATCCAGTAAATTAGCAGCATTAAATGCCCTCTGCTATTACTTTGAGAAAGAAAATAAAAATTTTCCAGTAAAAGATGCAGCAATTTATCTTGTTATTAGAGGAGAGCCAGTTGGAATCTTTGAAGATTATCAAAAGGTACTAGAAAGCATTCAAAAAATTTCAAATGGTTATATGGTACCCTTTAAGCAATTCTACGAAGCAATAGCAGCATCAAGGAGATTACTAAACCCAAATTTTTACATTCAGCCCAATGCTGAAAATGCAAAACCCAAGAATTTTTTATCAGAAAAGCAGCATATAAGCCCAGACATTGATCAACTAGAAGAAGATCTTGACATCGTAACAAAGAAATTCTCCAACTTAAACAAATTATACCAAGACCTTTTAATTCAACATGAAAACCTTCAAGAATATGTTTTAAAGCCCAATCAAAGAGTTGTACCAAAGGAAATACACCAAAAAGCCCTACAATATCTATCAGTTAGAACTTTTCATTTCCCTACTCAAACAATTTCATCCCTACCTGAAGGATTACAGAATATGATTTGGCAAAAAGCAAAAGAAGCTTTCTATAGAAAGATGTTAAAAGTAGCTCAATTAATTGTGACCGCTAAAATAGATGGAATTCTGCCTTCCACTACTCTTTTACAATGGAAGGGAGAGCTTATCAGACAGCAAGGAACCCTAAAATTTTATACTGCAAGGTATATTTCATGGCCAAATATTCAGATCGACACGTCAATTTTTCAAGAAGGATTGATCGAAGACAATTTCATCACTATTGCACAGCTTCTAGACTTTGGTTTTGTATCAAGACTACATGTTACTGATTCAGATCAAGTTAAAAAATTAGGAAGACATCTAACAGACGCAGTAAGCCTCCAGCTTAGTAGAGGAATAAAATAGATATTCTACGAATTGAAGTCAGAGCCATACCACCAATTTGGATAAAAGCAAACATTCAATTGGGACATACATTTTATTGGATACATGAAGCTTATGAAAAAAGTTTATCATCACCATCAGTAGCATTCTGGTTACTACACGACGCCATAAATCCCATTTCAGACATAGCAGAGATGAAACTAGCCGTTGAAACTCGTAGAAAAGATCAACGAAGATATATGATAAATACAGATTCAGCTACAAGATTTCAACTTTTGTTTCAAGAACGCCATCATAGTATTTTCATCCCAGCTAATGATCGAGTTTATCATCGAATATGGTTTCAAGGAACTAAAGCATTGACAAGTGTAGAATGTCCTCTAGCATATGTACCAAATTTTGGAGCATCAAGCTCAGGAATTGGAAGTCCATAATTCAGCCAAAGCATTAAAGGCAGCAAATTTTCAACGAAGCACCAGTATAAGAGCAATAATGCAGCTATAAGACAAAAAGCATTAATTTCAAAGGACAACTCATGCAAACAGCATTAAAAAATTCAGCAGTTTTTTACTGTTTACTTTAATTTATTTTGGCCGCATATGGTATTATTGGTATTTACTGTTCATATAATAATGGCAGCACTATAGCTTTACCAGTTAGTTACCTGCTACAGATGTAAATTGTTATTTAAGTTTGTTGTAATGTTTTTCAATTCCGAGGCTTATAAAAGGACCTCTCCCCTCAGTTGTAAAACTTGCCCCTTGAATACTCTCCAACCCACACTTTTTGGTTGCTAGAGAGTCTCTCACCTTTCTTGTAATAAAATATATTCTTTGTGTGCAATAATATTTTGTAAGTTTTTATATGCTTTATAATGCATAGTGAGTAAACTACCCTTAGGGACACGATTCCCCTACTATTTAAAAATGTTATAACTCTCTCATGGTCAAAAAATACAAAAACATTAAAAATCCAAAAATCCAAAAACATTAAATATGCTCGAAAACCAAATAAAAAATAAAAAATGATGATGAACAGTAGTAACACTCTATCCTTTCATCGTCTCAAAAATATGTTTCCGCTGTACAAATTATTGTTTTCAATAATCTCTGGTACTGCTTTGGGAAGATTTTGTTTACCTTCTCGGTGTTACCGGTTGGGAGACAAAATGCGCGGGATAATTCCCCCAAACGTGCAAGCAAAATGGTATCAGAGCTTGAGTATTCTGAGTATGCTCTGTGGTCGCAGTTTAATCTGATCTTCCACATCAGAAAGGTATTCTCGAGCTATTTATCAAAGTAAGGTTACTGAGTTTAAAATTTTAAAAATGAATTAAGTTAATATTTTAAATTTCAAAAGAGTAAGATAGGTACTTCATTTGTGTCCAACATAAGTCTTCGTTGATAAAGCAATCGGACTCTCGAAGCAACCCTCTTACTTGAGAATGATAAAATGTGAGTCTTAATTCATAATCTAAAAAGTGAAAAGTAATCCTATTTATTTTTTGTAATTATTTTGTTAATAACTCTTAAATTATGTAATTTCTTTAATTAATGACGTTTTTCATATATTTTGGACTAAATAAGCTAAATTTAAATATTAAAGGACTAAAGGAGCTATTCTTAAGAATAAGGGACTTGATTTGTAAATCTTTAAAGATGTAACAGTATAAAGGGACTAACAAAGGTGTTACTATTCAGAGATAATTTGGACATTTTTCACCTATTTAGCCGCAAAAAATAAAGAAAAAAAAGAAAGTCAAACATAACAGGTCTTAATTTGCAAAGCCTATGCAATTGAGGTCTACTTTTGCATTTGTCCCAGCACCCCAACACCAAAATTTTAAGTGTCTAGCACCCTAAAATTTGCATTTTAGTCATTCAAATTTACAAAGCCAAGCTATTATTTATGACCAAGTTAAAATGCCCAAAACCAAGCAAAAATTGAAACATTGCAGGTAATATTTATTTTCTTAGTATATATGTTTTGTTTTTATTTTTAGTTTGGTCCCTTTATTTTGTTGTAGAATTATTTAAACCCATAAGAGTAATTATACATATTTTAAAGAAAAGGGAATTCTAACCCGCTTTTATAAATTTGCATAAAACTTTTTATTGCACTCATAATTTATTTTACATGCCTGTACCCGATCATATTTTGAACTCTTTTATTGGTTGTCTTAATACTTTAGAAAACTTAAATTATAATAATCAGGAATTAATATTAGAATTACGAAATCAATTAATAATTAGAAAAAATAATTGGGTTAATACTTATCTTAACACACCACCTAGATTTTGAGATCACCAAAACTATATTAATAATAGCCTTTAATATATTAATAATAGCCTTTAATAAAAAATTGATCCTTCTAATTATAAAAGATTAGAATTTTTAGATCTAGAATATAGTTTAGCCGATAGAACCATAATCTCTTTAGATAAACATACATTTATTTGTAGATTTGATTCGAGCTTTAAATATAATTTACATTCAGAAAACAAACACTTAAATAGTTTAACGGATTTATTTATATCTCTAGCGTCGAATTTAGAATGAGAAAACACAGAATTTTATAAAACATTAGAATCATTAAAAGAAACTATTTTAATAAATAGAGAAATAATAAAAAGAGGTTAAAGTAATAATTTAGATTATATTAAGCAACAGTTTGAAGAAACTTTAAGAATAGTTAAAAAATATAATAAGCTTTTCCCTACTAAAGACGAAATAATAGAATTTAAATATAGTTTGGATAGTAATAAACTAAAACAAATAGATACTGAGACTAAGAAAATCCTAAGTCAAGTAATAGAAAAATAAATAAATTTGAAGCTCAAATTTTAGAAACTAATAAAACTCTAAAAAATATAGAACGAATAGTTAGTGGATGAGCAATCTAGAAAATAGATTAGAATATAAAAAAGTCATCGAACTAGCAAATAAATATTTAAATACAGAAGGAGGATTTACTACCTATCAAGAAACTAGTAATCAAGATAAAATATACCCTAAACTTTGGAATATCCAATTTGCTTTAGTTTTACAAATATTTGAAAGACTAGACAAATTAGAAAAATTAAGCACTAAAATAGACACAGTATCTCAAGTAATTAAAGGAGATTTACAAGATAGTATAGAAGAAAGATTAGCAAATCTAGCAATAGACGAGTCTGAAAAACCTAAAAAGGAACCTAAAAAATATATATATTGGTAAAAAATGTTGAGATCATTTAGTGGTGCTAGTAAAACTGTTGGTCCCAAGTGGCATACGAAAGGGTCTAGAAGGGGGGGGGGGGGGGGGGGGAATAGGGTTGAATAGACTCTGAAATCTTTTTCGACTTAAAAAAGATTCGTATTAAAATGTTTTGGACGATTGAAAAGTAGACGCTCAACTAAGCGTTTACTTTAAATATAGACGCTTAGGTTAAGCGTCTGATGAAGACTGTTTTAGAAAGTTAACTTAGACTTTAAGATTTGAAACTGTTAACCAAATAGGTTTAAGCGTTCAGTTCTTTAATCAGTGTTAGCACAGCGGAATGATTTTATAAGTCTTCACTTTGAAAGTATTTAGCATCACAAAGTTTTCCTTAGTTGCTTTTGGTTAAAACGTTTTGAACGCTTAGAATGCTTAGCGCTTGGTCAAGCGCTTAAGACTGATTTGAAAGATTAGCCTTCTCTTTTTCCAGATATAGTTGCTTAACTGTTTTAATTCCTTTTCAAAGATTAATATGCAAGAGTAAGGTAAAGCAATAAAGCAGTAAGTAACACAAGATATTGTAAGGTTCACTGGGTGGTGTAATCCCAGCTACGTCTTTCTTCTCCTTTGCACTCGGAGGCAATCCACCAGATTGATTATCGAAGAGTCACACAGAGACTTCTACAAAATAGGGAAACAGGAAGAGATGGATATGGATGACTTGAGCTCCTTGGTCACTCAGATTTTTGCTACAAGCCACTTCAATCCTCTGCTTCTGCAAAGACGATCTCGAGCTCCTTGATGAAAGATGTTGAGGGTTTATTGTAACAGGTTTGTTTGATGTTAGGAAGTTCAAACAACTTGGGATATCTCAATAATAGTGTAGGGTTCTTCCATGAAGATGTTTGAGATATCGGTGTCTGTCTTTGAAATGTATTTCAGAAGCTTGATGAATTTTGGCTATGGAGTTTGCAAGCTTTTCTCTCAAATTTATTTCAGCAAAGTTTCTCTCTCTGCACTCTCTCTAAGGTTTTGCTGGAGGGTACTGTTTATAGAGATTCTTGGGATTTGTCCGTTGGACACAATCAGGCGCGTGTCTCTCACGCAGCGCGTCAAATAGTCCCTTTCTGACATTCCTGAAATTCTGCTGGTTCCGATTGGACAGGAGCAGACTTGAACTCTAAAAAGCTGACAGTCTAGTCAAAAGGTGACTTGTCCACAAGTCATACTGTCTTGTTACATTTAATGCACTTATCAAGCATTTAATGCATTTTGAATTTATTTCCCGTTAGAAATAAATGACCGTTGGTGATTGCATTTAAGTCCTTGATAACTTGGGTTTTATCCTTCAGGTGAATCTGAAAGCTGGACGCTTAAGTCGCTCGGACGCTTGAGTCAACGCTTGAGTCGCTCGGACGCTTGAGTCAACGCTTGAGTCACTTGGACGCTTGACTGGACGCTTGGGCCAAAAATCCTGAAATAGTTCTTTAGCGTTTGACAGACGCTTGGAACAAATCTTCATCTTCACTTTGACTTTGGACACTGATCTTCAATTTCATCACTTAATAGACTCATACAGAACTCTATTAGCGACTCAGTATCTAATACTTAGTCTAAAATCTACAAAGATAAAAATTTCAAGCCTGACAAAATAAGTAAGCTTTTCAAACGCTTATACAATGTTTCTATGAAATCATAAACTTACATTTTTGGGGTCTAACATAAAATCCTATCTTGTCATCATCAAAACATCTAACATGAAATTCCTAACAAGAACTATAAGTGAATCAAGTAGTAAAGAAAAAGAGAAAGGAAAAATAAGTAATACTTTCACTAAAAGAATGTTTAGCGGATCAGGAAGCCAAAGTTCAGCTAGAGAAGTAGAATTAGAAGAGATAATAGACATAGAAGAAAATTTTAATTTGTATAATAACAAAGGAATAGATAAATTAAAACCTAAAACATTATACAAAGTAGGAAAAATGGATTTTAACACACATTTAATTAAAAAATTTAGAGAAAAAGAAGTAAAAGTTACAACAAATGCTGAAAATAGAAGCTTAGTTAGCCCGGAATGTATAAAGCAATTAAAATAGTTAAAACATAAGTATATACATTTAGGATTAATTATTGTAGGAATAAAAGGATTAACTAGAAAAGGAACCGGTGGAAAGGTTTTAGTTTTATTATTAGATAAAAGTTTGTCTGATGCTAGGAGAGCAGTATTTGCTAGTATGAAAATAGATATGACTAATAATGTAGAAATATTTTATGTAGCTCCAAATATGATGAAAAGTATTAAAGATATTAATAAAATTACTATAGGATTACAAACTAGGGGGTATGAAACTTATGATGGAAATAACTTAGTTGTTTCTATAGCATTTTTAGGAAAGAGTAACTAATAATAGTTTTCCTTCGTATAAAATTAATATAGACGGAATAATAGATGATTTAGCCTCAATAAGAGTAAAGATGATTAAACCTTTAAATATAGATAATAGCGATTTACATGGAAAAGAATGGGAATTAACCAAACACTTAGAAGAAAATGAGACGGTTAAGATTCCAGGAGAAAGTGTAATGTATACAAATAGTAGAGGTCAAACTTCTATTAGATTTCTTAATTACCAAAAATAAGATCTCAAATAGGGGTGTAAATGAGCCGAGCTCGAGCCGAGCCTGGCGATTTTGCCAGGCTCGAGCTCGAGCCTGTATACACGAGCTCGAGCTCGACAATTGAAAAACCAGCTCGTCACGAGCTCGCGAGCTCGAGCCGAGCCTGGCGATTTTGCCAGGCTCGAGCTCGAGCCTGTATACACGAGCTCGAGCTCGAGCTCGACAATTGAAAAACCAGCTCGTCACGAGCTCGCGAGCTCGAGCCGAGCCTGGCGATTTTGCCAGGCTCGAGCTTGAGCTTGTATACACGAGCTCGAGCTCGACAATTGAAAAACCAGCTCGTCACGAGCTCGCGAGCTCGAGCCGAGCCCAAGCTAGAGAGCTCGAGCCTGGCTCGCGAGCTAGAGGCTGAATTGGGCTCACGAGCCTGACTTAATTTACAGCCAACTGTGCCACTGCCAACAAATTCACATCAAATCCAAATGAAACATTCCCAAATTCGCGAAAATTACAGGGGTGAACATGAAATAACTCCCAAAAAATCAAAAGATGGTGTATACCCGTCAGAAGGTGGCGGTGGGGGCTGGGAACGGCACTTGTTGTGGCCGTGGTTCGCGGAGGCGCGGCGTGAATCATATTTTGAGGCGGTGCAACTTGAGGCAGCGAGACTTAAGGCGGACGGAGATGGAGGTTTTGCGGCGGCAGACGATAATATAAATGGAGATGGAGGAAGGCGGACGGAGATGGAGAAGCGAGGCGGACGAGATGGAGGACGGCAGAATGGGTAAGAGGCTGAGAGGGATTTTTTTTTTTAGGGTAAGAATGTGGGTTTTGTTTTTGTTGAATGTGAATATTTGAGTAATGCCCAAATATTTTGGCATTTAAAAATTGAAATGTACATTTGACTATTGACCAAAAAAACTATTGACATTTTAAAATAAAATATTAATATATATATATATAAATAATTAATATTTATAATATAAAAAATATATATAAAAAAAATAGATAAGCTCGTGAGCTTATTTTTGAGGAAATTCGGCTCGGGCTCGAGCTCAATGGAGGCTCGAGCTCGTTAGGCTCGAGCTCGAAATGGGCTCGAATCGAGCCGGCTCGGCTCAACTTGCACCCCTAATCCCAAAGAAAACTTAGAAGATTTAGAAGAAGAAACTAATAACAAAATTGAAACAAGCTACATGAATATTATAGAAGAAGAGGAAGTTAGAATAACTAGTAGATTTGCAAATTGGGAAATATTATCTGACATAGAAAGTGAAGAAGAAAAGGAGGAAGAAAATATAGAAGAAAAGGAGGAAGAAAATATAGAAGAAATAGAGGAAGAGATTAGACAATTAGAAAGTCAGCTTAAAAATGACCATAGGCCAAAAAATATGGAAGAAATATTAAGATATAATTTCGAGATAAATAATTTAAGAGAATTAGTAGATGAAATATATTTTGAAGCAATGAACTTAGATATTGATTTAGAATCAGCTGAAGAAGAATTTAAAAAATATTATAATATTGATTTAGTAGATGATATATGTTCAGGAAAAGTAGAATTTAAAAAATTCTTCAAAGAAAAAGGTAGCAATGAAATAACTTTTATGGCAGATAGCCAAGCGAGTACTAGTAGTAATATAGGAAAAAGAACTAGAGTAGAACCAGATTATAGTGAAGTTCCAGCTAGAAATGTAGAAATGAGTGAAAGACCATAATGGAAAAGCCCAACATATGAATATGGATCAACCCAGCCAAATAAATATATAGGATCAAAACAACCCATAGGAAAAACCATGAGTGGAACCATGTTAGTAATTGAATTAGGAAGTCCACAAATGTGGCCTGAAGAAGTAAATATATGGGAACAATGTGTAGTAAGACATTGGGAAATAAATGAAAATGCAGATATGGATATGTTTAACTTTTTAGAAACATACTTAGGACCTACAACATTATCTATCTGGCAAAGTAAGAAGAAAAAAGATCATAATAGAATTAATGAAATAAAGGCCTTAGGAAATAATCCTTATAATTTTACTAGTTTTATTAGAACTTTAATAATAGGAATAGATCCAGGAAAAGAAAATTCATTCATACAAGATACGGCGCTTAGAAACCTAGAACAACTCACTATAACAGATAGGAAATATATTATACCTTTTAAACAGGATTTTACAAGATTAATAGGAGAAGCTAATAAAGCATTTGATGAAGAGTTATGTAATAGATATTTTACGAAATTACCAGAAGATTTAGGAAAAAGAATACATGAAGAATGGATAAAACACAATGGCAATCTTACAGAATTAGGTATAGGACCTAGGGTACAATATACTTTCTTTAAACTTCAGGAAAGGTGTAAAGAAGAATTCATTAGAGAACAAATTAGAAAACAATCTTATGAGTTTTGTAGAAAAGCTATATACACTCCACAACAATATGGACAAAGAAATTACTTTAAACCAAAAAGAAACATATTAAGAAAATCTAATAAGCCAAAATCTAGTTTTAGACAATATATAAAAGAAAGAAAACCCCCTAATTATGTTAAAAAGCCATCAACCCGGAAATGCACTTGTTATATTTGTGGGGATCCTAAACATTTAGCTAATAGATGTCCGAAAAGACAATTTAATATGGAAAGAGCAACCATAGCAGAACAATTAGATGAAGATGTAGTAAGTATAGACGGTAATAAAAGTGATACTGAAAGCATATTTAGTGTAGTAAGTGAAGAAGGACCAGAAATTCCAAATATAATAGAGTATACCTTTATGAATAATTCATGTGAACATAAATATATAGATGGAAAAGGAACTATGAGTATAGTCTGTAGTATTTGTAGACTATATCCTGATATGCATTTAAGATATCAGTGTAATATATGTTTTGACGAAATTTGTTTTATTTGTGCTAAAGACTTATATAGTATAAAAATGGATGTACCCCCTAAACCTAGTAAAAAACTAGAAACCATAGAAATTCTAAGCCATAAAATAGAAAATTTAGACTTAAGAATACGATTAATGGAATTAAAATTAAATAATAATGAAAATGTAAATAATAATCAGACTAAAGGAAAGGGTGTAGTTATAGAAGAAGTTGATGAACTTAACCAACAATTAGAAGAAACCCATTTGCAAAATATAGCGTATGAACCTCAAATAAAAGTACCTTATACTAGTAGTTTAATACTTTTAGACTATAAAATATGATGTAATCAAGAAAAATATGTTGAAACTAAAGCTATTTTAGATACAGGAAGTACAAAAAGTATGTTTAGTTCTAGTCTTGTACCAAAAGAGTTTGAAGCAGAATTAAGTTATACAGTTACCAGTAGAACTGCAGAAAATAGATTAATGAAAATAACAAAAGAATTAATTAACGTAAGAATACAATTTAAAGATTTTTCAGGATATTATAGTAGCATAGATACATTAGGTTATAGCACCAGATAACATAATAAACCAAGAATTCCTTTTAGGGTTAAACTTTATTTGTGCATTAAATGAAAGTATATTAGTGGGAAACAATTATATTACTATTAGCAAACATAATTATACATTTCCAACAAATAGATACATTAAACAATCAGAGTTGACTGCGAAGCGTGGTGAACTTGGTAATAATGATTTAGACTTTTTCAAAGAATTAGAACAAAATAATATAGAATCTGATACACTGGATATCCTATTAGAAGAAGAAATTAGAGATATAGGAAAGAGATTAGAAATGTTAAACCTAGAAAATGAAAGAATTCTGCATAAATTAGAATTGTTAGGATTTATAGGAGATGATTTAGCCAAAGACCAAGTAAACTATACTTTTAAACTAAACATCTTAAACCCAATATAGTATAAGAACAACAGCTATAAAATATACTCCTAAAGATATAAAAAAATTCAAAACGCAAATAAAAGAAATGTTAGAAATCGGTATTATAAGAAGAAGTGATAGTCCACATAGATCGGCAACCTTTATAGTAAGAAATAATGCAGAAATAAAAAGAGGAAAACCTATAATAGTATATAATTATAAGACTTAATGATAATACAGAAGACGATACTTATAGAATACCTAATAAAGTGGATATAATCAAATTAAAATGGTAAAAGAAGACAAAAAATGGACAACATTCAACTGTAGTGAAGGACATTTTGAGTGGAATGTTCTATCTTTTGATCTAAAAAATGCTCCAACAATATTTCAAAGATTTGTGGATAGTATATTTAAACATTTAGATTTCTGTTTAGTATATATAGATGACATTTTAGTAGCTTCTGAAAATATTAAACAACCTCAAGATCATTTAAAACATGTATTTAAATTAATAGAAGAAAACGGAATTGTAGTGTCTAAAAGAAAATGCAACTTTTTAAGAGAAAAATAAGCTTTTTAGGTTTGGAAATAGGAAATGGACAGATTAAATTACAACCTCATATAGCTCAAAAGATTTTAGATTTTCCCGATACACATGAAAACTTAAAACGAATACACGCATTTCTAAGAATATTGAATTATTCTAGAAAATTCATTCCTAAACTTAGTAAATTGGTTGGGCCATTATATAAGAAAACCGAAAAATAAGGTCAAAGACACTTTAATCAGGAAGATATTAACTTAGTTAGAAAAATTAAGAAAATAGTTAAAGATTTAAAACCTTTAGAATTACCTTTAAATACTGATTATGTTATAGTAGAAGTAGATAGTTTTGTAGAAGGATGGGGAGCAATATTAAAATGTTAACCTCATAAATTTTCTCCAAAAAGTGAAGAAAAAATATCAGCTTATTCCAGTGGTAACTTGAATAAAACAGGAAGTAATTGGACCAGTCTAGATTATGAAATAGCAGGAATAGTGAAAGCAATAGACCATTTTAGACTATATTTAAATAAATCCTTTACCATTAGAACAGATTGTGAAGCTGTGGTTAGATTCATAAAAATTGAAAATTCTAGAAAACAAAATAATAAAAGATGGTTAAATTTTAAAAATGCAATAGAAGGTAATGGATATAAAGAAGAATTTGAACATATTAAAGGATCAAACAATAGCATAGCAAATTTATTAAGCAGACAACTAACTTTAATTTTGGGTCACAGATCATGGCCTCCAACGACCAAGACAACCAACAAACACGATCTCCCTCTGCAGCTCTAATACCATTCAGCCAAATAGCCCGAAGACCAGCTTTCAAGCCTAACTTTCAGCAAAATATTCACAATAGACCAACATTTGGAATTGAAACACAATTCTTTAATCCAGCCACTCACAATGTTTTTAAAACCTTTGGCAAAATAACACTTCCAATTAGACATGCTTTCAGACCCCCAAAAGATACTCCATATATTACAGAAGATCAAGCATTCTACTAAATGCATTATGGGAAGTCAATTCACCATCCAGCAAATTATCAGCGTTAAACGCACTCTGGTACTATTTTGAGAAAGAAAACAAAAAAATTCCAGCAAAAGAAGCCGCGGTATATCTAGTTATTAGAGGACTGCTTGTTGAAATTTTTACTGACTATCAAATGGCGTTACAGAGCATTCAAGAGGTAGCAAAAGGACACTTGGAGCCATTTAAACAGTTTCATGAAGCAATAGCAGCAGCGAAGAGACTTTTAAGCCCAAACTTTTACATTCAGCCCAATGCCGAAAACGCAAAGCCCAAAATACTTTCAAAAGGAAAGCAACATAAGCCCAGATGTAGAATCACTCGAAGATGACCTAGAGACCATAACCAATTGGTTTACCAACCTTGAAATTTTTTATCAAGACCTATTAGTCCAGCATCAAAATTTATCAGCCCATTTAACAAACCCTAGACAGATAGATGTCCCCAAAGAAATCAAGGATAAATGCTACCAATTCTTATCGGTTCGAACCTTTCACTATCCCTGTCAAACCGTTTTAGCCTTACCAGAAGTAATACAACTCATGATTTGGCAGAAAGCAGAAGATAGTTTTTATGCAAGAATGCTAAAAGTAGCTCAAATCCTCACCACTCAGCAAATATAAGGAATAAAGCCCTTAACACATTTATTGCAATGGAAAGGAGAACCTATTCGTCAGGAGAGAACGTTGAAATTTTATACAGTCAAGTATTTTTCATGGCCTAATGTTCACATAGATGCTTCACTCTTCACAGAAGGATGGATAGATGATCAGTTTATCAACATATGACAACTACTAAGCTTCGGTTTTGTATCAAAAATATTTGCAACAGATCCAGATCAAGTAATACATTTATGAAGGCAAATTTCAGAAACAGTCAGTTTTTCGTTCAGCCAAGGAGCATTCAATCTTCGTTAGACGTATCGTCATTACCTTCAATATGGAACACTACAGGAGTAGAAATGGGTCATTCCTTTATAATGGTAAATGAAAATTATGAAAATTGGGAACCAGCCAAATCAGAAATGTTCAGACTATGCCACATAGTATCAAACTCCTTAGCAGACGCAGAAGAACTCAAGCTAGCTCTGGAAATAAGAAGAAAGACACAGTGACCATATATGAGACCAAAGATGGACTTATTGCCAGATTATCAGCTAATTTTTCAAGCACCTCATCAGAGTATTTTTTTTCCAATAAGCGTCAGATGCAGATTCTGTATTACAACATTAGGAAAGAAAGTAACATTTAGGAAAGAAAGTAACATCTAGCTTGGAATATCAGCCTAAGTATAATCCAGATCTAGAAGGAATAGAAGGATCCAGGCGAGATACATATTAGAAGGCAAAATTTCAGCAAAATAATTCATCTCCCGGACAAAGACCTAACTGCACCAGCAAGGACAATAATTTGTAGCAGTATTAAAAGCAGCAAAGTTTCAACTTGGAGCAATAGTAAAAAGCAGTAATAATTCAGCAACCAGACAAAAAGTTATAGTAGCATTCAGTCTACTAGCTACAATAATGCATGTTTATTGTACACTTTTACTATTCGAGTTTGCCACCTATGTAATTTTTTACTGTTTAAGCACTATTTGTACTGTGTGTAATAATGGCAACTGTGAATGCCAAGTTTTTCTTCAATTTGTTGTTTTATTTTTCAGATTCGAGGCCTATAAAGGACCTCTCCCCTCATTGTAAAAACTTGCCCCTTGACATTCTCCAACCCACACTTCTTGGTTGCTAGAGAATCTCTCCACCTTTCTTGTAATAAAATATCTTCTTTGTGTGCAATAATATTTTGTAAGTTTTTATATGGTTTATAATGTATAGTGAGTAAACTACCCCTCAGGGACGGGATTCCCCTACTATTTAAAAATGTTATAATTTTCTCATGGTCAAAAAACACAAAAACATTAAAAAATCGAAAACCCAAAAACATTAAATATGCTCAAAAATCAAATAAAAACTAAAAAAATGATGATGAACAGTAGTAACATTCTACCCTTTCATTGTCCCAAAAATATATTTCCGCTGTATAAATTATTTTTTTCAATAATCTGATATTGCTTTGGGAAGATTTTGTTTACCTTCTCGGTGTTACTGGTAGGAAGACAAAATGTGCGGGATAATTTCCCCCATCGTGCCAGCAATATGATATCAAAACTTGAGTATTCTGAGTATGCTCTGTGGTCGCAGTTTAATCTGATATTTCACATCAGAAAGGTTTTCTCGAGCTATTTATCAGAGCAGTGTTCCTGAGTTTAAGTTATTATATAAGTTAAGACTACATTTTAAAATTCAAAAAGATAAGATAGGTACTTTACTCCAGATCCAACGTAAGTCTTCGTTGATGAAACAACCGAATTTACAAAGCAACCCTCCTACATGAGAATTTTAGATAGAATGCTTAACACGTTAAATGATAAAAATTTAGCAACACTGTTCGTATTTTTTGTAATTATGTTGCTTTTGTAAAGTTTTATTTTTAAAAGGACCAAAGTAAAATGTTTCCAAAAATTACTGGACCCATGTGCAATTAAAAGGAAATGGCTACAGGAAGAGGGGCCTATTACCTTAATAGAAGTTGAGAAAGGTGCTATTTGCCTAAATGTCCCGTACATGTCATGTAATATTTTATCCTTGCGTTATTTTGGGAATTCTTTTACCAAATTGTATACGACAAATTCCATTAGCTTATCACCTTTGAACTAAAATAGTTCTAACTTCTAACTTGATCAGTTACTATTTTGGGAATGCCTGGAGTATGTAGCGATGCACTCTATATAATCACCATTTAATTTAAGATTTTTGGCATTTTTCCAGCTTTCGTCAAAAGAGTTGATAAGACACTTTACATTTTGTTAAATGCACTCCACATTATTTTTTACATTTTGTTAAAAGCACTCCACATCATTTTCAAATTAATTAAGTGGACTATAATGTCCCTCAATGTATAATATAGAATAAAAATAAAAGGTGAACTAAATAATCTCTTCTAAATAAACTTTGAAAAATACCTTTTAATTTTTTTTAAAAAAATAATACCGAATAAAATTGCATTTTTTCTCAAGCATCATTTTAGAAATAAAGAAACCTACTTTTTATCAGTGCAATAAGACTAATCATCGTGCCATGGATTTTCAAACCCTGATATGATTTACTCGAACTCGTTAAATGATATGTGTTGCTCATTTGCTCCATAGTAAAAATCAGAATTTCTTTTTTGAATATTGAAAGTTAATATAACATCAAAGGCCTAAAAACTACCAAAAAAGTAAAAATAATCGTCAGTCATATTAAACCGACGTTAGTATTGATGAACTCAATATGTCCACCTTGAATAATAGCTAATTTTATTTTTTGTTAAAAAATTCAATAAAACAATAATTGTCAATTTTATCCAAAATAAAATAACATATATTCTAATTTTGTTCTAAATAAATTAGTAAAAATTTTAGTTATATCTACAAAAAAAAAAGGAAAAATTGCATAAGACCCTCCTGTGATATGCGAAACCTGCGCCAAACCCCCTGTGGTAATTTTTTTGCGAATCACCCCCTTGTATTATTCTTTATTCTGCATATTTCCCCTTTTTTGATTTTTTGGTATTTTTTTCCATCATAAATATCAATCCAAAGGCATTTTTGCCCCAAACATGTTTATAATAGTTAAATAATTTAATTTTGGTCGGATCTAGAACATTTATGATGGAAAAAAACACCAAAAAAATCAAAAAGGGGGGAATATGCAGAATAAAAAATAACACAAGGGGGTGATTCGCAAAAAAATTAACACAGGGGGTTGGCGCAGGTTTCGCATATCACAAGGGGGTCTTATGCAATTTTCCCAAAAAAAAAATACTTATTATTTACGGTAGTTATCCGTCACTTTAAAATTTTATAATTATGGACTATCAAATTTTGAATATTTATTCTACATTTAATTAGAAAAATGGTATTTAACTAGTTTGTTAAAGAAAATTATAAGAATTACTTTAATAGACTAAAGGGCATATCAATGTGGTAAAATTTAAATAAAAGTGGAATGCCTCTAACAAAATGTAGAGTGCCTTTATTAATTCCCTTGGTCAAAAAAGCAAGAAGTGCAGATGATTAGTGTTACATAATTAATTTTTCTTGTTGTTCAAAAACAATATTTAATTTTTATAATATATAATTGATATGTGAAATGTAACATTAACAGGTAGAACATAATATTTTTCACTACAAAAAATTGATTTTGGCCAATATCAGTGATCCATGGTAAAAAAAACCTTTTTGCCATGATCAAAATTAATTGACCATGACTTTTGCCTCGACTTCAATCATGGCATCTAGAATATGGCCAAAACATTGCCCATGAGTTATAGTTATTATTAATATTTTGTTCATTGCAAGGATCATGCATGACTTTTAGCCATAGTAGAACATTGTTACATTAACATTTCTTCCGCCACAGCTAGATAGAGTTTAAAGTTGACATTCTTTTTTACCACGATTAATATCAGTGTGGCGATAAAAAACATCTACCACAACTAAATTACCTGTAATTTAAGAATAGTATACATAATAATTTTAGAAACGTACACTTTCATTCCGAATACTTAATGTTTTTGTAAAGTTTCAAAGAAACCTAATTATACTCACTATATCATTAGTTAAGTTTAACAACCCCGAGCTTGAGACAAAAAATCGTCTTATTTCCATTTATTTTATTTTGTTTTATTGTTTTCCTTAGAAAGTAATGTAGAATATGATGTAGTTCTTGATTAGAAGTATGGACACGGTAGCCACATGGATCAATTGACGTGACGGTCTACATATGATTCCAAATTTGTGCGCGTATTTGGTAGGGTAGAAGGGAAATATAGTTAAAAAAAAATTGACATGTTTAAATACTATTTGGGAAATTATTTTTCAAGTCCTTACAGAAAAATGTAAAGTCGGACAACATACCGCAGTTCACATTGGACTTAATCACATTAGGCTCTTAATTATTGACCAAAATAAATATGCATTATTGACATGTAAATTAAGGTAGAGTATGGCAATATAAATTTTATAAATATAATTGGAAATGGCAGAATAATGTATAGTTCCGTTCCTTTTATTAATAAACTAACAGTATTCCATGTCAAGGCACATGAATTTCAAGAAAAAATAAAGTAACATCTTTTTATGGGGTTAAATGCCAAAAAAAAAAACCCATAATATAACTTTTTTGCTAAAAACCCCCTGTGATTACAAAATAGCCTGAAAACCCTCCGTGTTCTTTAAAAGTCTGCAAAAAGTCACTTTTTGCAAGCTTGTTTTTTCTATTTTTCACCTTTATTGATATGTTTGTTTGTCATTTATACACTATCCAAACAATATTGTTAGGAATTTCATGTTAGATGTTTTGATTATGACAATTAAGACTTTTGTTAGACCCCAAAATTATGTAAGTTTGTTTTTCAGCTTTGAAGTGTTAGATTTGTAATAGGCCTTGTTTTTATTTTTATTCTAGATTGTTAGGCTAAGTTTTCTTAGGCTAAGCGTCTGATAATTTTTGAGTGAGTTTATCAGTGGTGAAGTTCGAAGACTCAAGCGCCTGAATTCTGAATGAAGATAAAGTCTCCAAGCGTCCAATTGACCAGCTATATCAAGCGTTACCTTACAGGACAGAAGTAATTTCACCTGAATTTATTTCTAAGTCCAGAAGGAGTTTTAATGCAAATATTCTCAAAGCATTAAATACCAACGGGCATTTATTTCAAATGCATTAAATGCTGATAAGAGTATTAAATGTGATAAGCACTTTCAGACGTACGGAGAAGCCACCCTATTGGACTGTCAACTATTCAAAGACTGCATCACCAACTTTTGTGCAGCAGATTTTCAGGAAAAATGACAAAAGTTGTTCACTCGCGGAAGTGAGAGACACGCGCTCTTGCATGTGTCAAACGGACACTTTTTCCAAGAATGCCTATAAATAGGACTTCAACAACAAGCCAAATAGAGAGAACAATTATCAAGCCGAATTGCTGTTGCATTGAAGTTTCATTCCTAAAACTCTCAGAAAAGCCAAAATACTCAAGAAAATATTCTCTTTACTTTTCATCAACTCCTGAGACAGTCAACTCAATATCTCAAACATTCTTTTTGAAGAAACTACATTACTACTGAGATATTTCCAGTTGTTTGAACTTCATCAAAATCAAACAAACCCTTTTAGAAAAACCCCTATCCAAGCCTCGCGATCTGTGTGAAGTCGAAGTTGGATACTTGCCTTATTTCTGGGTGAAAGAAGCAAGGGGATTGAAGTGATTTGGAGCAGAAATATGTGTGATCAAGGAGCTCAAGTCATCGACATCCATCTCTCCCTAATTTATTGAAAATTCTGTGTGATTCTTTGAGAATCATTTTAGTGGATTGCCTCCAAGTGTTCGAGGAGAAGAATGACGTAGTTGGGATTACACCACCCAACGAACCTTACAAATATTGTGTCATTTACTTTTCAGTCAATTCTTTTATCTATCATATCATTGCATAAACTGATTAAGTAAAACACAATTGAACGCTAAACAACTAAGAAACTTTCTGTGACGCTAAAGCTTTTAAAAGAAGACTACAAAAATCATTCCGCTGTGCTAACACTGATAAAAGAAGTGAACGCTCAAACCTACTCGGTTAAAGTATTCAATTCTTGAAATCAAAGTTAACTTTATAAAAACATTCTTCGTTAGACGCTTCACCAAAGCGCCTATATTTTAAGTGAACGCTTAAGTCAAGTGTTAGACTCTTCAAGCGTCTACCTTTTTCAAGCGTCCAAAAACCTTTTTAGTACGAAATCTTTTCAAGTCGAAAAAGACTTCAGGGTCTATTCAACCCCCCCCCTTCTAGACCCTTTCGTATGCTACTTGGGACCAACAAGTAGTATCAGAGCGGTTAAAGTTGAATTTTTTTTTAATTTCCAAGCATAACTGCTTGTTTAGATCCTTTTTCAAAATCTAGTTGCTTTTAAAATTTTTGTTATGGCATTTGCTAAAGTTCCCAAACTGACTGGATCAAATTTTGACACATGGAAAGTCAAAGCATTTACATATCTCTGTTCATGTGATGATGACATGTGTGATATTATTTCAGATGGGCCAATCAAAATATATAAAGTTATCACAAGAGCGCTTGGAGCCACGGAAGAAACTCCCGATGGTTACGTTGAGAAACCAAAACAAGAATGGTCTCCAGATGAGCGTCGAAGAGCTAATTTGGACAATGTTGGTCGTAACGCTCTATATACGGCTCTTGGTGATAATGACAACTTATTCAACGAGATCAAGTCTTGCAAAACCACTAAAGAAATATGGGATAAGTTGGCTACAATTTGTGGTGGTTCAGCTCAGATCAAAGAAAACAAACTTTCCATTGCCAAGGAAAAGTTTAACGGATTTAAGATGCTTCCCAATGAAACTTTAGAGCAATTGGATATAAGATTTACAGCTCTAGTTACAGAACTTACATCGTTGGGAATGGATTTGCAGAATTGAGAAATAGTGGTTAAGATCTTTAGAAGTTTACCAAGTAAATTCTTGATGAAGACAACCGCTATGAGAGAATCAAATATGATGGATCTCCCAACTCCAGAAGATGCCTTTTCAGAGCGCAAGGCATTTGAGTTCGAGTTGAATTCTGCTAGTGATGTTGTGAGTAGTCCGGTGATTGAATCTGGAGCGCTTATAGCATCAATCAAAGGCAAATTGGGGAATAAAGGAAAGAATTCAGATATCAATGAAGAAGAGGAATTAGCCTTGCTAAATAGATTCAGAAAGTTCTTGAGATATGAAAAGAAAGGAAAAAGTTTCAATAATCAAGGACAAAGTTCATATCAAGTACCTTCTCCGATGCAACAACAGCTTCAAGCGCCTCAATATTTTGTTCCTTCACCCCAAGCGCCTGTTCAGTACCAAGCGTCTACTCAAAATCTCCCAGCTCCAGTGGTCTCAAAACCACACATTGCAAGGTTAACAAATGAACAAAAGATGAAAACTAATCTTTGTTACAATTGCAGGAAACCAGGGCACTACCAGGTAAACTGCCCTTATCCAAACGTATCCAAGCCCTCAAGGCAGGATTACTTGGATAGAAACCAATTCAGGAGCAACCTTCGTCAACAAGGTTTGCTAGCGAAATCAGAACCAGCATCCGTACCTGAAGATTTAGAATCATCAAAAGAAAGTAGCGATGATGATGAGCCATTAGATGACTCAGCGCTCATATGTCTCATGGCCAAAGATGATGAAGCGTCTCCTGAGGTAATCAATGAATTATCTATTCCTCTTTCTTATGATGAATTACTTGACAAAGTCAAAGAATACTACAATGAATGCCAAGAAGCTGCCAAAATATATCAAAATGAATGTCAAGAGATAAAGTGACGCTTAAAGCAGAGTTGCGAGTTCAGCAACAGTGCATTGAGAAGAACCAATCGCTTGAGAGTGAAATCATTCAATTAAAAAGCGATCTTGATATAATAGTCAAGAGAGAAGCTGATTTGATCGTTAGACTTGCTAAATCAGAGCAGCTCATCTCATCATTATAAAAAGCTTCTAGAAAGTTGGATCATGTGACTGAAGTAACTAGATTATTTGGTGAGAAGACCGGTTTAGGATGCGATAAACTCGGTAAACAATCCAATAAATCTAATGTTACGGCAAACAACAAAGGAAAGGGTGTTATCTTTGTTGAAAAAGGTTCACAAGGTCAAACATAAAATGAACCTAGTGACAATGGTAAGAGGCCAAATGAGAAAGTCAAGGAAATACCAGCGTCAATATCCAAGACAGTCAAGATCATATTATCGATACTATGATGATTATGATTATGACTATGATTATGACTACCATTGTAATCAAGGATATTTTTATTATACACCCAAAAAGCACACACAACACGTTGTGAAACCCAAAAAGGCCAGTATTCCTACAATGAAGACTAGGCAAATATGGGTTCCTAAAGTTCTAATTCAAACTAACAATGTTACTAATGTTAAAGGACCCAAGCAGCAAAGGGTACCTGAACAGAAATAGAACTTCCCTTTGATTGCAGGTACCTAAAGCTAGAGCCGATACATCTGTGTGGTACTTTGATAGTGGATTGTCAAGACACATGACTGGTTCCAAAGATCTTCTGATCAACTATCAAGCTGCCAATGGTCCTCAGGTTGTATTTGGTGACAATTCCAAAGGTAAAACCAAAGGTATAGGTACTGTGCATAGGGGGAACATCATGATAAGTGATGTTTATTATGTTGAGGATCTGAAGCACAATTTATTAAGCATAAGTCAATTTTGTGATAAAGGCTTTGAAGTCATATTCTCAAGTGACTTTGCTATATAAATAACGCTAAGACTAAGTCTACTAAATTGAAAGGAAAAAGAACTAACAACGTATATTTGGTAGATTGGGGTTCAACACTTGATAACAACCCAACATGTTTTGTTGCTAAGAATGAATCTAAAATGGGTTGGTTATGGCACAGAAAAATGAATCACCTCAACTTCAAAACAATCTCTCAGCTTATAAGTCAAAATCTTGTAGAGGGATTACCAAATGGACCATTTCATAAGGACCGTCTTTGTGACGCTTGTCAAATGGGTAAACAAGTTAAATCATCGTTCAAGAGAAAACCTCATCTATCTACCTCTAGAATAATTGAACTACTTCACATGGATTTGTTTGGACATGTTCAAACGATCAGTGTAAGCGGTAAGAAGTATACTTTGGTGATAGTAGATGATTTCTCTCGATTTACTTGGGTGGAATTTGATAACAGGCATTTTTACGTGTTTATAAGCCCATGGGACTTATGCTATGGATTCATTTATTGACTAAATCATGCCACATTTGCGTTTAATCGTGGTGTTAAGTGATTACAGGTGATAAATGAGAACATACGAAGAAACGAGGCAAAAAACGACGTAATTAAACACGTTTAGGCCAAGTTGCTTCGCACTCCCGCGCCCAAGCGCCCTCCGACCACGCCCAGGCGCCAAAATAACATCAACATTCTGCTTTCCGCGCCTAGGCGCCATGCTGTCCACGCCTGGGCGCCGTATCTGCCTTAGTTTCCACGGTTGAGCGCTATTTCCTTATATTTAGAGACCGAATTGGATGAATTTCCCTTCTACAAAGTTGTAGAGCTATGTGTTAGCTTCAAATGAGGACTTGAATCATCCAAATCGGAGTTCCGTGGAGAGAGTTATGAAGGAAATACAATTGCTGCGCCAGACAGAGGCAAATGTGCCCAACATTCTGCTGACCGCGCCCGAGCGCCGTAATTCCCGCGCCTAGGCGCGCCCACACCCGGGTTTTGATTCCTTTAATCCAAAAGTTCATCATTTGATGGTGGAATAGAATAGTGAAAGCCATGATGTTAGCACATGTGTTGGGGGACATGTTTGAGGGGAAAAGGGCCATTGTTTATTGCACCATGATGGGGTGTGGAGTAAAAGAGGAGAGTGCCCATCATTTCTTGTCTTCAAGGAGCATCTTCTTCACTTTGGGGGAGTGCTCTTGACCGAAAAGGGCTTCACTCTTGACCAATTCTGGGAGTTTAAAAAGAGGAGAGGGAGGCCAAGACAAGGAGAGAACCACTTTTGGGAGAAGACACCCCATTGGGGGGGGGGGAAACCCCTCACAACACACACTTGACAGGGGGGGGGGGGCGAAAATCTGCTTCATTGATCATCATTCTTCATCATTCTTAGAAGGCAAGAGGAGGTGAAGAGCTAAGGATTGAAGCTCCACTTGAGGATCCATCACCATTCAACCTTTGAGGGAGTTTGTTCATTGTTTATTGCATTTTTGTGTTTACACTTATGTATATGAACATGTTGAATTCTTCTATGTTGATGGTTATGAGCTAAACTTGTAGAACTTAGGCCATGTGAAGGCCAATTTATGAATCAATATATGTGAAGTGAATTTTCGTATTAATTCTCATAATGCTTTGTGTGTTGATTTTGAGCTTTTATCACAATCATGTATTTGATCACCATATGCTTGCTATCTTGCCTAGTCTAGTCGTTCGAGAGAAGATAGATTAGGGTTCAATGGAATTAACACATCATCCGAAATAAATGAGGAATTGCCCTAGACATAGGTAAAGATTCCCGGGTGCGGTTAGCCGGATTCGTCCGGGGAAACTCTAGAACGATAATGCGTGGTTGTTGATTAGATTCTCGGATAGACGTATTTAGAGAACCGTCAATTAATCATAGGATTATTATGTGCCGAGACATCGGGTAATAGTCAATTTAGGAGTTTCCACCAAAGCAATAGGAGTCTAATAATTCGAAGAATAGCTTATATGTATTGATGAGTAGATTCGGTTATTGCATGTGCCTTAGTCGATTTTATCATACGTGAGATTTAATCCATTGCTTGTTTCCTCTTTGATTCTTCGTTTGTTTAAACTTTTTCTTACACTTTACTTTAATTGTCTTTTTCGTTGTAAAATCATAAACTAAAATGCAAGTCTCCGTGGTTCGACAACCCGGACTTTTAGTCCACTTTTATTACTACACACGACTAGTGCACTTGCTATCAAAGCACGTTAAGTATTAGCGTGTCAAGTTTTTGGCGCCGTTGCCGGGGACTTGTTCATTTTAGTTTTTGATTTTTGTTTTGTTTTCTTTTTTTTTTCGTTTTTATTATGTTTATCTTTGTTTCCTTACCTTTTGTTCAAGCATGCACTTTTGGCATGCTTCTTTTTGAGTCTTGATGGTTTTGTATTGTGCGTACATGACATGTAGTCGCTGCGTTTTGCCTTGGAAAATCTTCCGTTGCGGATTTGAGCTTGGAGCGGATCTCACGTGTTTAAGGGTTGCTTTTCAGCACCCTTGTTGTAAGTACTCTTGGTTACCCCCCTTGTGAGTATGTATAATTGCGTCAACATTGAGGCCAAATGTTGAGTTTAAGTGTGACATGGGGGGTATATGAGTAGTGTTTATCGATTTTATGTGTCACGTGATCTTGTTTTTAGCTCAAGTTTGGGGGAGTCGTTGCTATTGCATGTGTTTTGTACTAATTTTTGAGAAAAATCAAGCATAAAGTTTTGTTCTAGAATGTTAGCTTGCCGATTGATGCAATTAGACTTGAGAACTCGAGACAATGGCATGATATCTTGTATATTTCTATTAATGGTCTAAAATGTAAAAGCACACATCTTGGTTATACTCATTTCAACCATTGGTTGAGAATCAATCTTCCTTAGATGATACACGTGCACACAAGTCAAAGGTAGAGGGATTGAAAAGGGTTCTCCATCTCGAGACATGTGAGGAGCACCCCCGGATATATTAACCTAGATTTTTTCTCATATTGTTTTGAGATGATTAGTTGCTTATGTGTTCATAATTGTGTTCAATGAATAAATGATTGAGATGAGATTGGTATGACCTTGAAAATTCGGTCAGGCCAACGAGTATTGGAGGTCACCAAAGCACCATTGCCTATATACTGTACTTGTTGTGCTAATTTGAGCTTTGCTCAAGCCAATCGGGAATTAGTTGAATAAAAGACCTCGTTCTATTTCGTGGCCTTTGCCACTCGGGTGATTAAGTTCGTAGGAGTGTCTTAACACTTAGCACCCTAAAACCCTCTAGTTTGGGAGTTGTTGACCCAAAGCCCGTTACATGGGTGGCAAAGAAGACCTAAGGGGCTAGAACATTGCACGAGGTCATATATTGTCATGAACGAAAATCATTTACAAGCGTGTTAATGTTAAAGTAAAGTGAATTTGGAAATGAGCACAATTTAACCTTGAAGTTTCCTATGATTTGATAAACTCTAAGATCTATCGAAAGTTGGTAGATTTGGGGAATGTTTCCGAGCATGGTAGGGATGCCTTTCGATCATAATACTTTAGATATTATCCCACTACACCCTTTGGAAATTGGTTCGATTCTAGGTGTTGAATGAGCATTGTTTTCATTTGTGTACATATTATTGAGCTTTATTGTCACTTGATTTGTGCCATTGCATCATAGTTCTTATTTCAAGTTGTCTCGGTTGGTTTGAGTTTAGCATCCTTCGATTTTGTGGGTATATCGTATGCAAACCCTCACGAGACTAAAACTCGTCCTTTGAGGTAACTCAAGGGTTCAAAGGCTTGTTGCATTCGCTAAATGCAACCGTTTACTCCACGAAAGTGAGTTAGGTAGTTTTCTTTTTGTTTCTCTCTTTGATTGATGATGTTTCCTTATCTTAGAACTCTTATTGCTCGAGGACGAGCAATTGATAAGTGTGGGGGTGTTGATAACAGGCATTTTTACGTGTTTATAAGCCCATGGGACTTATGCTATGGATTCATTTATTGACTAAATCATGCCACATTTGCGTTTAATCGTGGTGTTAAGTGATTACAGGTGATAAATGAGAACATACGAAGAAACGAGGCGAAAAACGACGTAATTAAACACGTTTAGGCCAAGTTGCTTCGCACTCCCGCGCCCAAGCGCCCTCCGACCACGCCCAGGCGCCGAAATAACATCAACATTCTGCTTTCCGCGCCTAGGCGCCATGCTGTCCACGCCTGGGCGCCGTATCTGCCTTAGTTTCCACGGTTGAGCGCTATTTCCTTATATTTAGAGACCGAATTGGATGAATTTCCCTTCTACAAAGTTGTAGAGCTATGTGTTAGCTTCAAATGAGGACTTGAATCATCCAAATCGGAGTTCCGTGGAGAGAGTTATGAAGGAAATACAATTGCTGCGCCAGACAGAGGCAAATGTGCCCAACATTCTGCTGACCGCGCCCGAGCGCCGTAATTCCCGCTCCTAGGCGCGCCCACACCCGGGTTTTGATTCCTTTAATCCAAAAGTTCATCATTTGATGGTGGAATAGAATAGTGAAAGCCATGATGTTAGCACATGTGTTGGGGGACATGTTTGAGGGGAAAAGGGCATTGTTTATTGCACCATGATGGGGTGTGGAGTAAAAGAGGAGAGTGCCCATCATTTCTTGTCTTCAAGGAGCATCTTCTTCACTTTGGGGGAGTGCTCTTGACCGAAAAGGGCTTCACTCTTGACCAATTCTGGGAGTTTAAAAAGGGGAGAGGGAGGCCAAGACAAGGAGAGAACCACTTTTGGGAGAAGACACCCCATTGGGGGGGGAAACCCCTCACAACACACACTTGACAGGGGGGGGGGGGCGAAAATCTGCTTCATTGATCATCATTCTTCATCATTCTTAGAAGGCAAGAGGAGGTGAAGAGCTAAGGATTGAAGCTCCACTTGAGGATCCATCACCATTCAACCTTTGAGGGAGTTTGTTCATTGTTTATTGCATTTTTGTGTTTACACTTATGTATATGAACATGTTGAATTCTTCTATGTTGATGGTTATGAGCTAAACTTGTAGAACTTAGGCCATGTGAAGGCCAATTTATGAATCAATATATGTGAAGTGAATTTTCGTATTAATTCTCATAATGCTTTGTGTGTTGATTTTGAGCTTTTATCACAATCATGTATTTGATCACCATATGCTTGCTATCTTGCCTAGTCTAGTCGTTCGAGAGAAGATAGATTAGGGTTCAATGGAATTAACACATCATCCGAAATAAATGAGGAATTGCCCTAGACATAGGTAAAGATTCCCGGGTGCGGTTAGCCGGATTCGTCCGGGGAAACTCTAGAACGATAATGCGTGGTTGTTGATTAGATTCTCGGATAGACGTATTTAGAGAACCGTCAATTAATCATAGGATTATTATGTGCCGAGACATCGGGTAATAGTCAATTTAGGAGTTTCCACCAAAGCAATAGGAGTCTAATAATTCGAAGAATAGCTTATATGTATTGATGAGTAGATTCGGTTATTGCATGTGCCTTAGTCGATTTTATCATACGTGAGATTTAATCCATTGCTTGTTTCCTCTTTGATTCTTCGTTTGTTTAAACTTTTTCTTGCACTTTACTTTAATTGTCTTTTTCGTTGTAAAATCATAAACTAAAATGCAAGTCTCCGTGGTTCGACAACCCGGACTTTTAGTCCACTTTTATTACTACACACGACTAGTGCACTTGCTATCAAAGCACGTTAAGTATTAGCGTGTCAGAATTTCTTTCATCCAAAGATGAAACATGTGACAAGTTAACAACGCTTATTCGACAACTTCAAATATTGAAAAATCTTAAGGTTGCAAGAATAAGAAGCAATCACAATACTGAGTTTACTAACAAGATTGTTGAGAAGTTTTGTGCAGAAAATGGAATACATCATGAGTATTCAGCTCCTAGAACTCCTCAACAGAATGGTCTTGCTAAGCGCCAGAACAGAACGCTCAAGGAAGCCGCTAAGACGATGTTAGCAGAGTCCAATCTTGCACCTAGGTTTTGGGCCGAAGCAATCAACACAGCCTGTTACACTCAAAACCGTTGTTGATCAACAAACAGCATGGGAAAACTCCATATGAACTATGGAAGGGATGTAAGCTAAATGTTTCATACTTTCACGTCTTTGGTTCAAAATGTTTTATTCATAATAATGGATCCCAAAAATGGAATCTTTATTCCCTAGAGCGGATGAGGGAATTTTTCTAGGCTATGCCAAAAATCGAAATAATTTTCGCATCCTAAATAAGATCAAATCGAAGATTGAGGAATCTATTCATGTTGTTTTTAATGATGCTAACCAAGAATCGAGTAAGGTTAACGTGAATGATGTAGGAGTTGAAGATTTGTATCATCAAGCATGATGCTAACCAAGAACCGAGTAAGGTTAACGTGAATGATGTAGGAGTTGAAGATTTGTATCATCAAGCATCAAAGATTACTATAGATGATGAAAGTGTCGACGATGATGAAAGCGATCACGGTACTGAGTTTACTAACAAGATTGTTGAGAAGGTTTGTGCAGAAAATGGAATACATCATGAGTATTCAGCTCCCAGAACTCCCCAACAAAATGGTGTTGCTGAGCGCCGGAACCGAACGCTTAAAGAAGCCGCTAGGACTATGTTAGCAGAATCCAAGCTCGCTCCTAGGTTTTGGGCTGAAGCAATCAACACTGCCTATTACACTCAAAATCATTGCATGATCAACAAACAGCATGGGAAAACTCCATATGAACTGTGGAAGGGACGTAAGCCAAATGTTTCATATTTTCACGTCTTTGGTTCTAAATGTTTTATACATAATAATGGATCCCAAAGCCTAAAGACTTTTGATCCTAAAGCGGATGAGGAAATCTTTCTAGGCTACGCCAAGAATGGAAAGAATTTTCACCTCCTAAATAAGATCAAATCGAAGTTTGAGGAATCTATTCATGTTGTTTTTGATGATGCTAACCAAGAACCGAGTAAGGTTAATGTGAATGATGTAGGAGTTGAAGATCTATGTAATCAAGCATCGAAGATTGCTATTGATGAAGATACTGACTACAATGATGAGATCTAAGTGCCACCTCCTAAGATTACTCGTGAGATTACTCTAGATAATCGTGTAAGAAATGTTGATGATTATGAAGAGAGTGATCATCAAGAGCACACAAGGAATTGTGAACTTGGAGCGCCTACGCAAGAAGGTAGTCAAGCGTATGATCCTCAAGCGCCTGTTCAACCTCCTAACCCCTTCCAACCAGACAGACTATGGCTGCGTGATCATCCACCTGAGCAGATTATTGGAGATATTGAAGCACCTGTTAGGACTAGAGCCGCTACGTTCAATGAGGCTATGTTTGCAAACTTTCTATCTCAAATGGAACCTAAGAAAGTGGATGAAGCGCTAAGCTACCCAAGCTGGATTGAAGCTATGCAAGAAGAGCTTAATCAGTTTAAACGAAATAAGGTTTGGATGCTAGTACCAAGACCAACTCACCAAGGAGTTATTGGAACTAGATGGGTATATAGAAACAAGATGGATGAGAACGGCATTGTGATAAGAAACAAGGCCAGACTCGTAGCTCAAGGATATTTCCAAGAGGAGGGTATTGACTTTGATGAAACATACGCTCCTGTCGCTCGTCTGGAAGCAATCCGCATGTTTCTAGCGTATGCAGCGTTCAACAAGTTCATAGTGTATCAGATGGACGTGAAGAGTGCCTTCCTAAATGGTAAACTCCAAGAAGAAGTATATGTGGAGCAGCCACCAGGATTCATCAACAATCATGGTAAGGGTATGGTTTACAAGCTAGACAAAGCACTTTATGGGCTTAAGCAAGCACCCCGAGCATGGTATGACACTTTCTCTATCTTTCTTATTGGTAAAGGCTTTTCAAAAGGCAGCGTTGATACAACGTTATTTAAAATTACCAATAACGAAGATATTCTCTTAGTCCAAATCTATGTTGATGATATCATATTTGGCTCTACTAACAAGCGTCTGTGTGAGAAATTTTCGAAAATGATGCAAGAACAATTTGAAATGAGCATGATGGGTGAATTAACTTTCTTCTTAGGATTACAAGTTAAACAACTCCCTAATGGAATATTTATTAACCAAGCTAAATATACAAGAGATATGATTAAGAAATTTGGTATGGAAAATGCATCATGTTCAAAAATTCCAATGAGCCAAACGCTTAAGCTAGATAAAGATGAAAGTGGAAAAAAAATTGATATTACTAATTATAGAGGTATCATCGGTTCACTTCTTTATCTTACTGCCAGTAGACCTGATATTATGTTTTCGGTATGCATGTGTGCACGATTTCAAGCCGATCCTAAAGAGTCACACTTAATTGCTGCCAAGAAGATCCTTAAATACCTTAAAGGCACACAGAATGTGGGCTTATGGTATCCTAGGGACTCTCCTTTTGAACTAATTGGTTACTCAGATGCAGATTTTGCAGGTTGCAAAATAGATCGTAAAAGCACTAGTGGTACTTGTCAATTTCTAGGTGATAGGTTAGTTTCATGGTATAGCAAGAAACAACAATCCATAGCTACCTCTATAGCCAAAGCTGAATATGTAGCTGCAGGAAGTTGTTGTGCACAAGTATTATGGATGAGGCAACAACTTAGAGATTATGGAATAATCCTAGGTCCAACCCCCATTCATTGTGATAAGCAAAGCGCTCTAGCCATGACTCAAAACCCTGTTCTTCATTCCAGAACCAAACACATTGACATTAGATACCATTTTCTTCGTGACCATGTTCAAAAGAAAGATATCTCCATGCACTTCATTGGAACTGACAAACAATTGGCAGATATCTTCACCAAAGCATTCAACGAACAACGTTTTCTCACTTTGAGAAGTGAATTAGGTATGATTGATTTAAACGCTTAATCATTTTGCATCATGTTTTATTAGACATATAATGTAAGGGGAATCCACTTAATTTGTGTCTAAAAAGATTTTCCTAACTGGTACAAGATATCAAATTTAGGGGGAACCTTAAAATTGTACTTGACCATAACTTCAAGCGTCAATGATCAAAACTTTCAGATGCATGATCATCAACGCTCAGTATTACTTATGCATAAAATATTGGACGCTCAAATATAAAAGTCTTTTACATCCTAAGCGTCTAATTTTCATATATATACCAACAAGTGGTATCAGTTAAGCGTTGAATCAATTCCAATTAACTCTTAATATAAAAATATTTTCTTTACAAGTCATGCATAAAGTTTACAATCTTCTCTCGAAGTAGTGGGTAGACTCAAAAGTCTATTTTGTACTCTACTCGCACGCTTCTATCACATCAAACTGGCGGGTAATCAAAAGTTTCTTTTTCAAAATGACAGTTCAGAGATAGTACGTGTTTGTGTACGTGTCAGTGTACAAACAGGCGCGTACGTTACACTCTAAAAATGCCAAACGTTTTAAAATTTTAACTCGGATGTCAAATCTTTATATGAGAATTACCAAATGTAACTTCTCTCTATTACACAAAACTCGCGTCCGCAGTTAATGAATTTATGGTTGAGATCCAAAAGTCGTTACACGTGTCTAAATCCTACAGAGACTAGAGAACACAAGTTTCAAAAATTCTTTACTGTGTCATTTAAAATACAATTTCTGCAGAAAGACAATTCACTTTTACTCAAACATATCTGCAAAATTTATTCTCTCTCTCTCAAAGCAAAAGAAAATCTCAGTTAATCTCTTTCACTAAAAATGGCACCAAAGAAATCTTCGTCTACTTCTGCTGAACTTACCATCAAGGTTACTGAAGGCCTTGTTGTCGACTGGAAATTCCTCTATGAATAACCTCAGATCAATCTAACAGACATGATGGACATGGTCGTCAAAGCTGGGCTTAAACCGTTCTTGACCCAATACTCCTATCTGTTTCCGACTGAAGTCGACACCTTCTGAAAATCTGCTAAACTTTCAGAGGACAAGAAGTCTATCTCTTGTCTAATTCCCTTATCCAAGAAAGAGTCTCCCAACGAATTTATTCTGTCTGCTGCCTCCATTGCCAAGAACTTCAATCTTTCAAATGAGGGCAAGGCATTGGATTGTGTTACTTTAAAACAAATCAAGGAAGAATGGACAACCATGAGTGCGTACGATGATGTACCCTACACTCAATACTTTGAAAAGAAAGACCTGGTATCCAAATACCTTTGATAAGGTGAACCCAGTACAATTTCAGATGATGACTGCTATACTCCTCAACATCAAGATCAACTGGAGTGAGTATATTTTTGGAAGGTTTCGGGACTGTCTAAGCGCCTCGAATAAACCTTATGGGCTTGTTCTAAGTGACCTACTGTACAGATCAAAGTGTGTATACTCGTCTGGTCTTCCATTGAATAAGACCAAGCTTCTGGGATGAAGGATTCTGAATAATCTTTTTAATCCTCCCAAAATTGGTGGTGCCGCTAAACCACTATCTGAGCATCTGGAAGTACGTTAAGCGTCCGATGAGGAAGCGGAGCGTCCAGTGCCAGAAGAAGCCGTGAAGCGTCCGGCTGTTACCAAGAAGAGGGCTCCTAGAAAGCCCAAGGTACAAGTTGTTCCTGCTCCTCAGAAAGATGATGAGGATGCACAGGACAAGTTACCACTAAAGCGGAGGAAGCTGGAAGGAATCATCAAACAAATCGAATTTGATGAACCAGCTGCTGCTGCTCCTGCTCAAGTGCTTAAGCTCGTTGAAGGAGTCAACGGGAAGAAAATATTCAAGCGCTCCAGGACAAGCAAGCGTCGGGCTGCTCCTGTTCCTGAAGAGCCTGAGAATGTTGAACCAAGCGCTCAAGTCGCTGTTGAGCCAAGCGCTCAAGTCGCTGCTGAGCCAAGCGCTCAGAGTATTGCTGTTGAGACAAGTTCTCAGGGTAAGTTTATTTCTTCCCACAACATTTCTATTCCTACATCTGTAGAAGATCCTGCTCTTATAGAGGATAGTTCTTTTGTTACAACTATAGTTCCAGCCGCTGCTGAAGCATCAACAGATGTCCTTTTAGACGTTGAGATGACAGAAGTTGTGGCTATCGCTAAAGATGTTGCCGCAGAAGTTGCTGCAATTGACGCTGAGGAACCTGCTACTAAAGAGGTTCAAACATCAATCCCTATTCAGGCGATAACAGAGGCACGCTCAGAAGGTCAGAGCGTTGCTGAAGACGTTTTAGCGCCTAGGCACTTCTTCCAACTGGACCCGCTGAAGACGATTGATCATTCGATCAACTACATGCCTCCAGCACTCGAAGAAGATTTCATTCCTGCAGGATACAACGAAGAAAGATACATTGCTGCTGAGAATGAAATTGCCCTGTTGATTGATGACGATAATAAAATCAGGGATATCGTGTTTAACACGGAGTTGACAGAAATTGAGCGAAAGTTCTATAGAGCCATTGAACTTGGAAAAACCCCTGGTCAAATACCGTCTTCTCTTACCCTTCAACAAGACAGACAAGGAGGAAGGACTCCTAGATGTGATGAGGATTTGGCATATTATCTTGATTATGGCCACAGCAGGAGTACAGGCTTCGCCCTGAGAGATTACAACATTCGGGTGTATGAGCCTCTTCGTCTTAGCTTTCTCAATCCATCCGAAGCAGTATTGAACAGAGACGGCTACACACACTTTCCTCAGACTGCTAATAGTGTTGAAAATCTATCTTCAGTAAATCCACTTCGCATATGGAAGAATAAAGCAGTTCATGCCGGTGAGCATCTAGAATCATTGACAGATTTAATTCAGACTGAAGCCGATGCATTCTTTGACAGCATCTAGAATGCCAACTATCAGACTGATAGATATCGCTTTGAATCTATCAGAGATATTCATCATGAAGGCATTCGCGCTATGGTCAATGCTGGAACAGATTACTGCATGAATGAAGTCAACTGGGTTGAAGCGTATGTGGGCCACAAATACACATTTTCAGAGTTAGTCCAAGCTCCCCATTTATTTGGCATAGGCATGCATGACAAGAAGCGTCAGTTTGCCAAGTATTGTCTGAGGAAGCGTCAACAGAGAGTTGGACCTGTTCTGAAGTTTCCACTCATTAGACATCAAATTGAGCAGTGTCTGCGTCAAGAGCTTTACCGACTGTCCAATACTCCTCTACTCTTCAACGCTCAAGCATCTTCCAGTGGTACCTCTTCTGTATCATGCTTGAATTTTGCTCCGAGCCACTGCGAGGATAACTTCAATATGATGGTGAAGATTATGACTCCACTATCTCTGTTCGACAAAATCTTCACTGCCAATCTTCGACAATGGAACGGCTCCATACTCAACTCTTTCCGAGGATATCCTTTGCTCCCTTCTATCCGGATAGAGGTACTCAATCATTATGAGTTTGTCCTCTCTCTGCTTGAAAGAAATCAGGAAATAGCTCAAGCGGTCTATTCCTACTTAGAAGAGTACTATGCTACCTACGTGCCTGAGGATCAGAGTCTCAAGTCTCTTCCTTCTGACAGCTTGATTGGATTTTCCAGAAATTACTGCCCAGACTCAATCTTTTCCATATGTCAAGCACCGTCTAAACTCTTTCCGCATCATGTGCTAGATATCATTGGTCCAATGCACATCAGGGCCATTGATAGTCCCCTTCACACATTCATTTTCGGAACTTGTGTGACTAGAACCAGACTTGATGAACTTTTGGAAGCTGCATCCACTTCCTATGCCGATTTAGCAAATTGGAACTTCCAATTCGATGACTTTCGTCAACCTGAGTCAACGCTTAAGGAAACGTTTGCAAAGTCAGTTGAAGCGTTCACTTCCGAAGTCACCAGTATGCCAGCGTCTGCTGAAGATGATATTGCTGAGGATCTTTCTCTTGACATACGAGGTGTTGTCTTTGATCCTGCATATCAAGTTCCTATTGACTCTCTCAAACACTCATCAAGGTTCAAGCGACCGGCTCCTCAAGCAGTTCAATCAGATGAGAGTCAATCCTTCGGTCCTTTGCTCAAATCCGTTTTGGAGAATATCAGTGCCCATGCTGCTCAGAACGAAGAATCCCTTCATTAGATTAAGGATGATTAGGCAAAAATTGAGACTCACGTTATGAGCGCTCAGATTGCTCATATGCGTAGTTCAGCTCAAGCGGCTGTTGGTGAGTGCAAACAAGATTTTCAAGAAATGCATGATGTTACTCAAGCAAACCAACTTGCCATGAGAGAAGAACTTGAAAAGCGCCTCGAAACCCTTGAGACTTCTCTGAATGATGCTACCAGCGCCAAGCTCCTCGCCCTGCAGGAACATTTCGACAAGCGTCTAGACGACATCACAGATTCTATGTCTCAGATTGCTCATCAGGTCAGTTTACTCACAGATCACTTTCTGAAGTCTGATGATGGCAATAAGGGGGAAGAGAAGAATAAAGGAGAAAAGAGGAAAACGTCGAGTTCAAGAGCTCAAGAACCCACGCCTCTCAAGCGTCAAGTTCTAATCTCTCCTTCAACGCTAAGTCTCCCATCCTGGATAACTGCTTTCAAAAGTAAGTGACTCTGGAGCGCCTAGTAGAAAGGGAACCTGCAAGAGCACTATATCCAAATCTACCAATACCTACAAGAGCAGTGTTGGAACAGTTCGACATCCCTCTTCAAAGAACATCCATTCCAGAACCTTCAGATCGTAAAATTTTAGCTGAAGAGAGGTAGATGTCTGAATTTGTCCGAACTTTCAGAATTTGTCTAAGGTATATTGGTATCGATCCAACGGATTGGAACAAACATTTTACTGCCTTCAAGAAGAGACAACAAGAAGAAAACAAGCTCATAATCAACAAAGATCATGAAGCGATGATGACCTTGGAAGACAATCTGACTGAAGCTATCTGAGTTGAAATGCCCAAGCGATACAAAGTTAGATCAAGTCATTAAAGCTTTTTGATTTACATTATCTATATTCTTGTCTCTCATATTTTTTTAAGTTGTAAAAATGCTTGTAACTCTCAATATATATAAAATGCATTTTTTCAGCTGAAACATCTCGTTGAAGCGTAACTAACTCTAACTAACATTATCTAATCAAAGCTAACTTTTATTTTGGCTGTCTAACTCTTAAACTATAAAAGAGTAAGTATTGCTATCATCAAAAAGGGGAAAATTGTTAGGAATTTCATGTTAGATGTTTTGATGATGACAATTAGGACCTTTGTTAGACCCCAAAATTATGTAAGTTTGTTTTTCAGCTTTGAAGTGTTAGATTTGTAATAGGCCTTGTTTTATTTTTATTCTAGATTGTTAGGCTAAGTTTTCTTAGGCTAAACGTCTGATAATTTCTGAGTGAGTTTATCAGTGGTGAAGTTCGAAGACTCAAGCGCCTGAAATCTGAATAAAGATAAAGTCTCCAAGCGTCCAATTGACCAGCTATATCAAGCGTTACCTTATAGGACAAAAATAATTTCACCTGAATTTATTTCTAAGTCCAGAAGGAGTTTTAATGCAAATATTCTCAAAGCATTAAATACCAACGAACATTTATTTCAAATGCATTAAATGCTGATAAGAGCATTAAATGTGATAAAAACTTTCAGACGTACGGAGAAGCCACCCTATTGGACTGTCAACTATTCAAAGACTGCAGCGCCAACTTTTGTGGAGCAGATTTTCAGGAAAAAGGACAAAAGTTGTTCACTCGTAGAAGTGAGAGACACGCGCTCTTGCATGTGTCAAACAGACACTTTTTCCAAGAATGCCTATAAATAGGACTTCAACAATAAGCCAAATAGAGAGAACAATTATCAAGCCGAATTGTTGTTGCATTGAAGTCTAATTCCTAAAACTCTCAGAAAAGCCAGAATACTCAAGAAAATATTCTCTTTGCTTTTCATCAAATCCTGAGACAGTCAACCCAATATCTCAAACATTCTTTTTGAAGAAACTACATTACGTCTGAGATATTTCCAGTTGTTTGAACTTCATCAAAATCAAACGAACCCTTTTAGAAAAACCTCTATCCAAGCCTCGCGATCTGTGTGAAGTCGAAGTTGGATACTTGCCATATTTATGGGTGAAAGAAGCAAGGGGATTGAAGTGATTTGGAGCAGAAATATGTGTGATCAAGGAGCTCAAGTCATCGACATCCATCTCTCCCTAATTTGTAGAAGATTCTGTGTGATTCTTTGAGAATCATTTTAGTGGATTGCCTCCAAGTGTTCGAGGAGAAGAAGGACGTAGTTGGGATTACACCACCTAACGAACCTTACAAATATTGTATCATTTATTTTTCAGTCAATTCTTTTATCTATCATATCATTGCATAAACTGATTAAGTAAAACACAATTGAACGCTAAGCAACTAAGAAACTTTCTGTGACGCTAAAGCTTTTAAAAGAAGACTACAAAAATTATTCCACTGTGCTAACACTGATCAAAGAAGTGAACGCTCAAACCTACTCGGTTAAAGTATTCAATTCTTGAAATCTAAGTTAACTTTATAAAAATATTTTTCGTTAGACGCTTCACCAAAGCGTCTATATTTTAAGTGAACGCTTAAGTCAAGCGTTAGACTCTTCAAGCGTCTACTTATTTCAAGCGTCCAAAAACCATTTCAGTACGAAATCTTTTGAAGTCGAAAAAGACTTCAGGGTCTAGTCAAACCCCCCCCCCCTTCTAGACCCTTTCGTATGCCACTTAGGACCAACAAATATAAAAGACAAAATAGTATTATTTCACCCAAAAAACACATATTTCTTTCTATTTTTTTAACAAAAAATGACTTTTTGCAGACTTTTTAAGAACACAGAGGGTTTTTAGGCTTTTTCGTGATCACAGGGAGTTTTTAGCAAAAAAGTTATATTACAGGGATTTTTTTTTGCATTTAACCCTCTTTTTATGTTGGAAAAACGGAAAAAAATTGGTAATGTGACCGGAAATTTGGATCGAGTTTGATTACAGAATGGGTCTAATAAGTTGAATATGTGATTTCCTTAGTCAAGATTACTCCACTCGTACATGAATTTAATATATCTAATTAACCAAACTCAATTTTGTGTGAATAAAAATTAATATTTAAAATGAGCCACGTAAATAGAATACAGAGTTGAAATATGTGGGTTTATATAACATGTAAAAAAAGGCAATCATACATTGGAATTGGAAACAATTGATTACATATATATATAAACTCATATTTGGTTATTGGGATCGGGTCCTTCGGATACCAAAGTCTCAGGGAAGAGGTTAGTCCTACTGTTTATAGATTTGGGTTGTATGACCAAACAGGAATCGCCCACTCGAGTCTTGATATGTATATATTTGCATATACAAAGTAAATTAAATATAAGGTTGTGGATCTTGGTCCTGGTCCGCATATGTCCTTTTATACAAAATAAATTAAAGTACTTAATTCATTTTTTTCAATCATTATTCAATAAGGGGAATAACTCAATGTTGGACCTGTGGCGTGGTGATCAAAGGATCTGGATGTGACATGTGTCAATGATCGGACGGAGGATCTAATTGAGAAGTAAATTTGTTTAGTCAAGGATCATGAGTGCATGGAATCGCATAAAGTTGGTCCCAATGAGTTGTGTCACATCTATGTCCGGCACCCTATGTTGCACGGATATTCTTAAAATTGGGTTCAAGTAGTATCGCACTTGTATCGGATACGATACTCTGCGGATATCAACCGGATACTTGTCGGATACCCTTTTTACGTATCAAAAAATTAAATAATTTTTTTTTCCGGATACCGTATCCGATACTTCCAGATGCCGTATCCCATAAAAAATTTGAAGTATTAGACACGCTTTGAATATCAGACATAGTATTTTTTAATATTATATAATACTTTATAGGCTAAAATAGAAAAATAATAATGACTTTGACCGTATGTTAAAAAGTTAAACAAACAATAAGAAAATTTCAAGAAGCAGAAAACTGTTTCGGTTTCACTTCTTAATATATTTTTTTCTTCTCTTGCTCCACGTGAAATCTATCATTTACACTCTATTACCCAAGATTTTGAATAAGAAGGTAAATGGTGGTATCAATGAAATGACATTCTTACACTGCCATAAACGATGAATTATTATGGATACCTTCGAAATTTTTTGAACTTATAATCAATGAACATGTGTCAGTATTGCATTTTTATTTATGTTAATAAACATACTGACTCAAATTTATTTTTAAATATTATATATATATATATATATATATATATATATGCGTATCCCCAACGTATCATATCCTCGAATTTTGAAGTTTGTCATATTTCGTATTCGTGTCGTATCGTACCCGTATCCTCATATCCGTATTTGTGCATCATAGCTGGTACCCCTTATGTCTAAGGGAATTTGACAAATACAGTTCACTTTTGCATGAGTGTTGCAAAAGTGACCTCCTTTTATTTGACTTTTCTTTTCCCATTTTTCTTTAATTTTGGACGATTAAATATGAGGGATTTGTCCGTAATACCCCTATTAAAACAGCTGATAGTTGGGCTTTTATTTTTTGTTTTTCTTTTCAGTAAATGTAAATGGTCAATTACATTTTAACCTTTTTGCCCCAATATTAAAAACGCATCTACAATTCTTCAAAGGAATAAACAACTTTTCATTCATTCAAAGCAATAAACAACTCTTCTTGTTTGCCTTAGGTAAAAAAATCAAAATTCAACGGGAAGTTTTTGAGAAAGAGAGCCGTACGAGACAAGAAGTCCAAAAGGAACAAAGAATTTCCTGAGGAAATCCACCCATTAACAGGTTCCTCCCACCTCTTCTACCTTTCCCCCAAATTTCAATTTGTAAGCAATATTTGCATTTTAGGGTTTGTGTGAAATCAGTTTAATTTGTAATTTTAATCTTGTTTAGTCCCATATTCGAGCAATGATTCGTCTTCTCCCACCAAACGCCACCATCTAGATGCAGTTGTTGCAGCAATGGCTGACCCTCCAACTTCCTCCACACCCTCAGTAAGTAAACTAATATATCTTCTTCCAAATTTATAGATGTATTTGTTTCAGTTTTGGTGTGATGTAATTATTTAATGTGTTAAGGTTTTATGGGTTGTGGGCTATTTTAAGGTTTTTGGTGTAAGACATGACATGATCAGTTTTTGGTCTAAGACATGATCAGTTTTTAGTGTAAGACATGATCAGTTGTGGGCTTGTGAATCAATATGCAATTGTGTTTTAAGTATATGCCTTGTACACTGCTTAACTGGATATTTATCATACCGCTATCATATTGTGGTCTTTCAATCCAAAATTGTTATAATATGATGAAATCTCAGTTTCTAATATATAAAGCATCGAATTATATTGAGTTCAATGGTTTTGTAGTATTCTATGTTACCAAAGTATATGTGAATTGATGATGGATCAATATGCAATTGTACTTACACTGCTTAACCTGATATATATCATACCAGTTTCATATTGTGGTTTTTCAATCCAAAATTGATCTAATTGCCTCAAACTATATAATTTTATGTTCTACTACTTATAAGTAATCTAATTTAATTTTGTTTTTAGGTTAATGATGCAAACGACATTGTTAGGATTATGCCCTCAGATACCATAGAGCATAGAATGAGTAGGGCATCTATTTTGTATTGAACTTAAATATTATTATAATAAAAGGCATTATTTAGTTTTTCACTTAGTTCTTATCTGCATCTATAAGTTGTGTAAAATGCTTTGCCCGTGTTTTCAGTGTGATCCCTCTACTTCCTATGGGATAGGAATAATGGCACTAGAGAAATCGACCTTGATTACTAAAACTAGTTCGCAAGTAATATGAAGTCTTTAATGGGCAAACAAAGACTTCGAATACTTGTATAATCTTAACTCTGACATGGGAGCGCTAGTCGAACACCATGTGATGGTGGGAGCTTAAGACTGTAGGCAAATCAGTGGAACTGATATAGTCGAACATGACTCGCATCAGTTCTGTCACATTGGTTTTCACTCTATGACTGTCAATGACAGAACTGATTATGCATAATAGGTATATGTGAACCTTTGACCTGAAGTATCAGGCTGAAGATGCACTTGTGACGTCAAGTCTTTCACTAGAGTAGTTAGAACCAATCACCCGTTGGTGGGGTCGACCTCGAAATGCGGGCTTGATGGGCAAGTGGTAGTCTTAGCAGATATCTAGTATGGGACCTGTTCTGTCATAAGTGAATGAGAATATACCCTATGTGATTATAGATAAATAGAGATCAAAGTCCTTAGCCAAATCAAAAGAGACGATTGTGCCAGGCACTTAATCGATCTCAATGATCTCGTATTATTATAATTTCTACATATGGTCAAGTTCAGTGAGTTTGACATAACCATGAGTCTCACTTGACCGGGGAACATGAACAAAGGGTTTATACATATATGATATTTACGATTGGAATGTTATGGAATGATCCATTCATTCGTATTTCATTTGGGCTAAGAAGTGGGGCACGTGACTGGCTAGGTGTTACCCACTTCCTTTGGTTTCCTCTCATTGCCAAATGAAACAAACCTAAAGAGTCGCGCTAAAGAATTGATGAAGAAAATTGAAAAGGATTTTCTATTTTATTTTTGGAGAGATTTAATTTTTTGGATAAGTTAAATAGTTAATTAATTACTTATTGGATAAGATAATTAATTAAATATATAAGATTAATTATTAATTAATTTCTAAGAGAAATATATTAATGAATTAATTTATCTAATTAATTTTATTATTTAATTAATTAATTTATTTATTGGATAAAATAAAGAATTAATTAAACAAATCAAAAGAAATTTTGGGCCCTATTTGGGGCGTCCTCATTAAGCTAGGTTGGATGATCAAAGTGGTCGCTTTTGTTGTCTTGGTCAATAAGTCATTGAGGTATAAAAGACTTCTCTTGACTTTAACCTAGCAACAATTTTTGTGAAAACAATTCATTGTAACTCTCCAAATAATAGAAGAAGAAAAATATCCTCCCCCTCTATACACACACTAGCCGTCATCCCTATGGAGAAAAGAAGGGGGATTTTTTCATCATTAATTCGTGCGTGATAATTTAGAGACAACGTGATTCGTTGTTTGGATTAATTTTCAAGAAGCTTTAAGAGATCAAGACTTAATTGAAGAATACGAGGATTGAAGAATTCAAGAAATTCATCAATTTGAAGAGTTGAAGAAGAACAGATTCTCCTACCACCTCTCTTCAACAAGTAAGTTGATTTATTTGTTAAAGCATTTTTGATTCAATTATGCGATTAGAGAAACACTTTGGGTTTTTGATAAAATTTTTGAAATCCTTCCGCTGCGTTTATGAGTTTTTTTCGCGAAACCCAACAGTGGTATGAGTCAATCTCTGATTTGCATATTTGATCTTGTTTACGTGATTTAAGATATGCATGTTATGTGTTTTTTAAGCATGTTTGTATGTTTTCTTAAATCTGCGTTTTTGTTAAGTTTTTTATTTTTATAGTTATTGTAAATTTGGGAATATTTGTTAATGATTAAAAAATCAAAAAACAGCACACGCGTTGCTGTTGCGCGCAGCTTGCGCACGTGGCCTGGTCGGGTCGTGTGTTTCGACACCCGATTCGCTGATTTGGGGCCGGGATCTGGGTCGGTAAATGGGCTATGTATTGGGTCGAAATTAAAATTTGGGTTTGGGTAAATTTAATAATTCGGGTGGGTCAAAAGGATGATAACCCGATATAATTTAATTAAGTCCAACAAGAAATTTAATCAATCTCGACTTATTAATTGGTTTGGGCATAATTTAATTAATTCCAAATGGGGTCATTGGATGGGTGATCTGGACTTTAAATAAAAATAGCCCAATAGAAATTAATAAAGTGTGCATGTTTTTCCGAATTAATTAATTTGAGCCCAATTGAATTAAATCCAAGTAGACCAAAAGGATGGTAACTTGGGTTTGATGAAATCGAGCCCAATAAGATTAATTGTAATAAAATATTTAATTAGATTGAATTAATTTTTTTCTTAAAGATTAATAATTAATTTATGGATTAAATATTATTATTTTTTCTCGACTTGGAAATTACTTAATTTTTTAATAAGGAATATAAATTATTTTTCTTAGAGATTAATAATTAATTCTTTGATCAAATAAAAGTATTTCCAATGAATGTTGGCATTAAATCATAATGAAATAGAATTTCATATTTTATGTATTCTTTTAGTAGGACTAATATTATTTTAATTAAAGGTAGATATACTTAATTTTTAATTTCGTATATCTAAATCATCTAGTTGGACTAGAATGATTTTAATTGAAATAACGAATGTATAAAAGGTTCGAAATTTTATAAAGGACTTTTTAGTTGGACTAAAATTTTAATAATCAATATAAGTGATTTAATATTGCGATTATGTATTAAATGTTGCGAGCATGTATTAATTGATGCGAACATATCTTATGTGATTGAAACACCGATCGTGGACTTAGGTTTATTTGTTTTACCTTTATATTTTATGGGTTATCAAGTTTGAGGCTATTTATTATACTTTTAGGAATAATGCATGAGTTGTTTTAGGAATTAAAATAGAATAGTTCAAAATTGATAAAGCAAAAGGCCCATGAATGTTAAATAGGTTTTAATTTATGCCTTTTGTGATGGCACATTGGCTCGGGTTCTCTAGTAAAGTCCATGATCGAGTGATGGATTTATTTATTTAAATTTCATGATTATTTTTCTTGAAAGGCATGATTATTAGTAGTATTTTTATGCATGATCAATATAGAATAAAAGCGCTATATAAATTGAGTAATGTGCAAATTGAGACCAAAACCTTTTGACGTTCTCCCAAATAAATAATATCGAGTTAGTAAAGGGTGTTTGACATCCTCACCCTCCACTAAGCTTTCTAAAATTAAAATTACTATAAATGTGTAATGCTTCCCAGTTATGGGGGTTATGCATTTAGAAATAATTTAAAATTTTATTAAGTGCATGGAATGACTTGATTGAATCATATTTCACCCCAGAAACCTGTTCGGTTGCAAGGTGAAATTCAAATGTTAGATTATAGGAGTTAGTGGGAATGAACTCAGGTAGTTCACGAGCTTAAAAACCTGTTCGGTTGCGATTTGGTGAACTATGGGGAAAGGTATTGAAATGTTTATTGGATAAATTGATATTACATATCACTTCAAATAATTAATGGGCCAGAAATCGGTTAGGTTGCAATCCATCTAATTAATAGAGGACCACAATACCCACTGTGGAATCGAGGCCAATGATGATTCCTGATTTTCACATGGGAGTGTGGGATTCGAAAAAAAAGCAGTGGGAGCCAAGATAAATTTTAAGTCCTTAATTTTTCTGGGTTAAGTCAAAACAAGTAATCTAATTAATCTGATTTATTTCTTCAGTTATTTTCTTGTTTATTTTCTCAAATATGACACACCCACTTTCAATTATGCCCGAAAAGAATACTCTTACTGGACCTAACTATGTGGCTAGCTTAGAAATTTGAGGATTGTCCTCAATATGGAATCTCTGGGATACGTCTTGGAGGCTGATATCCCGGTGGCTCTTGTTAGAACACGTGCTAACGAGGGAGAGGTCCAAGCCCATGAAAAATGGGTTAAGGATGACCTCCGCGTGAGAGGATACATGGTGGGATCTATGACCAATGATCTTCAAAGGTCACATGATAAGATGCCCATTGCAAGAGCTATTCTAGCTCACCTGGTAGAGCTCTATGGTGAGCACAGTTGAACTGCTCGATATGAGATATCGAAAGAGCTCTTCGGAACCAAGATGAAAGAAAGTGAGAAGGTTGGTGATCATGTCCTCAAGATGATTTCGAGGATCGAGAAATTGGAAGCTCTCAAATTCACCATGAACGCCATCCTTCAAATTGACTTAATCTTGCAGTCTCTTCCTGATTCCTTCTCCCAATTTGTGGTTAACTTTAACTGCAATGAGATAGAGTGCAATTTAGCTGGGCTAATGAACAAATTGGTTGTTGCACAATCTCAAATGAAACCAAAGGGAAAGGAAACCGCCTTGGTCATCTCTTCTGGATCTAAGAAGTCTAAGTCTAAGAAGAAGAACAACAAGAAGCAGTCTGGCGAACTTGAAGCTCAAGGGGGTGTTAAAAAGGGTGAGGGAAAGGCTTAAGGGTTTTATAAGAGCAAAAGGCCTAAGAAAACAGATAGATGTCTCGAGTGTGGTGAGCTTGGCCACTTGAAGAGGAACTGACCCAAATTAGGCAAAGGCGCAAAAGGTATGGAACTCTTTGTTTTTGAAACTAACTGTTTAATGACCGTCTTTTCTACTTCGTGGATTCTGGACTCAGGGGCTAGTGCCCATGTTTGTTGTTTGGATCGGGATCTGCAGAGAAGTAGAAAGCTGGGCGAGAAGAAGTGACGATCAAAGTAGTCAGTGGGGAAAGCGTCTCAGCTACTAGGATTGGATCTACTTCTATTTATTTGAATTTTGGACATTTATTTATTAAATGATGTTTTAGTTTTTCCCAAGGGGCTTAAGAACTTTGTATATATTCCCATCTTAGTAAAGATTGGGTATACATTCCGTTTTTCGAAGTTAAATTGCGACATTTATTATAGAAATAAATTAGTTGGCAATGCTTCTTTAGTTAATGGTTTGTATTATTTAAATGTCCTTAATTCATCTGTTGTAAATGTTGTAACTCATAAACGTGGTAGGCAAGAAGCTAACTTAAGGCTCAAGTGGCATCTAGACTAGGCCATGCCGGAGAGTACAAGATACACAAAATGGAAAATGATGGTCTTTTAAGCTCACTGGGATCGGATCCCTATCCAACATGTGAATCATGTCTCTTACGCAAAATGGCTCGCCCTTCACCGGGACTTTTGAAAGAGCTACAGAAGTTTTGGGGTTAGTGCATACCGACGTTTGCGGACTATTTGGAGAAATGTCTCGTGGGGGTTTCCACTACTTCATCACTTTCACAGACGATCATTCAAGATATGGTGTAGTGTATCTGATGAAGCAAAAGTCTGAATCATTTGAAAGGTTCAAAGAGTTCAAAGCCTTAGTAGAAAATCAAACTGGACAAAATATAAAAACTCTATGATCGGATAGTGGAGGAAAATATATGAGTGCCGAGTTTGATGAATTCCTTAGACAACAAGGAATAATGTTACAACTAACACCGCCAGCAACCCCTCAACTAAATGGAGTAGTCGAGCGAAGGAACTGAGCTTTGATTGACATGTTTCGTTCCATGCTTAGTTACACTGGTTTACCCATTTTGTTGTGGGGACGCGCGCTCCTTAATGTTCCTTATATATTAAACAGATGTCCCTCCAAATCCGTTCCTAAGACTCCGTTCCTAAGACTCCTTGAGTGCAAGCGGGAGAATGTTAGGATTATGCCCTCAGATTCCATAGAAGATAGAATGAGTAGGACATCTATCTTGTATTGAACTTAAATAATATTTATAATAAAAGGCATTATTTAGTTTTTCGCTTAATTCTTATCCGCATATATAAGTTGTGTAAAATGCTTTGCCCGTGTTTTCAGTGTGATCCCTTTACTTCTTATGGGATAGGAAGAATGGCACCAGAGAGATCGACCTTGATTACTAAAACTAGTTGGCGAGTAATATGAAGTCTTTAATTGGAAAATAAAGACTTCGAATACTTGTACAATCTTATCTCTGACATGGGAGTGCCAGTCGAACACCATGTGATGGTGGGAGCTTAAGATTGTAGGCACATCAGTGGAACTGATATGCTCGAACACAACTTGCTTCGGTTCTGTCACATGGGTTTTCACTCTGTGACTGTCAATGAAAGAACTGATTATGCATTATAGGTATATATGAACCTTTGACCTGAAGTATCAGGCTGAAGATGCAATTGTGACGTTAAGTCTTTCACTAGAGTAGTTACCTCAATTCACCCGTTGGTGAGGTCGACCTCGAAATGCGGACTCGATGGGCAAGTGGTAGTCTTAGTAGATATCTAATATGGGATTTGTTCTCTCATAAGTGAATGAGAATGTACCCCATGTGATTATAGATAAATAGAGATCAAAGTCTTTGGCCAAATCAAAAGAGAGGATTGTACAAAGCACTTAATCGATCTCAATGATCTCGTATTATTATAATTTATACATATGGTCAAGTCTAGTGGGTTTGACATAACCATGACTCTCAGTTAACCAGGGAACGTGAACAAAGGGTTTGTACATATATGATATTTACGATTGGAAGGTCCACTCATTCGTATTTCATTTGGGCTACGAAGTGGGCCACGTGACTGGCTAGGTATTACCCACTTACTTTGGTTTCCTCTCATTGCCAAATGAAACGAACCTAAAGAGTTGCACTAAAGAATTGATGAAGAAAATTGAAAAGGATTTTCTATTTTATTTTTGGAGAGATTTAATTTGTTGGATAAGTTAAATAGTTAATTAATTACTTATTGGATAAGATAATTCATTAAATGGATAAGATTAATTATTCATTAATTTTTTAGAGAAATATATTAATGAATTAATTTATCTAATTAATTTTATTATTTACTTTATTTATTTATTGGATAAAATAAATTATTAATTGAATAAAGAATTAATTAGAAAAAGCAAAAGAAATTCGGGGCCCCATATGGGGCGTCTTCTAGGCTAGGTTGGATGATCAAAGTGGTCTCTTTTATTGTCTTGGTCAGTAAGTCATTGAGGTATAAAAGACTTCTCTTGACTTTAACATAGCAAGAATTTTTGTGAAAACAATTCATTGTAATTCTCCAAATTATAGAAGAAGAAAAATATCCTCCCTCTCTATACACACACTAGCCGTCACCCCTATAGACAAAAGAAGTGGGATTTTTTCATTATCAATTCATGTGTGATAATTTAGAGACAAGGTGATTCGTTGTTTGGATTAATTTTCAAGAAGATTCAAGAGATCAAGACTTGAAGAATACGAGGATTGAAGAATTCAAGAAGTTCATCAATTCGAAGAATTGAAGAAGAATTGGATTCTCCTACCACCTCGCTTCAACGGGTAAGTTGATTTATTCATTAAAGCGTTTTTGATTCAATTATGTGATTAGAGAAACACTTTGGGTTTTTGTTAAATTTTTTGAAATCCTTCCGTTGCGTTTATGAGTTTTTTAGCGAAACCCACCAGACATCCCTTGACCCATTTTTACACTGACCCTGAAAAACTTTAACAAGAAGTGTAAAATATCATGCCATTACAAATTGGCCACAGATATCAAATTTATTGAAGATTGTTTGAGTGACCATCCAGATGGCATCATGTGGTTTAAGAATTCTCAGTTTTCTAACCCGAATAGTGGAGTCTCCCGACAAATCCAAAATCTGATTTGTTCTAAATGGCGTACCTATTCGTTACTCTTTGATGTAGCATGCGGTCATGAGTGGGTTGAATTGCTCCCCGTAGCTGACTAAAAAAAAGAGTGTGGACGATGTTGATAGATTTAGTCATAAATACCTTAGCCTAAAGCCTCAGTAAAAGTTCTTAAGGAACAACTAATGTGGTGTATGATCCATACTCAACTAGTGCCTAGGAAAAAGAAGCGTCAGATTTTCTAGTGACCAAGCTATTGAGATCCTTCCATCAGACAAGTTGAAGCTTGCTCTATTATACTTGTTGGTATGATTCGCCATTAGGCGAGAGTCTTCTTGCAATTGTTGATGACTTTGAGTTTGCGAAAACCCATCCATGGGGTAGGTTTTCTTATTCTGTTATGATAGAGCACTTGAAAACTTTAGACCTGAAGAAAAAATTGGTTTCGGCAAATCCTCAGTGCAACTTTCATTGTTTCATTCTCCCACTTATGGTAAATTTAGTTTTTGTCTTTCATTATTAATTGCTGACTTACCTTTATCTGTAAATATTTGATAATTTTTTTTTATTTCTATGCCAGCCTTTTCCTTTTGAGTGTATTCCCGTACTGTCACCAATTATTGGGTGTTTGAGGGAGATTAGCACCCGACAATTGCCGAGAATGTGCAAGTGGACTACCAAAGGTTCTTATGATAGTTGGGAACAGCAAGGTTAGTTTTTTTTTTCTTAACAGCAGGCTCAATAACCCCTGACTCCATGTACATTCAAAATTCAAATGATTCATAGTTTTTTTCCACAAAGCACATTGACTATCCATAGTCAGTAATCTTCTATATAAAACTAACTAAGTAGTAAAAGATTTTATTTCAATGTTATTTATATTAATTTCAATTGTTTTATAGTATTTTATTTCAATAATTTTATTTATTTTCTTATTTTGCTTGCTATGATATTAAAACCATACTTCAGCCCACACCGGAGGAACAAGCAACAGATCACATTCAAAGGTTTGTTCCTTATGATGTAACCAACAACATCACTGACACCACTACCAAATTGTGGACTGAAATACTGGAGAAAAGAGGTCGAATCCTATTTGATGATATTTTCCGTATAGATGTGGAATCTCGACGTGCCGTTATTCCAGTGACTAAACTTTCAGCCAACATTGATGATGGTAGAAGACCTGAAATGGAAATATTCGATATACATATACATATACATATACATATATATTCGATAAAATTGTGAACTTTTGATGGGATCATCAATATGTTAATTAACTATTATATTTTATTATAATAAGTTGGCAATTAGATGGTTGATCTGTATAATGTTTGACATTAGTTTGAGTGACTGACACGTCTTTGGGGTTGATAAATTAAATTACTTGATTTAATTTTCATATTCATTACAGAGGAGAGAGAATACATTTAGATGCTAAATTATTATTGTGTGAACGAAATTAAATCAGATAATGTTTGCTGTATATGTCATGTAATATTTTATCCTTGTGTTATTTTGGGATTTTACCAAATTGTGTAGGACAAATTCCATTAGCTTATCACCTTTGTACTAAAATAGTTCTAACTTCTAACTTGATCAGTAACTATTTTGGGAATGCCTGGAGTATGTAGCGATGCACTCTATATAATCACCATTTAATTTAAGATGCATTTTTCCAGCTTTCGTCACAGGAGTTGATAAAGGAACTCCACATCATTTTCTACATTTTGTTAAATGTACTCCACATCATTTTTAAATTAATTAAATGAACTAGAATGCCCCTCAATGTATAATATAGAATTCTTCTTAATATTAAAAGGTGAACTAAATAATCTCTTGTACATAAACTTTGAAAAATACTTTTTTTTTTTTGAAAATAATACCAAATAAAATTGCGTTTTTTCTCAAGTATCATTTTAGAAATAAAGAAACCTACTTTTTTATCAGTACAATAAGACTAATCATCGTGCTATGGATATTCAAATCCCGATATGATTTAATCAAACTCGTTAAATGATATGTGTTGCTCATTTGCTCCATAGTAAATAACATAATTTCTTTTTTGAATATTGAAAAATAATATAACATCAAAGGCCTAAAAATTACCAAAAAAGTAAAAATAATTATCTGATCATATTAAACCAACGTTAGTATTGATGAACTCAATATGTCCACCTAAAATAATAGCTAATTTTATTTTTTGTTAAATTCAATAAAACAATAATTGTCAATTTTATCCAAAATAAAATAACATATATTCTAATTTTGTTCTAAATAAATTAGTAAAAGTTTTAGTCATATCTTCAAAAAAGAAAATTACTTATTATTTACTGTAGTTATCCATCACTTTAAAATTTTATAATTATGGACTATCAAATTTTGAATACTTATTCTACATTTAATTAGAAAAGTGGTATAGAACTAGGGGCATTTTTGTCAATGTGATAGAATTTAAATAAAAGTGGAATGCCTCTAGCAAAATGTGGAGTGCCTTTATTAATTCCCCTCGCCAAAAAAGCAAGAAGTGCAGATGATTAGTGTTACATAATTAATTTTTCTTGCTGTTCAAAAAAATATTTAATTTTTATGATATATAATTGATATGTGAAATGACACAATATTTTTCACTACAAAAAAATGATTTTTGCCAATATCAATGATCCATGGTACAAAAAACCTTTTTGTCATGATCAAAATTAATTGACCATGACCTTTGCGAAGACTTCAATCATGGCATCTAGAACCATGGCTAAAACATTGCCCATGAGTTATAGTTATTGTTAATATTTTGTTCATTGCAAGTAGGGACGGATTTAGGAGGGGGGAGGGCGAGACTTCAAATTTTTTTAATAGGATACATATTTATTTATGGACTGGCCCCCCGAAAATAATACAAATATAAAAGATTGTACATAGAAACCAATCACAGACCAGTTGGCAAAGGTGTTAGATAATTGAGGGATAGGTAAGTAGCTCGATCCTTGCTGGCCCTTATTTTTTTGTTCATTAAGTGCTTTCCTGTTTTTAGTTTTAGTCTTTCCTTGTGATGGCACTTTTAATAAAATTGTTTTTATTTAAAGTCATTATTTTTTGTTATCAATATGTCATTTCTACAACAACAAAAAAGACGAAAGTATATTATAAATAACTCTTTAACTTTTTGTGTTTATCTTTTCTTCTATATTTATTAGGATTAGAATTTAACAATAATTTTCTTAAAACCTGTAAGCATGATCATTTGAGAAGGAAAAATATACAAGTCACTAAGAAATCTATAGACACTAAAAAGCCTACAACCATTTAATTATTTAGAGTTTATTCCCTACAAGGTATAAGTGATTATATTAGTGTCAACTGTCAATAGTTGTTATTTTATATTCTTTTGAAGAATTGTCATTATAATATAGTTGAAATTTTACGATCAATCTATCTTTGATTCTCGATTTAAAGTTATTTTCTTTATTCCACTTAATTGTAAATTGATTTGAGATTAAGAAGGCATCATTTTTTAGCCGATTCATTGTATGTATCAATAAAATAGACTAATTGCCTATATCCGAATAAAATGAGATAGAAAGTAGAATGAAAAATATTGGAAAAAAGTTATATCAGTAATAAATTTTAAGTACAACCATGAAATCCCTTGATAATACTACCAATATAAAGAGTATTCGTATGCGCAATTACATTCAAAATTAGAGTTTAATATGTATTTTTATGTGTATATGCTTATTCAATTTTATCCTGAATAAGTACTTAAAAAAGTCATGCACGATGATAAACTTTTTCAAAATTGCTTATATATTTTAAAACTATAATTTTCATTCAACGTTAATTTTTTCACTTTATATGTAAAAATTGTTACTTTAATTATTAATTTAAACAAAAGTATATTTGAATATCTATGTGCAAACATTTGAAAAAAAAAATATGTTTCAATGGTAATTTGGCCCCCCCAACAATCGGATCCTCGATCCATCCCTGATTGCAAGGACCATGCATGACTTTTAGCCATAGTAGAACATTGTTACATTAATATTTCTTCCGCCACAGCTAGATAGAGTTTAAAGTTGGCATTCTATTCCACCACGATCGATATCAGTATGGCTATAAAAAAACATCTACCATAACCAAATTACCCATAATTTAATAGTAGTATACATAATAATTTTAGAAACGTACACTTTCATTGCGAATACTTAATGTTTTTGTAAAGTTTCAAAGAAACATAATTATACGCACTATATCATTAGTTAAGTTTAACAGCTCCGAGCTTGAGACAAAAAATCGTATTATTTACATTTATTTTATTTTGTTTTATTGTTTTCCTTAGAAAGTAATGTAGAACATGATGTAGTTCTTGATTAGAAGTATGGACACGGTAGCCACATGGATCAATTGACGTGACGGTCTACATATGATTCCAAATTTGTGCGCGTATTTGGTAGGGTAGAAGGGAAATATAGTTAAATTTTTTTGACATATTTAAATATTATTTGGGAAATTATTTTTGAAGTCCTTTGGTCAATGTATGCGTAACAGAAAAATGTAAAGTCGGACAACATACCGCAGTTCACATTGGATTTAATCACATTAGGCTCTTAATGATTGACCAAAATAAATATGCATTATTGACATGTAAATTAAGGTAGAGTATGGCAATATAAATTTTATAAGGGAAAATTTCACTTTTAGTCCCATAACTTAGACTTTTTTTAACTGTAGTCTCATTCTTTACGGGTTTATCATATTATATCCCATAATTTACATTTTTTCTCAATGTTGGTCCCATTAGTGACTTCCGTCCAAAAACTAACGGGAGACGTCACGTGTGTGGCACGTGCTCCGTTAGTCAAACATATGATCAGCTTTTGGAGGGGAAAAAAATCACGTGATTCTCACGTGGTATGGGCTGTCAAACACTTAGTCGATTAAGTGGATGGAAAGACATTTTATTTACCAAAACACCAACCCTAATTTCACCCCTCTCCTCAGGCGATTTTGAAACCTAAAAGTCTGACAAAAAAATCTTCAAATCGTCATTAAATTTTAGGATTTAGGTTGTAAATCTTACAAAGAGGAGGTTCTAAGGACCTAAAGATGTCACTACGGGATCCTAATTTGAATGGCTTGCCTCCACCACATTATTGTAAGTATTTGTTTTTGTACCTGCTCAAATTTTTATTGGATTTTGAGTTTAATATTGTGATTTATGGAATGGGTACTCTACAAGAACTACATTTTATTGGATTTGTAAGTGATGTTGAGGTTGGGGGTGTTTGTTCTTGCTTGTTTTTGTGGGACAATGGCCATCTGTGTGTGGGCTCTGTTTGTATGCATTGATGTGACAATTTTTGTTTGTTGGTTGTTGCTTTGAGTTATTGTGTTTCGTTTGAGTAGTCACTTTTAATTGAAAAGTCGATTTTGGAGTTTGATGTGTACTGTGAATGTGGGGTTGGGTTCTACGGTTTTTTATAAGGTTTTAACAGAGAAATGTGGGGCTGCTCTTGGCTTTGTTGTACTGATTGAAGTTAGAATTTCATTGTTTATTTGGTAGTGGCCCAAAAATAATATAATATCTATGTTTCCCTATAACTTTTGTTGCTTTTACTGTCGGATACAGAGAGAATCTTTCATGTGGGGTTGTCCTTTAATTGCAATATTGTTGACTTCATTATTTTATGGTTGACTGACTTTAATTATTGTTAATTAAACATGTTTAGTTGTATTTTGTGCACTGTCCAATGACTTTGTTTATTTTATATTAATTATGTTTAGCACCTAATTTTGTGTTTTTTTTCTTTCAGTTCCAGATCAGCCTGAGTAACTTTGGTAATTTATCATGGTGGACAATTTAGTACTAGGGCCCCGAAGTACTTGGGTGGTGAGGTTAGTAAATTTGATCATGTAGATTTAAACACTGGGGGATTTGATTATCTTGATAAACTGTGTGAGAGTTTAGGTCATATGGGCAAGAAGAGATGCTATAACTTAGAGACCTATGGGTTTGTGTTAATTTCTGAGTCACACCATGTGTTGCAATTATGTCTTTTGCATGAGTCAGATAGGGAAGTCCCAATATACCTAGAGGCTTCTTTAGATGTTCTAAGTAGTCAAGTAGGGACATCTAGGGCAAAAGTTAATGAATCACAATTTGGGGGTGAAGAGAGTAGTGAAGAGTCAATTTAATTGGAAGATTTTATAGATAGTGATTATGAAATTGACATTGATGATGAAGATGAAAATGGGGAAGGGGATAATACACTTTTTGAAACTAATGTTGATAGAGAGGTAGAGTAGGAAGGGAATGACACAAAACAATGAGAATGATGAACGTGATGAAACTGATGAAAATGATGAGATGGGTGATACAATGTCAAATTCAAGTGATTTTAACAGTGGTAAGGATTCTGATGATGAAAATGGTGAAAAATATCCTGTTTTTAGTGAACAAGACTCTTATGACCCTAAGTTTGTAGTTGGGCTGTGTTTTAGCAATAAGAAAAGAATTCAGGCAGGTTGTGCGCTCTCATGCAGTTAATACTAAAAGAAATATAAAAATCCCAAGAAATGATAAGAGAAGAATGTATGCTAAGTGTGCAGTCAAAGGGTGTCAGTGGAGAATACATGCATTGAAAGTGGGTAATGAATCTAGTTATCAAATTAGGGAATACCACTCAAAACACAATTGTGGTGGAGTTTATCATGTAAAAAACTGTAATTCTGCTTGGATTGGGAAAAAATTTGAGGATTTGTTTAGAACAGACCCTAATAGGAATGTAGATGGCTTTAGGCAGGATGTGATTAAAACGATTAATATACATGTATCTCAGAATCAAGCTTATAGGGCAAAGTGGGCAGCATTAAAAAATATTGAAGTGAATGAAATTGATCAATATGGGTTGCTATGGGACTATGCTAAAGAGCTCAGGTCCTCCAAACCTGGTTCAACAGTTATTATGTCCATGAGTGGGGCCGGTGTGTTTGGGAAATTTTATGTTTGTTTCAAAGGGTTAAAAGATCGGTTTCTTGTTGGTTGTAGGACATTTATAGGGGTAGATGGTTGTCATTTGCAAGAGCCCAATGGTGGTGAGGGAGACAAAAGGAGAAACAAAAAGGTTCTTAAACAAATCGGAGAAACAAAAAGGTTTTTTCTTTTTGTGTTTAAACAAAAAGGACAAACAAAAAGGGAGACACAAAAAGGTTCTCAAAACACAATATCTTTTTGTTCATAACAATTATTTTCCCATTTGTTATGCAGTTGTGGGGAGGGAGACAAAAGAACTGTGGGAATGGTCTTTGACTCTTTTAAAACATGATTTACAAATTGAAAGAGATTATGAGTGCACCTTTATGTCGGATAAACAAAAAGGTCTCATTCCAGCATTTGAGACTGTCTTTCCCACAGCTGATAACAGATATTGTGTGAGACATTTTTATAGGAACATGAAGGTTGCTGGGTTTAGGGGGGCTGCATATAACAAAATGATTTGGAAAGCTGCTAGGGCTAGTACAATTTGGGAATTTAACACTAATATGAAAGAAATGGCCAAGTTCGATAAAAAAAGTTGTAGAATGGCTGAATGATAAGTCACCTGTAAACTGGAATAGGTCACACTTCAATATATTTCCTAAGTGTGACATTTTGCTAAACAACTTGTGTGAATCATTTAATTCTAACATTTTAAAGGCAAGAGAGAAGCAAATCCACACAATGTTGGAGATGATAAGAAAGTGGTTAATGCAGAGGATGCAAGAAAATAGAGATAGGTGTGCTAAGAGATGGAAAGGAAAGATTTGCCCCAAAATTAAGAAATTTTGATTAAACATGGTGATATTGTCACTGATTGTATTCCAGTCAAATCCACAGACCAACATTATGAGATTAGTTGCAATGATAACTCAAAGTGCAAAGTGGACCTTGGTAATCATACATGTTCCTGCATAAAATGGAAACTTTCAGGGATCCCTTGCAAACATGCACTGAGTGCCATAAACGCTCAGGAATTAAATCCTAAGGATTTTGTGCATAAGTGCTACACTGTTGAGACATAATCTAGGGTGTATGCACCTTGCATTTACCCTGTTAATGGCCCTGACGAATGGAAAGAAACTGGACAAGTGCCTCCAATCCCACCAAACCTGGGTAGAGGTGTCGGTAGACCTCCAAGGGCAAGAAGGTTAGAAGTGGATGAACTTGCGAACAAATAAAAATAGGTTCCAAGAGGCAACAAACATGGAGGAAGGATGAAGAGGTAATAAACAACAATCAAGTGTAGTTATTGTGGAGAATCTAGCCACAATAAAAAAGGATGCCAGAAAAGGAAAGATGCAGAAGCAGCTGAATCTGAAGAAGCAAATGACCATGTGGCAGATGAGGGATCAAGTGAACCTGTGGCAGAAGCAGTAAATGAATATGAACCATCAACTGAACATAATTGTGGATTAGGGGATGATTGGGGAGTAGATTGGGACGAAATATTTACGCAAGTAAGCAACATGGAGGTAATTGGAGTGTTTGAGTCACAACCTAGTGTCCATCTGTTAAGTGAGATAGCAACAGAAACACAACAAGAAAGCACTAAGTTTACTGTAAGTGTTTCATAGTTTTAGTTTCATTATTGTGTGCTATAAGCAAATTTTGGTTTATTAACAAGTTAATTGATTTTTTAAGGCAAGGAAAAGAACCATTTCAAACAACACACAAGATGTGTATTATTCTCTAAACAAGGCCAAAGAATCAGTAAGTTACTCACTATTTAGATTTTCAATGAGTTCATTTTTCTATAAGTTAAACCTTTATTTTGTAGGCAATAGAAGATATTGTCACAAGTGTAACTGAAATTGAAAACCAAACCTTCAAAGGCAGAGTACTAGTAAGTTGATTGTGTTGTTAACTGATCAAATTAGTAAAATTGTTCAAGTAGTTTTTAGTGCTAATTAGTATGGTTTTGCAGGCAAGGAAAAATACAAGGTCAAGAACACTTCAAGAATTAAAGCAATTTGCAGAAAAAGGCAAATGCAAAGGAGTAGTAAGTCTAATATATTTTTAGTTGTATACTAATAAAATGTTTGGCATTATACTAATAAGATATATATTGCAGGCAAGGGGAAAAACAAAGGACAAAGGACTGGAATTTGTAGGTGTAAGCAAGGCAAAAAAACAAAAAGTGGTAGAATCTGCTAGCATGGATTTTCTGTCAAATAACCCCGTAACAAAAAGTGCTAGAAATTAGAACATTTCTGAGAAGGTATGTGTTGGTTAGTGGTTATTTTATTAGCTTCTATATATGTATACAACTAGATAACGATTTTGATTAATTTACATCTTTTGTAATCTCTTTAGAATTGGAGGGCATCAAGATCAAAGATCATATTCAAACACCCAAGCTCCACCAAACAATCTGTTGCACAATCCAGATCATCAACACCATCAAATGCAACTAGGGGAACAAGTCCAACAACAAGCTATGTATTTGGTCCAGTTCGTACTCCAAAATTTGGACCAAGTACAAATCAAACACCTTCAAGTTCCAGAGTAGCAACTGCCGCACCAAGACCACCAAATCTACCAAGCACCAAACAAGCCAAAGGTGTTAAGATCACGGAGTCAGTGTTCTCAGAAGATCACCCTAGAGTGTGTGTATCTCTTACCACAAGAAAGCGCGAACCTCTTCCACCCCCTTACAAGGTGATTGAGAAAGAAGGAAAGAGGTTTGGCACTATGAAGAACCTGACAACAGTCCTTGATATCAGGAAAGGTGAAAATTTGGAGAAGAATAAAGGAAAGAAGAAAATGTAGGACTTAACTTCTTGTCAGGAAAGTAGAAAAAGTATCCTATTTTGTGAACTCAACTGTTTTGTAATGTAAGCAACATGAATTTGTTGGATGATTTATTGGAAGTTCTTTTTGTGTTAGTGAAGTGGTAAGGATTCTGACTTTTGGCAGTTTAAAAAATGCTTAGCATTATATAATGGTTTGATGTTTTTTGGTAGTTTAATGAATTGGTACTTTGGTCTTTTATGAATTGGTAATTTTGTAAGTGATTTGTGTACATTTGTTTGTTGTTAGTTCATATTAAGTGAAGTGGTTGTGATCTCAAATGGATTTTTATTTGGTGGTGGTAAATTGCTGTCAAAATGTGCATCAATTTACTGCACAATACTAACCAAAACTCAAGTGTGAAACTTACAAGTCCAAAACACAATACTAAAAATTTGAATTGCAGAAACATAAACCTCCCATTTAAATTAAACTTCAACACAATACTATATACTAAATACATACATCATCATAATCGAAAGTTAGTACTTCTACAATACTAAAACCATTACAAATATTATATTGGCAAATACTTCATTTTAGAATTTCTAGAACCAAAACATGAACCACTCTCCCTTGAATATTTCGAAACCCAGATACTCATATACTCAGATACCTAAACAGTAGAAAATGATACACATTACAAGCATAATCGAACAAAGCATCATCATATTGACCCTCCACTCCAGTTGAGCTTCTTTGCACTGCATTTTTTTCACCTTCTCACTCAGAAACTGAACTATAAGCATCAACTCAGGAACCTCCATCTCCAATTTATCACACCGATTTTTCAGCTCTGGTATCACAATCTTCGACCTAAAGCACATAGGTGGATCTTCCCAAACGGAGAATCGGCAACGACCTTCATTACAACCATGGAATCTCCTCCCGGGATTTTCTCTAGTCCATAAGGTCACCAAAACGGCTGGTTTCAGGCAGTTGCAAATGATTTATCCATCTGCCCGAACATTGTTCTTGCCAAATGCCATTGTTGAGCTCTAATTCTTCAAGGTTGAGAGGAGAATTCTCTTCCCCCAATTCTGCAGCTCAAGAAACTGCCCTAATTGATGATTTCCCCCTATTTATTCTAATTTTGGGGCCTAATCTGACCATTTTCCCTCCCAAAGCTGACCACAGGTTTGACTAATGGTTTGACCGAGGTCTCTTGTTAGTTTTTGGACAGAAGTCACTAATGGGACCAACATTGAGAAAAATGTAAATTATGGGATATAATGTGATAAACCCGTAAATAATGAGACCAAAAATGAAAAAAACCTAAGTTATGGGACCAAAAGTGAAATTTTCCCATTTTATAAATATAATTGGAAATGGCAGAATAATGTATAGTTCCGTTCCTTTTATTAATAAAGTAACAGTATTCCATGTCAAGGCACATGAATTTTAAGAAAAAATAAAGGAACATCTTTTTATGTTGGAAAAACGGAAAAAGATTGGTAATGCGACGGGAAATTTGGATCGAGAATTGATTTAAGGCAAAATGGGTCTAATAAGTTGAATATGTGATTTATTTAGTCAAGATTACTCCACTCATACATGAATTTAATATATCTAATTAACCAAAATCAATTTTGTGTGAATAAAAAATTAATATTCAAAATGAGCCATGTAAATAAAATACAGAGTTGAAATATGTGGGTTTATATAACAAGTAGAAAATGGCAATCATACATTGGAATTGAAAACAATTGATTATATATATATATATATATATATATATATATATATATAACTCATATTTGGTTGTTGGGATCGGGTCCGATCCTTCGGGTACCAAAGTCTCAGGGAAGAGGTAAGTCCTACATGTTTATAGATTTGGGTTGTATGACCAAGCAGGAATCGCCCACTCGAGTCTTGATATGTATATATTTGCTTATACAAAATAAATTAAATATAAGGTTGCGTGTTGTAGAAATAGTAATCGAGATTCTGTTCGAGTCGAGAATTGATCTTTCTTTAAGATTTTATTTGTACCCTTTACTGCTAGGTTCCAACAAATAAGTCTCCCAAGATAAAACAGACAATTCAATATTCAAGTAGCAGTTTTTGAATATTCTTGAATAGAGCAGATTTGAAAAGAAACGAAATTGTATATGTTAATGTAAAGTTAAAAGTATTATTTCGGATTCAGGGATCATATATTCATAGGACGTATAGAGTCACTAGTGAAAAATCACACTGATTCGGATAGGCTTTGAACGAAAAGATTGCACCTTTTCGTTCAAGCTGAACAGTCATGGCGCCAAAATTAAACCATTTGGGTTTAACGGTCAGAAATTTAAATTTGGCACTCAAAATTAATTAAATTGTGACTTTTTCATACTTTAATTAGAATTTTTAGCAAAAAGATAGACCACGACCACTGATGGCACGCGAGCACGGACCACGGCCCGGCCCGCCCCCGGCACCAGCCTCAGCCGCAGTACGCGGGTCGCGGCGCGCGCGACGCGGTCGCGGTGTGCGGTGCATCGCACTGGGCGTGGGTGATCCCTCCACTCCCTTTTAGCTTATCAATTTAAGTATTCAAGCAAGTACATTTATTATATACGTACTTTAACTTCTTTACTTTTCCTATGTGGGATAAAGAACTTTCTCATAAATGTTCCAAACAATTTCTATTTAATTCTTCATTAAACACTTGTTTTATACAAACATTTAATACGAAAATTCCAACAATCCCCCCCAATTTTCAAAATTCCATACAATTTCCAACATTTCTATTTAATAGTATTTTGCACTTCAATAAAGGTGTCTTTCGACTTGAACCTTTACATAATCTAGCACGTTTCAGGTACCCGAATATTGTGATAGTAAAAACTTTGAATCAAATATTCATAGTGGATACTTGAATCGAATATTAAATTAAACATTTATTTTAAATGATCTTGATGTTGTTTAATATTTTCAGAGGCTACTAAATATCATCTATGTATGCTAAACAGAAATCTAAAAGTTTAAATACAATTTTCATAAATCTTTGAAATATTGCTGGAGCATTTGTTAAACCAAAAGATAGAATATTTCCCTCGAAATGTCCTTCACTACAGCTTAATGTTGTCCACTTTTTGTCTTTTTCTACTATTTTAATCTGATTATATCCGCTTTTTAGATCAAATTTTAAAAATATCTTTTTATTTTGTATTAGATAAATTAACTCATCTTTATTAGGAATTCTATAAGCATCATCTTCTGTATTATCATTAAGTCTTTTATAATTATAGACTATTCTAGGTTTTCCTCTTTTTATTTATGCATTATTTCTTATTATAAAGGCTGCCGATCTATGAGGACTATCATTTCTTCTTATTATACCAATTTCTAACATTTCTTTTATTTGTGTTTTGAATTCTTTTATATCTTCAGACGTATATTCTATAGCTGTTGTTCTTATTACTATATCGGGGTTTAAAATATTTAGTTTAAAGGTATATTTTACTTTATTTTTGGCCAAATCATCTCCTATAAATCCTAACATTTCTAACTTGTGCAGAATTCTTTCATTTTCTAGGTTTAGAACTTCTTATCCCTTTCCCAATATCTCTAATTTGTTCATCTAATAGGATGTCTAAGGTTTCAGATTCTATTTTGTTTTGTTCTAATTCTTTGAAAAAATCTAAATCAGAAATACCATGTCCACCATGCTTCGCAGTCAACTCTGATTGTTTAATATATCTATTAGTAGGAAATGTATAATTATGTTTGCTAATAGTAATATAATTTTTTCCTACTAATATACTTCCATTTAATGCACAGATAAAATTTAACCCTAAAAGGAATTCTTGGCTTGTTATGTTATCTGGTGCTATAAGTACTTGTCCTAAGGTATATTTGCTACTATAATTTGCTGAAAAATCTTTAAAATGTATTCCTACGTTAATTAATTCTTTTGTTATTTTTATTAATCTTTTTTCTGCAGACTTAATCTTAATCTTGCTTCAAATTCTTTTGGTACAAGACTAGAACTAAGCATACTTTTTTTACTTCCCGTATCTAACATGACTTTAGTTTCAATATATTTTTCTTGATTACACCATATTTGACGGTCTAAAAGTATTAAACTACTAGTATAAGGTACTTGTATTTGAGGTTCGTATGCTGTATTTTGTAAATGGGTTTCTTCTAATTGTTGTTTAAGTTCATTAAGTTCTTCTATAACTACACCTTTTCTTTTAGTTTGATTACTGCTTATGTTCTCATTATTTTTGAATTTTAATTCCATTAATTATATTTTTAAGTCTAAATTTTCTATTTTATGGCTTAGAATTTCTATCGTTTCTAATTTTTTTATTAGGTTTAGACGATACGTTTGTTTCTATATTATATACATCTTTAGCACAACTGAAACAAATTTCGTCAAAACATATATTGCACTGATATCTTAAATGCATACTAGGATATAATCTACAAATACTACAGGCTATATTCATAGTTCCTTTTCCATTTATATATTTATGATCACATAAACTATTCATATAAGTGTATTATATTATATTTGGAATTTTTGGTCCTTCTTCACTTACTATACTATATATACTCTCTTTGTCACTTTCATTTCCGTCTATACTTACTACATCTTCATCTAGTTGCTCTGCTATAGCTGCTATTTCCATATTAAATTGTCTTTTCGGGCATCTATTAACTAATGGTTTAGGATCCCCATAAATAAAACAAGTGCATTTCCTAGTTTGATGGCTTTCTAACATAATTAGGGGGTTTTCTTCTTTGTCTATTTTGTCTAAAATTAGATTTTGGTTTATTGGATTTTCGTAATATTTTTCGTTTTGGTTTAAAGTAATTTCTTTGTCCATACTGTTGTGGAGTGTATATAGCTTTTCTACAAAACTCATAAGATTGTTTTCTAATTTGTTCTCTAATAAATTCTTCTTTACACCGTTCTTAAAGTTTAAAGAAAGTATATTGTACTCTAGGTCCTATATCTAATCATGTAAGATTACCATTGCTGTTTGTCCATTTTTCATGTATTTTCTTAAATCTTGTGGAAATTTTGTAAAATACCTATTACATAATTCTTTGTCAAAAGCTTTATTAGCTTCTGCTATTAATCTTGTAAAATCTTGACTAAATGGTATATAATATTTCATATCTGTTATAGTAAGTTGCTCTAGGTTTCTAAGTGCAGTATCTTGTATGAATGTATTTTCTCTTCCTAGATCTATTCCTATTATTAAAGTTCTAATAAAACTAGTAAAATTATAAGTATCATTTCCTAGAGCTTTTATTTCATTAATTTTAGATGGATTATTTTTCTTTTTTACTTTTGCCAAATGGACAAAACTGGAGGTCCTAAGCATGTTTCTAAAAAGTTAAACATATCTATATCTGCTTTTTTATTTATTTCCTAATGTCTTACTACACATTGTTCCCATATATTTACTTCTTCTAGCCACATTTGAGGGCTTCCTAATTCAATTACTAACATGGTTTCACTCATGATTTTTCCTATGGGCAGCTTCATCCCTACATATTTCCTTGGTTGAGTTGATCCATATTCATATAATGAGTTTTTCCATTTTGGTCTTCCACTTAGTTCTACATTTCTAGCTGGAGCTTCACTATAATCGGGTTCTACTCTACTTCTTTTTCCTGGATTACTACTAGTACTGACTTGACTATCTTCCATAAAAGTTATTTCATTACTATCCTTTTCTCTATTTTTAAAGAATTTTTCAAATTCTACTTTTCCTAAGCATATATCATCTATTAAATTAATATTATAATTTTAAATTCTTTTTCAGCTGATTCTAAATTTATATCTAAATTCATTGCTTTGAAGTACATTTCATCTACTAATTCTCTTAAATTATTTATCTCAAAATATTTTGTTACTATTTATTTTATATTTTTTGATTTATAATTATTTTTAAACTGACTTTCTAATTGTGTAATCTCTTCATCTATTTCTTCTATATTTTCTTCATCTTCGCTTTCTATGTCAGATTCTATTTCCCAATTTGCAAATCTACTAGTTATTCTAACTTCTTCTTCTATAATATTCATATAGTTTGTTTCTGTCTCATTATTAGTTTCTTCTTCTAGATCTTCTAGATTTTCCTTGGGATCTTGTTTTTGATAATTAAGAAATCTAATAGAAGTTTGACCTTTACTATTTGTATACATTACACTTTCTCTTGGAATTTTAAACGTATCACTTTCTTCTAAGTGTTTGGTTAATTTTCATTATTCTCCATTTAAATCGCTATTATCTATATTTAAGGGTTTAATCATTTTTACTCCTATTGAGGCTAATCCATCTATTATTCCGTCTATATTAATTTTATATTGAGGGAAACTATTATTGGTTACCCTTCCTAAAAAAGCTATAGAGACAACTAAGTTATTTGCATCATATGTTTCATATCCTCTGGTTTGTAGTCCTATAGTGATTTTACTAATATCTTTAATACTTTTCATCATATTTGGAGCTACATAAAATATTTCTACATTATTATTCATATCTATTTCCATACTAGCGAATACTGCTCTCTTAGCATTAGACCACCTTTTATCTAATAATAAAACTAAAACTTTCCCACCAGTTCCTTTTCTAGTTAATCCTTTTATTCCTACAATAATTAGTCCTAAATGTATATATTTTTGCTTTAACTGCTTTAATTCCTTTAATTGCTTTATACATTCTTGACTAACTAACCTTATATTTTCAACATTTGTCGTAATTTTTACTTCTTTCTATCTAAGTTTTTTGATTAAATATGTGTTAAAATTCATTTTTCCTACGTTATATAATGTCTTTGGTTTTAACTTATCCATTCGTTTATTGTTGTACAAATTAAGAATTTTCTTCTACGTCTATTGTTTCTTCTGATTCTACCTCTCTAGATGAGCTTTGACTTCCCGAGCCTCTAAATATTCTTTTAGTGAAAGTGTTGCTTATTTTTCCTTTCTCTTTTTCTTTACTACTTGATTCACTTATAGTTCTACTAGTACCACTAAATGATCTTAATATTTTACCAATATATATATTTTTTGGGTTCTTTTTTGGGGTTTTCAGACTCGTCTAGTGCTAGATTTGCGAATTTTTCTTCTAAACTATCTTGTAAATCTCCCTTAATTATTTGAGATACTGTGTCTATTTTAGTACTTAATCATTCTATTTTATTTTCTAAGTTATCTAGCTTTTCAAATATCTATAAAATTAAAGCGAATTGAATATTCCAAAATTTAGGATATATTTTATCTGAATTACTATTTCCTTAGTAGGTAGTAAATCTTGTTTCTGTATCTAAATATTTATTTGCTAGTTCAATGACTCTTTTATATTCTAGTCTATTTTCTTGATTATTCATCCACTAACTATTCACTCTATATTCTTTAAAATTTTATTAGTTTCTAAAATTTGGGCTTCAAATTTATTTATTTTTTCTATTACTTGACTTAAAGTTTTCTTAGTTTCGATTTCTATTTGTTTTAATTTATTATTTTCCAAACTATATTTTAATTCTATTATTTCGTCTTTAGTAGGGAAAAACTTATTATATTTTTTAACTATTTTCAAAGTTTCCTCAGACTGTTGTTTAATATAATCAAAATTATTACTTTCACCTCATTTTATTATTTCTCTATTTATTAAAACTGATTCTTTTAATAATTCTAAGGTTTTATAAAATTTTGTGTCTTCTAATTTTAAGTTCGACGCCAGAGATATAAGTAAATCAGTTAAACTATTTAAGTGTTTATGTTCTTAATGTAAATCGTGCTTAAAACTTGAATCAAATCTACAAATAAATTTATGTTTATCTAACGAGATTATGGATCTATCGGCTAGACTATAATCAAATTAGAAAGATCTATTTTAATGAAAAGCTGCTACTAATATATTCAAGATTAAAAGGTATTTAATATAATTTTGGTGATCTCGTAATCTAGGTGGTAAGTTAAAATATGTATTAACCCAATCATCTCTCCTAGTTATTAATTGGTTTCGTAATTCTAATATTAATTTCTGATTATTATAATCTAAGTTTTCTAAAGTATTAAGACAATCGATAAAAGAGGTTAAAATATGAGAGGGTACATGCATGTAAATAAATTATGAGTGCAATGTAGAGTTTATACAGATTTTTAAAAGCGGGTTGGGATTCCCTGTTCTTTAAAATATGTATAATTAGTTTCATGGGTTTAAATAATTCTACAAGAAAATAAAGGGACCAAACTGAAAATAAAATAAAGCATAAGTACTAAGAGAATAAAATTATCCTACCATGTGTCAGTTTTTGCTCGGTTTTGGGCATTTTGACTTGGTCAAAAATAATGGCTTGGCTATGTAAACTTGAGGGACCAAATTGCAAATTTGAGGGTGCTAGGCCCTTAAATATTTTGTGTTTGGGTGCTATACCCTAAATTCATTATGCACAAAGGTGCTATTTGCTTAAATTTCCCTAATTACAGTATCACATTGACAAAAAAAGAAAAGAAAAGAACATATATTACAATTTTCACCCCTACTAATAAATAAATATACAATCACCCCCCATCTAATTATGTGAAAGTTGACGGCGGCCAAAGCGGTGCGGTGGTGCTCTGCATGCTGGAGGAGTGGGGATGGAACTGAAGACCAATATTGCGTCACTAAGCACGGTAGCGAAGTGGGATGGTGGCGATTGCTCAGGGTGGTGGTGGAGAACGTGAGAAATCAACTTAAAGGGTAAGGGGCATTTTTATCTAGTTAGCCAATGTTATTTTGGCTGATTTTTCTATTTTTTTGTAAGTTTTAAATTGAGGGTAAAATTGTCATTTATCGCATTTTGAGCGTAAATTAGAGCGCTCAGGGGTAAATGTAATTTCATGCATTAATGGATAAGGTAATTGTAATTTCAATTATAATAGGGGTAGTTACACATGTTTTTCTTATTTTGATAAGATATAAATATAATAAATGCAGCTAATTGGCTTTTGTAATTAATAATTTTCATAACAAATTAATATTTTTCCACATTGGTTGTGTGCTTGTGAGTTGTATAATAATATCATTGTTGAACATAATTATAATCATCATAGTATTGATAATATGATCTAGTTCTACGTTGATATTGACGCTCGTGATTCCTTAGCGCTTGTCTACGGTACACCTTGGGAGCTCGACACTTGATATATGATTCCTTAGGATATAATCTTTCCTTTGTCTTTTGAGCTTTGGGAGGATTCTTTTCGTAGAAATCATCTAACCTAAGTCGGCTTTGTACCGCTTATTTTAACTCTCACCAAAGTCCTTGTGTTCATGTAGTGGTTTTCTATTTGAGTTGACACGCAAGAAGCTAACGTGCTTTGGTAGCAAGTGCACTAATCGTGTGTAGTGATAGAAATGGACAATAAGTCCGGGTTGTCGAACCACGGAGACTTGAATTTTAGTTTATGATTTTCGATAACAAAAGGAAGTAAATTAGAGATTTAACTAAAAAGGAAAGTAAAATACGCTAAAGCGAAAGTAAAGAGAGATTAAACTTCCAAGGTGGAGAGGTGACTAAGGCTCATGTTCGGGCACATGTTGCGTATTGCTATCCCAAGATCATTACCAATTCATTAGACATACATTGCTATGGTGAAAACTTCTAAGGTAAAGAATAACCGATGTCTCGTGATAGACTCCTATACTTAATTGGCGGTTTCCTAAGTATGTCTACCCGGAAATCTAACCACTAAGTATGCATTAAAGATCTAGAGCTTACTCGATTAAAATTGAACGACTTCACCCGGGAGTCTTTACCTATGTCTAGGGCAACTCCTATTTGGTTCGGTGATGTTGTGAAATTCTTGCACCCTAAGTCAACTTTCTCTCGAATAATTCACCTAGGCATGATATCAAACACATGGTGATCAAGCATATGTAAGGCATTCAACCACAAAATCACAATACATAGCAATATATGAATTGAAATGGAAAACAATCTTATTATCACAATAATAAAAACATGGCCTTCTCATGGCCCTAGTTCAACAATTTAGCTCATAAAATGCATAAGGAAAAAGCTAAGCATAAGATCCATGTTCATAGACAAAGATGAATCTAAAGCTAAGAAACTCCCTATGTTGAATTGATGATCGAATCTTTAATTGGAGGCTTGAATCTCTTTCTTCCCTTCTCTTTTTCTCTTCTAAAGTGATGAAAAGTGAGGTCCTAATCCCAAGAAATCCCCAAAATTCCTTTAGAATTCGAACCCCCTTCTTTTCCTTTCATTTTTGGCCTTTATACCTTCAAAACCGCTGTATCGGCGCCCAGGCGTGACCTAAATGGCGCCTAGGCGCGATCCAGGTGGACTAAATGGCTTGGGGAATAAGTTGACGGCCGCCTAGGCGCGGGTGATGTGGCGCCTAGGCGCCAGCTGCAGAGTCTGAACCGTTTTCTTGTTTTTCAGCGCATAAATTGTATTTTCTTCATAACTGTCTCCACGGACCTCGGATTTGTATGATTCAAGTTGCCACGTGAAGCCAAGACAGAGTTTGACAACTTTGTAGAAGAAAACTTCCTCGAATTCGATTTCAAAATACACTGAAATACTGTGTGTGTATGCACTTTACGTCGATTGTAGTGATTTTCCACCTTTACTCAATAAGCACATAGATTATACGCATATGTGGCATAAATCAACCGATAAATGAATTTAAAACATAAATATAAGGGCTTAAAAACATGTAAAAAAACGACTCTTATCAACCCCCCCACACTTATGAATTGCTCGACCTCGAGCAATAAGAATTCTAAGATATGGAAACATCATCAAACAAGGAAGAAACGAAAAGAAAACTACTAACTAACTCGCTTTCGTGGAGTAAACGGTTGCACTTAGCGTGTGCAACAAGCCTTTGAACCTTTGAGTTACCTCAAAGGATGAGTTATAGTCTCGTGAGGGTTTGCATACGATATACCCACAAAATCGAAGGATGTTTAGCTCAAACCAACCACTACAACTCGAAATAAGAACTATGATGCAATGACACTAATCAAGTGACAATAAACCTCAACAATACATACACAAATGAAGACAATGCTCATTCAACACCTAGAATTGAACCAATTTCCAAAGGGTATAGTTAGATAAGATCTAGGGCATTATGATCGAAAGGCATCCCTACCATGCTCGGAAACATTCCCCATATGTACCAACTTTCGATAGATCATAAAGCTCATTGAATCATAAGCAACTTTAAGGTTAAATTGTGCCCACTTCCATTCACTTTACATTGACATTTCACGCTTTGAACGATTTAAGCTTATAACAACATAAGGCCTCGTGCAATGTTCTACCCCTTTAGATCTTCTTTGCCACCCATGTAACGGGCTTTGGGTCAACAACTCCCAAACTAGAGGGTTTTAGGGTGCTAAGTGTTAAGACACTCCTACGAACTTAATCACCCGAGTGGCAAAGGCCACGAAATAGAACGAGGTCTTTTATTCAACTAATTCCCGATTGGCTTGAGCAAAGCTCAAATTAGCACAACAAGTACAGTATATAGGCAATGGTGCTTTGGTGACCTCCAATACTCGTTGGCCTGACCGAATTTTTGGGGTCATACAAATCTCATCTCAATCATTCATTCATTTAACACAATTATGGACCCATAAGCAACTAATCATCTCAAAACAACATGAAAAATCTAGGTTAATATATCCGGGGGTGCTCCTCACATGTCTCGAGATGGGGAATCCTTTTCAATCCCTCTACCTTCGACTTATGTGCAACGTGTATCATCTAAGGAAGATTGACTCTCAACTAAGGTTGAAATGAGCATAATCAAGATGTGTAATTTTTATTTTAGACCATTAATAGAAATATACAAGATATCATGCCATTGACTTGAGTTCTCAAGTCTCATTGCACCAATTGGCAAGCTAACCATCCTAAAACAAAAAATTGTATGCTTGATTTTTCTCAAAATTTAGCACAATACATGCAATAGCAACAGTTCCCCCAAACTTGAGCTAAAAACAAGATTACATGACATATAGATACCCTCCCCCCCACACTTAACTCAACATTGCCCTCAATGTTGACGCAATCATACATACTCAAAAGGGGAGTAAATGAGAGTACTTACAACAAGGGTACTGAAAAGCAGCCCTTAATCACGTGAGATCCGCTCAAAGCTCAAGTCCGCAATGGAAAATTCTCCATAGCAAAACTCGTCTACTACATGTTATGCACTCACAACACAAACCATCAAGACTTAAAGAAAAACATGCCAAAAGTGCATGCTTGAACACAACATAAAGAAACAAACTAAACTAAACAAAAAACGAAAGAAAAACAAAAAGAAAACTTACAAACTTGGGTTACCTCCCAAGAAGCGCTTGTTTATAGTCATTAGCTTGACTTTGTGCTCTTTGATTGGCTTAAGGTGGTTTATGTATGAATGCCTTGTTCATTCTCCAATTCACTATCCGGTATCGCTTCAACTTTTGGCCCTTGGTAGTGAAGGTTGGCCCATCATTTGTGCTACATATCGTAGGTTGGGACCAAGCAATCATCCACTCACGAATTTTCGTATGGTCCCTCAACACCTCAATTACTCTTTCTTCCCCATGAGTCGGGTGATGGTGTAGACTTTTCTCCAAGCTAGATACAATATCATGTTTTTCTTCACCCATCACTTTGACATATGCGGAGTCCACGATGTAAGAATGTAGAAGATGATTGGTTCGTTTTTCCTAAAAGTGCTCAACACTAAAAGGATCAAAAGCATCAATGTGGAAATACAAATCAAAATCAAGTGGATGCTCAAAAACCTCATAGCTATCAACATTAACCATGTCATCTTCTATATTCAATGACAACTTACCCTCATTGGAATCAATTACCTCCTTACATGTGGAGAGGACAGAGGGTGGAGAATCTTCAACCGGTTGAGAAGCTGTAGGAATGGAAGGCTCGGCGGTGGGAGTATTTGGTTCCGCACGTTCAAGCGTGCCATATAGTAATGCTTCAAATTCTGCTACACTTTCAGCTGCTCGTTCGGGTGTGATCTGCTGGGCAGAGATTCGTGCATTTTTCAACTCCTCGTCTTCCCTCACAGTTGCCTCACCACTCCTCGAAGTCATACCCCAATTTGGTGCTTGTTGCAAAGCTTGAATGACGTCGAACACCAATTGCATATTTTTCGGACAATTCATGTCCTCTAGAGTGAGTTGCATAGCTTGAATGAGTCCTAGAAGCCATTCTTGTTGCTCTGGGGTCAGAAACGGAGGATTTCCTGCCATTTATTGGAATTAAAATTCAGACAAAAAAAATATATATATATAAAGCAAAAATAAAAGGAAAACAAAAATTATAAAAACTTGCAATAAAAACAAAAACTAAAATAAAGAAGTCCCCGGCAACGGCGCCAAAAACTTGACACGCTAGAAGCTAACGTGTTTTGGTAGCAAGTGCACTAGTCGTGTGTAGTGATAGAAATGGACAATAAGTCCGGGTTGTCGAGCCACAGAGACTTGAATTTTAGTTTATGATTTTCGATAACAAAAGGAAGTAAATTAGAGATTTAACTAAAAAGGAAAGTAAAATAAGCTGAAGCAAAAGTAAAGAGAGATTAAACTTCCAAGGTGGAGAGGTGACTAAGGCTCATGTTCGGGCACATGTTGCGTATTGCTATCCTAAGATCATTACCAATTCATTAGACATACATTGCTATGGTGAAAACTCCTAACGTAAAGAATAACCGATGTCTCGTGATAGACTCCTATACTTAATTGGCGGTTTCCTAAGTATGTCTACCCGGAAATCTAACCACTAAGTATGCATTAAAGATCTAGAGCTTACTCGATTAAAGTCGAACGACTTCACCCGGGAGTCTTTACCTATGTCTAGGGCAACTCCTATTTGGTTCGGTGATGTTGTGAAATTCTTGCACCCTAAGTCAACTTTCTCTCGAATAATTCACTTAGGCATGATATCAAACACATGGTGATCAAGCATATGTAAGGCATTCAACCACAAAATCACAACACATAGCAATATATGAATTGAAATGGAAAACAATCTTATTATCACAATACTAAAAACATGGCCTTCTCATGACCCTAGTTCAACAATTTAGCTCATAAAATGCATAAGGAAAAAGCTAAGCATAAGATCCATGTTCATAGACAAAGGTGAATCTAAAGCTAAGAAACTCCCTATGTTGAATTGATGATCAAATCTTTAATTGGAGGCTTGAATCTCTTCTTTCCCTTCTCTTTTGCTCTTCTAAAGTTATGAAAAGTGAGGTCCCAATCCCAAGAAATCCCCAAAATTCCTTTAGAAGTCGAACCCCCTTCTTTTCCTTTCATTTTTGGCCTTTATACCTTCAAAACCGCTGTATCGGCGCCCAGGCGTGACCTAAATGGCACCTAGGAGCGGTCCAGGTGGACTAAATGGCTTGGGGAATAAGTTGACGGCCGCCTAGGCGCGGGTGATGTGGCGCCTAGACGCCAGCTGCAGAGTCTGAACCGTTTTCTTGTTTTTCAGCGCAGCAATTGTATTTTCTTTATAACTTTCTCCACGGACCTCGTATTTGGATGATTCAAGTTGCCACATGAAGCCAAGACAGAGTTTGACAAGTTTGTAGAAGAAAACTTCCTCGAATTCGATTTCAAAATACACTGAAATACTGTGTGTTTGTGCACTTTACGTCGATTGTAGTGATTTTCCACCTTTACTCAATAAACACATAGATTATACGCATATGTGGCATAAATCAACCGATAAATGAATTTAAAAGATAAACATAAGGGCTTAAAAATATGTAAAAATGACTCTTATCAATTCTTTTCGTAGAAATCATCTAACCTAAGTCGGCTTTGTACCGCTTATTTTAACTCTCACCAAAGTCCTTGTGTCCATGTAGTGGTTTTCTATTTGAGTTGTTCTAAAAAAAGGATACACCTGTAGGTGTTTTGCCATTTCCTTTGTTGGATGATGTAATTTTTGACGTTTTAAGCTTATTACCAAATTTATCACATCCAAAATTGATTTTCTCGCCAAAAAGTCTAGTTACCTCAGTCACGTTATCTAGCTTTCTTGATATTTAGGATAATGATGAGACGAGTTGTTCTGATTTAGCAAGTTTAGTGATCAGGTCAACTTTTCTCTTAACTATTAGATCTAGATTACGTTTCAACTGAAAGTTTTCAGTCTCTAATGGTTCAATTTTCTCAATGCATTGTTGCTGAACTTGCAACCCAGCTTGGAGCTTTGCATTTTCATTCTTGAGTGTTATTTTCATTGAAGTGTCTTTGGTACAATTTGGCGGCTCATTGACAAGCACCATGATAATCATTGATTTCATCAAGTAGCTCTTCATAAGAAAGAGGATTCTATAGATTTATGTTTACCTCAGATAGTGAGTTTGAAGGCATTTCATCATCACTTGCCATGAGACAAATCAACGTTGAATAGCTCACTTGCTCATCATTGCTACTTTTCTCTGAAGACTCTAAATCTTCAGGTGCGGATGCTGATTTTGATTTCGCTAGCATACCTTGTTGAAAAAGGTTGCTTTTGAATTGGCTTAACTCGAAGTGATCTTGCCTTGAGGGCCAAGACACATTTGGATAAGGGCAATTTATCTGGTAGTGCCCTGGTTTCCTGCAATTATAACAAAAAATAATTTTTATCTTTTGTTCATTTGTTAACCTTGCTTTACCCTGTGGTTTTGAAATCATTGGCGCAGAGAGATTTTGAGGAAGAGACGCACTGAATCGATGTTGAGGACTGGGAGGCTGAATACTGATGTTGGCATTTTTGACATAAATACACAGCGAAAAATAAAACTCCCACGTGGTTCATCTCGATTTCGCATATTCAAATTGTGTTTCGAAATATGTACCTTATTCACGAATTTTAGTTTCTGAACCAGCAATCACGATCCTTTTTGAACAGCAAAATTATCGCCGTCTCTAAATTGTTATGTTGGAATCAAAAGCGAAAATCCTCTTCTTTTTCCTCCTTGAATTCAGTTAGATGGAGAGAGAGATGGAAGATTATTTTGACTTGGAGAGAAAGTTATGACTTGAGGCTTACTTTGATTTTCACTAAGTAGTATATTTATACTACTAATGAAAAACAAATAACCTAAAAAACCTAGGCATACACTTAGGGCTTTTTCTAGGCCCTATGCTTAGTCCATTTTAATTCGTTTAATTATATATTTAATCAATATTATTTATCCAATAAATAAATTAATCAAATAATTAATTTAAATCCTTGTTAACTTTAAAATTAATTTTCTCCATGAAATTAATTACCATGTAACCTTAATTAATTAATAAGATCATTCAATGATTAATTAATTAATTAATTCCGATATCCAATATCGAGAATTCTCTTAAGTCAATTTCCATGACTTTTCCTTTTGCAATTCCTTAGGTTTGTCTCAAAAGACAATTGGGAGGAATCCAAGAGGATGCGAGTGACACCTAGCCAGACCCGTGGCTCATATCGTATCCTAATTGAGATTGAATGAATAGGATCATTCTAAACCTTTTGTGCTGCGAATACCATATGAGTATAAACCTTCTATTCATATATCCCAGTCAAGTGAGAGTCATGGTTCAGTCAAACTCACAGGACTTGATCATATGCTTAGCTCATAATGAATCAGAGTCAATGAGTATACCACCATGTCTAACATGAGTATCTCTTTATGCTTTGGCCAAAGACTTTTGACCTCATTTATTCATGACTGCATAGGATATTTAGCTCATTCACTTATGAGAGAATAAATCTCATTTTGCCAATCCATTAAGACGGCTACTTGCCCATCAAGTGGCACTTCGAGGTTGACCCCACCAACGGGTGAATTGGATCTAACTGCTCTACTGATAGACTTGATGTCACAAGTACATCTTCAACTTGATTGCTCAGGTCTAATGTTCACGCGTACCTATCACAACTTATCGATTTTGACATTGACTGTCAGTGAGTGAAAAACCATGTGACAAAACCGATGCGAGTCATGTTCGAACATATTGTTAGGTATATGCCTAGATGCCAATGAGGACAAATAGTTAGATTAGGGTATCTTATTATGTTGTACAAACTATTGAGAATAAATTAATAAAGGCATTTATATTTTGTTCATATAAATCTTTACGGCATCTAAATAAGTATTGAACATATAGTCCATGTGAATAAAGGTTTGACTCTTTGTCCTTTATGGAATAAAGACGTGGCACGGGAAGAGTCTTATACCTTACCACATAAAAGGGTTCGGAAGTCAAAGAATCTTGATTGGGCATTAAGATTCGACTTGTATGACACATGCTCTGTCGATGAGTGCCAGTCGAACACTATAGGGATAGTGGGAGCAGGTATCATAGATATGTCAATGGAATTGACATATTCGAACAGGGCTCGCAGTAATCCGATCACATGGGTATTTGCTCAGTGACTGTCAATGATTGAATTACTGATCATAATAGTATGCGTGAGCCTTAGACTTGAGGGTTCATGATCAATGTGCTTGTATTATTGGATATGTTACCAGAGTAGTTAAGCCCATATCACCTATCGGTGGGGTCGACCTCGAAGTGCGATATCAATGAGACAAGTAGCAGTTGATCAGTGATCGTCGAGATGGGATTCACTATCTCGATAGTAAACGAGAAAGTATCCTGTGCCATTATAGGCTTATGAAATTATAAGTCTTTGGCCAAAGCATAAACAACTAACTCATGTGGGACATTGAGGGTAGTTTAGTAATTTCATTATGCTATAATCTAATCACAGTATCAAGTTTAGTGAGTTTGACATTTTCCATGACTCTCACTTGATCGGGATACGTCAGCGAAGGGCTTATACTCATACGGTATTTGTGGTCAAGAGGTTCGTAAAATGATTCATTCATTTCGTACTCAATTGGGTTACGATGTGAGTCCACGGGACTGGCTAGGTGACACTCACATCCTTAGGTAATTCCTCCCTTTGCCAATTGAAACGAACCTAAAGAGTCGCGCTATAAGAAACAAGCGGGATGTATCTTTTAGCGTAAATCTTTTAGAAAGAATTAAATTGACTAATTGATTTAATTAGATTAAATCAATTAATTAAATAATTAATTTAATCAGATTAGATTAAATTATTTAATTAGTATATTAATTAATTGGAATTAATTAATAGTATACATTATATTTAAATTAGATTTAAATTTAAATATATGCAGATGGGCTAGAAATTAGACAACCCAATTAAAAGCCCACCCAGTCCAAAGAAAGCCCTAAGGGGGCGGCCACTGTAGGGTTTTTGGAGTAGCCTCCAACTTGTTCCACAAGCTAGTTGAGTTTAAATAGGACTCCTATAGTGGAACAAACCCAAGGTGACAGGATAACATTACACAACACAAATGGAAAAGAACTCTCTCCCCTCTCTCCTCTCTAGCCGCCCATCATTGTCAAAAAGGAGGAGTTTCGGGATCTTTGAAAGGCTCGTTTTGCGTGAAGCTTTAGGGACAGGAGCCCTTGGAGGATTGCTGTTCTGCAGAATCAATAAACGAATCAAAAGGGTATGTTTATTTATTCTAAATTTCGCGAAACCCATGAAAATATCATCAGATCTATTTTTGTGATCTACTGGTAGGAATCCTCGAATCTTCCACTGCAATTCTCTGTTTTTACTGTACGGGATTCCTAACAGTGGTATCAGAGCCGACTTAAACGGATCTGATGATTTTTTGTCGTTTAAGATAATGTTGGTTAAAATTGGATTTTTATAAAATTTGATTTTATGTATTTAATATTCGACGTTAAATCTGAAATTTTGAAAATATTTATCGCCTTGAAATTGTCGCATGATTACATGTTTTTCGTCGTTGGCAACGGTAAATCGGGGTGGCACCACCATGTGTTTTTGAAGCACACGCGAGCACCACCCTATTCGTGTAATCAAAGAAAAACAAAAAAAAAAGGAAAAAGGAGGGTGGCGGCGCTGATTTGCACCGCCACCCGGCGGCGAAAACTAGTGCGGCATAAGCCGCCCTAGCCGTGCGGCATGCGCTGGGCTTAAGCCCAGCGCACTTTCTCGTACGTACGGGCTCTAGCTGGGCCCGGCCCAGTGTATTAATATATATATATATATATATTTATGTATTTTATATTTAAATATATATATAAATTAATAAATATTAGGGTTTGACCCTAATAGACAAATTAGACCCGTGATTTGTGAAAACTCTTTTTTCCGAAAATGTTTTTCTTAAAATTAAATTGGATTTAATTAAGTTAAATTGGATTTGACTTTAATGTTAAATTGGATTTAATAATATCATAAATTAAATTAGATTTTTATTTATGATTTGCGACGACTAAATAAATAAGATTTATTTAAGGTTGATTATATTTTTCCAAAATAAATAAGGAATAGGTTTGACTTATTTCCTAAATAATAGATTGGATTTATTTCCCTTTAAAATTGAAATCAAAATTCATCTCTTCTAATTAAATTAGATTTAATCGGTTTTTGAATTTCTTTTCGATTTTAAACTTAAAACCAACATAAACTTAAATATTTACTTACATGCTTTGATGTATGTTGTAGTGGATGCTTCCATGGACTTAGGGTTTTACCGCTTTGGTATTATCTGGGTTGTATTGGGCAATTGCCCCCCAGTTTGAATTTTTAATTATGGTAGTATAATGTATATGGTGCTTTCTGAGCTGTGTAAAATAGAGGTAGGACCTTTTCTAGCTTGGAGCCCGAAGATCTATTAGAAATTAGATTGATAATAGACCCCTATCCCCCTGTTTGATCTATTGGCTTAGATCAATCTAGAATGTCCATGGAAATGCATGTTGTTAGAATAACTAGGTTTTTCTATGCATGCATGATTATAATCCATATATGCGCGTAATAAATTAATGTGCAAAGTGAGACCTTAATTTTTCAAAAAAATTCTCCCACTTTAAATACTAAGTAAGTAAGGGATATTTGATATCCTGGCTCTCCATCAAACTTGGAAAACATGGGATTATGAGTTATGCATGGCATCGTCCCGACTAATGGGGGTTATGCATTAATTCATAATCCATATCTCTTCAAGTGCATTTGATGCCATCGGTCGAAGCAAATCTTATCCCATTTCACCGTTACAGGTTGCAAGATAAGATTCAACTGTTAGATCGATAGGAGTTGATGGGAAAGTACTTAAATGGATCACCACCAATATTTCGTTACAGGCTGAGGTTGAGTGATCCATGAGCCAAAGGCAGATTGAATCATCAGTAGGACTGGTTGACATGGCATGTCACTTCAAAAGTTCCAATGAGCCATACATCGTTACAGATTGCAACTTATTGAAATTTTTGAAGAACTCAATCACTCACTATGAAATCTTTCCAACGAGATTTCCGTTCATTGCTGTGGGAGTGCAATGGTTAGAAAAATGTAGTGGGAGCCAAGTAAAAAATTAAAGTCCTAATTTTTACTTGGGTACAACATAATTATCTAATTGAATCTTGGTTATTTTCTGCAGTAATTTTATCTCTCTCAAAATGGTTAACCCACTCAAAGTTTTGCTTGAAAAGAACGTTTTGAACGACCAGAATTTCTCTGATTGGAACAGAGGTCTGAGGATAGTCCTCAATGATGAAAATCTAAAGTAATGCTGGAACTAGATCGACCACCGAGGCCTGGGGTCAACGAGGATGATTCAGTCAAACTAGCATACTCAGATTGGGTCTCTGATGCTCGTAAAGTAAGAGATTATATGTTGAGCTCCATGTGTGGCGAGTTACAATACACGCATGAAAACATGGATAGTCCCAAATCCATCATGCTGCACTTGGAGGAGCTGTTCGGGGAACACGAAAAGTCCGTCAGATACTATGTATCCAAAGAGCTCTTCAACATAAAAATGAAAGAGAATAAGGATGTTAAAGATCATGTTTTCAAGATGATCTCCATGCTAGACAGGCTTAGGTCTCTGGGTTACTACATGGACCTTCACCTACAGGTGGACCTCATTCTCCAATCATTACCTAGATCCTTCTCGGATTTCGTCATCAATTTTGACATGGATGACATTGAAGGATCACTCTCGACACTTATGAGCAAGCTGATGACTGCACAACAACGAATGAAAGAGAGTTGGGGTGCATTAAAGTTTCCTGTTATTTCAAGTAAAACTGAACTAGCTGGCAAAATCAGAGAACCCAAAATCACAAAGACTCAGAAGTTTAAGAAAAAGGGTCCAAAGAAGACAGACACATGTCTTCATTGCCATGAGATGGGGCACTGGAAACGTGACTGTCCCATGCTGAATGCAGAAATTACTTCAGGTATAGAACTTAATGTTTTAGAAACAAATTGTTCTGTTACCATATTTTCAACTTCCTAGATTCTAGACTCTGGGGCTAGTGCTCACATATGTGTTATGAATCAGGAGCTGGAAAGAAGTAAGAAGCTGGAGCATGGTGAAGTGATGATCAATGTTGGCAGCGGTCATAGTGTAGCAGCCTCACACATTGGCACCACTTCCCTTAGTTTATCATCTGGACATTTATTATATTTCGACAATTGCCTTGTTTTTTCCAACGTGCTTAAGAATATTGTTTCAATTCCTGTTTTAGTCAGGAAAGGTTATTTATTTTCCTTTATGAACAATTCTTGTGACATTTATTTTAGAAATGAATGTGTTGGCAATGCGTCTTTAATAAATGGTTTATATTATATTAATGTACAAAATGATTGTAATGTTAACGCTGTAACAAGAAAATGCAGAATGTATGGTACAAACTTGAGACAGTTGTGGCACTTAAGACTAGGTCATGTCGGGGACCAAAGACTACACGAATTAGAAAAGGGTAGAGTCATAGACTCATTGGGATCAGATCCCTATCCCATTTGTGAGTCTTGTATCTAAGGTAAAATGACCAAGTCCCCTTTCACAGGGAATTTTGAAAGAGCCACAGAAGTCTTAGGTCTAGTTCATACTGATGTGTGCGGACCATTTGGAAATATGGCCCGCGGTGGTTTTCAGTACTTCATCACATTTACTGGTGACCATTCTAGGTATGGCTATGTGTATTTAATGAAGTACAAGTCTGAATCATTGGAGAAATTCATTGAATTCAAGACTTTAGTCGAAAACCAAACCGAGCATCATATAAAGACACTTTGGTCTGACCGCGGTGGCGAATATATGAGTGCAAAGTTTGACTAGTTCCTTCGAGAACATGGCATACTGTTACAGCTTACTCCTCCAGCAACTCCACAATTGAATGGCATAGCAGAACGAAGGAATCGAACACTGTTGGACATGGTTCGATCCATGCTCAGCTACACAGATTTGCCCATTTCACTGTGGGGACACGCGCTGCTTATAGCTACTCATATTTTGAATAGATGTCCCTCCAAATCTGTTCCTGAAACACCATATCAGATATGACGTGGAAGGAAGCCTAATCTGAAACACATAAGAATATGGGGTTGCCCAACTTACGTGAAAAAGACCAAGGCAGAGAAATTGGAGGCTAGGTCCATGAAAGGACGATTCGTTGGATATCCCGAGGATTCTATGGGATACCTTTTCTACCTTCCCGATGATCAAAGGATCATTGTTGCCTTACAGGCAATCTTTCTCGAAGAATAATTCATTCGAGAAGGAGGAGCTGGTAGAAGTATTGTTCTACAAGAACAAAATGAATCCCCTGTGGAAGACACTGTTCAAGAGACCCAACCCGACGTAGAAACGACACAACCATCAGTGCGCAGGTCTACTAGAGTATCTCAACCGCCTGCGAGATATGGTTCTCTGCTACAAGGAGAGCATAATTTGAATGCAGTAGCAGAAGGAAACCATGGAGACAATCCCTCTAGTTATGACCAGGCAATGATGGATATGGATTCTGCGAAATGGCATAAAGCTATGAAAGTGGAAATGGATTCGATGTATTCAAACCAAGTCTGGAATCTAGTAGATCCTCCCAAAGGTATTGTACCTATTGGATGCAAATGGATCTATAAGAGAAAGATAGGTCCAGATGGCAAGGTGGATACCTATAAGGCCAGGCTAGTGGCGAAAGGGTATAGTCAGAAGGAGGGCATTGACTATGAGGAAACCTTTTCACCAGTAGCTATGATCAAATCCATTAGAATTCTACTTTCAATAGCTGCATACCTGGATTATGAAATATGGCAGATGGATGTGAAAACCGCCTTCCTAAATGGATTCCTCGAGGAAGATATCTATATGGAGCATCCCAAAGGTTTCATATCCAATACCGATTCTCATAAGGTTTGCAAGTTAAATAGATCCATTTATGGACTGAAGCAGGCCTCTCGTAGTTGGAACCTTCATTTTGATGAAGAAGTACGAAACAACGGCTTTATCAAAAATGAGGATGAACCATGTGTGTATAAAAAGGTCAGTGGGAGCAAGATATCATTCCTAGTACTATACGTGAACGACATTCTACTTATAGGGAATGATACAAGTTTGCTAACTTCGGTTAAGACATGGCTTTCAAGCACATTCTCCATGAAAGACTTAGGAGAAGCCACCTATGTCATAGGAATTCGAATCTACAGGGATAGATTGAATAAGACAATAGGTCTCTCCCAAGCCCTCTACTTAGAAAAGGTCCTAAAGCGATTTGGGATGAAAAATTCTAAAAGAGGTCTTTTGTCCATGAGACATGGAATTCATCTCTCCAAAAAGATGAGTCCTCAAAGTGAGGAAGATCGAAGAGAAATGAGTACCATCCCCTATGCCTCGGCAGTGGGAAATCTTATGTACGCGATGTTATGCACGAGACCAGATCTTGCATACGCTGTGAGCATGGTAAGTAGGTTTCAAGCTAACCCAGGCATAGAACATTGGATGGCCGTGAAATCAATCTTAAAGTACTTAAGAAGAACTAAAGATATGATCCTCACATATGGCAATGGAGAAATGAAAGTGGATAGTTATACTGATTCAGATTTCCAATTTGACACCGATGACCGAAAATCCACTTCTGGGTTCATATTCACTTTAAACGGTGGAGCAGTGTCTTGGAAAAGTTCCAAGCCAAGCACAACTGCCAATTATACCACCGAAGCTGAATATGTGGCAGCCTCGGAGGCGGCCAAGGAGGCTGTTTGGATAGAGAAGTTCATTACTGAACTTCAAGTTGTTCCTAGCATGGAACTTCCATTGCCACTATGGTGTGACAACAACGGAGCCATCGCGCAAGCAAAGGAACCAAGGTCTCACAACAAATCCAAACACATAGAGAGGAGATATCACATAATTCGAGAAATCGTTGGAAAAGGCGACATCGCCGTGCAGAAAATAACCTCAACTGATAACGTAGCTGACCCACTCATTAAGCCATTAGCGCAGGCGGTGCTAGAACAACATCTTGAGAAGATGGGTAAAAGATACCAAAGCGATTGGCATTAAGTGCAAGTAGGAGATTGTTAGGTATATGCCCTAGATGCCAATGAGGACAAATAGTTAAATTAAGGTATCTTATTATGTTGTACAAACTATTGAGAATAAATTAATAAAGGCATTTATATTTTGTTCATATAAATCTTTACAGAATCTAAATAAGTATTGAACATATAGTCTATGTGAATAAAGGTTTGACTCTTTGCCCTTTATGGAATAAAGACGTGGCATGGGAAGAGTCTTACACCTTATCACTTAAAAGGGTTCGCAAGTCAAAGAATCTTGATTGGGCATTAAGATTCGACTTGTATGACACATACTGTGTCGATGAGTGCCAGTCGAACACTATAGGGATAGTGGGAGCAGGTATCATAGATATGTCAATGGAATTGACATATTCGAACACGGCTCGTAGTAATCCGATCACATGGGTATTTACTCAGTGACTGTCAATGATTGGATAACTGATTGTAATAGTATGCGTGAGCCTTAGACCTGAGGGTTCATGATCAATGTGCTTGTGTTATTAGATCTGTTACCAGAGTAGTTAGGCCCATATCACCTGTCAGTGGGGTCGACCTCGAAGTGCGATATCAATGAGACAAGTAGCAGTTGATTAGTGATCGCCAAGATGAGATTCACTGTCTCGATAGTAAACGAGAAAGTATCCTGTGCGATTATAGGCTAATGAAATTATAAGTCTTTGGGCAAAGCATAAACAACTAACTCATGTGGGACATTGAGGGTAGTTTAGTAATTTCATTATGCTATAATCTAATCACAGTATCAAGTTTAGTGAGTTTGACATTTTCCATGACTCTCTTTTGATCGGGATACGTCAGTGAACGGCTTATACTCATACGGTATTTATGGTCAAGAGGTTCGTAAAATGATTCATTCATTTCGTACTCAATTGGGTTACGATGTGAGTCCACGAGACTGGCTAGGTGACACTCACATCCTTAGGTAATTCCTTCCTTTTCCAATTGAGACGAACCTAAAGAGTCGCGCTATAAGAAACAAGCGGGATGTATCTTTTTGTGTAAATCTTTTAGAAAGAATTAAATGGACTGATTGATTTAATTAGATTAAATCAATTAATTAAATAATTAATTTAATCAGATTAGATTAAATTATTTAATTAGTATATTAATTAATTGGAATTAATTAATAGTATACATTATATTTAAATTAGATTTAATTTAAATATATGCAGATGGGCTAGAAATTAGACAAGCCAATTAAAAGCCCACCCAATCCAAAGAAAGCCCTAAGGGGGCGGCCACTGTAGAGTTTTTGGAGTAGCCTCCAACTTGTTCCACAAGCTAGTTGAGTTTAAATAGGACTCCTATAGTGGAACAAACCCAAGGTGACAAGATAACATTACACAACACAAAACGAAAAGAACTTTCTCCCCTCTCTCCTCTCTAGCCGCCCATCATTGTCAAAAAGGAGGAGTTTCGGGATCTTTGGAAGGCTCATTTCGCGTGAAGCTTTAGAGACAGGAGCCCTTGGAGGATTGCTGTTTTGCAGAATCAATAAACGAATCAAAAAGGTATGTTTATTTATTCTAAATTTCGCGAAACCTATGAAAAAATCATCAGATCTATTTTTGTGATCTACCGGTAGGAATCCTCGAATCTTCCGCTGCAATTCTCTGTTTTTACTGTACGGGATTCCTAACACATATCAGTCTAACTGAGATGTCTATGATATAAGTTCCCACTACCAATCCTATAGTGATTAACTGGCACTTTTTTCTGTCAAAATTTACATCATAAAAGTCTCTATTCTGTATTGATGTCCAATCAATACTTTCTTCGACTTGCGAATCAAACTTTAGATAATAAGGATCAAACTCTTCTAGTGCCATTCTTCCTCACCCAAAGGAAGTAGAAAATTTGCCTTATTATCAAGGACTTTACATTGTTTATGAAAACCTTACAAACGCCTATAAAAAACAACAAGATAATGCCTTATATTACGAAAAGATATTGTTTAGTTACATATCAATGCCCTATAAATCTATCCTTTTTGTGGCATTTGAGGGCACACACACTAACAATCTCCCACTTGCACTCAATGGCATTTGCTATGGTGTTTAATACCCATCCATTCCTTATGTTTTTTTAGCACTTCATGTGCCAATGGCTTGGTCAATGGGTCAGCGACATTGTCAGCCGAGGCTATTTTGTGAACAGATATTTCTCCTCGTGCAATGATCTCTCTTATGATGTGCTATCTTTTCTCAATGTGTTTAGACTTGCTGTGAGACCTAGGTTCCTTCGCCTGCACTATTGCTCCAGTGTTGTCACAATAAAGTGGCAACAAGAGCTTTATGCTTGGAACCACTTGAAGTTCCTCTATGAACTTCCTAAGCCAAACAGCCTCTTTAGCTGTCTCAGAGGCAGCTATGTATTTAGCCTCTGTTGTGGAATCTGAGGTTGTGCTTTGCTTGGAACTCTTCCAAGTCACCGCCCCACCATTGAGGATGAATACAAATCCTGAGGTGGATTTCCAGTCATCGACATCTGATTGAAAATCCGAGTCAGTGTATCCGTCCACTCTTAGGTTACCACTCCTATATATGAGAATCATATCCTTAGTTCTCTTCAGATACTTTTGGATATTTTTCACAGCTATCCAATGTTCCTTGCCAGGGTTTGCTTGAAATCGACTAACAACGCTTACTGCATAAGCAATGTCAAGTCTAGTACACAACATTGCGTACATCAGGCTACCCACTGCAGATGCATAGGGTACAGTGCTCATCTCTTTTCTATCTTTCTCACTTTGAGGACACATAGATTTTGAGAGATGTATCCATGCCTCATTGGCAGAAACCCTTTCTTAGAATCCTCCATCCTATATCTTTTTAGGAACTTTTCTAAGTAAAGGGCTTGAGAGAGCCCTATCATTCTATTTGTTCAATCTCTGTAGATTTGAATCCCTAGAATATAGGTTGCTTCTCCTATGTCTTTCATGGAGAAAGTGCTTGAAATCCACTTCTTAATAGTGGTGAGCATTCCTATATCATTCCCTATGAGTAATATGTCATCTACATATAACACAAGGAATGTTATCTTGCTCTCACTAACCTTCTTGTAAACACGTGGCTCGTCTTCGTTCTTGATGAAGTCAAATCCTTTGACAGCCTCATCAAAATGCAGATTCTAGCGACTAGATACTTGCTTGAGTCCATTGATGGATCTCTTAAGCTTACACACCTTATGAATATTATTCTCGGATACAAAATCTTTAGGTTGTTCCATATAGATATCCTCTTCTAAGAATCCATTTAGGAAAGCAGTTTTGACATCCATTTTTCATATTTCATAGTCTAGGTGTGCTGCTATTCCAATTAGAATCCTTATTGATTTGATAGCCACTGGCGAAAAGGTTTCTTAGTAGTCAATTCCTTTTTTTTGACTATACCCTTTTGCCACTAGACTGGCTTTGTAGATGTTAACCTTGCCATCAACACCAATCTTTCTCTTGTAAATCCATTTGCACCCAATTGGTTTTACCTCATCAAGTCGATCCACAAGTTTCCAGACTTGGTTTGCATGCATCGAATCGATATCCATTTGCATAGCTCTACACCATCTAGTAGCATCCACATCCACTATCACTTGATCATAAGTGGAGGGATCATCTCTGTGACCCTTTTCTAATACAGAATGAAGATCCAGCTCTCTCTGTGCTAGATATCCATACCTCTCAGGCGGTTGAGGTACCCTATTTGATCTTCGCGGTTGTGGTTGTGTTATAGAAAGTTCGATTCACACTTCCTGTGTAGATGTGTCCACTGGAGTTTCATTTTGTTCTTCGAGAACAATCTTTCTACCCGCTCTTCCTTCTTGAATGAACTCATCTTCAAGAAAGTGCGCTTGTAAAACTACAATGATCCTTTGATCATCGTGCAGGCAAAAGAGGTATCCCCATTGAATCCTCAGGATATCCAACGAAACGCCCTTTCAAGGATCCAACCTCCAACTTGTCCACTTTAGTCTTTTTGACATAAGTCGGACATCCCCAAATCTTAATGTGATTAAGACTTGGTTTCCTATTTCTCCATATCTCATACGGAGTCTTAGCAATGGACTTGGACGGACATCTATTTAAAATGTGTACAGCTGTAAGCAGCGCATGACCCCACAGTGAAATGGGTAAGTCAGTGTAGCTGAGCATGGAGCGAACTATGTCCAACAGGGTTCGATTCCTTTTCTATGCTACTCCATTTAACTATGGTGTCGCTGGAGGTGTGAGTTGTAATACTATACCATTCTCTCTAAGGTATACATCAAACTCGTCGCTCATATATTCTCCTCCTCGATCCGATCAAAGAGTTTTTATATGTTGACCAGTTTGATTTTCCACTAAAGCCTTGAATTCCTTGAACTTTTCAATGGACTCAGACTTATGCCTCATTAGGCACACTAGACCATATCTTGAATGGTCATCAATGAATGTGATGAACTTAAGGAAACCTCCTCGAGCCATTTCTCCAAATGGTCCATAAACAGCAGTATGCACTAAACCTAAGATTTGTGAGGCTCTTTCAAAAGTCCCTGTAAAGGGGGATCTAGTAATCTTGCCTTTGAGACAAGATTCACAAGTAGGATAGGGATCCAATTCCAATGGACTGATTAGTCCATCTTTCTCCATTTTCTGAATTTTATGTTCGCCAACATGGCCTAGTCTAAGATGCCAGATCAATCTTTGGTTAACTACAAGCCTACTACATTTCCTTTGTATAGTATTCATAGAACACTCATTCTGGACATTAAGGTAATACAATCCATTTACTAAAGAAGCAAAGCCTACTAATTAATTACTATAATAAATATTGCAATGTTCATCAATAAAACGGAAAGTATAACTAAGTTTAACTAGAACGGAAATGGAAACAATGTTTTTAAGCCCATTGGGCAAAACTAAAACATTATCTAGAAAAAGCAAATGTCCAGAATTTAAAAGAAATGAGGTAGATCCAATTCCAGTAGCTGCGACGCTTTGCCCGCTGCTTGCTTTGATCTTCACCTCATTAGGGCCCAGCTTCCTACTTCTTTCTTGATTCTGATTCACACAACATACATGAGTATTAGCTCCTCAATCAAGAATCCAAGAAGAGGAAAATATGGTAATAGAGCAATTGGATTCAAAATCATAAATTTCTTTACCTTTTGCTCGTTTGTTAGGACAGTCGCTTCTCCAGTGACCTTTCTCACCACATCATAAGCATGTCTGCTTATTTCTAGCCCTCTTGTTTATCCTCCATTGTGCTTTGTTGCAAGTCGTGCTGGATGATCCTTCTTCAAGATGGTTGTTATTCTTCCTTACTCTATCCAATGGATTAGGAAAATTAATTGCCATCGGATTGTTCCATCTATGCACCCTCATTTGTTTTTGATCAACTTTGAGTTTTTCCAGAAGCCCAGCTAATGAACCCTCAATGTCATTCATGTCAAAATTTATGACGAAGTAATAGAACGACTCAGGGAGTGACTGTAGTATGAGGTCAACTTGGAGATGTAGGTCCATGTAGAAGTTTAAAGATTTTAGTTTTTCTATCATGGTCATCATTTTGAAAACGTGTTCTCCAACATCCTCTCCTTCAGTCATCTTAGTTCGGAAAAGATCTCTTGATATGAAATATCTAGCGGTCCTACCACGTTCTCCGAACAATTCATCCAAGTGAAGGATAATGTCTCTTACATTTTCCATCTTATCATGAGACCTTTGCAACTCGAGGCACATGGAGCTCAAGATGTACATTCTTGCTCTATGGTTGTCACAACATCAATCCTAACGAGCTAGGTGAACTTCATCACCTTCGTCTCTTCCAGGAATTAGTGGATGACCAACTTCCAACACATAGTCTATGGATTCACTGCCAGCTTTGTGAGCCGTTCTATGTAGTTCGGACCAGTGAGAATCGTGTTCTCCATCAATTTTGATAGTGGTTTGGGAGACATTTTAGTTTTGAGAGAGATAAATCAAATAACTGCAAAAAAAATAAACCAAACTTTATTAGTTTTTGGTAACTAAACTAAAACCAAGTTTAAAATCAAGGACTTTGACTTATAACTTGGCTCCCACTATATTTTTCGAGATTCATACTCCCACTGTGAAAAACGAAAGTGATCGTTGTTCGGAACTTCGTAGTTGGGATTGAGTTCTTTAATTAATATAATGGATGACAACCTTTTAACGTTATTTGGTCCATTACTTAATTAAAGTGATGTCCAACATCAATCTATCCAATAGACGGTCCAATCTTCTTTTTCCCATAACCCACCAAAACCACAACCCTTTAACGATTTATAGGCTTTGTGGACTATCTAAGTTTATTCCCACTAACTCCTCATAATCTAACGTTTGAATTTCACCTTGCAACCCTTTAAAGATATTTGGGGTGAAATATGTCTCGATTAAGGCATCTAATGCACTTAATAAAATTTTAGAATTAAATCTTGATATATGACTCCCACTTACTGGGAAGATGTCATATACTAAGTTTAAATCTAAACTCTATTAAGTTTAGTGGAGGGAAAGGACGCCTAGCGACCCTTACTAACTTAGTATAATTTTTGTTTGGGAGAATTCATGCTCTAAACATTTATTTAAGTCTCACTTTGCGCATTATTATATTTATATAGCACATATTGATAACAAACATGCTTCATACAACTAATAAACATCCATCAAAAGCAATAATAAACTAACACATTTATCCATGGGCTTTATCTAGAGGCCCCAAGCCAATGGGCCATTATAAAAACGAAAAATAAGCCTAGCTATTCTTCTTGGGCTCCAAGCTCCTCTTCTTTTGGATTGATCTCCTCTTAAAAGGCCTGTTCTATTTCTATTTATTACATGAGATTAATTTAACAACCTATACATAATTCTAGAAATAAACTAAACAGGCTCAAATACAGTCCTTACAACCCATTAAAAAGAAATACAATCAAAAGAAAAATAACCTAAGTCCATGGACAATGTCACCGTCATATAATACATGCTCGCGATAAGTTAAAGCAATTATGTTGGTGGTTAAGTTAATAATTAATTAGTCCAACTAATTAATTTCCTCAATAAAATTCCAAATTTTATTGCCACTTATGATAATAAACCATCTAGTGAGAATTTATTATTTAAATAAATTATTAATTAAAAATCGTCCAAGAATAATTAATTAATTATTTCACTTAAATAATTAATATTCAATAAAAACAATTTGTGCTTGATTTCATCAAACATAAATTACCAACCATTGGCATATTTAAATTCAATTAATTAGGCCCAAAACTAATTTATTGAAAAATCCATAATTTTGAAAATAAAACAATTTGGGCTTATTTAATTAAATCTGGGTCATCATCCTTTTGACCCACTCGGATAATTAAAATAGCCCAAAACCCATTTATTTAAAAAATTAGACTTGAAAAATTTCAACCCGACCCGCTAGGACACGTGTCATGGACCCGTTGTGCGCTAGGTGCACGGTATGACGTGTGCGTGTCGTGCGCCCAGTGCTGGGCGTGTTGTTCTCGTCGCGCACGTCGCGGGGTTTTTTCGATCCGATTCTCACACAACTTTGATTTTTCAATTCACATATCATCATACTTCAATATTCATGAATTAAACGCAGAAAAATCATGGCTTTAATATCGAAAAAACATATTCGAATAACATGCTTCAAAAAAGCAAACAACACATATATCACGTATTCAATTAAATACGGAAATTAGAGATTAACTCTGATACCACTTTTGGGATTTTTGACATAAACACACAGCGGAAAATAAAACTCCCACATGGTTCATCTCGATTTCGCATATTCAAATTGTGTTTCGAAATATGTACCTTATTCGCGAATTTTAGTTTCTGAATTAGAAAGCACGATCCCTTTTGAAAAGCAAAAATTGTCGCTATCTCTAAATTGCCACGCCGGAATCAAAAGCGAAAATCCTCTTCTTTTTCTTCCTTGAATTCAGCTAGATGGGGAGAGAGAGAGATGGAAGATTATTTTGACTTGGAGAGAAAGTTATGACTTGAGGCTTACTTTGATTTTCACTAAGCAGTATATTTATACTACTAATGAAAAACAAATAACCTAAAAAACCTAGGCATACACTTAGGGCTTTTTCTTAGCCCTATGCTTAGTCCATTTTAATTCGTTTAATTATATATTTAATTAATATTATTTATCCAATAAATAAATTAATCAAATACTTAATTTAAATCCTTGTTAACTCTATAATTAATTTTCTCCAAGAAATTAATTAACATGTCAACTTAATTAATTAATAAGATCATCCAATGATTAATTAATTTCGATATCCAATATCGAGAATTCTCTGAAGTCAATTTCCATGATTTTTCCTTTTGCAATTCCTTTAAGCGAGACTCTTTAGGTTCGTCTAAAAAGGCAATTGGAGGAATCCAAGAGGATGTGAGTGACACCTAGCCAGACCCGTGGGTTACATCGTATCCCAATTGAGAACGAATGAATAAGATCATTCCAAACCTTTTATGTTGCGAATACCGTGAGAGTATAAACATTTTATTCATATATCCCAGTCAAGTGAAAGTCATGGTTTAGTCAAACACATAAGACTTGACCATATGCTTAGCTCATAATGAATTGAGGTCAATCAGTATACCTCCATGTCTAACATGAGTATCTCTTTATGCTTTGGCCCAAGACTTTTGACCTCATTTATTCATGACTACATAGGATATTTAGCCTATTCACTTATGAGAGAATAAATACCATTTTGCCAATCCATTAAGATTGCTCCTTGCCCATCAAGTCGCACTTCGAGTTGACCCCACCAACAGGTGAATTGGATCTAACTTCTTTAATGACAGACTTGATGTCACAAGTGCATCTTCAACTTGATTGCTCAGGTCTAAGGTTCACGCATACCTATCACAACTTATCAATTTTTTCATTGACTGTAGTGAGTGAAAACCCATGTAACAAAATGGAGTCGTGTTCAAACTTATCAGTCTAACTGAGATGTCTATGATATAACTTCCTAATACCATTTTCACAGTGATTGAATGACACTTTATCTGTCAAAACTTACATCATACAAGTCTCTATTCTGTATTGATGTCCAGTCAATACTTTTTTCGACTTGCGAACCAAACTTTAGATAATAAGGATCAAACTCTTCTAGGTCCATTCTTCCTAACCCATAGGACGTAGAAGGCTTACCTTATTATCAAGGATTTTACGTTGTTTATGAAAACCTTACAAACGCCTATAAGAAAACAACAAGATAATTCCTTATATTACGAAAAGATATTGTTTAGTTACATATCAATGCCCTATAAATCTATCCTCTTTATGGCATTTGAGGACATACACACTAACAACTGAGTCGCTGAATACTGTTGTTGAATAGGAGGGGACGTTTAATAAGAATTTTGTCCTTGTGGCTTAGAGACATTTGCTTTCCTCTCATATTTCATGAATTTCTTAAACTTATAATGCTTAATCAGATAAGCATCACACTTTTATTATGCATGTAATGTAGGGGGAATCCACCTGTAATTTATGACAAAATGATTTTGAAAAATGGTATCAAAGGCATTGGATTTAAGGGAAACTTTACAATCAGCTTTGATAATGCCAAACAAGCACCAATGATTAAATAATATTTTCATATCCTTGCATGAACCATCAGCGCTTGTAGATTTTATTGCATGAAAAGTTGGATGCTTATATAACAAGTAGTATTTCAACTTAGCGCCCAACAACTTTTAATATCAAATAAAACTGATTGTTGAATGAATTCCCAGTCAACATCTAGTCAAATAATATCAAGTACATGAATTGTTTTAAATGCTATATAGTGACGTGTTGGATAAGCTCGAAAAATTAATTTTGATTTCTATCCATGCGCTCCTATCAAATCAAATTGGCGGGTAATAATGACTTTTCAAAATGATGGTTTTGTTATAATACATGCTTGCATGCGTGGCATTTAAGTGTGTTGAACAAATAAGCCCTTGAGATTTAAAAATAGACTTGCCACCTCTTATAGTTGAGAGGAGGGACTGGAAGAGTCAAGTACTTAATCTCTTAAAAGATAGTTCGCAAGTTAAGAAATTCTAATTGGGCATTAAAATTGAACTCGTATGACACCTACTTTCACAAGGAAGTGCCAGTCGAACACTGATTAGATAGTGGGAGCCGGTGTCATGAATATAGTTAATGGAATTAACATATTTGAACTCGACTCACATTAATCCGATCACATGAGTATTTACTCTTTGATAGTCAATAATTGAGATTAAGATTGTGATAGTATGTGTGAACTTTAGACTTGAGGAGTTATTTACAATGTTCTTGTAGTATTGGATATGTTATCAAAGTAGTTAGACCTGTATCACCTGATAGGTGGGGTCGACCTCAAAGTATGATTCATATGGTGCTTTCGACATTGTAAGATAATTTCCAATATGTGATTCACCGTCTTGATAGTAAACGAGTATGTGACCTGTATGATCGTATGTAACTGAAATTACAATGTCTTTGCTCAAAGCATATAAACTAACCAGTGATCGTCACTAAAGGTAGTTAGGTAATTTCACGTTATTATGATTACTGAGTACAACATCAAGTTCTATGAGTTTGATGCACCATGGCTCTTACTTGATTGGGACACGTTGGTGAAGAGTTTATACACATATGGTAATCGTAATCAAGATTCGTGATGACATGTTTATCTTGTATTCAATTGGGCTACGATTTGGTTCCACGGTGTTAGTTAGGTGACAACCTTATCCTTTGGAATCCTCCCATTGCCAATTGAATCCAGTCTAGAAAGTCGCGTTGTGTGAAGAAAATAAATGTTTTTCCATGCTAAGGGTATTTTGATAAAATCATATTAGATGTGATTGACTAACAAAATGGATGGCATGATTTAATTAAAGATATTAAATTAGATTAAATAAATTAATTAAGTCATATTAATTCATTTGTTAAATTAATTGGAAATTAACTTATAAGTTGAATTAAATTAATTAATTGAATTAAAGTAATTAATTAAAAGTCAATTGGATTGGACTTGAATTTAATTAATTACACATGGGCTAAGATGGAATAAAGTCCGGAAGCCCATTCTAATAAGGCGTAGCTGCCTCCCCCTCTTAATGTACCTAGGGGTTTTGTTTACTTGGTATAAGAAGTTAGTCAGTGTCAGAATTCTACACAAGTTAATTCTGAATCTGACTTTGAGCCAAAAAGAAAACCTAAAGCAACAGAAAGACAAAATTCCCTCCCTCTCTCTCCACCTCGCCGCCCCCGCCATTGTTGTCGGTGAGGATAATCTAGAGGCAGGAGTCTGGGGCTCCTGCCGATTATATGAGTTTTGTCGTCAAGCGGTAATTCGATTTTCCTCTTTCGTATATTTTCTTATTGCAAAATAATATCATGAAATCCCGGATTCGATTTGTGGAGTGATTTGGATTAAAAAATTTATCCGCTAGACCGAATCACAACAAATATGACCTTCAAATTTTGTGTCAAATTGAACTTTTGCCCTTAAAGTTGTCTAAAATTCGGCCAGAATATAGTAAAATATAAAAAAGTGTCAATTTTGTAAAGATCGGGATGTAAATGAAAAAAAAGTAATTAAAAAAGTGTTGACTATCATATAGTGTGGAATTCATACATTTAGGTTAAAACAAACTTACTTGAACCCGAAATTCGAGGACCTTCTTCGGTGGAATCACAGACTTTATTTACACCTTGAAATGCTCTAATTTGTTCAAGACCAATCACATGATGGAAAGGACTTGTATTCACAACTCAAATGCTCCAAAGGATGAGTAAAATGACCATTCTCATGATGATATCATCTCACAATTTTCTATCATATAATATGGACAAAAATGGGTGTTCTTCTCACATATTTTGTGTATTTGAATATGCGTAAAGTGCAGGAGATTATAGGAGTTATGTCTCCTTTGGTTTGGTTAACTTCTATTTCAAATTCAAATGGAAGAAAACCATTCTCTCCATTTATGTTCAAAATCCGGGTCAAGTCAGCCCTCATGGGCGACCTATACCCCATTTCTAACATCTCCCACTCGCACATGAGGGCTAGACACAAGTATGTGTGATCGTAGTCATATACTCACAATTTTCATACAAGCAAATGAGTCGTGTGACCAACGAGCATGTACATATAGAGCTTTAACATCATACAACGGTTAAGGATATATATAATAGCTCAATTTCTAAAAGTACTAGGACGTAATATCTTGTTATACCCCAGACTTCATTTACTACACCAATCAGAGTATCTCCAACCCCTCATATGATATAAGAGCATAATCGTTCATAATAACTTTATTTATTCACAAGTATGTCCCAAACTTCAAAGTTTGACATAATTGTCCGCGCGGTGAACAGAAATCTGGTGCTAGTCATAGATAGTCTTCCTTTTCCACTTGAATCTCTCTACTTTAAAATGACTACTTTTCTAGACATGTCCCGCATTTCCGAATCGTCCATGGCTATTGGAAACATGCTAAAGTAGCAACACCAAATTAAAGTTTCGACAATCAATTAAAAGTCATAAGGGTACTTAATCAGGTTATTTAAACCTCTGGGTCTCACATAATGAGGAAGCAAGGATCCATTCACTCATTACCCAATGGTCACAAAGGCACACATGGTATAAAACATGTGCTATGGTTCATTTCTTCCTCCTAGGAGGAGTATGTCATTCATTAATAATATTACACCATACAGATCTTGGTCCAAGTGCACCCCGACACTAGACCTGAGTCCTTCTTTCTTCTTGTTTGTTTTCTACGAATCATCAAACTCAAGAAAAATTCACATCTGGCCATAAGACAAGTCATGGATGGTGGAAATCCATTTCGATTACTTAAATTCATAATAGTAATCTTATCTTCATTATTTATCAATGTGACATTGTCTCCACGTATGATTTCGTGCATAACAAAATAAAAGATATATGTCATCTCTGCACATTACTTAATGTCAGAGGCGATTGCTCGTATGAGAGAGCCAATCTCAACTTATCTAACATACCTTTAGACATTGGATTCAAATCATCATAAACATGCTTAGAAAGCATATCATTCAAATGTTAAATATTTATGGTAATATATCTCAACATTCCTAAGTTCAAAAGAGATCACATTCTAAACAATCCTAGAGATCCAATTTGACCAACAAATATATCTCTAGATTAAGGTTAAGAAATAATTTTGGGCACTACTAAATGCGTAGATACTTATTGTAAAACCACTCATTGGTATACTATAATATCTCTCACAAAATTACATTTTGTGTCTACGTTTGGTTTTACAGCAATAAGTCAATAGAAAGAGCTATTATGTAAGCTTTTGCTAGATTTTTTTTCACAATATATATAAATAATCACAGCTCCCACATAATAGCTTACAACTCCTATATGCTATTACACAAGTTCAATCAAATATTTTTCACACTATAGATATATGTGCCACAAATTATATTTCATATGTGCACAATGTTACACAAATTTGCTTCTTGCTACTTCTAGAGTCAGTATTGTAATAGAAGCAAATTCACATACCAGACTCACACTTAAACAAATCCCCTCCTTAGATACTTATTGTAAAACCACTCATTGGTATACTATAATATCTCTCACAAAATTACATTTTGTGTCTACGTTTGGTTTTACAGCAATAAGTCAATAGAAAGAGCTATTATGTAAGCTTTTACTAGATTTTTTTCACAATATATATAAATAATCACAACTCCCACATAATAGCTTACAACTCCTATATGTTATTACACAAGTTCAATCAAATATTTTTCACACTATAGATATATGTGGCACAAATTATATTTCATATGTGCACAATGTTACACAAATTTGCTTCTTGCTACTTCTAGAGTCAGTATTGTAATAGAAGCAAATTCACATACCAGACTCACACTAAAACAAATCCCCTCCTTAGTCCATATATGTGTATTCTTTCGATAGTTTTCCCACCAAACCAAGGAAATTATCTACAGTGGTTGTCAGCTATTGTCCAATACCTCGCATTAGGATTGGACAATATCTTATGATCCATGGCCTAACCAGTGTTGGAGAGAGTAACCTACATTGTACATTAAGATCTAATAAACAATTATTAGAATATGGTGGCCTAGATATTTCTATTTAGACTCTTTGGACACATTTCGAGGCCACAACGTTGTACTATAGGAGTAGTGATGAGCTTACAAGTATCCATTACAAAATTTACTACATAAAACTCTAACATAGATCTTAACACTGAGCAAAATTCATCTTTGACAATGTACATGGATTTAACATCAAGTTAAATACTTTACTCATCATGTCCTTTACTTCAAAAAATTAAAGGAACACCATTTTCAATGGATTAATGTACTGCTTAGCTCGGTTAATACGACATTACCAATAAAAAAGAGAGAAAATTTTAAGCATCTTAATGGACTTACAGACAAGAAAATAATGGCCAACATCTATGAAGATGAAAACATACGTATAAGATCACATCTCCATAAAATCTCATACACCATTAT